>OZ038404.1:8834371-9037709 GCA_964036045.1 Eutreptiella sp. 'Long Island Sound 2002' | reverse complement strand
GCAAAAGACAACGGCTTTGCGCGTCCTCCGGTGGTTTCTGGGTACGCCCTATGCCACTTCCTGACCCGCATGTCTGAACTCGTTGGTCGCTGCATGGGGGTTGCCACTTGGGTGGTGTTCTTTCCCTTTCCAGTCTGGACCGCCGTCGTCCTCGTCACAGAGGAGGTTCTGATCATCATCACGGTGATCGTGGCCAAAGCATACCAGACCCCAGACTTCCTGAGCACAATGCGGACCGGACGCTGCGGCCCCTTCAAGCTCTACGGGTACATGTTGGTCGTGATGTGGCCTATGTACTGGTGCATGCACACGCAGACGTACCACACCGCCGTCCCGCGCCCCGCCTTCAGCTACAGAAGGTACTACCTGACGCGGATCCCCTTCGCCTGGGGCCGGACATTGGCCCTGTTCTTCGCGCTGCGCTTCGGCGTGCCCACGGACGCGGCCAGGCTGGTCCAGGTCATCTTCGCCAGCATCGCCGGGACCGCCGCGTGGATGGTCCTCTGGCCGGTGGTTCGGAGGATGGCGGTCCGCCTTCACGGCACCAAAGAGGCCCCCAAGGAGGTTGATAACTCGGTGGCCGTGGTCCCCCAGGCGGACTCCGGGAAGCCGCCGGCCGGGAACCCGCTGGCCGAGAGGCCCAGGGCCGAGACCGACACCGCCAAGCCGCCGGCTGGCGCGGATCTGGAGCAGGTGCCTTCCGGCTCGGACGCCGAAGTCCCCGTCCAAGAAGCGGTCGGAGTCCGATGGTCGGTCCCCACCATCCGAGAAGTAGCCTCAGAAGGAGCCGCGCACCCGGAATCGTCGGGGGAAGACGAAGGGTCAGTCCCGGAAGGAGTTGGACCGAGGGGGTCGGCCCCGTTCTCCGGAACAGCCTCAGAAACGGTTCTGTTCCAGAGCTCGCCACGTGGCTCTCGGTTCAATCTTTCGTCCGTGGGGCTGCAGATGAGCGAGTTCGACGAGGCAGAAGGCGCCCCGTCAGACCCTTTTAGCCCATCCGGCTCCGAAGCGGTTCTATTGCAAGGCCAGGCCTCACCACCACGACTCAACCTTTCGTCTTTGCAGCGGCAGTTAAATGAATTCGACGGAGAGCAAGGCTTTGCATTCCCGGCCTCCGCCCCACAAGCCCCACGCGCATTGAGCCAATCAAGCTTGGGCTCAGTTGCCTTCCAAAGCCGGGCCTCAGCGCGTGATTCCAGATTGACTCTTCCGTCCTTGCAGCTGCGGGTGGATGACCTGCCTGAACCTCAACCGAGCCTGCCTAACTCAACCGAAACCTGAGTCATACTAGACAGCCACGACACTTCGGGGGGGGTTGGTACCCCCCCCCCCCCTTGAAATCTCCCCACCATTGAAATCCCCCCCCCCCCCAAGGGGGGGAACCGTCACCTTGGCCCAGAAAGCATAGGCAATACTAGGCGCCAAAGGCGCCAGAGAAAATTTTTACAAGGCGCCGAAGGTGCCAAAGCTGATTTACAATGTGATACTGTGGTACAGATTTGTGGTGCGGCTCCGCCCCTGTGTGACATTCCGTCTGGTTGTTGTTTCTTTACGGGGCCCCGGACAGTCACCCGTGGTGCGCCCCCCCCCCCCCTCCCCTGGGGGGGAACCGGCCCGACAAAAGGGGGGAGATTTCAAGGGGGGCGGGGGATTAGCTTGCTTCGCTCGCCAAAAGACAGTTGGGGTATACTACCGGGGCGTCCCCATGGGCAACACCACCCTCATTGCGTTTGGTAAGATCGCATTGGCGGTCCACTTGTTCCGGGCAGTTTATGGACCGCCTCGCTCCGCTCGCAAGCTGCTGTTCTCAGATGGGTTTGGCGTTGGGTTGAGAGAGTACGGTAGCGCGCCGGGCAAAGTTTCCGCACGCTTTGGTGTGGCCCCTTGAGTTGGGGTTAAGGACTCCCACTCTTCGGTGTGGCCACTTGAGTGGTCCGTCACGCACAAGAGGGGGATTCTTTGATTTTGAAGTGGGTGGCCATTATGGGGCGTACAAGGGTAGGGTGCATATGATCGTCCCATTTGCTGGGCGAAAAAATTGCAATTTGATTGATCGCCAACAGTCATACAATGTGCTTGTGCTTAAGGTTCGTGGGCGAGAGGAGCGAGTGATGTTTGGGGGTAAAGCATTGTGATAGATGGCCGGAGCATTCAGTTGGATGCCGGGCGCGCCCCGGGCAAACGTACCCTCTGAGTCATTATGGTATGCGAACCCTTACAACAAATGCCGCCGGAATGCCCCCGGCTGGTTTTGATGAGATCGGGGTGCCTGGATGGTTTGACTATTTTATCAACCTCGCCGCGCTTTGTCTGCCCGCTGCGCTCGAGGACTGAGACGCCGGGCTCTCACCCCCATCTTTGTGTGATTATGCGCGCATTTGCTGGTCTGTTGAGCGATCTTGTTTTCCTTTCAAAAAAACCTCTCGTCATCCATGAATTTGGTGATGTGGGTTGGATCGCTGATTTTGGCTTTGGCTATTTTGGGATGATTTTGCTGTTTTGTAATGATTTTGGGTCGAGAATGATTCCGTTGTTTTGGGATGATTACCACCAAATCAAACTTGGAGGCCCCACCCTTCCGCCAACTGTGCAGACACTGCCCCCCCCCCCCCCCGGTTGTTAGAAGCCCCTGTCAGGAAAATTATTCTGCAAATGCACACCCCAGCGCGCTCAAGTCAGTGCTGGAGTCGGCAAACCCCGCACGGACTCGGAGGGTGCGCCTGGATGCCCCTGGACAACGGCACGGCCAACAGCCCCGTCTCCGGGACAGCCGACCTCCGGAGTAGTCAAACAGGACAAGTCATCCGGGGGCTCCGTTGACACAACCAAAACACGTTCGGGCCCACAGAGGGTCCGAATGAGCAGTGGCGAGAGGCCAATAGGCGCCGCCAAAGGCAAACAATCAGATACCGAGGCCTTGTGCCAATACCCCCCCCCCCCCCTTGGCAATCTCTTGCTAGACCCTAATTCCCCTTTCTCCCATGGATTTTGACCCCCTTGATGACCCTCCAACTCCCTGGTGCCTCAGATGTGCAATTTAATGTATGTCACGTGAAGCCAAATCGACTTTCAGTTTTTCGCAATTAGTCATTGCGAACTTTGATAGCCGATGTATAATTTGTTGAATATAAGTTTTGACCCCTACCACCGGGGCACCCGCCTGCTGGGGAAGGTGCTATCTGGATGGGGCAGCTCCCGCCACTGCCACACCAGGTGGAGGAAGTAACCCCCCGGCCCCCCCCTGTATAAGCTACGCCCTTGTCCAAGCCACCGCTGGTGTAGGGACCGTATTAATTTGGTACATAATTTGATTCGGTACAACTGTAGTGCTTCCACATAAGACATGGGTTTGGTGACGAGTTTGCCACTTTCATAGGGGCATGGACACATTTGTTGTGAGTGTTTGCCCACTTGAACCCACAGAGCTCTGATTTTGGGGGTGTTTGTGCATTATATTCCCCTTTCCTGCACCAGCTCGCCATGCACTCTTCTCTTTTTGAACCGGGGCATCTCCGGCCTTGTCCAAGCTACGGTAGGCGCAGGGACCGTGTTAATTTGGGACTTTTGTGTGGCTTCTTCAAGCGGGGGGGGGGGGGGTTGCCAGCGTCGGCCATTGGCGTACCGCTGCACATCCACTGCTTTGCATCTCTGTGGCCCACCCACCGGCATCTTCGTGTCCCATCTTCTGTGCCAGAAAGGGACCTCTGGTCTTATAGGCCACTGCCGAGCCCCTTTTCTTTCTGCGCTTCGCCTGTGCACACATGCCATAGCCCAGAGTACCTTCGGGGGTTGGGGTTGCCAGTCACGGTCTCCGGGGAGCCTGGCAAAACAATGCACTGAGAGAGTTGTAGCGATTACCACATGCCTGTGACACAGGCGTACATGTGAGCTCTGTATCCATTGCTTCAGGGCCGCATCGCCCTGCCTCCTCCAGGGTTGCCCCCCTGATCATCCTGCAGATGCACACCCCAGTATTATATTATATTATTATATTATTATATATATATATATATATATATATATATATATATATATATATATATATATATATATATATATATATATATATATATATATCCTCTAATCTACACCCCTCTCCCATGCGGACGTTGCTATTTGTCTTAGATGCCTCACAAGGAAAGTAGGGGTGTTACTCATGTGTGTGTTGTGGATAAGCGGAGAGGCGGACCCAAATGTGCCACCTTTGTCGGGCACCTCCGAACGGTTGGCTATGCGGCCCAGGTGTGATCCGACGGTTCGCACCGCCCCTCACCCCAATGCGGGGGAGGGTAGCATCGGCTTGGGTATTCGCAGCCGCACTGCGAACCTCAGGGGGGTGGGCTCCTGAGGTGGGTTAGATTTACAACAGACACCCATATATAGGGGGGGGGGTTGAAAGGCTAGTGCGGACGTGTGGCCATAGAAACTCGGGTCGGTGGCTTTGGACCACACCGCCATGAAGGTGTAGTCCGACGTTTCGCACCGCCCCTACCCCGGAATAGGATAGGGTGTCATCGGCTTGGGTATGCCCTGATAGTGATATTGGGACCCTTAGGAGGGTTGTGCGACCGGCGATAATGGGGTGAGGGACCACCATGGTGCATACATGTGGTGGAAGGGGCTAAACTCGGTCAAAACGGGCTCAAAACGGGCTAAAAACACTTGTTTGAGCATCCCAAATGGTCTGGGATCACTTTTGGAAAAACGCGTTTTTGACCCACTTTTGACCCATTTTTGGTCCCAAAATGGCCCATTTTCAAGGCATTTTGGGATTTTCCATGAGCCCAAACCTGTCGCCACGGGCTCAAAATGGGCTAAAACCACTTGTTTGAGCATCATAAATGGTCCAGGATCACTTTTGGAAAAACGCGTTTTTCACCCATTTTTGACCCATTGTTGGTCCCAAAACGGCCCATTTTCAAGGTATTTTGGGATTTTCCATGGCCCAAAACGCGCCACCACGGGCTCAAAATGGCCTAAAAACACTTGTTTGAGCATCCCAAGTGGTCTAGGAACAACTTTGGAAAAAATCTTTTTTTCGCCCCGGGGACCCTGGTGGACCCACCGTTGGCCCCCACTGTGCGTGGGCTGGCCGGCCCTCCGGCTGCACCAAGTGACTACTGGTACGGGGGTCCACGTGGATCGTTGGGCGATTCTGAGGCTTGGAAACCATAAAAAGTGGGGGGTTGCGGGTGGACTAGGTGCCCTCGGAATTCGTTTTTGAGCCACGTAGCCCAAGATACGGCCCGTTCTTGGTTTCGGGGTGCTGGTGCACATTGCGCAGTTTTTGGGGCTTTTTGGCGCCTTTTTGGGCCGTTTCTCGGACATATCGTGGAGTTAGAGGGTACCAAAGGTCCCTTGGTCACGAGAAAGTCAAGCCGCACGTGCAGTGTAGCAGCCGTTTGCCTTCGTTTGGCTGCTTTGAACCCTTACTAGGGCTGTTTTGGGCGAAAAATGGCTGTTTTTGGCCCAAAACAGCGCAAATTTGGGAGGGCACCTCCCGACTTGGCGCCACCGCCCCGGGCCGCCACCGGTGAGTTTCTGGCTCAAAACTTGGATTTGGCAAGGGCACCACCTAGGCTCCAAGATGGCTACATGGGCAAATGATCCGAGGCGTTGGGACGGGGCAATGGCCAAAACGGCACGGAGAAGTGTTGTTGTTGTTGTTGTTGCTTGTTGTTGCTTGTTGTTAGCTAAATTTAAGGGGAGAGGGGTGTAGTAATATATATATATATATATATATATATATATATATATATATATATATGGCCAATACGCGCATTTTCCCCCCCCCCCACCCTGGACCCTAGTGTGCGACTTGGGTCAGGACTAGGGACCCCTCCCCCCTATTTTGAGGTTGGAAAACACAAAAAAATGGGTTTCGGGCTCGGATGGGGCAGTGGGAGGGCTGTAGACAGGGTTTTTGGCCTAAAAAGAGGGTATGACATCACTGCTGGTTGCATCCTAACCAGAGTACTAAAAATAACCACTAAATCCTAAAAATAACCCACACCACCCCTATATACACCCAATGACATGGTAATTCAGCATTTTTAACACTCCCCTGTCCATTTTCATGTCCTATGATACTATTATTGGTGGGATTTGGTGCTAGTATTAGTGGTTTGGACCACAAATGTACCTATGTTTAGTACTCTGGTTAGGATCCTACCGGCAGTGATGTCATACCCTAATTTTAGCCATTTTAGACCTTTATAGGGGCAAATACCCACTAATAACCATCCAATTCACTTCTAAAACATGTTTTTTTGTGTTTCCCGACCCCAAAATAGGGGGGGGGTACCTAACCTTGCCCCATAGTGCACCGGTTGGCCCAGGGTGGGGGGGGGGGGAAAATGCGCGTATTGGCCATATATATATATATATATATATATATATATATATATATATATATATATATATATATATATATATATATATATATATATATATATATATATATATATATATATATATATATATATATATATATATATATATATATATATATATATATGTATATATATATATATATATATATATGTATATATATATATATATATATATATATATATATATATATATATATATATATATATATATATATATATATATATATATATATATATATATATATGTATATATATATATATATATATATGTATATATATATATATATATATATATACACACACACACACATATATATATATATATATATATCCTCCAATCTACACCCCTCTCCCAACTCTAGGTGGCTCCACCACACGGCTCTAAGGTACGTGCGAAGGGCACAAAGTGGTGCATACATGTGGTGGAAGGGGCTAAACTCGGTCAAAACGGGCTCAAAACGGGCTAAAAACACTTGTTTGAGCATCCCAAATGGTCTAGGATCACTTTTGGAAAAACGCGTTTTTGACCCATTTTTGACCCATTTTTGGTCCCAAAATGGCCCATTTTCAAGGCATTTTGGGATTTTCCATGAGCCAAAACCCGTCGCCACGGGCTCAAAATGGGCTAAAACCACTTGTTTGAGCATCATAAATGGTCCAGGATCATTTTTGGAAAAACACGTTTTTGACCCATTTTTGACCCATTGTTGGTCCCAAAACGGCCCATTTTCAAGGTATTTTGGGATTTTCCATGGCCCAAAACGCGCCACCACGGGCTCAAAACGGCCTAAAAACACTTGTTTGAGCATCCCAAGTGGTCTAGGAACAAGTTTGGAAAAAATGATTTTTTTCGCCCCGGGGACCCTGGTGGACCCACCGTTGGCCCCCACTGTGCGCGGGCCGGGCTGCCCTCCAACTGTACCAAGTGACCACTGGTACGGGGGTCTGGGCGTCCGTTTGGGCAATTCCGAGGCTTGGAAACCACAAAAAGTGGGGGGTTGCGGGTGGACTTGGTGCCCTCGGAATTCGCTTTTGAGCCACGTAGCCCAAGATACGGCCCGTTCTTGGTTTCGGGGTGCTGGTGCACATTGCGCAGTTTTTGGGGCTTTTTGGCGCCTTTTTGGGCCGTTTCTCGGACATATCGTGGAGTTAGAGGGCACCAAAGGTCCCTTGGTCACGAGAACGTCAAGCCGCACGTGGACTGTAGCAGCCGTTTGCCTTCGTTTGGCTGTTTTGAACCCTTATTAGGGCTGTTTTGGGCGAAAAATGGCTGTTTTTGGCCCAAAACTGCACAGATTTGGGAGGGCACCTCCCGACTTGGCGCCACCGCCCCGGGCCGCCACCGGTGATTTTTTGGCTCAAAACTTGGATTTGGCAAGGGCACCACCTAGGCTCCAAGATGGCTACATGGGCAAATGATCCGAAGCGTTGGGACGGAGCAATGGCCAAAACGGCAAGGAGACGTGTTGTTGTTGTTGTTGTTGCTTGTTGTTAGCTAAATTTAAGGGGAGAGGGGTGTAGTAATATATATATATATATATATATATATATATATATATATATATATATATATATATATATATATATATATATATATATATATATATATATATATATATATATATTACTACACCCCTCTCCCCTTAAATTTAGCTAACAACAAGCAACAAGCAACAACAACAACAACACGTCTCCTTGCCGTTTTGGCCATTGCTCCGTCCCAACGCTTCGGATCATTTGCCCATGTAGCCATCTTGGAGCCTAGGTGGTGCCCTTGCCAAATCCAAGTTTTGAGCCAAAAAATCACCGGTGGCGGCCCGGGGCGGTGGCGCCAAGTCGGGAGGTGCCCTCCCAAATCTGCGCTGTTTTGGGCCAAAAACAGCCATTTTTGCCCAAAATAGCCCCCAAACCCGGGCGAAACGCCCAAACGAAGGAAAACGGTGGCCACACTGCACGTGCGGCTTGACTTCACCGTGTCAAAGAGCCCTCTAGTGCCCTTCAACTCCACGATATGTCCGAGAACGGCCCAAAAAGGCGCCAAAAAGCCCCAAAAACGGCGCAATATGCACCAACCCCCCGAAACCAAGCACGGACCGTATCTTGGGCTACGTGGCTCAAAATCCGATTCCGAGGGCACCTAGTCCACCCGCAACCCCCCACTTTTTATGGTTTCCAAGCCTCAGAATCGCCCAACGAGACGCGTAGACCCCCGTACCAGTAGTCACTTGGTGCAGCCGGAGGGCCGGCCAGCCCACGCACAGTGGGGGCCAACGGTGGGTCCACCAGGGTCCCCGGGGCGAAAAAAATGATTTTTTCCAAAGTTGTTCCTAGACCACTTGGGATGCTCAAACAAGTGTTTTTGGGCCATTTTGAGCCCGTGGTGGCGCGTTTTGGGCCATGGAAAATCCCAAAATGCCTTGAAAATGGGCCGTTTTGGGACCAACAATGGGTCAAAAATGGGTCAAAAACGCGTTTTTCCAAAAATGATCCTGGACCATTTATGATGCTCAAACAAGTGGTTTTAGCCCATTTTGAGCCCGTGGCGACAGGTTTGGGCTCATGGAAACTCCCAAAATGCCTTGAAAATGGGCCATTTTGGGACCAAAAATGGGTCAAAAATGGGTCAAAAACGCGTTTTTCCAAAAGTGATCCCAGACCATTTGGGATGCTCAAACAAGTGTTTTGAGCCCGTTTTGAGCCCGTTTTGACCGAGTTTAGCCCCTTCCACCACATGTATGCACCACTTTGTGCCCTTCGCACGTACCTTAGAGCCGTGTGGTGGAGCCACCTAGAGTTGGGAGAGGGGTGTAGATTGGAGGATATATATATATATATATATATATATATATATATATATATATATATATATATATATAGTGCGCTCAAGTCAGTGCTGGAGTCGGCAAACCCCGCACGGACTCGGAGGGTGCGCCTGGATGCCCCTGGTCAACGGCACGGGCAACAGCCCCGTCTCCGGGACGGCCGACCCCCGGAGTAGTCAAACAGGACAAGTCATCCGGGGGCTCCGTTGACACAACCAAAACACGTTCGGGCCCACAGAAGGTCCGAATGAGCAGTTGCAAGAGGCCAATAGGCGCCGCCAAAGGAAAACAATCAGATACCGAGGCCTTGTGCCAACCCCCCTCCCTGAGTGCATGCAGGGATGGCTTGAGAACTGTGAGCCAATGGACAATCGAATGGCCAGTCGAACACGCAATGCAATGAGAAGGCAACGAAGGCCGCGTGAAGGCAGGCGCGGCTGGAGCTGAGTGGCGGGTCTACGCCTGCCCTTTGAGGCCCCCCGGGTGCAGTGCCCCCACACCGTGAGCGCCCTTACTATGCGCCCTCTATGCGCCCTCTATGCGCCCTCTATGCGCCCTCTATGCGCCCTCTATGCGCCCTCTATGCGCCCTCTATGCGCCCTCTACACATGCTTGAACAACGGCAGGGGTTGCCCCTGCAGCTTTTGGAAGAAAGAATTTGGCGGTTCCATTTGGGGAATTAATTCAGCAGAACGTGAGGAGGCGTGACGCAGCAGAAGGAGGAAATGCGCCCATGGAGCCGGTGGCCAAGCGCCCATGCATCATGCGCCCATGGGCCCTGTGCACGGTGGCATTGCCGGCAATGTCCAGGTCGCCGCCGAGGGTGCGTTCATGCCGTGGCACCGCGGCCGGTGGGCTGCCCAGCGCGGTGGCCTGCCCACCGGCCACCGTGAGCGTGCCTGGGCCTGTAGCGGCCAGAACGGGACATGGCACCCCAAGCCGGCCTCCGGTATGGTGCCGTTTCGGGCCCCCTGAGGATTGTTTGCACGTGTGCCATGCACAGTGCAGTGCGCAAGCCACGCCCTTGTCCAAGCAACACAGATGGGACAATGTGTGCCGCGGCTCCGCCGCGTGATACTTGATGAGTGAGGGTGTAGGTCTGTCGGTGGGGACCTATCGCTGAACTTTCCACTGTTCTATGGCCAAGCAACACTGGGCGTTGGTTCCTTCAATTTCTGGTCATTTCCTGTTGCTTGCACAGGGGTGTACCGCTGTGGGTTTTGCATGGTTCCAGGGTCTTAGTCATAGTACCTCCCCCTCCCCTTGCGCAAGCACCGCCTTGTCTAAGCACCAGGACCCGGTCTGACCGTCACTTTTGCCGAATTTTCTGACCATGGCTTTTACGGCCAGAAAGTAGGCAAAGTGTAATTGTCTGGCGATTGTAGAGGGAAAGAGGGGCTGTTTCATGCTTGTGATGAGTCCTCCTGCTCAAAACAACATTCTGCTTGGGTCTCAGGCATGTGACAAGCATGAGGTGAGCAAAAAAATGAATATTGAGATGGAGGAACTCTTTGCTCCATTGGTGATTGAAAAAGCCAAAAACCTGAAGGACACCAAGCAAATTCCTCACCCTTCACATGCACAATTCACAAGCTCCTGATGCCCCTGATGGGCAGTGAGGACCTCCAGAACTTGCTGAAATTTGCCTACACATTGTGTTCTCGGGCCCTGTTGCGACTATTGTGCTTAGGGTGAGGTATGGGCAGGTTTTTGGGACATGCTTTCTTTTGGTATCGCGCGTCGCGCGGTTGCACTGCCTTGTCTAAGCACCAGGACCCGGTCTGACCGTCACTTTCCTGACCTGGCTGGTGCTTGCGCAAGGGGGGGGCGGGGTACCTGCAGTGCCTGTGATGCGCAAGAAAGAGGCATGGTGTCGGCTTGACACTGTGTTCTCTGTAGGTCCCAGTCAACCAGCCGCTTGTCACTGCAGAGCCGAAAGGCGCCTATGGTACCACTGACGAGGCTTTTGTTGTGCTGATGTGTGCTTGCCATCTGTGACCAGCACACCACACGTCTCTGTACGGGGGGGGGGGGTGGGGGGCGCCCTGCCCAACCTCCGTGACCCACGGCCCCGAAACGGTTCGCCCCGTGTCGCACTTGCATTCGCTGCCGACGTGCCTCGTGGGGCTGCACATGGGCCTTTGCCCCCCTGCCACTTTGCTCCCCCGTCCCCGCGTATTTCGTTGAGTCGCATGGTACCTCCACGGGTTTTCCTGTCCACTGGTGCCGCCCAGGCACTACCTCCCCTTTCCCGCGCATCCGCAGGGGCTGCCCCGCCGTTTCGCCCCCTCGTGCACCGGAGCCGCTGCCAGACCGCCCTAACCCCCAGCCCGGCCTCTGTTTTAACCGCAACACTGGCCATCGCTCGATGTTTGGTCTTCGAAGCGACCCGGGAGCCCTCGATGCAGCCGTTCGGCATGTCTCGTAACACCCGGGAATTGCGTGTTGCTGGTCTCATGAAGTGGGAAGGTGTTTTCCGGAACCGCCCCTTTGCGAGAGCAGCGCCCTTGTCAGAGCAACAGGAGGTGTTTTTGCAGTGCGCTCTGCCCCGAGCAAATAGTGACCATTTGTGCCTGAATGTCATCCCCCTCCTCTCTGATAGTGTATGAAATGCAACCTGCTGATTCACCTCGGCCTTCAATCTTCACACCGCTGTCTTTTGCAGCCTACAGTCATTGTGCCTCATGCACATCCGCTACCACAGCCACTGTGGGATCATGGTACCCCCCCCCCCCTTGCTAACCCCCCCCCCTTGCAATCTCCCCCCCCCACCCAGGAGACCGTCACTTCCATGTTTTTCTAGTTAACATGTATTGTGCTGGTTTGTGTTGCCCATCTGCTTTACACCTGCTTTGCAACACACCACGTGCCTGTCATGCAAACTGAGCATGTGCAACAGTTCAAAGTGTGTTATTCTCGTACCCAGAAGTTCTTTACCGTTCCTTTGGATCCTCAATAACATTTGTGCTGGATAAAGCACATTGGCATCAACGCGAAAGTCGCTTCACACGTGTTCTCTTTGCTTGCATTAGTGGAGGGTACCACAGTTTGCCTTGAAATACCCTTGCAATCCCCCCCCCCCCGGGAGACCGTCACTTGGCGACCGTCTCCCCCCCCCACCCGGAAGACCGTCGCGCGCTAACCCGGGAGTTTGCAAGGGGGGCGGGGGGTAGCACTGGACAGCTCTGAACCTTGATCCCGAGGGGTTACCTCGAGTACTGCGAAGTGAGCGGGCTACGGCAGCTCATCTTGGTCCGAACCAAAAAAAAAAACAGTAGGTGTTTCTGTTCGGCAGTTTTGTGTGCACCTCGCCCTTTCTCCGGCCTTTGGTGCATCAGTGCAGTGCTCAGCACCCTGGGTTTGGATCAGTTGCACATAATCTGCTTTCGTCGGTGAACTTCGGCTCGCCATGAACGCATTTTTTGCCCGTGGTCAGGCCGCTTTGGTGCAATGCTCTCGGCGGGGGACTGCCATGCCTGAACAAAAAAAAAAACAGTAGGCGTTGTTTCCAACTTTCCATCCAATTTAGGGATTTTAGTGTTGCTCTCTCAACATCGGTGGGGGGGGGGGGTGGATCAGGAAACGCTGCAGTCGCCTAGGCAGTGTGTTTTTACAGACCACACATTGAAACTCATTCTGCCTGTACTTTTAGCTGCGCTTTCGCCTCTGCCTCTGGTGACGCCTCTGCTCATGGTTCTGATCGTTTAAGGGTGGCCTCTATCCGCCCTGTATGCGCCCACTATGCGCCTTCTATGCGCCCTCTATGCGCCCTCTATGCGCCCTCTATGCGCCCTCTATGCGCCCTCTATGCGCCCTCTATGCGCCCTCTATGCGCCCTCTATGCGCCCTCTATGCGCCCTCTATGTGCCCTCTATGCGCCCTCTACACATGCTTGAACAACGGCAGGGGTTGCCCCTGCAGCTTTTGGAAGAAAGAATTTGGCGGTTCCATTTGGGGAATTAATTCAGCAGAATGTGAGGAGGCGTGATGCAGCAGAAGGAGGAAATGCGCCCATGGAGCCGGTGGCCAAGCGCCCATGCATCACTAGGAAGATGGTGGGACGAATTAGGGCGTCCCCAGGCTCCCCCCCGGACGTGCCCCAAGCCAAGAGGACATGTCACAGGTGAGGTGATGCGGTACCGCAGGGTCGTGGCGACCCCAGATCGCATTCCGGGTATACTCAAGGTAGGGGGGGAACGTTAGCGCGCCGGGCGCGCGCCGGGCATCTTTTGTGACCCGTGCCCTACCGGTGGACTGTTGCCGTTGATATGTTGGGCAACATTATATGGATTTGCCCCTTGGCCCCCGGGACATCAGCAGATGTTTTGATTTGGGATGGGTATGGACCTTCTCGTACCCGAGGTGATTTCTTTGATTTCGAAGTTGGGGGCCATGATGGTGCTTATAAGGGCCATGTCATTGAGCCATTCATTGGAAGAAAGAATGGCACTTTGACAGCCCGCCAACAATGTTACAATGACGTGCACGGGTGGTATAGGGCACGCATTGAGCAGCTGTTTGCTCGGTTGTGGCACGCAAGATGAGGCAGAGGATGAGGCAGAAGTGTGTGTGTTGTGTTGCCAGAACACTCCACCGTTGCAGTTTGTGATGAGTGTAAGGAGCACTATTGTACTGAAGGTATTGACACCCACACTCGTGGGACCAATGTTATGATGCAGCTCTACTGTTCGCGATACCTCAACAACGCCTATCGCTTCTACTGGAGATCGATGCGGTTGTGCTATCCTAAACCCCCATTCTCCCAACTTGCTAAGGTGTTGACCAAGATCGCCCTTAAAGGAGCGAGAGTGGTACTGTGTACCCCAGTTTGCAACTTTCTTGACCTGGGGCAGTTTGGGTCACCTAATTCTAACGGATTTTCCAAGGGGTGTGCTTGGGGGCTCTTCGGGGGGAACCGATGTTTTGCCAAAAACATACGTTTTGTTCATAGTGCTTACTGTTTTTCTTGGCCCCCGCCCGGGTGCGCTTCCATTGGGTGAACACATAAATGTCTGAGACTATGGAACAAGACAAGAACCCGGTGGTGGACAATTCAGGACCCGACCCGGGGCTGGCCAAGTTCAGGATGTGGGTGCTCGGGCCGTTCGAGACAATCCAGGGTCAACAGGAGTACCAGGAGAGGATCGGCGAATGGTTGATTGAGGAGCAGGAGAGAATAGTGGACCTGCAGGTGGGTGCAGATGTGGTGTCCGAGTTCGCGGGGCAGATTGGTGTCGGCCACCTGGACAAGAACACCTTCCTCACAGCGCTACGCTGCTATGCGATCCGGAAGGGCCTGGTGCCTGACTACGTGAATAAAAGGTTTGTCCATGATGAGACTCAGGGGACGGGGCAAGGCAATGCGGGAACAGAGATCACAAGACCACCATCACCGGCGGTCGGCGGTTTGGCGACGCATGAAGTGGCAGAGCTGGTGCAACTCCTGGCGGCAACGAAACTGGAGAATGAAAGACTCAGAGCGGCGGCTATACCAAGGCTGAGGAAACAAGAACTGGAGCGGATGCTGGCAGAAACACTGCCATACCAATGGATGCAGACCCTGGCGGTTGGACTGATGACATACTCCAAGAAAGACCCACAGTGGGACGCCCATGAACTGTCAACAACGATATGGAAGGTCGTGCATGAGGAATTGAGAAACAAAAGGCAGGGACGCAATTCCCACATGCCAATACCGCAACAAGTGCAAGGTGCAGGAAATCCAGGAACACACACGGCACCGGGGGCGCCGCTGGGCAGAGCGATCAACACTCCAGGAGGACAGCAGATCATGGGGACCCCGGTGGGAGGGGGTCAGTGTTTTGTCTGCGGCCAGATTGGGCACTGGGCCAGAAATTGCCCGCAGGCAGCACTGACAGGCACCCTGAACCAACCGCACGTCCAGGCCAAAATATCGCAGGTGGGGGACCAGACTGTGATGACCGGTAACAAGGGGTGGACCTTCGACCTGAATGGCCCACCCCCCGCCAACTGCAGGCGCTGTGGGCAGCTCCACTGGGAGATGTTCCCGTGTGGGGCACAGGGGAGGGTGTCCCTGTTGCCACAGCCAGCGACACCGGTCGGACAGGCGGGGGTGGCGGGCGGACAACGGGAGGGCTCGGATGATGCCGTTCTCCGCATGGTACAGGACTTGTTGCAATCGCGGGCCCTAGACCCAGGACAACAGCAATGACAAGAGCTCAACGGAGTCGGGGCCGGGTCGAAGGTGGCACTGGGGCCGGACATGGGAGCCACGGTGGCCGAGACCTGGCAGGCCCACGATGCCGTCATGCACGCCAGGACAGAGGAATGGGGAACAGTGGGTACGGCGATGGCGATCCGAGGAGTGGAGGCCAGCTCATCAGCGACGTATATGCAACAGGTACGGATGGCATTGCGAGGGTGCGGCACCGATGAACCACTGGCGGTGGCGATTCAACGGCGGTTCGCAGAACTGGCACTACGAAAGCGGGGCTACTCGGCGGCAAACAACTTGGTGGCGGGGATACGGATGCTGGAGAAACTCAAACTCATACGGGCTACCGTCACAGACCTACACAGGCTACAACTCAGAGCAATCGGCAAGATGGCCAAGGCGGAAGACAGGCCTCGAGTATGGGCGACAGTGGCCGACTTTCAAACGTTGGCAGAGAGGAGGGTGCACTGGGCCTGGGCAAGGGTGTTCTTTGCCGTCGGGATGGCATTCACCATCTGCCTCAGGATTTCAGACGTCGCACAACTACGATGGGGCTGGTTGGCACACAAGGGGTGGTTGGTGTTCCTCGACTACAAAGTGGCCAAGGAGATGTGTGCCCAGCCCATACCACCGTTTTGGGAACGGTGGCGGCATTGGCTCTACACGCACAGGCGGCCTCACCAGCACGACGAGAACATATTCATCCCGGGAGGACCCGATGCCCTACGGAAGTTACAGACTGAACTGTTCACAGGTACGGAGTGCGGCCTCTCGGGATGGCACCCGTGGAAACGCATGGGGGCTGCATGCTTCAGGGCGCTGGGAGGATCCCTGCAGGCCTTGGCACTATGGGCCCGCTGGCGGACACCAAGGCAAGCAGCACGATACGCAGCGCACCCACCGTCATGGAAGATGCCATCCAGGGTCCTCCTTCCATCACCAGTGGGTGAATCAGGGCACTTCACGCGCGACTGTGAGTGGACTTGGATGCCGGTCAAGGAGCTCTGGCATAGGGATGCATTCGCATGGGATCTTGGGAGAAAACGGAACCAGACCCCCCCTACGGTCCACACGTTTGCCCGCCCCGCCACTCCTCAGGAGGTGGACAGCGAGTCCGACGACGACGAGGACCTGGACGATCAGGATGGGGAATGCGACCAGGACAATCCAGATCACGAAGAACCCCGAAGAGAAGCGGAGAACAGGAGCATGCACGACGCCGCACAAAAGGAAATGGGACGAGACGCCGAACTTGTGCCTGGTACAGGACCTGAGCATGAAGGTGGACCACGGACGGACGAAGGAACGGCAGGACACGGTGCGAGACCCGTCGAGATCATCGACGTGGACGAGTTGGAGGACGGCGAAACGAAGATGGACGCCGACGGGGACAGTGGAGGAGCGGGCGCAGCGGAAGCCGTCACAGCTCCGGAGGGGGCGGTGGCAAGTGGGGCGGACGCGGACAGGCATGAACGGGATGCAGGCGATCAGGCATCAAACGAGGACCGGGCAGGAGAGGACAGACGATGCGGGGATGCAGACGAAGCGCACATGGAGGCTGAGCCATGCCAAGAAATGGAAGCCAGCGCGGAAGAGTCTGGGGACGACGTTGGCTCCGAAGGCAGCAGCGCAGGGGACAGAGACGAGTCAAGCCCAGGTACGCCGACATGCTCTACTGATTGCTCTGAGTCCCGATGGAGATTACATCAAGCCAAGAGGAGAGTATTGGGGAAAAGAACAACACGTGAGTTCGGTGAGGAGGAGCAACGTGGGGCAAAGCGGGGACGCGGAGGGACTTGCGCGGGAGACCAGCAGCTGGTGGCGATGCCCGACGGGACTGAAGCAGACGGGGCCCCACACTGGGGATACCTTGTCACGGCGCCTCAGAGGGGCCAAAGATTCCAGCTGTGGAAGCCTATGCCTCTGCAATGCGAACGAGAGGAACAAGGACGAGATGGGGGTGGACATGGAGCAGCTGACGGAGGAAGTGGCGGAGCATATGGCGCGGCAGTGGAGCAGACCGGGGACGATCAGTGGGCTGTTGCGAGATCTGGCAGTCAGGGTGGGTCAAAGAGCCGGGACGGGCCCACAGCAGGAGGAGGCGGAACAGAATTTCACATCGGTGCTGCAGGCACTCCGGGACGACGAGACGGAGCCATGGGACGTATCGCCGACAGGGGATGTCAGCCCCAAGGGCAACAAGGATGGCGACCAGAGTCGGGGCCAAGTGTCGGTGGAGACGGCGAGCAGAGGCCTTGGAGTAGCTGGCAGAGTGGACATCCCTGAGGAGATGTGGCAACGGCACAGGCCGTGCAATTGGAGAGAGGCTCATGAGAACGCAGCGGTCCAGAAGGCGAGCCGGGACCCGGCCTTGGCAGCGATGGTCCAGCGCATACACGAGGACGGCATGCTGGACGAGATCACTGACGGGAGGCTGCCGAATGCCAAGGCATTCACCAAACCGAAGTCCCAGGAGAAGGGGTCATTAATCATCAACATGGTCCCGTTGAACAAGCGATGCCAGAGGCCAAATACACGACTGCAACTGCCCACACTCGAGGAACTGGGGGACACGTTCCGAGAGGCGGCGGGCAAGGGTCAGGCCATATGGTTTTGCAAATTAGACGTGGCGAACATGTTCTGGTCCTGCTGGATGCCGGAGCAGGAGAGGGGCACGATAAGAATCGGGGTGCAGGGCAGGGTGTGGGGTTTCCACAGCCTGCCGTTCGGGTGGACACACAGTCCCCTGATGGCCACAGAACTGCTGAGAATGACGCTGGAGAAGTTCCACATGCCGGGGATACGACCGATACAATACGTCGACGACGTGCTGGTGTATGGGTATGACAAGACGGAGGTAGGGGCAGCAGGATTGCAACTACGGGAGCTGCTGGAGCGTGACGGCTGGATATGCAGCCCCAAGTCCCAGTTGGAGCCCACGAACACAATCGAGTGGATGGGGAAGAGCCTGGATGGCAGGCGTTGGACGATCCAGTCTTCAGCGCCGTACATTGCCGGCATGGTGGCCTTGTGGCTGAAGCTGGCGACCAGGGGTTACAGCAAGAAGGACATGAGACGCATGCTGGGAAAACTGGCGTGGGCAGACAGACCAGCCCGAGAAACAGGGCCACACACGAGTGGGGCCATGGCATGGATGATGTGGGGGCCCCAGAATGCGAAGTACACACCGCCGAAGGTGCTGAGGGGACTGGCGGAGGCGCTGGCGTCCGTGATGGGGCCCTGGTCGGCACGAAGAACGACAGCAGCAGACGACATCGACATGTATGTGGATGCAGCAGAATACGGGAACACGTACCTGGTCGGTTTGTGGTCTCAGGAGGCAGGAGCGCGAGTATGGGAGTGCCCCAAGACAGTGCGGAACCAGCAGGCGGCAGAGCTGCAGGCAGTGGAGCGAGCGGTATGATGGCGGCGTACAGGAGACGGCAGCAGGTGCATCTGGGGGCGGACAACCTCGCGGCCATATGGGCGGCGCTCAAGAGGAAGACAAAGATTCACCACCGAGATCGGGCCACGACGGTAAGGAGGATACAGCAAACGCTACGCTGGTCAGGGATCGTGCTTAAATTAAGCTATGTACCGTCCAAATGGAACCCGGCAGACGCCATCTCCAGAATTTTTAACTGGGGGTCAGCCTTCCGGGCGACTGTGGAGGCCAGGGCATGCGAGCTGGCCCTGCGCACTGTTCTGTACGCACCCTGCTCTGTTATGGGACAGACTTCTTACAGAAGCTAGGGGGGGGGGGGTGACAGACCTATACTATGTCAGGCACTTTCCACAGACAGAGGCACATGGCAGCCTGAAATGCCAGATGAACCACGCTACCCACCACCAGTGTACTGCAGGGAGCGAGGTGATGGTTGCATGGGAAGAGCTGTACATGGACTGTCCGGAGATGTTTGACAGTACGAGACAGAATGCGAATTGACTGACGTGCAGGGCAGGTGAGGGAAGCAATCACAAAACATGGTCTAAAAGTAGCGCGCCGGGCAAACATTCCCCCAGGGAAATAAGTGGCTCCTTCTATGTCATTTGTGACCCCTGGCTTTGACAGGGGAAGAAGCTATGTTATGTTCTGAGAGTGTACTTAGACCCCCAGACTATCTCGTACTGTTGCAGCACTGTGGCAGCTTCGTCAAAGAAAAATAGAATTTGGCGGTTCCATTTTCTGGTGCCCAAGATGATCCATTTTTTTCTGGGATTTCGGGCCGGGGATGGTATTTTGGGGATGCTGGTTTCTGTCCTGCCAGTTGTTGCCCCTCCGTTGCATTTACCTCGCCCTATTCTGCTCCCTGCTTCAGTTTCAGATAAGGCCAAATGAAGGGGTAGGCCAGTTCATTGCAAGCGCTTTTGAGTCGTAGCAGCCACTAGCCAAGGTGGGTACCACTACTGTTTGGCTTTCCAAAGATCCTGATCACAGATGGCCTGTGCAATGTGCAACTCATTCGCTGCAGACTGGTGTCTTGAACGACCACAATGCAGTGAGCACTTGTCTGGCATAGTGAATAGTCTGCAACCCGTGTAGCTATGATGTGCAATTGAGTTTGCTGAGCAGCTCTGTGTGTACGAGATGTCTCTCCTCTGAAATATGCACCATTAGAAAGTCGCAGAGGCGTCAAGTCGGTGTGACCATATTGCCTGTGACATGACGCCATGAGAAATTGCTGCCTTGCCGTCATGCAGAGCGTTCCAAAAGTCAATGCCCCCCCCCCGTTGGCGCAAGCACCGGCTTGTCCAATCACGGGACCCCGTCTGAATGTCGCTTTCCTGACTTTTTCCAACCGTGGTTTGGTGGTCAGAAATGTAAAGCAATGCGGTTGTGCTCTGATTGTACAGGGAAAAGGGGAACGTGTGGCCGCCACAATTATTGGCCCTTCTACTCACGAGGATGAGTTCTGTAATGTGAAGTACATGCGGAATGGCCATAAGATTAAGCATCATTTTGTTCTGTTGCGACAATTGTGGTTAGGGTGAGGTATGGGCAGGTGTTCGCCGCATGCATTTCTGTTGGTACTGCTTGTCGCGCGCAAGTACGGGCTCGCCCACGCACAGGACCCCGTCTGACCGTTGTTTTCCTGACTTTCAGCGCACTTGTCCAGAGGGGCAGGAGGGCCCAATGTGCCCTCCCCACCCCAAGCCTACCCCCAAACGTGCCCCCAAGCCTGCCCCTGAGCATGTGCAGAAGTTTTGCATGTGCTGCATGTTTGGAAAAGGCTTCACAGCCGAGCATTTGTAGTCTGCATAGCGCGGTGCAAGTAATCCCCTTGTCAACAGATTGTGAACTGTACATGCTTATTTAAGGAAGCAACATTGCATGGACATCCACAGACAACAATGTCGCCACGGCCTCTACAGGCGTGCCCATGAATAATGCAGGAGTGAGGGAACAGAGAGCTCGGGTGTAGGCAGTTTTTGATGCTCTTATCCCAACTGGCGGAAGTACTTCAAGTCATCAAGCTCTTTGTAGTTAGCTAGTGCTCTGCTGTGCTGTGCTCTGCATGACGGTGTCCAAGAGTGCTGGCAAGAAAGTGACTTGACCACTGGGTAGTAGATTGTTATTTGAGTGTTGTCATGCCTCGGGAGTGGCACCAGATTTTTTCTGTGGCTGTGTCTGATGAGAAGATTGGGCCGCCCTTTGCACAGTGCGAGCGCAGTGCAACTATTTGGGCGTCTAGCCGTACTGGAGACCATACTTTGTGATACTAGGGGCATCATTGTTGCCCCTAGCGTAGGTTTTGATGGTTCTTCCACATGGGGGATATGGCATTTTTGGATTTTCACCCATTTTCACCCTTTTCACATTTTTTTTGCTCATCTTCACCATGGTTTGGGACCACACTTTGGTGTGGGCCCTTGAGTTGGGGTGATGGACTCCCACGCTTTGGTGTGGCCCCTCGAGTTGACGTGACGGACTGCCCGGTCCAGTTGAGGATGGGGTGGATACATATGCGGCTTTGGGACTAGCGGGTAGGGTGAGTGAGCTTTCGATTGAACAAAAAAGAGGATATGTGTGTGGCTTTCCGCGTATAAAGGGAAGGTAGATATCTCCCAACTGAAGGTGGACCTAGAACAGAAGATCACTACCTGGCAAAGGGAGGTGGATCTCAAGCTCATGAAGAGCGTATGGGGTGCCCATGTGAGGACCCCAGAGGAAGATGAACTCTCAGAGGACCCTCGAGCGTGCGTATGCTGCCACCGACCACCTGAGATTGAGCTTGCATTTGTCTTGAGCTAGGGTAGTTTGGGTGACCTAAATTTAGGGGGCATTTGAGTAGCTAGGGTGGCCTAATTTTGAGGGTGTTTGGAAGGGGTCGGTATGGGGGTTCTTCACGGGGGGGGGGGGGCTTAAGCGCAGTGCACGCGCAGTGCAACTATTTGGGCTTCTTGCCGTACTGGAGACCCATGCTTTGAGATACCAGGGGCATCATTGTTGCCCCATGGCGTAGGTTTTGATGCTTTTTCCACATTGGGGATATGGCTTTTTTGGATTTTCACCCATTTTCACCCATTTTCACCCCTTTTCACACCTTTTTGCTCATCTCCACCACATCCGCTCTTTTCTAGGAGGGAGCGTAAGTATGGGCATGATGAGATACTTCTACGCGAACATTTGTTCCGCTTCTTTTTCTTCCTTAACCACACTCCACCTCATAGGTGTGCTCATCTCCTCTCTGGAGCAACGGGGTGCTCTGAGGAGGCTTGGTGGGCAAGTGTGCATCGTGTTCGTTCCTACTTGAATGGTGTTGTCGCTGAAATTCGATGGGCGGAAAGATTGTCGGAGTGGAACCACATCCCACACTTTCCTTGTTTTGTGACGCATTACGTGGATCGCATGCCCATTGCTTCCATAGGAGGCATCCTTTGCGATGTCCTATTTAATCCTAAATACGCCGGGTGCGTATATAAAGTTACGGTTGCCATTGACAGCCTTGGCAACATCGTGTGGATTTGTGGGGCAGTTTGGGTCACCTAATTCTAAGGGCGTTTCCAATGGGTGTGCCTGGGGCTCTTCGGGGGTAACATAGTCTAAAAGTAGCGCGCAGTGCGCGCGCATCGCAAGGATTCCAAGGGGAATCTAGTCTAAAAGTAGCGTGCAGTGCGAGCGCAGTGCAAGGGCGCCCCCATTGTGTGGAGCACCCCTCCCATTCGGCTAGAAATATTTGCCAGTAATTTGCTACAGACTGATTTCTTCCTTGGCTGGCAAGGCAGTATATAAGCTGCCTATGTTGCCTTTCACCTATTTGGATTATAGATTGGTTGCTGGGGCCCGTAGGGACTTGAGGAGGGCAGCTAGAAGGCTCAGAAATAAGCTGATTAAGGCGATGTTTGTGGTTAGCCCGAAATCAGTCTTGGAAGGTATTTAGCACTGCGTGCAGGACATTTTGGAATAGGAAAAGAATGATCATAGCATTGGTGAAGGGCTGGTTGAGGATAGTTATAGGCTGCATGACGAGGAAGGGAATGGGGCGTTTCCAGGGCCATTTGGAGTGGGCTTTGAGCCCCTCGGGGGATATGGCGCCTTTTTTCCTTATCGGTGGAAATTGACAGATGGTAACAGAGTTCCCGTGGCTTTGATTTGACCCTGTTGACTGCGGTAATTTTTGCTGTGCTAGCGCGGGGTTTTGCATTTCAGGGGTATGTTTGGAGGGGACCTCCGGACTCCGTAGAACATAATATATTGTTTGTGGATGCAGCCCCCAAGCGGAAACGAGGCTTTCATTTTGGCTTTTTCGTGCCACCAAGGGGGATACGGTCTTGTAAGTGCCCTGATTGGATCAATTCCCTCTAGCAGGCTGAATTGTTTGCGATGATCCAAGTCTTTAAGTTAGGTGGGTATTTGGAGTGGAGTAGGGTCTTGGTGGGGAGTGATAGTTTTGTAGCTCGCCAATAGGTGACCAGTCTTCGCTATGCTTCGGGGGTGCGGGTCCAAAATAGGTCGTTGAGGCAGTTGTTTTGGTGGCGAAGGTCGAGTGCAATGGGGTTGGCCTATTTTTATGTCCATACACGGCTAAACTGAGCAGAGGCGCCCAATAGAATAGGACACCTTTACTCTACATCTGCATCATCTGCTTGCAGAGATTCGGCAGTTGAGCGCCATGAGAGATGGAAGAGGCTTGGCAGACCGTTTCCGTATTGTCCTGCGGTCCCGCCTTTCCCGGGGGGGGGGGGGGGGGTGTTGAGCAGTGTGTGCTGCTTGTGGCGGTTTCAGCCTAGGGCGGTCCCTCCTTGGGGTGGCCCCAGAGTCCAGACTGCCTCCCAAGCTGGAGGGTGTCTTTACGCCCACAATCCATGCGGACGTCTCAGGGAGGGGGAAAGGCTCTGGGTCTGCCTTGAGCCGGGGGCCGCACCCGGTCTATGGCACCCGGTCTATGTTCATGACCGTGGCAAAGTGAGTGAGATTGTGCACGCTGTTCGTGTGCCATATCACTCCTCGATGCCCATTCCATGGATGGCGATGTTTTCTCGCATTCGTTATAAGCTATTACCTTCCATACCAAGTTTGCAAGTGCGTGTCACCCTGAAATCGTCCCCTAATTTACGCATTCTATTTCATGCACGGCGAATGCGAGCATTGAGAGATGAGCTCTAAAGCTCGTGCGGCAGTTCGCGATTTCGTACTTGCAATTTTGCAGCTGTATGTTAGCTTTTCTGACGTGAAATCTCACGTCCAGTTCATTTTTCTGCTCTATTTTGCGTGATTCGTGTGTTTTTTCTCTACTGGCAGAGCGTGCACGCGCTATTTCAACAGCGTGCGCGCACTCGCCACAGGACGCGAAGACACAGAACAGCGGCGATTTCTCAGACACAGGTCAGGCGATTGTTTGAACGCGTACCCACATGAAGATTTGATGTGGGGGGGATCCATTTTAGGATTTTCCTCCATGTGACATGGTCAATTCCTAACCCTATACCCATAGGATTGGAATTTTTATTGTGTGTCCCATGTACATCCCTGCTTCATGTTGTACACAGGCTGAGGAGGCCTCTTCTGGAGGCGAAACGCGTACATTAACACTTTGGAGAAGTGTTGGACTTTTGTTTTATATGCTTTTGCACCGTCATTGAAGAGTTCGAAATTAACTCCGTGGATTTTGCTTTTCAAAAGACGAGGGTGAAAACATCCAAGGCGATTTTTATTTTCTACAAGGGGGGGTGTTGAGCAGTGTGTGCTGCTTGTGGCGGTTTCAGCCTAGGGCGGTCCCTCCTTGGGGTGGCCCCAGAGTCCAGACTGCCTCCCAAGCTGGAGGGTGTCTTTACGCCCACAATCCATGCGGACGTCTCAGGGAGGGGGAAAGGCTCTGGGTCTGCCTTGAGCCGGGGGCCGCACCCGGTCTATGGCTCTCGGCCCACACCGTGGTGGGTGCCGCAATGGATCGACGGGGCCCTTAGCCGCCGCAGCACTGCAGCTGTCTCCAACGCAGGGCGGGGCGGTGTGGGGCGGGACGGGGCGGGGCGGTGTGGGGCGGGACAGGGCGCGGCGGTGTGGGGCTGGACGGGGCGGGGCGGGACACGGTGGGGCGGTGTGGGGCGGGACGGGACAGGACGGGGCGGTGTGGAGCGGGACGGGGCGGGGCGGTGTGGGGCGTGACAGGGCGGGGCGGTGTGGGGCGGGACGGGGCGGGGCGGTGTGGGGCGTGACAAGGGGGGGCGGTGTGGCGTGGGACGGGGCGGGGCGGGACAGGGTGGGGCGGTGTAGGGCGGGACGGGACAGGGCGGGGCGGTGTGGGGCGGCACGGGGCGGGGCGGTGTGGGGCGGGACAGGGCGGGGCGGTGTGGGGCGGGACAGGGCGGGGCGGTGTGGGGCGGAACAGGGCGGGGCGTGACAGGGCGGGGCGGTGTTGGGCAGGAAAGGGTGGGGCGGTGTGGGGCGGGACGGGGCGGGGCGGTGTGGGGCGAGACGGGGCGGGGCAGTGTGGGGCGGGACAGGGCGGGGCGGTGTGGGGCGGGACATGGCGGGGCGGTGTGGGGCGGGGCGGTGTGGGGCGGGACAGGGCGGGGCGGTGTGGGGCGGCACGGGGCGGGGCGGTGTGGGGCGGGATAGGGCGGGGCTGTGTGGGGCGGGACAGGGCGGGGCGGTGTGGGGCGGGACAGGGCGGGACAGGGCGGGGCGGTATGGGGCGGGACAGGGCGGGGCGGTGTGGGGCGGGACGGGGCGCGGCGGTGTGGGGCGGGACAGGGCGGGGCGGTGAGGGGCGGGACAGGGCGGGGCGGTGTGGGGCGGGACGGGGCGGGGCGGTATGGGGCGGGACGGGGCGCGTCATGCCGGGGCTGAGCTTCCAGGGTGGGATCTTCAAAGAGCAACAAACGGCATTTGTATAGCGCTTCGTCTTGCACGATCTGGCGCTCAAAGCATGGAAGGTTTGATGGAACAACTTAGTGCAGTAGTTCAACTCAAGAGTATCATGGACTAGGCTCAATACCCCTAGACAGGGGCCCCCCGGGGCAAAAGCTGTAGCCGCTTGGTCAGGCCAGTCCGCAAAATCTCCGGGCCGCGCGTGCGAAGTCAGGTGCTCCCCCCTAGTTCAGTGGTTTTGGAACCACAACTAGAGACCGCAGTTCAGCAATAATCGGCGTGGGCGTTACCCACACACTTTTTTGGGGGGTCCATACCAAAGGTGAGCTGGCGTACCCTGTTCATCATGTGGTAATGGAGACAACATCTCGGAATCAAGGTTCATAGCGATCCGGTGCTATGATGATCCCACAAATGACCGTGGTAGCGGATCTGACACGTGGTGAGGATTTGCTGAGTCTCAAACCAGGTTATACAGTGGGAGACTGCGACGCGCGTAGGCTTCCCAGTTACCCACACACATTATCCAGCCGCACCAAGTGATTTTCCACAGCCATGGGAGTCTTTGGGCGATTGCCAATAGTGGTGGAAGTACCCCCGCCCCCCACCTTGTCTAAGCTGCGCAAAACTACGGAATTAATACAGTCCCTACGCCTACTAGCTTAGACAAGGCCGTAGCTTGCGCGCGACACATACAACTTCCGGCATGGTGAGTTGATGCATGAAAGGGGAAGATGATGCACAAATAGCCCCAAAATCAGAGCTTTGTGGGTTTAAATGGGCTAACAATCGCAATAAATATGTCCATGACTCCATGTAATTGGCAGGTTCGTTACCAAAACCATGTCTTATGCGGTTGCAAGACATTTCGTACCGAATTAAATTCGGTATGGAATTAATACAGGCCCTACGCCCGCTGTAGCTTAGCTATAATCCGACGATGGCCG
Source organism: Eutreptiella sp. 'Long Island Sound 2002' (assembly GCA_964036045.1). Taxonomy (NCBI): domain Eukaryota; phylum Euglenozoa; class Euglenophyceae; order Eutreptiales; family Eutreptiaceae; genus Eutreptiella; species Eutreptiella sp. 'Long Island Sound 2002'. Next base: position 9,011,040 of record OZ038404.1, on the reverse strand, counting down.
TCACCCCCGGTATCCCATTGGCAGGAAATCATCGTTCAAACATCCGGCAAATGTGGCAGAGCCGCGCCCAGGTGTTCGACAAGGCGACGAAGCCGCCCTCACGTGTGCGTGCACATCCTGCGCATCTGCCCTCCTGCCCTGATGGATGAGGTCTCGGTGCCTTTAGGCGATCAGGATTGTTGATTACTCATCCGCCCCCCCCCCCTTGTGTCACCTGCACGTTCTGAGCATGAAAAAGGTGAGCCCAAAACCCGATGGCGCCATTACCTACACGCCGGTGTTCGAACCAAGGGCCTCCACCACGATGTCCCAGTGCATCTCTAGTATGCTATGCTAACGATGTGGTTAGATAGCCGTTACCATAACCACCATTGAGTACCTTGCAGCTCGCCCCCCCTCCCATCACCTCTCGGTATAGCTGCATACGCAGAAGCTGTTCATGATTGACCGCGTTGTGGCCTCCACAGGCTGCGACGATGGAGCGCACTGCGGCACGAGGTCCCAGTGCATTTTCAGGAATGCTTGCTCGCTCAACGACTAAACGGGTCTACAAACCAAAGTGGGGATTCGGGGCGGGCGGTGCATCCCAGCCCTCCCCGGGGTTTGAAGCCCCCCCCCCCCCCCCCAGACTCAAGACCCACACATTTCCAATGACACTATGCTCCGTACGGCCTACCAAACAGTTTTGTCCACTGCTGTTCCGACTTGCCGTTCGCCACCCGCCCTCATTTGTTTCTTGTGCTCCCTTTGTTGATCACTCACATCTGTACTGAACCCTGACCCCTCACTCCTTCTTGGAGGAGCCTCCGCATTCCCAATCCCCCGCTTTTCTACTTTTTGTGGCCACTGCGCTGGGGCAACTCTGGTGCCTCGCCCCCCCCCCCCCCCTCCCGGCGCCGATGTGACTTATTCCTGCCAACCGTCTTGGTCCTTTGGACTCGACCTTGCTTCAGGCAGGTGCTGCACAGGTACCCAGGCTGTCCTCGTGTGTGGCCCCAACCCCCTCCCTCTCTGCCTTTAGTTTTGATCTTGTATGAAAATTGAATGCGGCTGCGATGTGCCCTTATTTGCCTGACAAGCATCTTATTACCGGTGGTCCTGCGTGCAGACGTGGCACCACCAACACACCCGCGCGGCAGTATCCATTTTGCTAGGGATGGAGCTGCATGGCATGTAGCGCAGCGAACACGTCTGCACGTGCTCATCATGGTCAACTGCGATTGCCAAGCAATTGCAGCGCTGGGCTCCGCCATTGTGCGGACGTGGGCATCAGCACCCGCCGCCCGGCAGTTCGCCACTGTCAAACTGGTGGTGGGCAACACTGCCGAGCCCGATGTCAAACAGTGCCTGCCATCCACAGATGAGCGCGAGCGCGTGAATCGCATGATCCTTCACCTGCCGCAATGCCCCGATGGTTATCCCCCGGTACAGAAGGTTCTGTGCATGTGGGAGTTTGCGCGCACAGCGTTGGTTGCGAAGTACAGCCATTACATGAAGGTAGACGCAGACTCGTACGTCAACGTGATGGAACTTATTCACCTGCTCAACCGCGCGGACCCGAAGGAAGCCCTTTTCCTGGGCCGGGCGGCGAAGGGCCGCGGCCAGGACAATTCTCAGCGGACACCGTTTTGCATGGGCTTTGGCTACGTGGCCACCAATGCCCTTCTCGCTGCCTTGCGTCGCAACCTGTCCGATGTTCCACGGACGGCCATCCCGGAGAACTCGGACGTTGCGATTGGCATGCTAATCTATAATGCCACCGGGGTCCACTGCAATCACAACATCTCCTACGTCTTCTCGTTCTTCTACCACCGATACTTCGATTTCAGACACGGGGCGCTGGTGATGCGGACGCTGAACGACCGAGGGCAGACGCTGATGCCCTTGTACCACGGCCAGACCAGTCCGATGCTGCACGCCGCCGTGGTGCACCCCCTCAAAACACCCACCGACATGCGGCAGTTCCACTCGATGCAGCTCGGGCGTAGGCTTCGGCTGGTCGCATGCCCGCTCGGCATCGACGACAACAAGACACAGGCACTGCGGAACAAGGTCATGAACCTCTGCGTCCACAGCCCTACGCGCCAGTTCGAGCACTGCAAGGTGATGCCGAAGGAATGTGACGCAGAGCCGCCGATACACCCGCACACCATCGAGTCGGTGAGCGCGCACATCATCTATCTGCCGGACAGGAACTACAGCGTGGCGAAGGCCACCGCGCTGCGGAAGGTGGTGGAAGCGCACGGGATCCGCACCCGCATGTTCGCGGGCGTTGACATGCGCGCCCGGCTCCGCTCGGAGGAGGAGACGTTCGGGAATGCGCTCAGTGCAGGAGAGCGCGGGTGCCGTACGTCGTGGCAGCATGTGTTGGAGCACATTCTTGATGACGATGGCGGCGGAGGATACGAGAAATTGCACATGATCTTGGAGGACGACACGATGGTGGCCCCCAACTTTGGCAGGCAGTTGGACCGTCTGCTGCGGCGGAATCAGCGGTGCGGGTCGTTCCTCGCCGCACCGCCGGGGGGCGTGCTGCTGCTTGGCGCGACGGTGTGGGGCGCCGGAACGTTTCCGCGGCTGCCGCCGCAGAATCCGCAATGGGCTTCCCGGTGGAAGATGTACGATGCCGAGGTTGCGAAATTCCAGGGGGACGCCAAGGCTTGCTACAACGTAGCGAGCGCAACGTACGGCACTTTTGCTGTGCTGATGACCGCCACGGCTGCGAGGGTCGCCTACAAGTGGATAGTGACTCCCGCAGTTCAGAGCCACTTCAACTTGCCAGTGGACCATATGTGGAAGTATTTGGCGGATGAGGGCTTGGTGGTTCGAGCCCTGAGCCCCCCCCTGGCATACCCAACAGTGGACGAAACAACCATCGAAAGGGGGGGCTACAAGTGCCACACAAGAACATGTGATTGGGACACGTTCTGCTGATCAGCCTTTTGCACAGCACCACCAAACAACGACGCAGCCTTCCGTTGTTTCATTCAACAATCAACAGCCGGGAGGCACCGCGCGTTGACAACTGCACATCACGCGCCTTGGGCCAGGGCACACATGGGACACCCCGCGTGGTCACACGCGGCGCACCACAACGCCACACCCCGACTCCGCTGTGCACGGGGGAGGGGGGCCGTGTGTGCCACGCCGTGACCACTTCCCCACGGGGCAGGTCATGACGGGGGGTTTGTGCGCCAGCCGGCGCCTCGCTGGACATTGTACTGAGTTGCACACCGGAGGTGATGACCAGCGTCGCGGTATGGCCAGGCTACGGTCTGGTCCGAGCGACAGCGGCGTTGGGACTGTGTTGCTTTGGGACCTGATTCAGTTCGGTACCGAATGTAGCCACGTCAGTCATCTGCAGGGGGGTCCTTAAGGAACCAGTTTTTTTTTTTGCTAAGGACCCTCCTTAAGGACCGCCCTTAGGGACGCCCAACCGCCAACCGCCAACTGCCACCAACCGCCAACTACCAACCACCAACTGCCGCCAACCGCCAACCGACAACCGCCACCAACCGCCAACCGCCACCAATCGCCAACCGCCAACCCATGACAGTTGAACACATGTGTTACCCGCAGTATTTTTAGAAACTGCTGTAATGGAACACTTCTTCTTTTTAATTTCCCGTTAAGGACCCCCCTGGTCATCTGTAGTGGCAGTGTTTGCCCACTTGAACACACGCCGCTTGATTTGGGGGGAGTTTGGGCATTCTGCGTACCCTTTCCTACACCAGCTCACCTGTTCTCCCCAGCCCTCCCTCTCCAGCCCACCCTCAGCCCCACGCACTCCCTCAGCGAGTGCTGTCGGAAATGCATTGTACGACGCGTCGGGGCGTCGTACAAGGCGTCGGGGCCCGACGCGTCGGGAGCGTACGACGCGTCGTACAGTGTCGTACAAGGCGTCGGGGCCCGACGCGTCGGGGATGTACGACGCGTCGTACAGTGTCGTACAAGGTGTCGTACAGCACCAACACCGTACGACACAGTACGACATAGTACGACCGCCCTCCCCCTCTAGGCGGGTAAACGATGGCAGCGGACCGTCTTGGGGGAAGGGCCCCTTCCCAAATATTGGCACTTCGCGTCTACAACATGCCGACAGTGTCTACAATTAGCAGGCCGCGTCTACCTGTGGTGCACAATGTCTACAGACCCCAGACCGCCCTCCCCCTGTGCAGAGTGTTGCTTAATAGAAGGGGGGGGGGCAGAGTGTTGCTTAAGAGAGGGGGGGGGGGGCAGAGTGTTGCTTAAGAGAGGGGGGGGGGGCAGAGTGTTGCTTAAGACACTGTACGACGCGTCGTACAGTGTCGTACAAGGCGTCGGGGCCCGACGCGTCGGGGATGTACGACGCGTCGGGAGGTGTCGGGGCCCGACGCGTCGTAAAATCCCTATTTCGACAGTAGTGCCCTCAGCCCCCCCTCCCTCACCCCCCACGGCCTCGCCGTTCTTCACACACACGCCCACGCCCCCCCGGAGGCTCACGCCCACGCCCACGACGGTGCTCTCCGTCACGCCGACCCCGACCGGCACCGCCTCCGCCGACCCGACCGCGAGCCCCAGCGGCACCGGCACGCGGCGCGAGTCGATCTCTGTTTTCGAAGTTGGGCGTCCGGTTATTTCTATCGTGGGACCACCCAAGTGTGGGTCAGTATTATAGTCTTGTCTAAGCTACGGTACGCGTGGGGACCGAAAAAAATTAAATTGGGTCTTCCGTTCAGCTTGGCGAAGGGGGCGGGGTAGTCATTTTGCGTCATTATGCTGATGTATTGAGCGTTGGGTTTGTTCAAGGCTTTGTCGTTACACCGGTGGTTGTCCAGTGGGGGCTATTGTGTGCAGGTCGCACGGGGGGCGCTCCTGGTCAGGACCCGACCCCAAAGGGGGGGGGGGGGGACCCCCCCCCCCTCTACGGACCCCAAAATTGTCGCACGGAACAAGGTGCTTTGTCGGCGCCGGAGGCGCCGGAGATTTTGTTTTAGGCATACGGCGGGGGGAATTTTTCTTGTTCCACCCTATGTGTCTATACTCAAAATACTCAGAATTTTGTGGAGAATTCAAAAATGGCTTCTCTCTCTCTCTCTCTCTCTATATGTCTGTGGCTCCCTTCGCTTCTCTACATATATGTCTGTGGTTTGTGACAAGGGGAAGGAAAGGCCTTTGGGCGAACTCAAGGCAACATTCAATACTACTCTGAAAGTGCTGCAGTGCAGCAAAACAATGACCATTCACAGTGCATCTTGTTAGCTTTGTGTGTTTGCGCGCTTGGACGGGGCCTGCCGGAAAAGGTGCTGGGTTTGGGTCAACCAAGGGGGGGGGGAGGGGTCCCCCCCCCCCCCTTCGGAGGGGGGTGGGGGTCCCCCCCCCCCCCCCTACAGCCCCCCAAACTGTCGAACACCCCTCGGGGTCACACATTGGCTGGCGGCGGCCCCCGTGGCAGGTCGTCAATGCTTCCAAAGGGACTCCAAGGGGTGTTCAGGTGAGGCTGCACCTGCCCAGCACTGAGCATTCTGTACAGCCTGTACCCTACCTCTTGGTCAATGGACCCGACGACCCCCGCAGGCATCGGCCCCCGCCCTCCCTTCCCCGCCCCGCCTCCGAGTCTTGTCAAGTTCGCACTGGTTGAGTGGGCATGTTTGCCGCGTGTACAGGGGTCATGGTTTGGATTTTCAACGGGCGAACAACATTTGTGTAATATTGTGCGGAGCCCCAGCCTACCATTACCACAGCCCCCCCCCCCCCCCCTTGCATCCCCCACAAGTGGGCCTTGCCACGGACCAGAGTGCCAAGCCACCATTACATGTCCGAAAAACTCAAAATGCAGGAACATGCAGCACACCACCGATGGGGGACACTCGATGATCCGGAACCCCCGGGGCTGTGTGGTGCATTCCCCACACCGGATTTGGTGGTGAGCACCCTCCAAACTTCACTGTTCTGGGAAGGACGTTTTGCGAATCTTATTTACGCACGGGTACCTAGTCATTATTGTCCCCCCCCCTCCCCCGGAGCTTTCGCCAGGTACTTGGGGGGTTGGGGGGGGGGGGAGGGGGGAAAGGACATATGGGGGACGGCCCGGACAGCGCGTGGAGGAACAGGGCACCTGGGCCGCACAGAAACACAGCGAGGCAGGCGATGGACGGCCTGTGGGCAGAGGTGTGTGGACAGCAAACACAGTCAGACGACCCCGGCAACAACCAGCACATCCTCAATACGCCAACTATTGGGCGCCGCTGACACGCAAACGGCACATCCCGCCACATTCAGCACAGTCCCAACACGCCAACTACTGGGCTCCGCGAACGCGGAAACGACACCAGCAAGAGCACTGGCCGCAGCGGCCGACAGAACGCAGCGACCCGACGCAACATGCGAAGGGAAGAACGGGTGACCGTCCAGGGCCCCGTAAAGGAGCAACAACCAGACGGAATGTCACACAGGGGGGGGGGTCGCAGGTACGACCGGCCCCGCCAGGCCCCTCGGCGTTGTTGCTGCCGTCGCTCGTACTGCATTCACAGAGCAAGGCGTGCCCCGCAAGCGGCAACCGTCACTGGTGGAGTGGATGGCGGACCTTGAGCACAGGCCAGCGACTGGCAGGCCCGTAGGTGTGGTGCCCACTGCGTCTGTGAACGGGACGGGGGCGGTGTGCGGGAGCCCCGGCACGACATTCACCAGTCAAAGAGGAAGGACCTCCATAGTGCCCCCGCTGGGGTATCCCCGGACGTGCAGTTGGGGTCGCAGGGGGGGGGGGGGGGACTCGGTAGGAACGAGCTGCGAGCAGTGCACGGACCAGCGGCCCGAGGGGGGCGGGGGGGGGCTGGGGACCGGCATCACTGCGATCCACGCCCCCTTCCCCCGTCATAACGGATCATGCCTGCGATGATCGCCACGTCGCGCTCATCGTTTTGAGACACAAATGTGGGGGCGAACAAAAACGGGGCCGGGGGGGGGGGGGCATTGAGCGCACCAACAAAATTGTGCGCCGCCTTCAACACCCTCTTCTGTCTTGGTCTTGGCGGGGGGCTGAGTGCCACGTGAGCACCGCCACCGCCACCGCCACGTTCGGGAGCATAGGGGCGGAGTAGATTTGGAGGGCGATACCTCCGGTTTCACACACTTTGTTCCCCCCGGACGGTGTGTGTGTGTGTGTGGGCCGAGGCGGGTGCAGTCGTGTCGGTGGGGGTTCCCTCTGCTCACGTGTGCCCTTCGGCCTCTGGTGTCCCGGTGCGCCCCCCGGACCGTCCCCCCCATTCGGTCGGGAAAGGGCAGGGGACAGGGGGATGGGTGGGTGGGTCGGGGGGTACCCCGACAGACATGGCTCAAGAATGATCGCGATGCCCTATGTCTCACGGGGGGGGGGGGTGGGGGGCAAGTGGTTCTGCAGTGCACGTCCTGATGTTGGGTCATCAACACGTGGGGAAAGGGTTGGGGGGTGGGTTATGTAGTGCCGCGCACCCGCAGCGCAGGCGGAGGCGGGGCTTGTGGATGCGCGGCCGGAGGGCGGGCCTCTGCGATTCGTAGACAAGTGCAAACGTTTGGGAAGGGGCCGAAGGGCTCTTGCGCAAAAGGCCTTCAGTAACATCGTTTACCCGCCGGGGCTGGCCACGTGTCTTCCATAACGTCACTGCGAGCGGGCCTGTTAAGGCGATACTACGCCCCCGCGTGCGCGTGCGCAGGTCCGCCGCATGCACCTGCAACCAGGCACTGGGGGGGGGGGGGGGCGAAACCGCAACCCGACGGACCACATGCCCACTGAAACACAGCGAGGCAGGCGGTGGATGACCAGAATGCGGAGGGGAGTGGGCAGCAAAACGACCCCCGCAACAACCAGCACAACCCCCAGTACACCAACTACTGGGCCCCGCTAACGCGGAAACGAAACCAGCGGGAACACAGGCCGCAGGGGCCGACAGAACGCAGCGACCCGACGCAGCACGCGAAGGGAAGAACGGCTGACTGTCCAGGGCCCCGTAAAGAAACAGCAACCCGACGGAATGTCACACGGGGGGCGGGGGTGGGGGGGGGGGGGTACCGCCTGTGCGTCGGTGTGCGCGGCGGGGGCCGGACACTGCCCGTTCGGTGGCATTGCCTGCCGGACCCATGGCACCGTGGCAAAGCGGTGGTGAATGATGGGCAGGCGTGCGCGTGAAAAGGAGGTGCCCCCCCCCGCCAGACCGTCTGTTTCGGGTGGCCGACCCTCCTTCCCCTACCGGCCCCCCCACCGCTTTGGGCCCGCCACACATCATCGCCCCCCAGCCCCTTCTCCAATGACCCGGCAGTGGCTCAAAGTCTTGGCCGCGGCAACGCCCGCCCGGGACGAGAGCGGGCCCTCGTCCCTCCGCCCACAAGTGCCTGTGCCTGCCCCTGTGGCGTCCACTCCACCGCCGCGTGAAGTCCTTCGCGGCCTTCTTCCTTCGGCCCCTCATCTCCAAGTGCGGGCTGGGCCGGCGCCCCTTCCCCCTTTCCGCCCCCCGGGCCCCTCCCGATCCAGACATCTCCGGGCACCGTCTGGGGGTACCGCACCCTCTGCCTGTTGCCTGGTCCCTGTCCTGTCTCGCCCTGTGTGGGAGGGGGGAGGGGGTTCCACCGGCCTGCGCTTGCAGGAGAGGGGGCGCATTGTGGTACACGCTTGAGACACTGGTCGCAGGCGGTTGGCAAAGCGGTTGGGGAACAGGAGCCGGCGGTTGCAGACCGTTGCAGCCGCAATTGGAGTTGGCGGGATCCGGCTGGACCGTTACTGACGGTTACTGTTGCAGGGCTACTCCCCCCCCTTAAGCGCAGGCCCACATCCCCTTCGCTCCCCACAAGCGGAGGATCCCCTCCTCAAAAGGCGAACAAGTGCGTACACCCGGAAGTACCAACCGGCACACTTATTCAGCCTCAAACGCACCCCCCGCCCCCTCTCACTTCAGGTAAACACTCGCCTGCGCCAGTAGCTCTAGCAGGGAGTTGAATGGGCCTATGGGCACCCCATGCCGGTCATGGGTGTAGTTTCCAGAATACCCCTAGAAACCCGTCCTTGATACGTGGGGGTGATACTAGTCCGCACTTTTTGATGCCAAGTACCTGATTTTGGCCGTATTTTTCCAATTTGGGGTCGTGTGCCCACTTTTTGGCACGTTTGAATACCAAAAGAAACAAAACCAGTGAAAACGGCGAACTAAAACGCATTCTGCCGGCTCTCACAATAGCTTAGAGCATACATAAGCCCTACTTTCGTGCCAAGGCTACCGAAATATGGCATCGCGGTGTCACAGCGCGGCCATGCCCCCCATGCCCATCCCCCGTCCTCGTGGTCGTGCTGCAGCCCTGCCCTGTGCTGCGGCGTCCCCCTTCGGCCCGCCCCCGCCCCCCCCCCCCCCCACGTCCGGTGTCTTCTTCGCAGGTCCGCCCCCCACAGACGTCCAGTGGATGAAGCCGCACCGTCGGGGCGACCGCACGCCCGCCGAGGCCCACATGATGTCCCAGATCAGACTGGACATGCCCAAAGCAGGTGGCGTACCACCCTCCCACCCCCGCCAGCGGTGTCCTGCCACCACCCGATGGCTGTCCCGGGGGGATGCAGTGCCGACCGCAGACAGTCGATGGTCAACCGACTGGCGGTCGGGGGGAAAGGGGGGTGTTCACCGTCTCAGCTTCACGGCACCACATGTTTACCGTTGCTAGCGGAGAAAAGCTCGAACAAACGATGTACAACGCCTGTGGAACCGCCCGCCCCCCTCTCCCCCTTCTAATACATCACTGCCGCCCCCCCCCCCCCCCCCCGCGCGCGCACAAGTCAATGCCGGAGTCGGCAAACCCGGCATGGACTCGGAGTGTGCATCCGGATGCACCTGGTCAACGGCACGGGCAACAGCCCGTCTCTGGGTCGGCCGACCCCGGAGTTGTCAAACAGGACAAGTCATCCAGAGACAACCAAACGACGTTCGGACCCACAGAGGGTCGGAATGAACAATGGCGAGAGGCCAATGGGCGCCGCCAATGACAAAACAACCAACCACAGAGCCTCGTGCCAACCCCCCCCCCCCCCCGCGGGACAGCGACTGGGGCACTCAGAGGAGGGCCATCAGCACGCGGACGCAGAGAAGAAGACTCGCCGGTGGTGCATGTTCCATAAGCACCTTTCTGTTGTGAGACGCTACGCTGACGGGCCGTCAGAAAACAGCGACCCGACGCCGCAGGCGAAGCGAAGCACGGGTGACTGCCCAGGGCCCCGTGACGAATCAGCAACCCAACAGGCAAGCCCACGGAAACGTAGTGACGCACGTGCTGGACGACCAGAATGCGGAGGAGAGTGGGCAGCAAAAACTGGGAAACAACCCCGGCACCAACCACCACACCCCCGGAGCGCCAACTACTGGGCTCCGCTAACGCGAACGCGAAACCAGCGGGAACACAGGCCGCAGCGGCCAACAGAACGCAGCGACCCGACGCAGCACGCGAAGGGAAGAACGGGTGACTGTCCAGGGCCCCGTAAAGAAACAGCAACGCGACGGAATGTCACACAGGGGGGGGGGCGGGGGGATCCCCCCTTCTCCTCCCCCCCCTTCGCCCGGTGCTCACGCACACGGAGGAGGAGGAGCAGGAGCATGGGGGGGGGGAGGGGCGGCGGAGAAGGAGATGGTGGTGGTTGAGGAGGAGGAGGCAGCGGCAGGAGAGGCGGGGGGGGGGGGGGGCGTCTACGGAGGAGCGTCTACACATGGGCCGATCCCTCCGGAAGGGGGGCGGATGATTGTGGTGGTGCAGGGGCCAATGCGCCGCGGGTTCTCCCGCTGCACGGCCCAGTGTTGGTCGGTCATGATCGACTGCAGGTCCCCCACCGCAGACGCACTCAGCCCCTCCTCCGTCACGACTGCCCACCGCCCCCTTCAGTTCGTGGGGCCCATCGACCCCCCGCACTCGGCGAGACACTCCCTCCGGACTTCATTCGAGCCATGCCCCCGGGCAGGGCCTTGCTCGAGCAGGGGGGCGGCCGAGTGCGGTGTGCAGCCCCCCCCCCCCCTCCCCCCCTCGACGCTGCGCTGATCTCTGTGCCATGTTTGCACAGATCCGTTGCTCGACGTCGAATGGATGAACGTGCAGGACGGGGGTGGCAGCCGCACTCCCGCGGAGGCCCACATGTTGTCCCGGGTCTACCCCGATGGCGGTGCAGGTGCGTCCCCCTCACACGCGTTGGCGCCTGTGCGTTGCCGTGTGGTCCGGTGCTTGCCCCCCCGCACAAGCGCTGGGTACCCGCAGCACTTGTGCCATCTGCACCCGCCTCCCCGCACCTGACGTTCTCCGCACGTTTTCTTGCGACAGAGTTTGGGTTTTTCTGTTCAAGAAGACGTCTGCGCCCTCAGCGGCGGTTGGCACTCCATCGCCAGCGGGTACTGCCCAAACTCGTCGGTTCAGAACCCACGGCCAACGGCCACGCGGTATCCGCCATCGCTCGCTTCCCAACCGCCGTAGGTCGACAGCGTCCAGTGCTTTGCACATGTGGTTGTGCGCCCGACGGCCCCACTTTTGCTGCCGCGCCCTGTGCCCCCCAGCCATCTTCCGCCCCATCTCTTCCCCCGCAGACCCTGACTTTTGGTGTTTTCGGGGTCACTGCCTCAATTTGAATTTTAGTGCAACAGCCACAGCCTCTGTCATAACTCCCACCGCGCCTGCCACGTCCATGGGGAAGATATGTAAATTTGCCATGCCACGTCCTTCTCATGTGACGTTTGTGACGTCCTTCTCATACCAAACGATGTGGTCATTTTCATCGATTGCGGTCCAAGGGGATGTGCCTCTGTGCCGGTGTGCGAAGTGGATGTTGCTCGTACTGCCACTTGATTGTGAAGGAGGCGAGGGCGGCACACTGTCCCAGCTCTGCCTCGACTGACACGCTTTCTTCATCCGTTTGTTCTCAGATCTGGTGCTGGAGATCCCGGGCGTCAGTACCAGTACTCAAGGTGTTCCCCCCCGTTCCCCCTCTTCATGCACAGTCGCGTTCCTCGTCTACAAGGCTCCCGGTGGTTCATGTGTCTCTCGCCCTTCAGTTGTGTGTCGTGTGTGCGTGTGGCTGTGTGTGCACGCACAGACGCCCACACATAGGCCCGCGTCGGGGTTGTCCAAATGCACATCAGACGAGCACTGGACAGAGAATAGCCTGCAATGCCCTGTTACACAACACAATGCAATGGCAAAGGCATGTACAGACACGGAGCAAAGGCAAGCGGCAACGGTGTTGTGAATGCGTGTGTGCGTGCTCCGCAAGCCTAAGTAGGCAGCAACAGCCGTGTGACTCTACTCACCGAGACGCTGCAAGAAGCGGCAACTCCCATTTTCTTAGTGACCTTCCTTGCAACAGAGATTGTGATTCGTGTACTGTGACAGCCCCACAGCCTCTCGTTTCAGCCAGGGCCTTGGGGTGCACAACGTGGAGGGCATGGGTGCAAAAAGCGCCGTAAACACCAGGGCCGTTTCCGATGAGTGTAGTGAATACCAAAAGGGGGGTGGTAGAATGTTTGGCATAGTTGGACCGTAAAGGTTTACGGCGCCACCGCCGTAAACGTTTACGGCGGTGGCGCCGTAAAGGGGCAGGGGTATTGCAGGGGAAGCAGTCAGGTGGCAGGGAGATTCTAAACCCCCCCAGAAGAATAGCGACCACACCCCTCCGTGGATCCCTGTCTGACAGAGAAGGGCAGAGATGGACAAATTGGGAGGAACTTGCATAGTCCACTTGTTGCATCATGCTGATACTCAAAAGCTCCACACAAGCCCAACAAGACACACCGGCGAACACCCCCAATGGGCAGGTGGGGATCATTCTGTAGTGGGTACATATTTACGGCGCCACCGCCGTAAATGTTTACGGCGCTGGCGCCGTAAAATGAGAGGGGATAATTTCCGACGATTGTCGTGACAATGGGGTTTTTGTGGCACTGCCCGTCATCAGCACCAATGACAAATGTGACCAGCATGTCTTTGGGTGCACCCTGGCCCATGTGTGCTGCAATCGTGTGTGTGCAGTCTAGCTGAACCTGGGGGGGCTGGCAGCTCAGAATTTTGATTGCAACTGCCCCCTTTGTCCATCTCTGTTAATCTCATTCAGACAGATGAAACAGGTTTGACTGATAGTACGCTTTTCCAATCACGAGGCGGACAACTTTGTTTACGGCGCCGGCGCCGTAAACATTTTCGCAGAGAGTGTGTAATTGAGGATGCGTATTAAAATCGATATTTACCAACAGTGGGGACATTGGACGACTGTTTGGGTTGCATTAGACCACTAATTTCCCCATCACATTTGTTAAATTACGGAGACAGCTTTTAGCAGGTGCAAAAAAATGGAACTGATAGCCACATTCCTTTTGCGGATCTGTGTCACACATTGTCCCGGAGGGTCCACTGACCCTTGGCACCATTGCTGAAAAGGTTCCAGATCCCGTATCATTAGTTGAAAGCTCTGCTCGAATTGTGTTTTTTTTTAAAAATATCGATTTTAGTAGAGTGCAAAATTTGACCGAGATTTGCGAAATGTTTACGGTGCTGGCGCCGTAAATTTTTCCTTGGACCTGCACTTCCGTTCCGGGGGGTTTGGGACCTGTCAGACACATGTTTTCAAGAAATGTGCATTTTTTACGGCGCCCTGGGTTTGCGGGTTTACGGCTATACACGTGCGCATAGTGCACCCAAGAGGGCGGTCTCGTTTGTTCTTGTGCACTGTGTGATACGCCACCCTCTCAGACCTGCCCCGCGTTGGTCATTGTCCTGCGGCGGGCTCCGTGCCGCTGCCGGGGCGTTTTTTTATGTCTTTTCTTCACCGTCCCAGACCGTGTACATGAGCAGGCGGTCCTGCAGAGAGGAGGGCCAGAACGGCCATTTCCGGCCCCCAAACCCCCTGTTGTCATTGTACCGGCACCCGCAGAAGCAGGAACGCCCACAGACCGGGGGCCTTGATCTGCGCGACACACGTCCGGGAACGCGTGGGCGGACCCATTAGTCCGCCCACACCCCCTGCCTCGTACACGCACGCCCGTCGCGCAGGGGACGTCGGACTTGCATGGGTGTGGGGGTCACTGGAGCCCCCTTCAATTTGAAGGGGGGGTGGGGGCAGGGCCACAGCGGCCGTCGGAAAACAGCGACCCGACGCCGCAGGCGAAACGAAGAACGGGTGACTGCCCAGGGCCCCGTGACGAAACAGCAACCCAACAGGCAAGCCCACGGAAACGCAGTGAGGCACGTGCTGGACGACCAGAATGCGGAGGAGAGTGGGCAGCAAAAACCGGGAAACGACCCCGGCACCAACCAGCACACCCCCGGAGCGCCAACTACTGGGCTCCGCTAACGCGAACGCGAAACCAGCGGGAACACCGGCCGCAGCGGCCGACAGAACGCAGCGACCCGGCGCAGCACGCGAAGGGAAGACCGGGTGACTGTCCAGGGCCCCGTAACGAAACCGCCACCCGACGGAATGTCACACAGGGGGCAGGGGGTCCACTGACTGGGACTATGAGGCACGTCGTCGCAGTGGAATCGGCGCCAAACAAAGTTTGATTTTTTTTGGCGGCCAATTAGCGTCAAAGCCCGTTCTTGTCACCCGCCCTTCCTCCATGTCGTCCCCCTCGGCGGTGGGGGGGGGCGTCGTCTTGCTGACCACCAAAACCCGGTAACAGGCCCACCCTCCGAAGTACAAGGGAACCCGCTCCGGGGGTATGCCACTGCGGAGGAGGTGCACGAGCGCATCGGGACGTGTGAGCACCGCAGGACCAATGCCGCCCGGCGTTTGGAACGCAGTGTCAGCCAAGGCACGTCCGCAGAGGCAACAATGTGGTGTTGTTTTCAAAGCCCGTTTCGCAACACCGACACCCGCCACTTGTACACACTTTGATGGCGCATCGGCGCAGACGCATGCGGGTCTGTTTGGGGCACTGGCCCAGGGGGGGTTCTAAAATATTGGATACCATGCGGGGGTTTGGGAAACCCCCCCCATTTTTCCGAAATTGCTTCCGCGGGGGGGGGGGGGCGGACAGCGCGTGGAGGAACAGCGCACCTGGGCCGCACAGAAACACAGCGAGGCAGGCGATGGACGGCCTGTGGACAGAGGTGTGTGGACAGCAAACACAGTCAAACGACCCCGGCAACAACCAGCACATCCTCAATACGCCAACTATTGGGCGCCACTGACACGCAAACGGAAAACCATGCCACATTCAGCACAGCCCCAACACGCCAACTACTGGGCTCCGCGAACGCGGAAACGACACCAGCAGGAGCACCGGCCGCAGCGGCCGACAGAACGCAGCGACCCGACGCAACATGCGAAGGGAAGAACGGGTGACCGTCCAGGGCCCCGTAAAGGAGCAACAACCAGACGGAATGTCACACAGGGGGGGGTTAAGATTTTTTTTGGATGCATGGATATAACCCTAACCCTAACCCTAACGCTACCCCTATTATACTAGGGAAGCCCCCCAACCCCCCCCCCCCTCCAAATCCCCCCCTTTTTCCCAAATGTCCCCCGGGGGGGGGGGGGGTTTAAGCATGGTATCCAATTTTCGAGAACCCCCCCGCCCTGCACTGGCCCTGGCCTTTTCGTTCGTGTAGTTTAGCCCACCCACCACTCCACAACTTGAGTTTTCGTGTACGGTGGCGTCCCCCTGGGGGGGGGGGGGGAGGGCGTCACTTTGCTACCAGTCCCCCGGGGCTGCAAGGGCACCGGAGTGCGCCAGCCGGGGCTGACAAACGGGGGGCTGATGAGTCCCAGACAAGTGCAAGTGATCGCTTCCCCGGACCCCCTCGTCACGCCGATCTCGAAGTCGACGTTTTTACTTTTTCCGAAAGTTCGGGTCCGGGTCACCTCCGGCTCGTCCCGCTCTCGACAATCCGGCGTGTCCAATGGGAGCCCCCACGGGCCTGCACTAGTGCGGCCGTGCCAGGGGCACGGGCCTGACTACAGGCGGTAGAGGGCACAAGGAGCGGCAGACGCACTGAAGGGGGGCGGCAGGCACCCGTGCACTTGTGTTGTTTGGAAGGGCCCCTCGTTTGCACTGCGTTCTTCAGGACCGACACTCGGATTTGTGCCGGTGGTCAAGGACGGCGGCACTCCCTCCCGCTCCCCGCGCCTCTCCCCCAGAGACTCCCACGAAAGGCTGACCAACCTCTTGGAGGTGTGCCCCCGCGTGCCCGCGTGTCCCCGGGGGCTCAAGAGCCGCGAAGCGGGTGCCGGCCGGTGGAAAAGCGGTTGGGGCGAACCCCCCGGCGTCGTACAAAACGGTTGGGAGGCACTCGGGGCCAGGGGTTAGCGGCGTGGACCATCGCTCCCGGGCAGGACATTTTTTAGTGGACAAGATTATTTCTTTTTTTTTTTGAGTTAAAAAACGTGCTCCAACCGCCGTCGGTTACTCTCCAACCGCCGTCGGTTACCCTCCAACCACCGTCGGTTACCCTCCAACCGCCGTCGGTTACTCTCCAACCGCCGTCGGTTACCCTCCAACCGCCGGCGGTTACCGTTTGACCGCCGTTTGGCTGACCACCGGACACTCCAGCTTTCTTTTTTTTTATTCATTAAAAAACGTCCTGCTCCCGGGGCCTGCTTTCGCCGCTGTGTCGGTGCCGCAGCATGTCGCTGTGGGGCGTACAGAACCCCCGCAGGGGGACGCAGATGGTATTGCGCGTGCCATGCCACTGGCGTCCACGTCCTCTCCGTCCTCCCCGCTATGCAGACCCGACACGGCCAGTCCCGTCCGCCCCACTCTTCTCCTTAATCAGAGGCACAGAACCCAGTCCACTACAACTAACGTCCTCCAGACTCGTCACAAGTGATGGCGCCCTCCCACTTTTTTCTTCGGGACGGACTCTCTTGCCATAACAAGGGCCTGGGTGGGGAGGCATGCAGGGAGCTGACCAGGGCACATGCCTTTAAACACAAATACCAGCCCCCCGAGCCTGCCCCCTACCAGACCCCTCACAGACCCTCCCCCCCCCCGTTTCGAGGTCTCATTGGGACCGGTTCGAGTCACCTCCGGTGCCGACGCCGTTCATGAGTCCCCATGAAATTCTGGTGCCAAAGGCACCAATGAACTTTGCATGATAACCAGCAATGACAGAAACAACGATTGGAGGGATGATCGCGAGAAATCGGGGAGAGGGGCGATACGCATACCGTTCACGGTGTTGGTAATACATTTCATCACCTGTTGGCGGGCAGGTGGCGGAGCGATGACCTTCGCATGCAACATTTGAAACGGGTTGCTGATGAAGTGGATGGTTACGCCACAACACAGGCAGGATTGCATACTGACACCATTATCTGTCCCCCACCCCTACCCCCCGTGCGGGGACATGGGGGCCGGGGGTGCCCCCGTGCAGAGAAACGGGGCTGAAACAAAACCAGATGGACACCATACTCAGTGGCCTGTGTTGTGCTCGTGTAGTAGATGGCCAATGTGGGGGTGCATTGCTTGTCCCTCTGTACAGAGCAGGAGCTGTGCAACAACGGTGAAGCAGTAGCCTTCGAAATTCAAAACATACGGCCGATTCTGTCGGGAATTGTCACGAATTCGAATCCCACCCCTTGATCCCCCCTTCAAGCGCAACCCTAGTGGCTCTCCAGACCAGCCTCTCCTATTTCACTGGTTAAGCTCAGGTCTGAAGAGCAAGTGCCATTATGTGTTCCACACAGTGTTTACTGCGGGGCCCAGTTGGCGTTGTGGTGCAGCAGGTGGCACGCGTCCAGCAGCCCGTGCTTGCAGGCACACCCCCGACCTGCCCTGGAGTGCCGCGTCCTTCCCTGGTGCAGGTCCCTTCTTCTGCCGGTCCCGACGCCATACCGATCCTGTCCGTGACTCCGAGCACCGCGCGTACTGGTCCGGGGGGCCTTCCCCAGTAACAAGAGGGAGGTGGGGTGACGTGATTGGGGGGCTGAGCCCAGCCGCATCGATCTGCCAGCCCCAGCACCGATGCAACAGCAGACGGTCGCTGGGAACGGCGCGCGCGACACCGCGGCTCTCCGGGGGGATCTCCAGCTCCAGGGCCCGTCATGGGCAGGGGCCTGCAGGAACGCCCCATGCTCCGTGGTTTATGTGCACATCTGACGATACGGTGCCACAGAATGCTCAAGATTCGGCACCATGTCGCACTCTGATACACCACACCACCACATTGTCACCACCGGAGGATCATCGGAGGACTGCCAGTGTGTGGGCTTTGTAGTGGTAGTGTTGCGGTTGCGTTGCTCAAATTTGAGACAGCCATGTACCAAGAGTATCTGGACAGTGGCAAACGGGTGCATTTGTTAGGAATCTTTGTATCCAACTGTTTTGATTATCACTAATGCGATGTCACTAATGCGATGCTGAGTCCTCAATGTGGGGCCATTCTTCCTGCTTCTGGTTCCCTCTCTTTTTCTGTTGGGCCCTCTTCGACCAGCGAAGGTGACCCCAGCGCCTCTGCAGATCCATCGGGTGGCATCCTCGCAAGGGACGGCGGTGGGCTCGTTTTGTTGACGCGAGGCGAAAGATAAAGAACAGCACAAATCATCAAGTTGATGACCCCCCCCCCCCGCCCCGCCCCGGTCTCAGTCGTCGTGTTGCCCCACCAGCTGTGGCAGGGTGGGGCTCAATACATTTGGATGTGTTTGGGCACATCTCCTTCTCCTTCCACTGACCTTCTCACTCTCCGCTTCGCCCCATCACGGGCGCACATCCAGGGTGGTGCAGGCCCAGTGCTGGTGTCTCCGCCAGTGTAGAGTGTGTGTGTGCACGAGGGAAGGGCATTGTCTGCCATCGTCAACTGCCACGCTGAAGGCCGCTGGTGGTTGACGCTCAATTCCTTCCCGTCCGATGCAGAGGGGATGCCGGGAGCAGCCCTTTGTGCTTATGCGTTTACTGGCGACCAAATGGAAATGCCTGGCGTCCCTACATGTGCTGCCGACCATTGCTGTGGTTGCCGCTGGCGGCACCAGCACCGGCACCAGCACCGACAGATGTGGTGCAAAATGATAAACATGATATTTACAGTGGGACTGTGCTGCTGTTGGGAACCGGCTTCGCCCTCCATCTCCATGCCAGCCTGTGGGGGGGGGGTTGAAGGGGCATACCGGTTGGTAATTCCGGGTGTACGAACGTGGCTGGGGGGGGGGGGGGGGGTTGGATGCCCGCCTATTGGGTTGGAATTGAAGAGGGAGGGTTCACCAAATGGCGAGAGGTCAGGCCGCCTGTTGGGCTACCTAACAGCCGGGGAAAACTTGTTTCTACTGCATGAGAGTGGGACGGCTGTCGCGCTACTCACCTCAGTCACCCCCAAGACCGTGAAGTTTGGAGGGTGCTCACCACCACATCCGATGTGGGAAACGTACCACAGGGCCCGGGGGTTCCGGATCCCCAAGTGTTATCCATTGGTGGTACGCAGCATATTCAGGCATTTTCCCAGTTATTCCGGGGATGGGGGGGGGGGCGGGTATGACGCGGTGCGTCGACAATAGCGCGGCGGGCCCTCGCGTGTAGCTAAGGCATTCCAGCCCCCACGTTGGGCGGTTCAATGCCACCCCCCAGCCCCACCCCTTCAGACCCTTCCAGACCGCGAAACCTACGCCCATGGAGAGCAGCATGTGTGACCGGCAGTAGCATTACGGCTTGTTGGCTTGTTGCCGGCTTCGCTGATGCGTCTGCCAGAGTTCCCCGTTTTGTTTTAGCGTATGATGAGTGGACAACGCTTGGTTGCCCCGCGCTTATGTGCAGTGAAAATGCTCAGTCACGCAAAAAGAAGGCAATGACTGAACTTCTT
The DNA here is from genome assembly GCA_964036045.1 of Eutreptiella sp. 'Long Island Sound 2002'. Taxonomy (NCBI): domain Eukaryota; phylum Euglenozoa; class Euglenophyceae; order Eutreptiales; family Eutreptiaceae; genus Eutreptiella; species Eutreptiella sp. 'Long Island Sound 2002'. The sequence goes on along the minus strand of OZ038404.1, from coordinate 8,991,291 downwards.
TTGACCCCCCCCCCCCCCACACACACACGCACTGTGGTTCCGCCATTTTAGTAATGCAGTTTCGTACAACAACGAGGTCTGCAGAGGACTTCAATTTTCCAGAAAGAGAGATCGCGTTGTGCACTCCCTTGGGCCACCTCGGGAGTACTGTTGATGTGTAGAGCCCTTCCAACTGCACTCAATGCTCAGCAGTCCAACTCTTTCTGAACGTCACCGGACAGTCCAAAAGGGAGAGCTCAGGAAAGCATTTCAATGCCATGTTTTCAGTCCATTCACTCAACCGCGTTTTTGAATTCATCCGCTGGTTGCTTCTGCTGTCTCCGTGGGCGAACCCGGACGACACGCTCTGACTATACGAACGGTGTATAAGTCGATACGAGTGGTGCTGGTGCTCAGTATGATCCGTGAAGCCTGCTTCGATTTCTGCTGCAGGATCTTCGTTTCAGAAGCAGTGTATAAAGGGGGCTTGGGATGTGTTCCTGCACCCTCGGATATCTTTCGTCCCACAGCCATGAAACCTCCAATCTGTGAAACCGCCCTTTGCTTTCTGCGTAGGCTGTTTCATTATTCAGCCATCCGGTGAACTTGTTTTTCTCGCCGGCTTTTCTTAAGGACTTGTATGTGTTGTTAAGGGGTTGTATTGTTTGACAGAGTGTGCTCAGGAGCTGCAGAAATGAAAAGATTTTTTTAAGGGGCCTTTGTTTACTGACAGAGCTTGTTAAGAAGCAAGCCCACAACACCTGCACAACACAATACATTTAATAAACGAGCGACAGAAACACTGCGATGCAGTGGCTACAGCAGTGCTAAAGCCGCATTTTCTCAACACAGTCTGCCAAAATGCTACACTGCAGGCGGTACCATCCCGTTCCGTTTCCTGCACAGCAAATCGAAACTACATCGCCACGAGCCGCTTGCCCATGGTCACACGGGCAGTACAAAAGGTATTTCCATACCATGACAAAACGCCCTCTCGCCTCCCCGCAACTTGCCCCACCGCGTTTGGGTGGTGCTCCATCACAGGCCATCACAGCCTTGCCCTCCCTCCTCCTCTTTTCGGGCTACTGGCGCCAGTCAACGAGGACTGGCAAAACCTCCGTTTGCACAAGCAGGCTCAGATTTGTTGCTGTACTGATGCTGTGTGTTCAGTGTATGTGTGTGCGTGTGGGTTAGTGTGTGCGTGTTCATTTCTTTTCTCCGACGATACTTGCCGCCTGCTTTTGTGCTGCTTGTGGGTTGTGGGTCACAAAATGTGTCTGTGTGTGTGTGTGTGTGTGTGTTTTCTTTCTGAGTGTCTATTACTACATGTCCCAGACAATGGCCGCCCTCTACAGACGTCCGAGAACAACCGCCAGATTCCTTTGCCTCTTCTTCCCATCCATACATCAATGCCTCCCGAAGACATGCATTTGATCGTAAACCAGATGACCCCTGCTAGGACAGAGGAGAGAGAGGAGGGTGTCAGTAGGGACAGTGCTTGCATGAATAGGCAGTGAGCGAGAGCACAAGAGAGAATGAGGTAAGAGACATAGGACAGACAGAAGCACGCTTGTCCAAAGGTATGAGATGAGAGAGAGAGAGAGAGAGAGAGAGAGAGAGAGAGAGAGAGAGAGAGAGAGAGAGCGAGAGAGAGAGATTATGCAGGCATGTAAACCGTAGAGTGGAGCCGCACGCAGTGACCCGTGAATGAGGTGTCTGCCTGCAGATGTGTGGCCAGAAGGCATACCCTTGATGGTTGTACATACCTCTACTGGGAATTTGGGGGCTGTTTTGTGAAACACCCCCAGACAGGCCAGCAAGTCAAATCATTACGGACTGTCGATAGGGGCCGGTCTCAGGACTGGCGGATGCACAAAATAAAAAAGGAGGCCTTCGGGGCCCTTCTTCGTTTGCACACCCGCCTCCATGGCAGGGCCTGCGCAGTTGCACCATCTGCTTGTGGAGGCAGACTTTGAGCTGGACCAGTGTATTAGCCGTCGGTGGTACGCCTCTTTGTCCCCAGCTTTTGGGCAGTGGCCTTGCCGCAGCCTGTGAGGATAGAGGGGAGGTCCTCGGGACGACTATTGATGTGTAGAGACCTTCCAACTGCACTCAATGCTCAGCAGTCCAACTCTTTCTGAACGTCACCGGACGGCCCAAAAGGGAGAGCTCAGGAAAGCATTTCAATGCCATGTTTCCAGTCCATTCACTCAACCGCGTTTTTGATGTCATCCGCTGGTTGCTCGTGCTGTCTCCGTGGGCGAACCCGGACGACACGCTCTGGCTATACGAACGGTGTATAAGTCGATACGAGTGGTGCGGTCCTCAGTATGATCCGTGAAGCCTGCTTCGATTTCTGCTGCAGGATCTTCGTTTCAGAAGCAGTGTATAAAGGGGGCTTGGGATGTGTTCCTGCACCCTCGGATATCTTTCGTCCCACAGCCATGAAACCTCCAATCTGTGAAACCGCCCTTTGCTTTCTGCGTAGGCTGTTTCATTATTCAGCCATCCGGTGAACTTGTTTTTCTCGCCGGCTTTTCTTAAGGACTTGTATGTGTTGTTAAGGGGTTGTATTGTTTGACAGAGTGTGCTCAGGAGCTGCAGAAATGAAAAGATTTTTTTAAGGGGCCTTTGTTTACTGACAGAGCTTGTTAAGGAGCAAGCCCACAACACTTGCACTGCACAATACATTTAATAAAGGAGCGACAGAAACACTACGATGCAACGGCTACAGCAGTGCTAAAGCCGCATTTTCTCAACACAGTCTGCTAAATCGCAGGCGGTGTCATTCCCATCCGTTTCCTGCACAGCAAATCGATACTACATCGCCACGAGCCGCTTGCCCATGGTCACATGGGCAGTACAAAAGGTATTTCCATACCATGACCACCGCCCCGCCCCACAGCAACCACCCCCACCACCTTTTGGGGGTCTCGATTACAGGCCAGCCTTGTCTTTCTTCCTGCTCATTTCCCAGTAAAAGTGGGCTGGCAAAACCTTACTTTGCACAGGCCCACTGAGATTTGGTGCGATCGCCCCAGCTTCACCTCCCCCCCCCCCCCACGTTTTGGGTATGTGTCCTGTATATGTGTGTGTGTCCGTGTGTCTATGTTGGTGTCCCTTGGACACTTGGAGCCAGCTTTTGTGCTGCTTGTGGGTTGTGGTTCAGGAAATGTGTGCGTACGTGTGTTTGTGTGTTTGTGTGTGTGTTGTCTTTCGTGAGCCTGGGCTACTAAATGAGCGGCCCTCTGCGCACCACCCTCCACAGTCGCATGACTGAGGATTACCGCCAGATTCCTTTGCCTGCTCGCTCCATTTCATACACCAATGCCTCCCAAAGAGATGCATTGGAAGGTCAACCAGATGACCCCTGCCAACCCTGACCCCCCCACTTCTGAGCGCTGCCAAAGGTGTACAGTGGCAGAAGCCATCAATAATGGGATTGCATGCTGCATGAGGTTGGGTTGTTTCGGGCGCAGCGATTTGGCAAGGCTGTCCCGTGTGCTACGGTGATTGCCATTTTTCAGTCCATTCTCTCAACTGTGTCTTTACATTCATCCGCTGGTTGCTCGTGCTGTCTCTGTGGGCAATCCCGGACGGCATTCTCTGCCTATACGGACGATCTACAAGTTGAAACGAGTGGTGCTGTGCTCGGTATGATCCGTGAAGCCGATCTTCGTTTCAGAACTGATATTTAAGAGGGGCGCGGGATGTGTTCCTGCACCCTCGGACATCTGCTGCTGGACTCCAAAAGGGGCAAAAGGATGCTACAATTGTGGGGATTGAATACATCTGGTGCTTGTTGGACAGTATTTGGAGGCACAAATGAATGGAAACTCATTGCATTTTTTGGGGGTTGGCAGGATTTAGGGTGCGGTAGTGTCCCAAGCACGCCTCATTTCTCGTCCCACCGGCACCAGCATTCGTCCCACAGCCATGAAACCTCCAATCTGTGAAACCGCCCTTTGCTTTCTGGGTGGGCTGTTTCATTATTCAGCCATCCGGTGAACTTGTTTTTCTCGCCGGCTTTTCTTAAGGACGTGTATGTGTTGTTAAGGGGTTGTATTGTTTGACAGAGTGTGCTCAGGAGCTGCAGAAATGAAAAGATTTTTTTAGGGGCCTTTGTTTACTGACAGAGCTTGTTAAGAAGCAAGCCCACAACACCTGCACAACACAATACATTTAATAAACGAGCGACAGAAACACTGCGATGCAATGGCTACAGCAGTGGCAAAGCCGCATTTTCTCAACACAGTCTGCCAAAATGCTACACTGCAGGCGGTACCATCCCGTTCCGTTTCCTGCACAGCAAATCGAAACTACATCGCCACGAGCCGCTTGCCCATGGTCACACGGGCAGTACAAAAGGTATTTCCATACCATGACAAAACGCCCTCTCGCCTCCCCGCAACTTGCCCCACCGCGTTTGGGTGGTGCTCCATCACAGGCCATCACAGCCTTGCCCTCCCTCCTCCTCTTTTCGGGCTACTGGCGCCAGTCAACGAGGACTGGCAAAACCTCCGTTTGCACAAGCAGGCTCAGATTTGTTGCTGTACTGATGCTGTGTGTTCAGTGTATGTGTGTGCGTGTGGGTTAGTGTGTGCGTGTTCATTTCTTTTCTCCGACGATACTTGCCGCCTGCTTTTGTGCTGCTTGTGGGTTGTGGGTCACAAAATGTGTCTGTGTGTGTGTGTGTGTGTGTGTTTTCTTTCTGAGTGTCTATTACTACATGTCCCAGACAATGGCCGCCCTCTACAGACGTCCGAGAACAACCGCCAGATTCCTTTGCCTCTTCTTCCCATCCATACATCAATGCCTCCCGAAGACATGCATTTGATCGTAAACCAGATGACCCCTGCTAGGACAGAGGAGAGAGAGGAGGGTGTCAGTAGGGACAGTGCTTGCATGAATAGGCAGTGAGCGAGAGCACAAGAGAGAATGAGGTAAGAGACATAGGACAGACAGAAGCACGCTTGTCCAAAGGTATGAGATGAGAGAGAGAGAGAGAGAGAGAGAGAGAGATATATATATATATTATGCAGGCATGTAAACCGTAGAGTGGAGCCGCACGCAGTGACCCGTGAATGAGGTGTCTGCCTGCAGACGTGTGGCCAGAAGGCATACCCTTGATGGTTGTACATACCTCTACTGGGAATTTGGGGGCTGTTTTGTGAAACACCCCCAGACAGGCCAGCAAGTCAAATCATTACGGACTGTCGATAGGGGCCGGTCTTAGGACTGGCGGATGCACAAAATAAAAAAGGAGGCCTTCGGGGCCCTTCTTCGTTTGCACACCCGCCTCCATGGCAGGGCCTGCGCAGTTGCACCATCTGCTTGTGGAGGCAGACTTTGAGCTGGACCAGTGTATTAGCCGTGTAGAGACCTTCCAACTGCACTCAATGCTCAGCAGTCCAACTTTTTCTGAACGTCACCGGACATTCCAAAAGGGAGAGCTCAGGAAAGCGTTTGAATGCCATCATCCGCTGGTTGCGCATGCTGTCTCTGCATTTGGTGCTTGTTGGACAGTATTTCGGTAATGCAATGATTGAGAAATCACGGAAATTCGGGGTGGTTGGCAGGATTTATGGTGCGGTAGTGTCCCAAGCACGCCTCATTTCTCGTCCCACCGGCACCAGCATTCGTCCCACAGCCATGAAACCTCCAATCTGTGAAACCGCCCTTTGCTTTCTGGGTGGGCTGTTTCATTATTCAGCCATCCGGTGAACTTGTTTTTCTCGCCGGCTTTTCTTAAAGATGTGTATGTGCTGTTAAGGGGTTGTATTGTTTGACAGAGTGTGCTCAGGAGCTGTAGAAATGAAAAGATTTTTTTAAGGGGCCTTTGTTTACTGACAGAGCTTGTTAAGGAGCAATGGCTACAGCAGTGCTGAAGCCGCACTGACTCCGCACAATCAGCAAATCGGCACACATCGTCCATTAGCCGCTTGCTTGTCGTCGTACGGGCAGTACAAAGGTGTTTCCATACCTCACGAACCGCACTCTCACCCCCCCAGCACCTAGCTCCACCGCATGAGGGTGGTGCTCCATCACAGCTTGGCCTTGCCGTTTTTCCTCCTCTTTCTGGGCTACTGGCCCCCTTAAACGAGGAGGACCGGCAATACCTCAGTTTGCACAAGCAGGCTCAGATTTGATGCTGTATCCCCCTTTTCCCCTCACCTCCCCACTCCCACTTGGGTGCGTCTCCAGTGAATTTGTGTGTGTGTGCGTGCGCGTGTGTGTGTGTGCTGTATTTTGTCTCTCTGGGCTGCGTAACGAGTGGCCTCCTGCTCACCGGCCTGCACACATGTCTGCGGTTAAACGCCAGATTCCTTTGCCTCCTTGCTCCATTTCATCCAGTCCTCAGACAAAAGCGAGAGGAGGCAAATATGTTCGATGTTGCTGATTCACTGCAAGCATGCATTGTCTTCATGCCCAAACAGTGTCTCTGCTGGCGGCAAGCGCTACCACACCAGGGGTCCAGCATATGAGTCGGTCTGTCCGCAATGAAAACCACTTTTCCAACAATCGTTTACGATGGCAACAACGAAACCCTCTACCGCTTTGCTCTGTCGGCATTCTCGCTTGCTGGCTCCATGCTGGTGCACTTATTCCCAACCCCCTGGAGTTCCCGTTTGCACAACACGTTTGTTCATGCAGTATCCGATGATGATTTATACTCCATGAATTTGTTTCCGCCTGGCAGCGCTCCCTGGAATTCCATATTGCCCAATCTGTGCCTTCGTGTGGGCTTTCCGGGAGGGCACCGCGTGCTGTGCGCGCGCTGCGCACACCTTCCGCCGCTTCGGACCCCCCCCCCAGGACGTCCCCTCGCAGACCCACCATCGTCCACCAATGCTTGGCGAAGGGTGGTTTGTTTCTGAAGTTCGAATGCAGTGACCAAGCAAGACCCTTTCCGCTTTTGGCCCTTGCACGTGCCGTTTTGACTGCTTGGTAGTTTTGGGTGGGTTCTGGGACAGTCAACCCGATAATGGGTGCTGTGTCTCCGCTGCGTGTGCGCTGTGCCGAAACGAAATTATGGCACATTCCTTCTCAATTTCCTTTCTAGTCTCGTGCCTTCGTCTGTTGTGCAAGCCTCCTGCACTCTGTTTTGTATGTATCCCTCACTGTTTCATTTTAGCTCTGCCATGACTCCAATCCCCCTTTTGTAGGGGGTGTACTTCTGGATTGGCGGAAGTTGCCAAAAAGATATTCTTTCTCAATTTGCTTTGGCATGGCCGGTACAATCCCGTGCATCAGATTCCTGAATTGTCCCCACCCCCTCAGCTATGGGGAAGCAATGGATGTTCCATTTGCAGAGGGTGTTGAGGGCAATATTGGTGATGCAGAGCCCGGCAGCCGTTGCCAGAGAGCCTTACAATTACCAAACCGCCGGTTTGTGAATGGGCCGCACCAAATAGACACTGACGGAGTTTGTTTGTTTTTAGGTGTTGGCGATGTAAGCTAGGCCCGCCCGCCCACCTGGTTTCGTTTACCTTCTCACATGCACTGGCTGCTTTTTTGGGACATTGAATTGCTCTGAACACCATGCAGGGACATCGAGGGTGTGTTGTGCTTTGCATGTTGCACCGAAACAAAAGTTTCACACACATGCCCATTTGATTTGCTGCAATGTTGAGAACCTCGCAGTTTGAGCAGTGTTTGATTGAATTCATGACGCACCTGCCCACGAGGATGAGACCTTTTGACCTGACCTTTGGGCTTGAGCCGGAAGCTAGCAGCAGCATGGGAATGGGAAGAGGTAGTGTTGTGGGCAGGGGCGTGGCGACATGTGTGGACTGGAAAGGCCCTCAAACTGGTAACCTGGATGAAAGAAATGGGAACGCACCAAGAGAGGCTCAAACGTGACCTGTGGAGGGTGTGCGGAATCAGATGCGAAAAAGGCTCAGGCCACGGAGGAGTGAAGGGATAGAGTAGAAGGACGAGTGAACGCCGTGGTTAAGGAAGCAAGTGAGAAGAGTGCACATGGGCGGCTGGTTAGGGATAGGAAAGAAAAGGGCGCAGACGAGTGCAGCGCACGTCTTTAGGAGGGAAGCATTGCTATTGGTTAGGTAGAGCAAGAGTAAAGATCGAATTTGATATTACAGAACTGTGTCTAGAATTGTGTTGGTACACAGACGCATGGCCGTAGAACATACCCTGATGGTTGTTCACACCTCTGCTGGGAATTCAGGTTATGCACAGCACCCGGGCAGACCACCATGTAAAGCCATTTTGGATTGTGGCTTTGCCATGATCCCACCCCCCGACATGGGGTCGAACTCAGGACTGGTGGATGCACCAAAAGAAAGAATAAATTCATGGCCCACATGCTCATGAACCGCCGTACGCAAGTACAACCCCCGGGTTACACGGCACTTTTCCTGCCTTTTTTTTGTTTTCACAGAATCAAGTTTTCATGGTTTTGGCGGATGTAGGGCAGCCATTGAGACATGCAGGACCAACTTTGATGTGTGATAAATGACAGCACCCCTGCCCCCCCTTGATTAGCAACCCCCTTGATTAGTACCCGGGGGGCGGGGGGGGGGGGGGGCAGTTTGACTTTCCGAATTTCAATTAGAAGGTCCTGTCACGGTTCTGTTGTGTTCCCGTGGCTGGGCTGGGGAGCCGCCACTTTGGCTATGTTCTCCCGGGGATGTGGGGATACCGTCACGCGCAGGTGGGTACTGACCAAGGGGGGTGGGGGGTACATGCATGTGGAATGCAAATTGGGGTCTGTAGGCCATGTGGAAGACTGTGAGATAGGAAAGGGCATGCATCACACGGTACAGTGATCTGGAATTTTTTTTTTCGAGGTAAGAGGCTGCTCATGGCTGTTTGCAAGAACCATTCCCAACCCCCCCCCCCCTTTGAAATCTCCAATGCCTACCAGCAGTTGCAGAAATTCTTGAATGGACAGTCAATGTTTTCGGGGGGGACTGTGACCCCGCAGGGTGCAATCGTCCCTCAGCGGCAGTGCAAACTGCCAAAGTGGATTAAATGGGCATCGCTGCTCTCGGATATGCAGCGGGTCATAGATGAGAAATTGGCTAAGGGTTGTGACATCTGTTACACTGATGGGTCAAAGCTTGACACAGGGGGGGTGGCACATGATGGGTTTGGGCTGTGGTATGGACCTGAGGATAAACGCAACAAGAGGCTGCCGGTGCCGTCGGCAGAAAAGCAGTCCATTGGCAGGGCCGAACTGTATGGGGTCCTGACGGCTGTTGAAAATAAGACTGCGGGCGTACCTCTGCATGTGGTCACTGACTCGGAAACGGTGTATGCGGGACTGATGGGGAAGTGTGCCAAGTGGGAACGACACGGGTGGGTGGGATCACGCGGGTACCTAAGTTACGCCTGTTTGTTACTCTTAAACCGGCTATGTCTCTGCGCCAGGTATTTCTGTCTTGGAAATCCAAAACACTGAGACAACCGGAACTTGAGGCACGGGAGAAAGCTGATTTTGAAGAAACTGTTAATTTACTGTGTCACCTTGCACAGAGTTGAGTGTAGACATACAGTGTGTTATTGTATGGGAAGCAGAGCAGGATATTGTCCATGCTCACGTGTACCCAGCCATGAACTGTTGATGTTTGCTTTGTACCTGCACACTGGAATGGGCTAATGATAGGGGATTGACTGTGTCAACCCTAACTCTATACCCTTAAATAGTGTCAGCAGGGGATGCAATCACATTTTTGCGTCCCAGCCTGTTCATATGCATATATTGCTGTTCTTGGCTATAGGTTGATAAGGCCCCTCGTTGGGGCGAAACGCGTCTCACGCAACATGTCAGCTTGACATCATTCACGCCAGACACAACAAGTCGCAGAACACGGAATTGACTTGCAGTTGATTTCAGTGACTACGTCTTCTTTGTGCCTGTACTGTGCCGGTCCTGGGAGGTTTGAGGAGTTTTTACACCACACCCCTGAGCGACCGAGTGACGAGTGACCCCACCCTATCAAAACATTTTCGAGTGGTCACTGACTCGGAAACGGTGTATGCGGGACTGATGGGGAAGTGTGCAAAGTGGGATCACGCGGGCCACTGGCGCATCGGGATCTCTGGGTGCGGCGGTGGTGTAGCTGGCAGTTGTTAGGCGACAGTGTCTCAGTGCAATGGGTGCCATCCCATGTGGGGGTGCAGAGCAATGAGCAGGCGGATTGCCGTGCACAGCAAGGGGCACCAGTGGCATTGCCAAGTGTTAGGGAGGCCAGATCTGCGCGAGAGGCATGGCAGGAGTTAGGGCTAGAAGACATGTTAGAGTGCGATGAGGAGCCTGAGTCGATCTGGGATGTTGACAGTGGAGGCTCTGGCAGTCGCAGCTCGGGTGGAGAGACAGACGAAACAATCGTGAGTGGGGACAGTGGCAGTGACAGTGACTGCAATGTATTGAAATTACCATTAAAGAGACGGGGTGCCAATCGGGATCCCGGGGGAGGGCAGAGCTGACCCAAACCGGCCTGTGAAACGTTCGATTCGATAGCCCGGTGGGGCAAACTCAAGGCAACATTCAGCACTGGGTTGGACTGAACTGGCAAGAGCTATGACCGTATAGCCTGTGTCACGGGGGCTATATCGGTAGCCAAGTATCCGTTGCTTCACAGCCCCCTTTGAAATCTCCCACCCCTTGCAACCCCCCCCCCCCCCCGGGGGCGATCGTGCCCAGCACGGCGTGCAGGTGGATCACCGCGGCCGCCCCACAGCCCATGCGATCGCCGCCGGCGTGCCACCGCCTCCTACGGATGGTCCCCTCTTTGGCCCCCCAACACGCCTTTACGAGGGACGTATGGAGGGCGCCCTGGGAGACCGTCATTTCAATGTTTTTCTAGTTAACATCTATTATGGCGCTTTGTGTTGCCCATCTGTCACACACGGCCTTGCTCTGGTTTCCCATTACTTCAAATCAGGCACCTATGCATGTTCTGTGATATTCTCTGCCCAAAAGCGCTGAAATGGATCCTGAGAATGCTCAACTCTCAAGGCTAGAGGCTGTGGTGGTTGCATCACCCAAGTCTCTAGAGTCGCCAGACGTTAGCATGGCTTCAGACCCCATACTACTAAGGGTGTGACAAGGTCCAAATCAACGAAGCCTTTGGACGAGATGTGGAGGAACCCCAGCCCCCCAAAACGTCCCCGGTGTCCCACTTTTGCCGAGGATGTCCATCCACCCGTGTTCTGTTCGCTTGCATCATTGGAGGACACCACACTTTGCCTCGAAATACCCTTGCAATCTCCCCCCCCCCCTCTCCTTGGGAGACCATCACTTGGCGACCCCCCCCCCCCCCCTCCCGGGAGACCGTCGCGCGCCAGGGGGGGAGATTTCAAGGGGGGGAAGGTAGTTACACGGCACTTTTCGGCTTGAAAATACTGTCCAAGAACCGTGCGCTGGTCACACAGCAAACTCCAACCAAAAACACACATTAGGAAAATAACATCAACATGTGCAAACATAATATTGCACATGCAAGGATCGATCAACATCTCAAGAACAAATATTAATGCACCCAGCAGCTCAACACTGCTGTATTATTTTGACCGGAACCTTGCATGCAGCTCCTTGATTCTCTGGGTCCGCAGGTGCAATGGCTGCACATCTCATCCCACCTTGGGATGCAAGAGAAAACAAGCCCTCATTGCTGCACGGCCACGGCTCCATCTGTGCATCACAACCCACGGAGGATCCGTCTGAGCCCCCCCCCCCCCAATGGAGGGATCGTACCGCCCCCCCCCCCCCCCCCCCGCCTTGCTTATGAGCCCCCCCCTTAGAGTGCCCACACTGGCCACAAGGCAACACACCTCCTTCACAGACCTCCCTCACATTTCCGACAGGCCAAGCCTATGTCAATCATTGGCAGTACCAGGGCTGGCACCCATGGATGTGCGTACCCCCTTTCCCCCTACGGAAGAGTTTACCACTCCCCACCCTACCGCACCCCAAGAGGAAAAAGCCATGGAAACAGGGCCATGACGAAGAGTTGCGCCTGTACTTCAGAGATGTAATCAGTTGGTATGTGTTCGAGGGGTGGAATGTCTTTTACCCAGATTGGTCGCCAGAGCTTCACCTAACAGCAGGGATTGTCGGGGGTATGTTTTGGCAACAGGCGAGACATGGCCAAGTTCATTCCGGTAGATGAGCCCCATGCCCCATGTCAAATGAAGATTTGCTTGTCATGTACCAATATCGTTCTTTCCTTTGGAGGTGTGTCAGCCTGTTTTAGGTGTCTTGCCACTGCCAGGGGCGCGGTTGGGTCAGGTTTCTGGCTCTCAGTTTTCATTTGTGTTTTCCTGGCTGCTGGCTGCCCACGCACGAGCTTGGCATGCACGCGCACGACTATCGTCATGTAATTATTGCAGAAATTTTGCAACGATTGCATTGATAAGCAGTGGAAAGATGAGACGAAATTTGCATCTGTGTATAGTCCTTGACCGTTTTGCTTCAAAAGTGTTTATTTCAACGCTCTCATGCCGCTTCTCAGAATCGTACCTTGGTGAGTCTTTCTGAGTGTCTATTTTTTTTTTCGATGAAAAGGATGCACTTCGACAGCGATAGATGAGATGATCCTTAGTTTGGTGGATTGAACCTTCCAATGCCCAAGAAACCTTCAGAGATTTTGTGGGAAGAGAAGATACAGAGCTTGCTCCACTGTATTTTCGCCTCCTACGCGAATAAATGCACCAAGCAGTTTTTGGGCCTCCCCAAGCTCCTGGGTCGGTTGCGTGCCGACCAAAGGCTAAAGACACAGAAGATAATTCGAGGTCGGTTGCGGCAAATGGTTGCCAACGGGACTCTTGCACAAGCGAATGCGAAAGTGAAGCGCATCAACGGTCGGAATGTCACCGACATTCTTGTCAGCCCGGGTCGAAAGTGGTCAACGATGCGGAAGACAAGGAACCCGCATGGCAACATTTCGGTTGTGCAAACGAGGACGGGAGGACGCGATGCCACCGGCATGGGAGGTGTTGCTGGAGGCTCGTGGGTGCGATTGACCCACGACCAACTGAGGTCGGTTCTCGCCACCCAACCGAAAGAGCTCGAGCGCCGCTTCGGATTGCGTGGAATGGTCCGATTTTGTTCCGATTCCAAAAAGGCGGAGGTGAAGGGAATTGTCGTGCACTATTTGCGGCAATTGAAGGAAAAGGGTGTTTTGGAAACTATTGCAGTTCGAAAAGTGGCAGCCAATGGAGCTGCACCCCATGAGATTTTTGTGACCCTTGGGGGAGAAAGTCGCCAGTGGCACGCTCTTCAAGAACGCGGTGGTCAAAAACGCAAACGCAGTGATTTTCGTTGCGAAGACATGAAGCGTATCAAAGGTAACGCAGATGACAAAACGTGGGAAGCACGCGCTGATGAGAGACTTCAGCTCATTCTGAATTGGGGTTAGGGTTAGGGTTAGGGTTAGGGTTCGGATGTTTGCGAAGAATGCCGCCTGACCCCTGAGAGGAAAGGACGGACGCTCCTCTACGAGGACCTGTCGGTGCTATTACTGCAATTGGCCCTGGAGAAGGAGGCAAACAGCCATATGAATGCCTATCGCCCTGGAGGACATTCTGGAGGCTATGGGAAGGGCAGTCAGAATACACAACGCCGTGTGAACTCCAAGAATGCCCGCCTCATGAGTACCCTATTCTGGTGTGAAGCTGTTGATGCCCATGGTACCCCAGTGCACTCGCACGACTGTGAAGGGCATCAGGGCTTCCAGTCGGCAAGAAATCACCCCCCCCCGCCCCCCCCCCGACCCCCCTCCACCCTCCCCCCCCAGCCTCCCCCCCCCACCCTCCCCCCCCATCCCCCGGGTGAACGAAAGGGTCATACGGTAATGTACCGGGCTATGGCTCACTACGCTCGACGCAGGGGCCAGCCCCCGCACCCCCCTTCAATAACAAGACTCCTGTGGTGGCTACAGACCGCCTTTTGTGTGCACCGCCTTGTGTGTGCACCGCAATCTTTATGATCAACGGGTAAGCGAAAGGGGCATACGGTAGTGTACCGGGCTACGGCTCGCTACGGTTGACGTGGGGGCCAGCCCTCGCACCCCCCGTCAATAACAAGACTCCTGCGATGGCTACAGACCGCTTTTTGTGTGCACCACCTTTTGTGTGCACCGCCTTGTATGTGCAACGCAATTTTCATGATCAACGGGTAAACGAAGGGGGCATACGGTAATGTACCGGGCTACGGCTCGCTACACTCGATGAGGGGGCCAGCCCCCGCACCCCCTTCAATGACAACACTCCTGTGGTGGCTACCGACAGCCTTCTGTGTGCACCGCCTTTGTGTGCACCGCCTTGTGTGTGCACCGCCTTCCCGACCCTCCCCCCCCCCGGCTTCCCCCCCGGCGCTCCCCCCCCACCCTCCCCCCCCCAACCCTCCCCCCCACCCCCCCCACCCACCCCTCCAACCCCCCCCCTCCGCCCTCCCCCACCACCCCCCCCTTCTACTCTCCAAGGGTAGGGGGGGCACCTTCTTGCCAGATATGCCTCGTACAGGGGAAAAAGCAGAAGACGAACATCGGTGTGACAAAGAAAATGCCCGACCATTTTCCATGCACAGTACCGTGCCAATTCTGCGGTCGTCGCAAACACTACGAAGATGAGTGTTGGCACAAACAGGAGCTTCCAGCTAAATTGAAAGGTGAACTTGCTGGCAAGTCTGGTGGTCAAGACAAAGGAGGAAGAGGCCAAGGGCAAGGCCAAGGTCGTGGACAAGGCACCAGTGGACGAAGTCAAAATCAAGATGGCCGTGGGCAAGGTCAAGGCCAAGGTGGTGGGGAAGGCCAAGGCCAAGGACGCGGACAAGGCCCCGTTGGATGAGGACAAAATCAAGACGGCTGACAACAAGGCCGTGGAAGACGTGGTAATACAAATCTCCCTACTGGGGACGACCCCAAGAACAACGCCGATAAATGTACTACGGTGGACTGTCCTCCTGGTGGCAATCCAAATCCTACGGGGCCGACTACCCGTTCGCAAACTCGAGAATAAGAGGTTGGCAAGAAGAGGCTTGCGGAGGGAGATGACTCCAAACCCTCTACTGGCAAGCGCTCAAGGCTAATGAGAATGGTCCAAAAACTACGCAAGGCTGGAGTTGACGTGACCGTACACGCAGATTTCTGACGGGGTCGCTCCATGGGTCTCACTGACCTGGTATTCTGGATCAAGATCAGTATTGGGGGGAAAGAGTACCTTGGGGTACTAGATACTAGGGCCGCTATATCTATTGTGGCCAAGAACATTTTACCTGTGGGAATGATGCAAAACACTATACCTACCGTTGTACTGCAGCAAGGGGAGGAATTGCTGCTACAAGCGTTACTGGCCTACCCTGGGGATACCATATGGGAACCCCAGATTCAGTGAGTTGGGCAAGGTACTCACCAAGGTGGCCCAGAAACGCTCAAGGATGGTCAGTTGCACACCCGACTGGGGTGCTGTGGGGGATAACCAATACTGGCGGGAACTACTCGAGAAGCTCACCCTGACCACCACACCTCTACCTGACGAAGCGATCTATATCCCTCTAGAGAAGAACAAACCGGTTGGCCAACCCGGGTGGGGAAGTATGCTAAGTGTGGTGGATGGCACCCTGGCGCCTTTTCCTCGGGAAGAACTGGACCGTGCACTACTGCAGGAAGTCCAGGAAGAGTGCAAGGGCTATACACTCGAAACTTTGAAGAAGAGGAAGAAGACGCCAGGGGGTATACAAGTTCTATCTGGTGCGGAAGAGTATCCTGTGACCAAAGACTATGACCATCCTAGTGAACCCCATGATGTACCTAAGCAGGATGTCATATCTGAATGTGCCCTATCCGAGCTACCGAGTTCCATCCACTCTGACGATGAAGAAAATGTAATTGGACGTACCTTGCTTGAGTTTTGATAGTCAAATCCTTGTTCTCTATAATATGATGTACCTGTGTCCAAACCAGTAAAATGACTTTCACCGTCATTAAAACTGAGTTTCTCCTTCACCAGAAGTCAGTTTTTCCTGCACCGGAATCACAGCACAAGCAACAGACATACGATGGGCACTACGGCAATGGATGTTATGATATTCCGGTTCTCTGAGTTGTTCATTTAATATGCTGCATTGTGCCCTGACAAAACAAATGCATAACAATGCATTGCACAATCAGCATTAGGAGTGTTTACACACCTTGTTATTCAAAAGCTCTGCCATTGTAGTCAGCGATGTTCTAGCAATCGCGCTTGAGACTCTGGGGCTTTGAGTATTCTACAGTACACCTTTACTGTATCCCACTCGTCTGCATGCCTACATCCTGTTTAACATCCATTTATGATCAATCCTATTGCACTCCCCTGCTAAAGTATGTCATAGGCTGACAGTGAAACACTGTCAGGATTGACATGTTTGATAAAAAATCAAATAGGAGAGAGCAGAAATGGTGGTGCACAATGCTGCCAGGGCAATGACAAATTTCAGCAAGGTAAAACAGACCGGAAGAGACAAACTATGGTGGGTGTGAGTGTGTGCCATAGTGCTGTGCTGATCTGCTGTATGGTTGTGTGCGGCAGGGTATGCTTTTTCGTGCCCCCACTCAGCCTGAATAGGCTTTGGTGTCGTGTGGCTGGTGTGGTGTTGCCAGAAAATGTGGTATTGCTGATAGAAGTGATCAAAGGGTGAAATGCATTTACGCATCTGCTCATAGAGCAGTATGTGGGACTCCTGCAGAACTGCAAATACCCACTAAACCCCTACAGCTACAATGGCAGCCAACACAAATGTATACAGCAATGAGCTGTGTTGTGCCAGCGCATAAGCAGCTCTCTTGTGCACTGAACATCTCATGGGACTGGAACTCCTCCTGAAGTCCAATCAGGACTTACCATATATCAGCGCAAGCGCTCAAATAATACAAGCTTATATACGCCTCCAAGGCTCAGGTGGCCAAGGTGACCAGGGCTCCAAAAGGCCCAAAAAGCAGCAAACCAAAATGAGCCCACACATACTTATACAAAAACAAAAAGTTTTGCATACTTTACAGTGGGCTCGGCGCCCTTGGTGGTATAGCCGTTTTGACATGTAAGCTGAATCTAAATCAGATCCAGCTATGCTTCTGCCAAAAGGGCAGCCTGCTACTAAACAGCAGGAAAAAGACAGTGACTTGGCGCCAAAAACTGTACTTCTGTTTGTTGTCTTAAGCCAACAAAAAAAAAGAAACAAAAGAAAATGCCTTCGTCTGGCATGCTGTGCACAGCGCTTCTAGTGCTCTTTCGTGTGGAATGCAACACACATGTGCACTGCACAGCGCTCAAAGCGCTTCCGATTGTGTGTCATGGACACACACTTACTCGCGTCGCATCCTTTGCGCCTTGGGAGACGCAACTTGTTGAAGCAGAGCCAATAGATCTCCGGCCGCCTGCTGCTCCTTCACTCGGCGACCTCCGCGCTTGCCTCGACGCACATCGCTCCCGATGACACCTTTCGAACTCGTGGGCGACGCAGTGACACTGTCAGAAGTTGCAGGCAACGTGCTGTCTGCCCCCTGAGCGCTCTTGTCAGCGCTGCTTGCTTCACGAGCGCTTGCACCAGCGCAATTTGCCTTCCGAGCACTGGCACCAGCGCTGTTATCTTCCTGCATCTTCGCATCAGCGTTGTTGGCCTTCGCATCAGCGCTGCTCGCCTTCAGTGTGCTCGCACGAGCACCATGTGTCTGCCGAGCGCTTGTAGCAGCGCTGTTGGCCTCCTCAGCGCTCATGTCAGCGCTGCTTACCTCCGTAGCACTCTCACACTTCATTACCGCGTCTACATGCTGCACTGGCGCAACTCTGAGCAACAACTGGTGAAGCTTTGCATGCACACCACGCAAATGACTGCCACACTCTGCGGCATTCCACGACAACAGCAAATACTTCGCAATAGCAGCCATCAACAACTGCCTGTCTTGTTCCTCGTGTCGCAAAACTGACTCACGTCCCAGCTCAATGTATCTTTGCAGCCGCCAAAAGCTTCTACTACGAACTTCGTCGCGCAGCATGTCTTCAGTGCACACCTGCACTCTCTCGCAGGTCCCAGCGCTCTAATCCACGGTGGTCACCCACATACTCGTAGCGCACTGCTCCACGGACAACTCTGCGCTGTCAGCAGATAATGATCAAACTCGAAAATCGACGTCCATCGCCACAAGTACATACAATTAAATGAACTGTAATTTGACTTACCATGCTTGAGTTTTGATAGTCAAATTCTTGTTCTCGTTAAGATGCTTTACTTGTGTCCAAACCAGTAAAATAACTTTCACCGTCACTAAAACTGAGTTTCTCCTTCACCAGAATTGAGTTTCTCCTGCACCGGAGTCACAGCACAAGCAACAGACATACACAGGGCACTACGGCGATGGATGTTATGATATTCGAGTTCTCTGAGTTGTTCATTTAATACCTTGCATTGTGCCCTGACAAAACAAATGCATAACAATGCATTGCACAATCAGCATTAACAGAGTTCATACACATTGTTATTAAAAAACTCTGCCATTGTACTCAGCGATGTTTTAGCAATCGCGCTTGAGACTCTGGGGCTTTGAGTGTTCTACGGTACACCTTTACTGTATCCCACTCATCTGCATGCCTACATCCTGTTTAACATCCATTTATGGTCAATCCTATTGCAGAAAAGCATGACACGTTCTTCATACAGACATGTCTAGAAGAAGTGGATGTGGAAGAACAAGAAACTGAAGAGAAACCCCTATTTTCCATGAGGAGTGAGGACGCAAAACGTGGCACTGCGCCAGGGGGGAAGAAGAGGGACGCCAAGCTGAACTATGCACGACAGAGTAGAAGGTCATGGCCCCCCAAGAGAGGACCACAAGGAGACAAGGCCAAGCTGAGAGAAGAACGTGAAGAAAAGATCACTACCTGGTAAAGGAAACTGGATCTCAGACGCATGAAAAGCGTATGGGGAGCTCATGTACGCCTACCTGAAGAATGCATCTGTGAACGCCCTATGGCCTGTCGTTGCTGCCCTCGACCATGTGAAGAAGTTGAACGAGACATACTGTCTGCCTATCAATGCTCTAAGACCCCTGAGGAGCGGGAGGAGAACCCGGTAGAGGACCACCTCCCGGACTCTATACACAAAGGGGCAAGCAACCTTCACTCGGACTCCGACCTAGAGGACAAGATCAAGGACCACGACCCACGAGTACAGAAATTGGGCCGTACCTATCTGGAGGTGTTCGGTGAACTACCACCACCCGCTAGCTGTGAAAGGCTAGTACAGATGGACCTCAAGCTCAAGCCGGAGTTCCAAGGTCACAAGACACGCCGGAGGCCCTACCTGGCGGCTAAAGACCAACTGGATGAAATTGATCTACAAACTCAAGAATGTGTCATGCCGGCTTAGTCTTGGAGTACAAGCAAGGACACTATCCCCAAAACTGCAGCCCCTGTTTCCTGGTACCCAAACCAGGGTTGAGTGCCCTACGTCTAGTAGTGGACGATGGAGAGCTAAACAAGAAGACTGTGAACCCCTCCGGGTTACTCCCTAACATGGAGTTGACCCTGAGGAAGATAGCCTACTGTCGCTACAAGACCAAGATGGACAAACGAAGTGGCTTCTGGCAAGTGGAACTAACGCCCAATGCCCGAGAACTGCTGGCATTCATTACCCCTCAGGGGAGGGTGTACAAGTGGAATGTCATGCCATTTGGCGTGATCAACGCACCCGCTCTTTTCCAACAGCTAATGAACAAGCTATTGTCCATCCTACGGCGTCGACCAGTCGTTCAAGAACTGATCTGCTGGGGTACCCAGATGGGAGCTCACACCGATGACGGTTGCCTAGGCACTAACAATCAAGCGGATCACCTATTCCTCCTCCGAGAGTGGTTTGACGTCTGCAAGCAGAACAACACACGTCTGAAGTTGGAGAAGTTTGAGTTCATGCAGGGGACTGTGCAGTACCTAGGGTTTGATAGTGGCTCTTGGTGGTGGACACCTGCAGCCGCTAAAGCCAAACCCCTGATGGACGCCAAGGTCCGGCATGCTAACCCCAAGAAGAGACTCCACGACGTGAGGAGCTTTTTTGGGGCATGTAATTTCTACCGTCGTCATATCACAAATTTTATCTACACTAGTGCGGTCGTCACGGACTTGATCAAGAAGACTACCACCTGGCGGTGGGGCCCGCAAGAACAAGAAGCATTGGACCAGCTCAAGGACAAGGTGGCCAATGCTAAGTGCCTAGGTGTTCCCAGAGCACAAGGTGAGATTATCATGGTGACCGCTGCTAGCAATCTGGGAGGTGGCAGAACCCTATTTCAGTGGCAAGCATTAGAACGAGAGGAGTTCGACTCGGCCACATCCCAGTGGGGTACAGAGGCATTAAACCAAGATGGAACCCTCAAGCATGCGTACCCGGAGGAGAAGTGGGTGTTGGTACCCCTGGGCCATTGGAACTGCAAATGGAACCAGGCCAGGTCCAACTACTCAACCTATGAGCAAGAATTGCTCGCGGGGATGCTTGTGCTATCGTCTCAGTCACGCCTATTGGGGAGCAACCAAGTGGTCTGGTTATGCGACCAAGAACCAGTACGCGCGTTTCAGAAGGGTCCTCCCCCTGAAAAGGCTAAGCTCCGACGCTGGTGGACGTACTTGAGCCAACTACGGCTCACTGTACCCACAAAGATTGTGGTTTCTAGCTTGCCAGTGTTGCTTGACTCCAATGACTTTCTTGTAAGTGTTTTGAAAAACCACTGCAGGTTTCGAAATAGTCAATCTCCCCAGGATAAAGCCAGACACAACAATCAGGATCGAAATCAATTGAATTAGTTTGAATAGTCCAACCAAGAAGGGCTGTAGAGAAGAACAATGCAGGATATAGACAAAGATGCAAAATGTTTTATATCAAAATCCGACAGCATTCTGGGTTAAGTAGTGAAATGTGCCGGGGTGCGACCTGGGACGCCGGCCGGGGACATTCCCCCCCCCCCCTCCCTCCCCCGGGGTATGCCTGAGTGGCATTGCCTGTACTAGATCAGTTTTGGGTTCCCTGTCTGCACGGAGTGCCTGTGCCTGTTTGTTATGGAGACAACATAAAACTAAGTGCAGCCCAAAATGGCATACACTGGGCGTACACATAGGCAAAAGCGGCAACAAGAATCCAATGTGACATTGCCTAGCGCTCAGTCCAGGTGCGTGAACGATCCAGGCAGTTGACCCAGCGCGCTACAAGAGACCTGAATGAGCACCGCCAGGCGAAGTACATGCTCCAACAACACTATGAACTGGCACGCTTGCAGAACACCGCAGTACAAACATATAAACAGAAGTTAGCCCTGTACATGCACACCACCAAGACAACGAGACAATCCCTATACTTCATACGCAAAAGGGTATGGGAAGACTGGGATTCCACCTTGTGGGAAGTCCCAATACAGCCCCTCCCCAAACGACAAAAGGCGCACTGGGATCCGACGGAGTGGGAAATCCAACTCACATGACCACCCCATCTTCTATGGGAAACGATGGGCATGGGGAACCAGCCCAAAGCTGAATTCCGTATGCACACCCTGGCTCTGCTGAAATCTGTACTTAGCTCCATCACTGCCTTCACGGCTCTTGGCAGTTTCGAAGTTGGCCCTTTTGATAGAAAAAATTCATTCCGGATGACACACCCCTACTGATGCGGTAGCTGAGTCCAACTTTAGTTGGCTAGCCCACATCTTGACTGAAGGTTGTTATTGGCCAACGGGGACCCAAAAGCACCAGTAGACCCCCCAAACGTATTGGCAACAGGGCATAAATGAACCATTCATTCTGGGACCCGCTACCGTGGGGAACCAACATTGAAGTGGGGGTGGGGCATAGAGGACAGCGAGTGGCATAGCAATGTCCATACGAGAGGCGTGACTGCCGCAAGAGAACTCACACCCAGTGGTGATCACCACCAGATGAAATGCCACAGTCCATGAAGAACTTCCCCAACAATACCCACCAGAAGCTGATTGCACAAATAGCACCACATGTAAGAACATCTGCATGGGCAACTGCGGTGGCCCAAGGAAGTTGTCGCGAACCTCAATCGAAATGGCCACAAACAAGTGCGTTGCAGTTTTTGCACAATGCTGCGATGGGGGTTTTAACTAAAAAAATTTTGTTGGGGGTTTCATCGCCTGTAGAAAGTGAGCCACCATCTTTCTTTGGCGGCACTGTAGCACAACACTTTGCGTGGCTTCCCTCTTGGCACTTTTGCTTTTCTGCACTTTTGCTTTGGAAGGTGCATCAGCTGGTGCACAAGGGGTGCTACAACATGCAACAGGATGGGACTGTTTTCCTATTCCGGGGCGGTAGCATGCAACAGGGCTTTAAGCACACTTCTAAAGCTGGACAAGGGTGACACCTGTTGAAGCCACAATCACAGTTGTGTTTGCTTGGCTCATGCCATGGCTCAAAAGTAGCTGCACTGTGGCATTGAATGGGATCGGGCACGTCCATTTGGGCTGCAGGAGCGTCACAAGGTGGCTCGCCATCTGAGGCGATTGGCTTTCTGCTGTTCTCTTTTTGTTGCCTTGCCCATGAAGTGAGGTTGCAAACACTCACACTGCTGTCGTTCAACCGCCAACCGGTCTCTTCCTGCAAATGGAAGTCTCTGCCTCAGCCCCCGTAGGCATTTAATGAAGTGCCCAGGGACCGACATCGCGTCGATGGGGCCCAGTCCTCCCCCACCGCCCTCGCTGCCGCCCCCTGCCAGGGTCTCTCTGTCATGCAGAAAACCAAATGCAGCAAGTGTCACCACGTGCACTGTGACGAGGAGTACGTGTGCATTTATCCTTCGAGGCCAGGGGACTTTCCCTGTGGATCTGAGGGCGACCTCTTCCTGTGTGGCAGGCATGAGTGGTGGCGTAACGTTGCCATGTGGAATGGCGGCGACAGTCGAGACGAAGCGGATCGACGGCGGTCCGATGACAAGGTGGGTTGCTGTAAGTGCGAGGCGATGCACAAGCCCGTCCCAGTGGACGAGGACGTCCAGCAAGCATGAAGCCTTCTTCGAAACGAAAGTCGGGTGATTAGAAGGGAGTCGGCCCCCCACAAACATGACCCTTGCCTCTGGGAACAATTTTGACTGCATCCGGTGACCTCGGGCAGGCATCTAGAGGCACATGCGGCGGCCTCCGGCAGAGGAAACACCATTTTTTGAGAAGCAGAAGTAGACGTTTTTGAGAGGGCAGCGGGGTTCGAGATTTGCTTAGACTAGCTGTGGAGTGATGCCATGGGGACAACAATCGCATCCGGCAGCCTCCGACAGGGATTTGGGTCGCATCCGGTGGCCTGGGGCACAGAGGTGTCCTCGTATCCCGTGGCCATTGGTTCGCTGGAGGTAAGGCTCACCTGTGGTCCCACAGAGTCTGCACGGCATGCAGCGCTGGTCCTTTCAGAGTTCTGAGCGTGCCAGGATTGGGCATTACTACCCGCCACCGCCCCCTTCAGCATCCCGCTCCACCACCGGTACCGCCGGTGCGTCGGGTGGCGTGTCTCCTCATCGTTTTTGTCCAGTTTCATGGTGGTCTCTTAGTTTACCTTTGTCTGGTTGCATAGTATGAAACTGACTGTATTGAGTTTGCTATCAGGAAAAGAAAGACAGGCAACGCCCCACCCACCACACACCTGCAGCAGCGCGCTCCACCACCGGGGCCGCTTGCGCCTCCGGAAGCGCATCTCCTCCTCGTAGTCCTCCTCAGCGAGGACTCGAACTCGCGTCTTCAGGGCAACGGCAGGCTGCATTGCCGCTGCGGTACATAGCCCAAAAGGCCACATTGTGCACCTTTTCTCTCAGGAATGCTTTGACTGAGTGTATGGTATGCAACGGAGGCTGGGCCTGCGGCCCCCTCACAGCCACATTATCGCCAGTTTGTGTTGTCAAATGAATGAGAGTGAGCCTAACACACACACACACCACTGACCTCCTCCCTAAGAGTGCTGTGGGACGACATGACAGGTTGGCCGATTGAGAGCCAGCGTACTGCAAGCCTGTCCAGCCGCCTGTAGACCTCAAATCCCAGTATGGTAACATGAAGGCTAGAGGTTATGGCCGACAAAACACGGCCAGATAGAAGGGTAACATGGCAAACATCAGTGCAACCTGTACATACGCTCAAGTGCTTGTGGAACCATCGTATCAATGGAACTGCCGAACATTGCTGCATATGCATACCAGGACGTGCATGTGTGGAGCGCTTTGTTAACCTGCTTGCGGCCCCCTTGCAAACTCCCACCCCTTGCAATCCCCCCCCCCCCCGGGAGACCGTCACTTCCATGTTTTTCTAGTTAACATGTATTGTGCTGGGTTGTGTTGCCCATCTGCTTTACGCATGGCCTTGCATTGCTTTCCCATTACTTCAAATCAAGCACCTGTGTGTGTCCTGTGATATTCTCGCTCCAAAGGCCAGCCTCCAAACTAAAGTTAAGCAAATAACTTTAGTTTTGCCACAGCAGATGCAGTGACAGTACAGGGTAAGCCGGGGTCAAGAGGGAGGGGAGGGGACACCATCGCGTGATCAGACCACGCCGCATAGGGCCTCTCTGTCCACAGTTGATGTTTGTAGCGTGAGCTGCCAGTCAGCTACAATTTTTTTGGTATGCAAGAAGCTAAACGACGACGGGTGGTGTTTGCGACCGATGCAGAAATGCCTTCCGCTGACACTGCCCCGTATCTCCAGTGGAAAACTTGGCGGGATGGACCTTCTTCGTCTGCTGTTGCATTCCTTTCCCCTGAAGATTGTGGGGCGATGGCGGCAGCACTTCATGCCCGTCTCCTTCTTGACGGCCTGGACTTGCACGGTGTTGATCTTCTGACTAGATGGGCGGGCCCTGACATGGAGATGCATGAAGTACTGTTGCTCTTGGCGATGTTTGAGTGTGTGTCCGGACTTGTTCTTGATGTGACTTCTGGGGAATGGGTCCGACAGGGCACTGATGCGTCTTCTAGTGCATCTTCCGATGATCCCCAGTTCGTTGGAGAAGCTGATCTTCAACACCAAATCAACGAATGTGAATGCCGCATGCAAGAGCTTCGAGGTCCGCGTGTACCGGCCTTCTCGCACGAAGCAATGACCCGTTTGGCAGGCGGACCACTGCCTTGGGTGTGGCAGCGCGATGCTGTCCACGCTCTCCGGCGCTTTGTCAAAACGGACACTAGCAAGGCTGCGCGAGCTAGATGGACTTTGGCTGAAGATGTTTGGAGGCTGCTGTATCGCTCGGCGGATTCCCCGGGTCCTGCGTCCTCGGGCCGGCAGCAAATGCCTGGCCCGACTAAGGTGCCCCTTCGACCTGGTGGTGGTCCGCCTGGAGCATGCTTTCGCTGTGGCCTTTATGGCCATTGGGCACGTGACTGCGACCGTGGTGTACCAGCGTTCGGGCCTCAACTGCCCCAAGCTCCGCCGCACCTAGCGGCTGAGTCATCTCAGCCAACACAGGGCCCTACGCAGCTATCGCAACAAGTGCCCGTGAACATACCGGCGCCCGGGTGGAAAGGCGGCTTCACGCAAGTTGGTGCCCAGACCTTGTATACTGCGTACTCGACGGGCAGGACCTACGATGCCTCGGGCCCTCCCCCGTATCCATGCAGTAAATGTGGCCTGATGCACTGGTCTTGGCAAGGGTGCCCTGCGCCCTCAGCTTCTTCCTCTGTGCCGTTGGCCCTCCAAACCCCTTCCATAATTGCCCACAGTGGGTGGACGGGAACAAGCCCAGCTTCTGCGTAAGTTGCAGTCTGTCTGACTAGCCCTCATCCTGGACAGTGTCATACTTTTGGAAGCTAGGTCCCGACTTGGTGCACTTGGTGACAGTCATGCGCCTAACACACCACACATTTTTGTTTGACTGGTCACCTTTGAGGGGATGTGTTACTTTTGACTGTTTTGTGCTCCGATTTTGATTACACAAGGGAGTAGGGAAGGGATATAGGGTTAGAGCAAGGCATTCACCGAATCTGAAGTTCTCTTCCTAAACGATTCTGATTACCGAGGGGAGTAGGGAATGGGTATAGGGGTATAGCGTTAAACCTTCCTAACAGAGAGGGAGAGAGGGGACGGTTACTTCAGGACGTCAGGACGTCTGCCCAGACACCGAAATGTAAGCCCCTTGCAGTAGCAGCAGGAGCAGCAAGAGTAGCGGTAGCAGCAACAGTGGTTGTAGTTGTGTGCCCCCCCCCCCACCCCCCCGGGAACCAAGCCGCAACCCAATAGCCGGAGCAGCAAGCCACCGCTGAAGGATGGCTCTCGTTTCCAACCAAACTGTTGACCCCACGGATGTACCAGCCTATTTAACAAGATTGGATGACGTCGATGTCCCCATCACTTGTGCGTTCTTGTAGCCCGTTGAGTATCGGGAGCTGCTGCTACCATCCCCCATTGCCAATCCCCTATTCATGCTTGCATCTACTACAAGCATCTTCAGAAGAACGTCGGTGTCATTCACCTAGCAACCAACCCCAATTTGCCACCCCCTCCCCCCCCAAGGATGCATTGGAAGGGGGGGACCACAACCGCTTTCACTTTGGCAACCTCCTCCAACCGCCTGTCTAACCGCTTCTGGGACCGCCTGTGAGGCCCCTAGAGGCACATGCGGCGGCCTCCGGCAGAGGAAACACCATTTTTTGAGAAGCAAAAGTAGACGTTTTTGAGAGGGCAGCGGGGTTCGAGATTTGCTTAGACTAGCTGTGGAGTGATGCCATGGGGACAACAATCGCATCCGGCAGCCTCCGACAGGGATTTGGGTCGCATCCGGTGGCCTGGGGCACAGAGGTGTCCTCGTATCCCGTGGCCATTGGTTCGCTGGAGGTAAGGCTCACCTGTGGTCCCACAGAGTCTGCACGGCATGCGGCGCTGGTCCTTTCAGAGTTCTGAGCGTGCCAGGATTGGGCATTACTACCCGCCACCGCCCCCTTCAGCATCCCGCTCCACCACCGGTACCGCCGGTGCGTCGGGTGGCGTGTCTCCTCATCGTTTTTGTCCAGTTTCATGGTGGTCTCTTAGTTTACCTTTGTCTGGTTGCATAGTATGAAACTGACTGTATTGAGTTTGCTATCAGGAAAAGAAAGACAGGCAACGCCCCACCCACCACACACCTGCAGCAGCGCGCTCCACCACCGGGGCCGCTTGCGCCTCCGGAAGCGCATCTCCTCCTCGTAGTCCTCCTCAGCGAGGACTCGAACTCGCGTCTTCAGGGCAACGGCAGGCTGCATTGCCGCTGTGGTACATAGCCCAAAAGGCCACATTGTGCACCTTTTCTCTCAGGAATGCTTTGACTGAGTGTATGGTATGCAACGGAGGCTGGGCCTGCGGCCCCCTCACAGCCACATTATCGCCAGTTTGTGTTGTCAAATGAATGAGAGTGAGCCTAACACACACACACACCACTGACCTCCTCCCTAAGAGTGCTGTGGGACGACATGACAGGTTGGCCGATTGAGAGCCAGCGTACTGCAAGCCTGTCCAGCCGCCTGTAGACCTCAAATCCCAGTATGGTAACATGAAGGCTAGAGGTTATGGCCGACAAAACACGGCCAGATAGAAGGGTAACATGGCAAACATCAGTGCAACCTGTACATGCGCTCAAGTGCTTGTGGAACCATCGTATCAATGGAACTGCCGAACATTGCTGCATATGCATACCAGGACGTGCATGTGTGGAGCGCTTTGTTGACCTGCTTGCGGCCCCCTTGCAAACTCCCACCCCTTGCAATCCCCCCCCCCCCCGGGAGACCGTCACTTCCATGTTCTTCTAGTTAACATGTATTGTGCTGGGTTGTGTTGCCCATCTGCTTTACGCATGGCCTTGCATTGCTTTCCCATTACTTCAAATCAAGCACCTGTGTGTGTCCTGTGATATTCTCGCTCCAAAGGCCAGCCTCCAAACTAAAGTTAAGCAAATAACTTTAGTTTTGCCACAGCAGATGCAGTGACAGTACAGGACAAGCCGGGGTCAAGAGGGAGGGGACGGGACACCATCGCGTGATCAGACCACGCCGCATAGGGCCTCTCTGTCCACAGTTGATGTTTGTAGCGTGAGCTGCCAGTCAGCTACAATTTTTTTGGTATGCAAGAAGCTAAACGACGACGGGTGGTGTTTGCGACCGATGCAGAAATGCCTTCCGCTGACACTGCCCCGTATCTCCAGTGGAAAACTTGGCGGGATGGACCTTCTTCGTCTGCTGTTGCATTCCTTTCCCCTGAAGATTGTGGGGCGATGGCGGCAGCACTTCATGCCCGTCTCCTTCTTGACGGTCTGGACTTGCAAGGTGTTGATCTTCTGACTAGATGGGCGGGCCCTGACATGGAGATGCATGAAGTACTGTTGCTCTTGGCGATGTTTGAGTGTGTGTCCGGACTTGTTCTTGATGTGACTTCTGGGGAATGGGTCCGACAGGGCACTGATGCGTCTTCTAGTGCATCTTCCGATGATCCCCAGTTCGTTGGAGAAGCTGATCTTCAACACCAAATCAACGAATGTGAATGCCGCATGCAAGGGCTTCGAGGTCCGCGTGTACCGGCCTTCTCGCACGAAGCAATGACCCGTTTGGCAGGCGGACCACTGCCTTGGGTGTGGCAGCGCGATGCTGTCCACGCTCTCCGGCGCTTTGTCAAAACGGACACTAGCAAGGCTGCGCGAGCTAGATGGACTTTGGCTGAAGATGTTTGGAGGCTGCTGTATCGCTCGGCGGATTCCCCGGGTCCTGCGTCCTCGGGCCGGCAGCAAATGCCTGGCCCGACTAAGGTGCCCCTTCGACCTGGTGGTGGTCCGCCTGGAGCATGCTTTCGCTGTGGCCTTTATGGCCATTGGGCACGTGACTGCGACCGTGGTGTACCAGCGTTCGGGCCTCAACTGCCCCAAGCTCCGCCGCACCTAGCGGCTGAGTCATCTCAGCCAACACAGGGCCCTACGCAGCTATCGCAACAAGTGCCCGTGAACATACCGGCGCCCGGGTGGAAAGGCGGCTTCACGCAAGTTGGTGCCCAGACCTTGTTTACTGTGTACTCGACGGGCAGGACCTACGATGCCTCGGGCCCTCCCCCGTATCCATGCAGTAAATGTGGCCTGATGCACTGGTCTTGGCAAGGGTGCCCTGCGCCCTCAGCTTCTTCCTCTGTGCCGTTGGCCCCCCAAACCCCTTCCATAATTGCCCACAGTGGGTGGACGGGAACAAGCCCAGCTTCTGCGTAAGTTGCAGTCTGTCTGACTAGCCCTCATCCTGGACAGTGTCATACTTTTGGAAGCTAGGTCCCGACTTGGTGCACTTGGTGACAGTCATGCGCCTAACACACCACACATTTTTGTTTGACTGGTCACCTTTGAGGGGATGTGTTACTTTTGACTGTTTTGTGCTCCGATTTTGATTACACAAGGGAGTAGGGAAGGGATATAGGGTTAGAGCAAGGCATTCACCGAATCTGAAGTTCTCTTCCTAAACGATTCTGATTACCGAGGGGAGTAGGGAATGGGTATAGGGGTATAGCGTTAAACCTTCCTAACAGAGAGGGAGAGAGGGGACGGTTACTTCAGGACGTCAGGACGTCTGCCCAGACACCGAAATGTAAGCCCCTTGCAGTAGCAGCAGGAGCAGCAAGAGTAGCGGTAGCAGCAACAGTGGTTGTAGTTGTGTGCCCCCCCCCCCACCCCCCCGGGA
The DNA here is from genome assembly GCA_964036045.1 of Eutreptiella sp. 'Long Island Sound 2002'. Lineage (NCBI taxonomy): Eukaryota > Euglenozoa > Euglenophyceae > Eutreptiales > Eutreptiaceae > Eutreptiella > Eutreptiella sp. 'Long Island Sound 2002'. The sequence continues at coordinate 8,961,662 of OZ038404.1, read as the reverse complement.
ACCAAGCCGCAACCCAATAGCCGGAGCAGCAAGCCACCGCTGAAGGATGGCTCTCATTTCCAACCAAACTGTTGACCCCACGGATGTACCAGCCTATTTAACAAGATTGGATGACGTCGATGTCCCCATCACTTGTGCGTTCTTGTAGCCCGTTGAGTATCGGGAGCTGCTGCTACCATCCCCCATTGCCAATCCCCTATTCATGCTTGCATCTACTACAAGCATCTTCAGAAGAACGTCGGTGTCATTCACCTAGCAACCAACCCCAATTTGCCACCCCCTCCCCCCCCAAGGATGCATTGGAAGGGGGGGACCACAACCGCTTTCACTTTGGCAACCTCCTGTCTAACCGCTTCTGGGACCGCCTGTGAGGCCCCCTCCCTTCTAAAGCACCCCTGCCCCCCCCCACCCCAGCCCTATTGTACCCCCACAATATGCAAAGTCACGCTTGCCCACACAACGGAAATGTAGTTTCAAGTAACATGGGGCCAATATGCACCAAAGCAAAAAGAGGTACAGGCTAAATCCGCATTTTAAACAGCGCAGCCTACTCCGCACCATCCTAGCGGGAGTATCTACACCGTGTGCTACTTCTCCAACGTGTTTACCCGTAAGGGGCTGCCTTTGACACACCTCCCAAAATGCCCCCTAAGGAGAGATAACCCCTGCGCACCACACTTGTGCAAACATCCCTCCTGCCCTTAAACATAGCACAACCAAAACGGCACCTCAACACATTCATCTGTCGGGTTTCATCAATCCATGCGCACGTGTGTGGGTGCCTCAGCAATATCATCAATAATATAGTTGGCGGGCTACTCCGCATGGGCCACCGATTCACCCCCACGGGTGTTGTTGGTTGTTTTTTACAGTCCAAGCAAACGGCAACAACAACAAAAACATGTCACAATCCCCCATCGCAAAGGGATTGCATAGAACAACACAACAATGCCATACAATACACACCATACCTTCAGGGACACGAGTCCACAGTTCGGTACAATAGCCGTTGCACCATCCATGGGATCTTCAAAGCGATGTACACCACTGAAACGAGCGCTGGGTCCGGCAGTATCGTGGGCCACTGGCTTTTTTTGCCCCACACCCACCGCTACCTCATGCCGGGGCTGAGCTTCCAGGGTGGGATCTTCAAAGAGCAACAAACGACATTTGTATAGCGCTTCGTCTTGCACGATCTGGCGCTCAAAGCATGGAAGGTTTGATGGAACAACTTAGTGCAGTAGTTCAACTCAAGAGTATCATGGACTAGGCTCAATACCCCTAGACAGGGGCCCCCCGGGGCAAAAGCTGTAGCCGCTTGGTCAGGCCAGTCCGCAAAATCTCCGGGCCGCGCGTGCGAAGTCAGGTGCTCCCCCCTAGTTCAGTGGTTTTAGAACCACAACTAGAGACCGCAGTTCAGCAATAATCGGCGTGGGCGTTACCCACACACTTTTTTGGGGGGTCCATACCAAAGGTGAGCTGGTGTACCCTGTTCATCATGTGGTAATGGAGACAACATCTCGGAATCAAGGTTCATAGCGATCCGGTGCTATGATGATCCCACAAATGACCGTGGTAGCGGATCTGACACGTGGTGAGGATTTGCTGAGTCTCAAACCAGGTTATACAGTGGGAGACTGCGACGCGCGTAGGCTTCCCAGTTACCCACACACATTATCCAGCCGCACCAAGTGATTTTCCACAGCCATGGGAGTCTTTGGGCGATTGCCAATAGTGGTGGAAGTACCCCCGCCCCCCACCTTGTCTAAGCTGCGCAAAACTACGGAATTAATACAGTCCCTACGCCTACTAGCTTAGACAAGGCCGTAGCTTGCGCGCGACACATACAACTTCCGGCATGGTGAGCTGATGCATGAAAGGGGAAGATGATGCACAAATAGCCCCAAAATCAGAGCTTTGTGGGTTTAAATGGGCTAACAATCGCAATAAATATGTCCATGACTCCATGTAATTGGCAGGTTCGTTACCAAAACCATGTCTTATGCGGTTGCAAGACATTTCGTACCGAATTAAATTCGGTATGGAATTAATACAGGCCCTACGCCCGCTGTAGCTTAGCTATAATCCGACGATGGCCGTCACCCCCGGTATCCCATTGGCAGGAAATCATCGTTCAAACATCCGGCAAATGTGGCGGAGCCGCGCCCAGGTGTTCGACAAGGCGACGAAGCCGCCCTCACGTGTGCGTGCACATCCTGCGCATCTGCCCTCCTGCCCTGATGGATGAGGTCTCGGTGCCTTTAGGCGATCAGGATTGTTGATTACTCATCCGCCCCCCCCCCTTGTGTCACCTGCACGTTCTGAGCATGAAAAAGGTGAGCCCAAAACCCGATGGCGCCATTACCTACACGCCGGTGTTCGAACCAAGGGCCTCCACCACGATGTCCCAGTGCATCTCTAGTATGCTATGCTAACGATGTGGTTAGATAGCCGTTACCATAACCACCATTGAGTACCTTGCAGCTCGCCCCCCCTCCCATCACCTCTCGGTATAGCTGCATACGCAGAAGCTGTTCATGATTGACCGCGTTGTGGCCTCCACAGGCTGCGACGATGGAGCGCACTGCGGCACGAGGTCCCAGTGCATTTTCAGGAATGCTTGCTCGCTCAACGACTAAACGGGTCTACAAACCAAAGTGGGGATTCGGGGCGGGCGGTGCATCCCAGCCCTCCCCGGGGTTTGAAGCCCCCCCCCCCCCCCCAGACTCAAGACCCACACATTTCCAATGACACTATGCTCCGTACGGCCTACCAAACAGTTTTGTCCACTGCTGTTCCGACTTGCCGTTCGCCACCCGCCCTCATTTGTTTCTTGTGCTCCCTTTGTTGATCACTCACATCTGTACTGAACCCTGACCCCTCACTCCTTCTTGGAGGAGCCTCCGCATTCCCAATCCCCCGCTTTTCTACTTTTTGTGGCCACTGCGCTGGGGCAACTCTGGTGCCTCGCCCCCCCCCCCCCCCCTCCCGGCGCCGATGTGACTTATTCCTGCCAACCGTCTTGGTCCTTTGGACTCGACCTTGCTTCAGGCAGGTGCTGCACAGGTACCCAGGCTGTCCTCGTGTGTGGCCCCAACCCCCTCCCTCTCTGCCTTTAGTTTTGATCTTGTATGAAAATTGAATGCGGCTGCGATGTGCCCTTATTTGCCTGACAAGCATCTTATTACCGGTGGTCCTGCGTGCAGACGTGGCACCACCAACACACCCGCGCGGCAGTATCCATTTTGCTAGGGATGGAGCTGCATGGCATGTAGCGCAGCGAACACGTCTGCACGTGCTCATCATGGTCAACTGCGATTGCCAAGCAATTGCAGCGCTGGGCTCCGCCATTGTGCGGACGTGGGCATCAGCACCCGCCGCCCGGCGGTTCGCCACTGTCAAACTGGTGGTGGGCAACACTGCCGAGCCCGATGTCAAACAGTGCCTGCCATCCACAGATGAGCGCGAGCGCGTGAATCGCATGATCCTTCACCTGCCGCAATGCCCCGATGGTTATCCCCCGGTGCAGAAGGTTCTGTGCATGTGGGAGTTTGCGCGCACAGCGTTGGTTGCGAAGTACAGCCATTACATGAAGGTAGACGCAGACTCGTACGTCAACGTGATGGAACTTATTCACCTGCTCAACCGCGTGGACCCGAAGGAAGCCCTTTTCCTGGGCCGGGCGGCGAAGGGCCGCGGCCAGGACAATTCTCAGCGGACACCGTATTGCATGGGCTTTGGCTACGTGGCCACCAATGCCCTTCTCGCTGCCTTGCGTCACAACCTGTCCGATGTTCCACGGACGGCCATCCCGGAGAACTCGGACCGTGCGATTGGCATGCTAATCTATAATGCCACCGGGGTCCACTGCAATCATAACATCTCCTACGTCTTCTCGTTCTTCTACCACCGATACTTCGATTTCAGACACGGGGCGCTGGTGATGCGGACGCTGAACGACCGAGGGCAGTCGCTGATGCCCTTGTACCACGGCCAGACCAGTCTGATGCTGCACGCCGCCGTGGTGCACCCCCTCAAAACACCCACCGACATGCGGCAGTTCCACTCGATGCAGCTCGGGCGTAGGCTTCCGCTGGTCGCATGCCCGCTCGGCATCGACGACAACAAGACACAGGCACTGCGGAACAAGGTCATGAACCTCTGCGTCCACAGCCCTACGCGCCAGTTCGAGCACTGCAAGGTGATGCCGAAGGAATGTGACGCAGAGCCGCCGATACACCCGCACACCATCGAGTCGGTGAGCGCGCACATCATCTATCTGCCGGACAGGAACTACAGCGTGGCGAAGGCCACCGCGCTGCGGAAGGTGGTGGAAGCGCACGGGATCCGCACCCGCATGTTCGCGGGCGTTGACATGCGCGCCCGGCTCCGCTCGGAGGAGGAGACGTTCGGGAATGCGCTCAGTGCAGGAGAGCGCGGGTGCCGTACGTTGTGGCGGCATGTGTTGGAGCACATTCTTGATGACGATGGCGGCGGAGGATACGAGAAATTGCACATGATCTTGGAGGACGACACGATGGTGGCCCCCAACTTTGGCAGGCAGTTGGACCGTCTGCTGCGGCGGAATCAGCGGTGCGGGTCGTTCCTCGCCGCACCGCCGGGGGGCGTGCTGCTGCTTGGCGCGACGGTGTGGGGGTGGAAGATGTACAATGCCGAGGTTGCGAAATTCCAGGGGGACGCCAAGGCTTGCTACAACGTAGCGAGCGCAACGTACGGCACTTTTGCTGTGCTGATGACCGCCAGGGCTGCGAGGGTCGCCTACAAGTGGATAGTGAGTCCCGCAGTTCAGAGCCACTTCAACTTGCCAGTGGACCATATGTGGAAGTATTTGGCGGATGAGGGCTTGGTGGTTCGAGCCCTGAGCCCCCCCCTGGCATACCCAACAGTGGACGAAACAACCATCGAAAGGGGGTCCGCTCATAAAAACCAGTCGCTTCGGAATAGGCGGCATCGATGGCAGTTTGCGGATGGTTGAATTCGCATACAAGGACCGGGCCCGACCGCCCCCCCCCCGGGAATTGAGGATGCTGGCTGCCCAGTAACCGACCGCAAATGGGTCTGCCCAGCACGTTATCCGGACGTAATGCAAAAAAAGACTGTACACGTTCTTGAGGACCGCCGAGGGGGGGCAGGGTCAGGGGGCACCAGAAGTGAAACACACGCAGAACACGCAACCATCTGCACAGTGAATGTCAAATTCTGAAGCTGCAGGACCAAAAACACGGATGGTGTTTAGGTCGCGGCTCTGAGACTTTCGAAGCCGGTGCGCGCGCGCGCGCGCGTCGGGTGCGTTCGCCAGCATCACGTGTCTTCGCACGCTACAACACAGGAGACGAGCGCGCATGGATGTTTTCTTGGGGTCCTTGGGAGCGGCCTTTGAGCCGGCTTTGGCGGAATCCCGGGACGTGGTGCCCCCCAGATATTTAGTAAAACTTAGTACTAGACTAGGTAACACTTAGTATAATTTGGTAAAACTTAGTAGAAACAAGGTAAAACCTAGTAAAAAAAATGTTTCTATAAAATTTTTTAAAAACAATTTCAACATTTTTGTTTACTAAGTTTTACCTGCCGACACCCCCCAGCCCCCCCCCCCCCCCCCAATTCACAGATAAAGTGAAAAACACAGGCCGTATTTATATGTTTTTCATCTTATTTGGGTATTGGGGGATCAATGGTCGGTTCTGATAGACTGAATGTCCCCGCCATAGACAATTCCAGCCATTAGTCCAGCAGTACTGTGAAATCCAATCAATGCACGTGTCCCCTTCTTGGTTGGGGTGCTCCACTATGTAAAATACAGCGAGGCGTTGCGGTTAGCTCCGTGGGTCACTTGTGTGCTTGTCCTTTGCTGCCGACTCTAGCGAACAACCTGGATCAATATAAGCAGTCGTCCATAAATGTGGACTGCATACACTGTGTCACATGCGAGCTGACTGGGCTGCAAAGCATGGCACTCATTCGGCCTTACCCCGTCTGTCGCTGTTTAGTTTCAAAGAGTGTAGGGAGTAACATACACTAAACTCAGAAATCAGAATGCGTTGCAGATGCATGTGTGCCATGTGGCTGTGTGCGTATTGGATCATATTTCTGGTGAGGTGCCCCGTGCCTCAGTGGAAGCACCCTGGATTCCAGCGGCGCTGGTCCCAGGTTCGAACCCCACTGCCCGAGCCGCGGAGGCTCGGGCAAGGGCAAGCAACGGGTGGGGTGGCAGCCTCCCATCGGGCGTGGGCGGTGGCGGGGCGCACTGCTGCAGGTGGCCGGGCACTTTTTTGCCAGTTGTTGATGGTGTTTGTAACTAAAACAGCGCATTAAGAAAATAGACCAGTCCAATGTGAAAAAATAGATAGAAACGGGAGGGGCCCCAGTCCCCGGTCGGGCGAGGCCGGTGGGGGGGAGCACTGCTACAGGCCGGGTTCGAACCGGCGATCTATGTGACGACATCCGACGATGTTAACCACTATACCACGCTGCCTCCCATACTGTCTTTGTAAGAGGAAAAATTCAAAACTTGCACAATCGAATCCAGCTCGGCGACAGTGGTCCTGCGCTGTCGCTTGGTGGGAGGGGTGTACGTGGGTATGATGAAGTCCCGCGACGGGGTCTTAAGTACAGGGCATCTGGGATGGGAGAGCCTTCCCTGTTCAGCCAATCTATCAGCTTCGTTGTTCCCTAGAATGTCCACATGGGACGGCACTTTAATAAACTTGATGGAGCCTGTGTGTGCACTGAGGGTGTCCAGAAGAAGTTCCCAGAGGGGAACGTTAGAAACCGGACCGCTGCTTCCCGTCCATCCCCTGAGTTTCCACCGGCGCGCCGCGCCAGTGGCTCCCAGGAAGACGTACTCACTGTCTGTGCAAATGGCGACTTTACCAAAAGAGAGGATTTGCAATGCCCGAACCACGGCCAGGAGTTCTGCCGTGTTATTTGTCTGCCGGAAGTGTACCGGAACATATGCAGAGATGCTGATGTCAGGGTGCGCGTAGATGCCATATCCTGCTACCCGGCCCACACCTTCCGTTTCGGCGGATGAGCCATCCGTGAAAACCAGGGTGTATCCGTCCGCGGAGAGGGTGTCAAAAATTCATTCCAGCTCCGCCGCCCGTTGCTGTTTGCGCAGTCGGCGCGCTGTTTCTTTGCGTTGTTTTTTGCTGGGCGGGGGAGTAGGAGGTGTGACACGCAGATGGGGGTGTTGTAGCACTCCATCATGGAGTAGCGACTGTAGCGCTCCGATGAAAAGATGCAGGTCATGATCTGAAATAGGGATGCTCGATGGACATGTAGCCCATAGTTTCAAGGTGGCAATCCAAATAGAAACAAAGCGGGACCAGGTAGCTGAATATTGTCGTTGGTATTTTTTCTTTTGGCGGACCTGCCAATTGGCATATACCGCCGCCCAGGCCAGGAAGCCTGTCGGGCACTGAAAGGAAAACTGTAGGAAGGAGGAAAGCAGGGCGGTTGGACGTTCCTCTACGGTGGCCGTGGGAAAGCATTTGGCAATAGTGTCAAAAGCGACTTTGAGCAAGGAGCACTCCGTGCGTGCGTGGTCGATTGTCTCTAGCTCACCGTCAATTGGGCACCACACGTCATCCGGTTTCCAATCTTTTTGCCGCTCCCCCACAGGGAGGCGGAGCCATAGCACCTGTCTGATGAAGTCCTTGTGGTGTGCGGGAATGTTGAAATTGGGTATTGGGTGCGGGGGGGGGGGGGGCAAGGGATTGGTACACAATCTGCTTGTGCAGTTTTTTATCCGGGCAGCTCAAAAATCGATCATCCGGCTACCTTGGGGAAATTTGCTCTTCTCCTCTTCATGGATCGAGAAGATGATGTCTCTGGACAAATGTTTCTGTCTAAAAGAAAACATCCTTGTCAGCTGTGAAAAAATCTTAATGGCTGACAGACCAGTTGTGGACATGGCCACCCATAAGGAAATGGTCACATGGATAGCTTATTCAACCCCCGAGTCCAGAAGCAAACCGACAGGATTACGTTCTGCTGCGGTGTTCAAAATCTTCAGACTCATGCCATCACGACAAAAATTGAATAAAGTTGTGTACAGGGAGCCTGAGCTACGACTAAATCAATATGCGGTGCAAATGCATATGGACCACGTCAACAACATCATGGCAACATTGCAACTCGACTCCAAAGAGCAACACCTGGAACGTGGTATGGACCCACGAAACCGACCTTTCATGCTCTGCTAAAAGGGTTGTTTTACTAGCGACCCTATCTTTAACCTTTGTTGACAGATTCAATTATTTTTGTATTTGTGTTGCCATTTACTGGATGGTTGCTATTGCTTTAGTTTTGGATTTGTGCTTGCTATCTTTCCGGGAAAACACGCATCTAATCTTCCCACAACTGACTCCGGATCAGGTACTGCTTTTTGCTGACCAACATGCAACTAAACCTCTCTTCTAGATTCAACCCATTAGTTGATACAAGGGTGCAGATGATGTGCGCTTCTAGAGGGTTTGTGATGGATTCATCAAAAAGGAGTGCATGGATAAATGGGCCTTTTTCATGTTCATGCCAGTGCTCTCTATATGGTGGGGCATCTCTGATGTCATGACACCGGAATTGTGCGTCCGCATTTCTGTGCTTGGTCCCACAAAGGTTGGAATATCGCTGAATGAGGGAATGCCATGCACGCAGTGCGCACGCAGTGCGAAGTTTTGGATGTCGGCAAATACTCGAACCCTAGTTTTGGCCCCCTTTCACAAGTTTTTGGTTCCGTACCAGGGTTTTTTTGGCTTCCAAAGCATTTAGGATGTGGCATATTTGAATTGTTAACCATTTCCCCCTAGAAGAGGCCCATCGACAAATTGTACACCGTCGACACGACCCGGATCTCGACGTCGTCATTGTCCACACTGCAGCGAGCCTATCATCAAGGCTAGAAAATATTCAACACCAAATACGGAGAAGTCTCGCATGCCATTGAAATTCTGATAGTAGATGAAACAACCCGCTCCACAATCTTTAATGACTGGAAGGACTCCGAAGTGTCCACGGTCTACGTTGTGGATGTTCCCCCGTGCCGAGGCATGGAATATCTTCAAGGAGTAGTCAAAGGTATTTTCCCGGCTAGGCACATCCTGGACAAACTCAGATGGTTAGTCAGAGAAATGCGCACGGCGACGTGGCGGATCACTGCTGAAGGGGCTATTGGGTTGGTTGGTAGAGTATTTCATACGGATGGTTTGACACCCCTCCTGGTCAACTCTAAGGAGGAGTACAATGCGCGCAAAAACAAAGGTGTGGCCCCACATCTGCAAATCGTCAGCAGCACCCCAAAAAAGGCTTTTGTCACTGCCAGCAAACTGCCGTAGGCAATGGATCTTGACACGGAAGTGCGAGCAAAAATGAAGACCGTCAAACGAGCTGGAAGTTTTTTAACATAGGGCCCCCCAACCAATGGAGAACCTTCATACGCCACAAGACCGCCCAGTACCTGGGTGGCATCCATTAAATGATGAGAATGAAGATGATCAACCTTCACAATCAAATCGAATGATTGGGAGGATGATGTTGCAAGGAGTAAGCTGCCAACTCCGTGCCCCATACATGAGGATGTGCGAGCACTGACTCTCAATGCCAACGGTCTATTTACAAACATCGGAATTGGCAACCGCAAGGTCACCCACCTTTCTTAAGTAAGAAAAAGTGTATTTCAGTGCTTTTGGGTAAGCTTTAGTTATCTTAAAGATGCCTACAGGCATACCACATTGTTATCTTAGTATTGGCCAAACCAAAATGAAGATAATGCATTTTGACCTATAAAACCACACACTAATCATTGGATGTTGGGAGGACCCCTGACCCCCCAACTATTTTGACTTTAACACAGTTTCCAGAGCCTATACATTTGCCCCTATTTTTTCATGTATTCCTATTTATCCTAGTGGTGTGCACCCTAGGGGGCTGTGGTACCACTTTTTGAGAAGTCCTGGGTTCAATTCCCAGCCAGCCTATCTAAGTAGGAAGATTCCAGGTGACATGGCAGTGACCTCAGCGCCACAAGCCATGCCACTTGAGCACCTAAGGGACCAAAAACAAACTTTCTGAGTGTCTATTTTTTTTCGATTCTTTTCATGCCATGCCTGCCCGGGGACATGCCCCAAGGCACTGACAACGCTCAGCCACCCCTAAACACCGATTCACCTTTACATTGGGAAGTGCAGCAACACTGGGAGGAGATTGAGGCTGCGATAGCCCGGCATCCGCCCTCGCCGCCATCACCACCCTCGTCGCCGCCGACACCTCACGACACGCAAGAGACTCACGAACAGCAGGCATTTCGATTGGGACGGAACATTCCAGCTTTCCTGGACAGAGATCTGGTCGACAGCTTCAGGCCGATCTACCTGGTGGCGGACTTTCTCTTCCGAACGAATCACCCAGTTCAATTCGGACTCAAGCACTGCTTGTACCAACTTCTACTACCGCCTGCCGTCTATTGGGAGTGGAGGTTCATCACCTACCCCCCTGCTCTTCAACACTTCATCCTACAAAACTCTCTCGGCCAATAACTCCGCCAACTGTGACAGACGCTTCGCGCGGTTCGCTCGCTGTTTCTGAGTGCTCCAGCCGACCACGTCACAATCATGGACGAATTTGCCGTACCAGTAATCGATGACAGCTCCATTCGGCAGCTACTTCAAGCCATTACCTCAGCCAGTGCCGACTCTCTGACAGCATCCGTGCAGGATGTTCTCCGACAGGCTCCGCTCACCGAGGCAGCCCTGACGCAACTACTGTCGCAATGCAACTGGAATACCTCAAATAAAACATTCACGACTCCTTTAACTGCAGCCTCTAAAGCCTTGCTTTCTCAGCACCTCATCACAATCCTTAATCAAATTACGCAGCAGCGGTCAAAAGAAATCGTTGACGAAATGATGGAACAAGCCGTGAGCGACGACCCTATGACAAGAGGTCTGCAACTCTCCTCTGCAAACAATATTCTGGATCTCACTTCTAAGAGAAGCGCGCTACTTACCGAAAAGAGCAACTTGGAGAAATCCGGTCACCTCAACAGCCCTGAAAATGCCTCCTACGGACAGCGGCTAACACAATCTATCGATGATCTGGGCATCGCTATTCGAATGACCCTACAACAGCTAGAGATTGCTGAGGACAACCCACTTCTGAAAGCCCGTAAGAACTATTTTGACCTCATCACTCAAGCCAAGGAAGTGGAAAGTCAACATGAACAGCTCGGAACCGAATTCACCGCTGAGGATACCAATCGCCTTCAAAAGCAGTGGACCATCATAAACTCGCAAATCGGGGAGGCAGAGAAAGCCATTTTCGACCTGCTTTGCAACCCTGACTCTAAGGTATCAGATGTCATTTCTAAGCAGCAGGAACAGGTCATGCAGCAACAAAAGGTGCTCTTACATCAGAGAGAAAAGGTTCACTCCAAGCTCTCAAACGCTTTGGGCGTCTCTCCGCTCAAAAAGAAAAAAAAGCCAGCCGAAGCCCAAGGGTCGGCTGACCACCCACCCCCCGCTACGGAACTAGGGATCTCCAGGACCCCTGCGAACATTCAGGCAGCTATTGATTTATGTGCTAACAAAAAAACCCTGCACGATCCTGAATTTCTGACCTCACTCATGGACTCTGAACAACAGCTCCTTATGATGCAATTTAATTGGCTGCAGGACTTTGTGGTCCTTCAAGCTACTGCCGCCTTCTCCACTGATGGTTCCCCCAAAAGTTGGAAAGGACTCACGGATTTCTCAGATGATGATCTTTCACAACATTTTCCCAACTCACACACTAACTTTTTGTTAGTCACGAGGGACACAGAACTTACGTCCTGTGTCAAAACAGCGAATTTTCTTTACACCAGGTTGCGGCCAAAACGAATCGACAATTTGGTCGACCTAACGCACCAGCACAATTTCCCACAATGGTGTGACGCCCAGTTACAACACGCCTCTTGTACGCCACAGGCGTTTTCAAGACTTTCCAGACAGCTACAGGACACCGATGGACACTCCAGGGATTTTTTCGTTATTCTGCACACTGCTACTTCTATAGATCAAAGATTGGAACCGGCCCGTTTCTCTACAAGATTGCTATCCCAGGGGCGAACCCTGGACCGCAAACCCTGCCAGTTGCCGGAGTCCCCTCTCCACTCCCATGCAGTGCATATGTCTGAAAAGGATATGACACAAACAATGCTGAAGCTAGGCATGACCGGGTCCCAATGCTTCAACATTCCGGGACCGGTCAATCTGAGACAGCAAGGCATACAATCAAAAATCTTTCTGGTCAATCTTGATGCACCACAGTGCGCTAGCTTCACTGCTGATTTTAAAAAGTTGGACTTTTTCGCACTTATGAGCATGTCGGAATTCGACGGCTCTATTTTCCCTCACTGCCACACCGTTCTCGATGTCTTCTATAAGAAGACCCACAAGGAAAACTACGCCAAACATCTCTGGCGCAATGTCAAGCAAGCACTTTCTGATATTTCTGATCCTACGTACCTGCAGGTCACCGGGTTTAACAAATTGCGGGTGGGCCTTTCCACTGAATCCGCCACTGAGCAGTTCATATCTGGCCCCTATGTCCAAATGAAGGCCAATGGCCTACTGTTCAAGGACGAACGCCAGCGTGACTGGTTCAAAGGGGAATCCGACACGGAGTCAGTCTCTTCCGCCTCTTCCGCCTCGTCCTCACCGGAGGGGCGTTCCGATTTAAAAGTCGTTTATGACGTTCCCATTTGGTTACAGGGCCCGGCCCTATTGTCTTTCCTCAATGAAAACGGTTTTCTTGCTGAACCAGCGGTCCGGTCAACATGGAACCCGGGACGCTTTTCCACCGCCGCATGGCGAATAAAAGGCAAATTTGCCTCCGCAAACCAAAGCGTCATGCTTCATGACGAAGCGAAACAAATTTCAATTTCCATCATCCCCATCGATGAGTTTAATAATCTCAAGCGTGAATCCATGGCTAACAGGAAAAAACCAGCTTCTGCTGAGTCCAAAAAGCCCTCTTATGCACAAACTGTGAAGCAGCCAACATGACCTTATGACGTCACACTCACAAAAACCAGCACACCACCAACCACCAGCGGTTGGACGTCCGACAGGAGACAACCAACAGCCAGTGGTTTATGCCGCAGCACACACCAAGGTAGCCACTTTTAACGCCAACGGGCTGACCACCAAGGTCCCCGTCAGCGACAACTTTTCGGAAGATAGGCAGGTCCAGATATGCCGTTTTCTGTATCGTAACTCCGTACATGTAATGGGACTTCAGGAAGCGCACATCAAGGATGATCAATGCCTTGAGCAGCTTACTAAACGGTTCAAGGACTGGGGGTTCGTCCTCCTTTCCAACCTGAGCCCCAAAGGTAGAGGGGGATCTGCACTGATTTTTCACAACACTTGGACACTCCTGAATTCGTATGCCATTGAAAAACGCCACCTTTTTGCTCAGCTGGCTGACCCCGATGGGGTCAAGCACCATTTCTGTGTTTATCATTTTCATCATGACGCAGTCGAAAGGCAGCGTCAATGGACCTTGCTCTCGCAAGTCTCGCCCACTCTCGTCCCGGGAGACACCATCTATCTGTCCGACCACAATTCGGTCACAGTCCCCTCAAGGGACATTTCTGCACCACATCTATCTTCTGAGCACTCCACTGTCATCGCCGCCCGTGAAGCGGAACTTGATTTTCTGACGAACCATCAGCTCATCGACACATATGCATGTTTCCACAGTGGCAGACACTCCGATTTTGATTTGGAAGGCTGGACATGGGGCTTTGCCCCGGCCAAGCCGACTACGCCGGCTAGGCCCGACCTAGCCGCAAACGAGTGCGCCCCCGTCCTTGACAGGAGACGACGGATCGATAGAATTCTCATTCACGAGAATTTCCAAAACTCCGTGGTGGAGTGCTATACCCGTTTTGTGGCCAATTCGGACCACAAGGCAGTTATTGCCTCACTGTCGGCCAAGCCTACCAAGCAAGGGAAGCGACTCAGAATCCCTACAACTTTCTTATCCTCCGAGGACACCCTCCAACAACTACAGGCTGAACTACACTCCATCAGCACTGAAGGTTATTCCAAGTGGGCGGACGGTTTGGAATGTATCAAAACTGCAGCTTTCTCCTATGAAAAGGCCAACAGAGCCACCGGCATCACGGAATTGCAATCTCTCTTGATGGTCTCTTCTACACATCACCTCTCGGAAGAGGCCTGGCGCTACCTCAAGGACCATGGGTACACCCCCTCATCCGCCAAAGCGGCTTATCAAATTGTAACAGCCCTGGCCGAACGGGCAGACACCGACCGTTCAGGGCAGCAGGTTCTGGATAAGCTAAAAACTACTCTACACGACCCACATCATCTGCAACCATGGCGCCGCCGCCAAGAAATCTGGCGACTCACCAAACAACTACAATTCAAACGAAAACTATACTCTTTGCGCAATAGGTCCGGCCAGCTTCTGCCCGACCCTGAGTCCATGGTCTCTGAAATCGTCTCCTATTGGCAACAAACAATTAACCCCTCCGGAAAATCACAAATGGAGGTGAAGCCTTATCTCGAAACATTTTTCCGTGGCAAAAACACAGCATTGATGGCAAAAATGCTGATACAACCGCTGTCACTGGACTTAGTGCACGCCGCGCTGGAGTCCTTGAACGGCACTTCGGCACCTGGAATTGATGGAGTACAGGTTTCCATCTACAAGGCCTTTTCGGATTTCTTTTGCCCCCTTATGCTTGACATTTACAAGGGCATTCTGGACTCTAACACACTCAACGATGACTGGTCCTTGGCACTTCTTAATCCCATTCCGAAAGGACTTGGGACCGCTTCAGTACACAATCTACGGCCTTTGGTGCTGCAAAACACTTCACACAAATGGGTGGCAGCCATTCTTGCCCTGCAACTCAGAGATTACATTGATGCCCTCACCCCTATCCAGCAACGAGGTTTTATCAGGGGACGGTCCATTTTCACGAATCTGTGGCATACTTTTGGCTCCTGGAACTCCCCGGGGGACGCTCTGTTTTGCCCCATCGATTTCAAAAAGGCCTTTGATTCTGTTTCTCATGAGTATACCCGCACGTTCCTTAATCTTATGCAATTGCCAAACAGCCTAATTTCCCTATGTTTACTGCTGTTTACAGCGCCAATCTGTGTCCTTGTCCGTGATCACATTTACACAGACCACAAAATTCTCCCCCGTTCGGGTGTACGACAGGGGTGCCCCTTTTCGCCGACTATATTTGCCATGCTCATTTCCCCCATCATCCACAAACTTATGGATTTGTCAGAACATGTGCAAGTTCTGCTCTACGCAGACGACTTAATCATCATCATTGAATGCGACCCTGCCACAGGGGCAAGGGTGTTCCTCTTGGTCTGGAGCAGGGTTCAGGAATTCTCAACAATTACAGGTTTGTACACAAACCTGGACAAGTCCAACATTCTGCTCAAGGGGCATTGGGACCCCATACACAGGGTTCAGCTCCTGAGCACAGGCCTCAGAGTAGTCGACAAATACAAGTACCTGGGCATTGTCCTTGGGGCTACCACAGCGGAGGAGGCCTATGGACCTGCACTCAGAAAAGCCACAGGTCGTGCGTTTTCCATGCAGTCGTGGTCCCTCTCACTCGCTGAAAGGGTGGAACTCCTCCAAAGCTGGATTCTCCCACTTTTGGTCTACCCGTCTCGTGTTGTCTACCCTACAGACAATGTCATCGCCGCGGTCAAAACAATTTATCGGGTTGCCCTCAAGCTCAGCAACTGGGGCATTACACTAGACATCCTGTCGCACAGCAAAGAGCATGGGGGGCTTGAACTGGCCCCCCCTGACACCTTCCTGCTTTGGCAATTTTCCACTATCTTTATTCGTCATGTCTACAGGGCTGAGGCCATTCCTAAATGTGTCACCGAGCCTTATGAGCGTTTTGCCACTGAGTATGGCATAAATATCTCCCCATCCACGCTCCACACTTTTCAAATGGGGAGCAATGTGGCTTGGCACAAAATGCCTTATCTGGCTTGGAGCGCACGAGCATATTCACTTGTCACTGCCAAAGCGACCTTCAACCGGCCTGCAGCACTATCGTCTCACACCCCACTCTGGCACAACAGACTGTTCTCCAAGCCGGCATCCCTCACCTACTATTGCCCCCAGCTTATCCGGCAGGGGGTCATTACGGTGGGAGATTTATTCAACAACAGCACACATATTTCACAGATCGCACCCACTTGGGCCAGCATTTATCAGCAGGGAGTGTTTCATTATCACTCCTCTAATCTCGGACAGGCACCCACGAACCCACCCCTCCACCCGGTTCCGGGAGCGGATGTGTGGTCTCGATGGACCACAAAATCCATGGCTTTGTTCCTCTGTTCCACAACCTCCCTGGCACCAAGGCAACCACCTGAGGTTTGGAAGGCCTTTCACCTTTTCAACATTCCCGCACACCACAAGGACTTCATCAGACAGGTGCTATGGCTCCGCCTCCCTGTGGGGGAGCGGCAAAAAGATTGGAAACCGGATGACGTGTGGTGCCCAATTGACGGTGAGCTAGAGACAATCGACCACGCACGCACGGAGTGCTCCTTGCTCAAAGTTGCTTTTGACACTATTTCCAAATGCTTCCCCACGGCCACTGTAGAGGAACGTCCAACCGCCCTGCTTTCCTCCTTCCTACAGTTTTCCTTTCAGTGCCCAACAGGCTTCCTGGCCTGGGCGGCGGTATACGCCAATTGGCAGGTCCGCCAAAAGAAAAAATACCAACGACAATATTCAGCTACCTGGTCCCGCTTTGTTTCTATCTGGATTGCCACCTTGAAACTATGGGCTACATGTCCATCGAGCATCCCTATTTCAGATCATGACCTGCATCTTTTCATCGGAGCGCTACAGTCGCTTCTCCATGATGGAGTGCTACAACACCCCCATCTGCGTATCACACCTCCCACTCCCCCGCCCAGCAAAAAACAACGCAAAGAAACAGCGCGCCGACTGCGCAAACAGCAACGGGCGGCGGAGCTGGAAGGAATTTTTGACACCCTCTCCGCGGACGGATACACCCTGGTTTTCACGGATGGCTCATCCGCCGAAGCGGAAGGTGTGGGCCGGATAGCAGGATATGGCATCTATGCGCACCCTGGCATCAGCATCTCTGCATATGTTCCGGTACACTTCCGGCAGACAAATAACACGGCAGAACTCCTGGCCGTGGTTCGGGCATTGCAAATCCTCTCTTTTGGTAAAGTCGCTATTTGCACAGACAGTGAGTACGTCTTCCTGGGAGCCACTGGCGCGGCGCGCCGGTGGAAACTCAGGGGATGGACGGGAAGCAGCGGTCCGGTTTCTAACGTTCCCCTCTGGGAACTTCTTCTGGACACCCTCAGTGCACACACAGGCTCCATCAAGTTTATTAAAGTGCCGTCCCATGTGGACATTCTAGGGAACAACGAAGCTGATAGATTGGCTGAACAGGGAAGGCTCTCCCATCCCAGATGCCCTGTACTTAAGACCCCGTCGCGGGACTTCGTCATGCCCACGTACACCCCTCCCACCAAGCGACAGCGCAGGTCCACTGTCGCCGAGCTGGATTCGATTGTGCAAGTTTTGAATTTTTCCCCTTACAAAGACAATATGGGAGGCAGTGTGGTATAGTGGTTAACATCGTCTGATGTCGTCACGTAGATCGCCGGTTCGAACCCGGCCTGTAGCAGTGCTCCCCCCCACCGGCCTCGCCCGACAGGGGACTGGGGCCCCTCCCGTTTCTATCTATTTTTTTCACATTGGACTGGTCTATTTTCTTAATGCGCCGTTTTAGTTACAAACACCATCACCAACTAGCAAAATGTGCCCGGCCACCTGTAGCAGTGCGCCCCGCCACCGCCCACGCCCGTTGGGAGGCTGCCACCCCACCCGTTGCTTGCCTTTGCCCGAGCCCCCGCGGCTCGGGCAGTGGGGTTCGAACCTGGGACCAGCGCCGCTGGAATCCAGGGTGCTTCCACTGAAGCACGGGGCACCTCACCAGAAATACGATTCCACAAGCACACAGCCACATGGCACACGTGCATCTGCAACGCATTCTGATTTCTGAGTCTTAATGTATGTTACTCCCTTCACTCTTTGAAACTAAACAGCGACAGACGGGGTAAGGCCGAATGAGTGCCATGCTTTGCAGCCCGGTCAGCTCGCATGTGACACAGTGAATGCAGTCCACATTTACGGACGACTGCTTATATTGATTCAGGTTGTTCGCTAGAGTCGGCAGCAAAGGACAAGCACACAAGTGACCCACGGAGCTAACCGCAACGCCTCGCTGTATTTTACATAGTGGAGCACCCCAACCAAGAAGGGGACACGTGCATTGATTGGATTTCGCAGTACTGCTGGACTAATGGCTGGAATTGTCTATGGCGGGGACATTCAGTCTATCAGAACCGACCATTGATCCCCCAAAAACAAAGGGTTCACATCTCAGAGTGACCCTACTTCAGAGAAGGTGTCCATGAGGGCAGTTTTCTATCTTGATTAGTTTTTTTTCTAACTATCTTTTCTAATCTGCAGTCACGATCTGATCCTTTGTTGTAAACATTTTGTGCCTCTATCTCTTTGTGACTGCAGCCCTTCATGTTTGGAGTTTAAGATCCTGGATTTGTGCCCTACTTGGACTGTGGATGAAGCGTTTCATTTTGTTTTCCAAAAAGCCATCAAAACCAGAGGAGCAAGAGGAGCAGGCAAGCAGCAAGACACAAGCAGTGGCACATCAACAACAACAAAACAATCATTGAAAGCCGAATATTCTTTCTTCCTATGTTGCTGCATACGCCCGAGTGAACAATCTGGAACTCCTAGGAATCGAAGAGCCACATGTCCTAAGCACTGCGCATTACAACTCTATCACGAATGAGCTCCGGAAACACGGACATTCTTTCCAGTCGCAAACGCATCTCTCGGGATATGGAGGGGTAGGCATCGCCTGGAAATCGGCGGAGGGGACACTCTGAGATTCGTTGTGAGTACACCAAAGATTTGCCAAGTTCGAGTTCCAAAGGGGCATTTTCAGTCTCACGGTATGCATGGCGCACTTCCATCACCACCATTACCAGAGAGAAAGACAATGGAGGTCATGGCGTAGTCACCTACGTGATGCAAACCTGTTACTTCTTGCAGACCACAACTCAATCCTGGACACAGGTCGCAACGCATCAGCCCCACCTCCATTTGAACACCCGGAGCTACTAGCCGCGCGGGGGCACAAATTAAATGTTATTCAACAAGTGTCACTGGTCGACGTACACGCAGCGGTCCACGCGGCCCCATTAGGAAAAAGTGCTTCCATATCCAAAGTTTCTTTCCCCACAGCATACACCTATGGATATGCCAATGATGGCAAGCTGGGCCACCACGGGCTAAGGCGAATGGACAAAATCTATGACTCGGAGAGCATTATCACTGCAGTAGATTCTGTTTTTGCAACGTTTGTGGGTAAATCAAACCATAAAGACGTCGTGCCGTCCATGGGTCCCAAAACTCCACCAGTCACGGGCACGCAACGACAATTCTATTGCCCAACCTCTTTGTTAAAAAATGTTGAAATGGTACGATCAATGAACCACAAGGTTGAAGAAATCCAGCATCTGGGTACTGAGTGGTGGGATACGGCTGTGGCGATTATCCACTCCAAAGCTTTGCGCTTTCACGCAACGGAACCCAAACAGCCGAAAGTAGAAGAGGCCAAACTCTTACTCATGTCCTCAGCCCACAAGGTACCGCACAATGTCTATGCAATATTGGAATCTCGTAGATGCACCCCAACCTCGCCATCCTCAGCATACTTTTTGCGAGTGCATCTCTACAAGCTGGTGGAAAAGGACCGATAAGGCACACACATACTGGGTCGCCGCCCTGGCCACATCAGAGCTAAGTTCACAAGACTCAGGGGGACGCAACGAGGGAATTTTCAAGCTTATGTGTGAGCTCCAGTCCAAAAAACGCATGCTGAGACTGAGAGACAAGCATAGAATGATGCTCACCGAACCAAGAAAAGTTGTCCAAGCTCTCATTTATCAGTGGAATGAGGTCTGCGAAAGCTTTGGAAAATCTAAGGCGGAATGTGCCCAATTTTTGCAAAGGCTGGGAATCAGTGTAAAACTGGCACAATATGGAGCTACTTTGTTCCAAAATCGCTGTCCCATGACATATTGACGGAGGGTCTACGCAGACTCAAACCCGGAGGGTCATGGGCAGCTGATGGGATCCCGGATGAAATCTTTAAAGTGATTCCCGACGTTATGCTGTCACACACGTTCTCATGCATCAAGACTTCACTTGACTACGGAAGCACGACGGAGGGCATAGTCATGATGTTGCCAAAATCATTTGATGAACTGCCTGGGAGAGATTTGCAGCCGACAGCGCTCCAAACATCTGGACAAAAGTGGGTAACCAATATGCCGATTAAAAGATATTGTAGCACAGTGCATCCCGCCGGAACAAACAGCGTTTATCAAAAATAGTAGCATCGTACGACACATCCCCTCTGCACGTTCATTTTGGTAGTAGGTGCTTTCTCCTCAGAAGACGAGCACCGAAGGACAATTGCAAGGACTATTGTATGGCAAACGGTCTGTAAGACGCGCTGGCGGCTGCAAGAGTTATGAGCAACATAACGCCACGTAAGTGAAGGAGAAGCTTGCCGCCGCTCCTATTTGTCTGTTGTATGTTGACAAGTTGAAGAGAGCGCACGTCGCTATCGCGCTAGTAACACCCGGCAATCTATGAGACTGCAACAGAAAGAAAGCGGAAAGGGAGTTAAAAATCCCCCTCAACACAATGTGAACACCCTTTTTTTGCACTGAACGGCGCCTTTTGTGGCTGGCCAGGCCGGGGGGAAAGGCTCTTGCGCGCCAAGCTTTTTTGGGGAGGGGCGGGAGCCCGAAACCAAGTTCAATTGCGGGCTGAGTACCGCTGCACGTTGCTGTCCTCCTGTGCCATATCTCAATGAGACTTGGCAGCCCCGTTATAGACAACCGCAAAGCCGGGGTCTCTGCCTGATTTCTGAAGGCGGTACGGTTGCGGCTTGGGGGTTAGAGCATGACAGCTTGAGCACGGGGGGTGGCTTGGGGGGGGGACTCATTTGCAGAAGTGATTGGTGAGTGCCAGTGTGGTAGTACGGATTGCTTGCACTGTGTTAGGGCTGTCGAGGGCTGGCGTGAGAGAGGCGTGTAAGTGTGGCCTTTTCAAAGAGATGACACGTTGGATGAAGGTGGGGACGATTGTGAGTTTGTGCTCGCGGGGGAGGGGGGGGCTGGTGCGAAGTACCTTGTTATGCGGGGAGAAGGGGTGGAAGCGGGGGCGGAGGTGGCGAGGGGGGGGGCTGGTCGAGGGGGGGGGGGGGGTTGAACATGTCCCGGATTGTGAGCGGCCGTTTGGGGGGCGGGGGCTCTGGCTGAGGTTGGCTTGCGGTAGTGCGTTTCAGCGATAGAGGCCGGACAGGCCTTGGGGGCTGGCGGGCGTGTTTTCGAGCCTTGGCGTGCGCCGCAGGCGATGGGGGGCGGGGGCGCTTTGGAGGCTTGTGTGCAACCTTGTCTGGGAGGGGGGGGGGGGTGGTAGGCGGGGGGGGGGCGCTGTTGGGCGGTGTGTGACGTGCTGTAAGGTGACCGGGGGCGGCTCCATGGGTTTGGGCCCGTGGGGAGGGTGAGTGGGGCTGGGGGGGGGGTGGTCATTTAGCCATTCCAGCGTGCGGTATAGAGCATTGAGGAGCAGGGGAACACGAGCCATCAGGGCGAGTTTTAAGTCGTGACTGTGTGCTGGTTTTGTTCGGCCAGAGGGGGGGGTTGTGAGTTTCGTGTACAGGGACATGGGGACCAGCCCCCGGACGAAATTGCGCCTCTCCCCGACCATCGGGACACCACCGTGGTGATGGGGGGGCGCCAGCATTGAATGTAGGTCTGCACCAGGTGTTCGCATGTCGGGCAGTGTGAGACGAAAGAGATAGCATCCATTGGGTGTGGGTCGGGGCAAGCGTGGCAATGGCGAGGGCGCAAGTCGTCGTGGAAAGCAAACGGCGCCATGTTGAAGTTTCCAGAGGACCACTTGAAAGGGAGGCCTTTGAACCATGAAGTGTGGTTGTAAAAATGGAAGCTGGACGGTGCCTGGATGTTTTCGTGTCTGTGGCGAGGGAGGAGGTGCTTGATTGAGGTGGTAGTCAGTTTGTGTATGACGGGGAGGGGGCCTCTGAATATGCACCCTATCGGGGGGGGGGAAGGAGGGAGGGGTCCCAGATCATCACGTGGGCGGCCCACTTTGAGTAAGCATCTGAGATTTCCTTCCCCACAAACCCGGCGTGCCCCTTGATCCACCCCAACCCTGGATCATCCCGGGGCGTAGGGAGGCCTGGATGGACTGAAGAGAGGATTCCCATGTGCCGGCTGGCGAGCGTGATGGGAGGCCTGGGGGGGTGCTCGGAGAGAGAACAGCGATAACTTGGAGGCTGTCCCCTAGCACGGCAAAGGTGAGGTGTGGGTGAGATGCAAGGGCGCACCGTAGGAACATAATAGCCGCTCAGAACTCCGATCCCTCTGACGACTGGTACGGGGACGTTTGGCACAGCACCCATCTGGAGCCATTCGGGAAAAACAGGGTGGCCGCAGATCCCTAGCCCAAGGCGCCCGCTGAGCCATCCAAGTACACCCAGGTCGTGCCGGGGGACGATGTGTGGAGGAGGGCAAGGGCTGCTTCACAACCCCATTCTTCGAGGTCATCGGGGTCAAGGGAGTGAGGTTCATCTGGGAGCCGGTACAGCTCGCCATGCAGTGACGAATCAAGTAGGACTCCGCCGTGTGGCCCGGGGCTTTGAAAGGTGTACTCTTTTTCGTTGCGGTGGAGGCCAGGGTCTTTGATGGTGTGGGTGGTGCCGTCCGAAAACTGGAGTGTGGACGACCCTGTGTGTACCTCCGTGACTGTTCCTAGGTGGAACCCTAGGTCCTGGGGCGTTCGTTTTAGCCTGTTGCCGAATTTGCTGTATTGTTGCTGGACGCGAGAAGGAGCCCTCCGATTTCCGGCCACAGCAGCATTTTGTTTCAGTCTGGCTCAATTGTTTCAAAGTTTTTCCAGCGCACCTTAGGGCGACCGAAATTTTTTTAATACTCCCGTTTCCACTCAACAGCCCGACCCCCAACGCCCGTCCTGGCCCCGCCCCCTGGTTGAAGTCTGGTGGAGGTCGCAGTACATAAAGCTTTCCCGCTTGTTGCTCGTGGCGCCCCTCCTTCGGCAGCCTTGCCTAACCAATCCATTCGTATTGAGACCGGCCCTTCAAGAAAAAGGAGGTGCCCCCCCCCCCCCCCCCGCACCAGATGCTTGTGCAGTGACGTGATGGGGTTAGGAAACGCCCCAAGATAGTCGATGCGGGGGTGGTGCAGGCGACGTGGTCCTGTTCTGAGGTGCTTCCGTGACCGGGACCATCCAGGGCTTTCGCATGGACCACGAAGGGCTGTGCAATACGGGAGCGCCGGGGCTTTGCCCTGTCATGAGGGCGTCGACGATACAGAACGCGACATACCTCACTTTCCGTTCGCGCACAGCCTTGTCCGAGCAGCGTCCCCCTCAGTGCGCAAACTGAGCCATTCTTGAGAAGCGGGCGGGGCGCATGTCATGATCGATGTGCATGCATGTGCTGGTGATGTGCATGTATGTGTTTTGTTGTGGTTCGTCACTCTATGACCATTTGCCATCCGATTGGCTTGAAGAACTGTGTATGTTGGCATTGTAAATATGCGCCGAATTATTTTGACTTGAAAAGGGAAGAAGAGGAATCATGTGCTTAGTCTCTGGGACGCATTCCCAAAACTCGTGGTATTTCTTTGTGCCGCATCGCGACTTTGTCCCAGGGACTTCTGTATTTTCTTAGGGTGCAAGCGGCCCATGGGTTGTGTGATGCTATGTGTGCGTGGTTGGAAGTCGAAGTGGTTGTGAAAAGGGGTGCTGCAACGGCTACTGGAGATCCAATCGTTTGACGTTTGTGTGTGCCTTGGGCAGCAGGCTGCAAGGATGTCGTGTGTTGCGAAATTGATGGATCCCAAAAACACACCACCACAACAACAGCAGCCAAAGACCCAAGTGTCAGTGTCGTCTGGACACTGTGTGTCAGGAGGGGAATGCTCTACACCCCTAAAAAAGCCCTATGCAACCCCTATCCCTCTTCATCCCAGGATCCAATAAGCTTGTGCAAGCCTTTTGCCTGTAATCAGTGGCGAAGAGCATTGGGGTGCATGGGATGCATTGGATTTTGGTGTTCAGTGCTGTTCCGCTTCCGCCAATTGCGTTCTCTCCCCTGTTCCTTTTTTCCCTACCTACCTCTGACCCAAATTTTGATAAATTCTCTCAAAGGCAGAACCAAATTCCCCCCCTCCTCACATACTCACCTGCAACCTCAAACAAGGTCTGATATTTCTTAAAGGTATTGAGTTTACGATGCAGATCTCACAGAGTACGTACATACATTTTGGCATTCCGTCCAAATATTTGAAGCAGCCTTACCCTTTCTCCAAGCAATGCCTCTTCCTATCCAGCCCCTCTAACTCCACCTGCTGCGTCCTATCTGGGCATGCATCCGACTTTTGCAACTGATCATTGTTGGCAGCAGGCTCTAACCTCCACCAGGCCACATTCTGTATTGTACATGCAATGCGTGTCCGCAAATGTATAGTTGGAACAGTCAAGGATGATGACTCTGATGGACTTGAACTGATGCATTTGATTACAATTGTTTGTTACTGCAGCTGCCTTTGTGTTCGCTGCCCAACCTATACTACCATCTTCAACCACTTTCCCTGTCCACCAACGCTCGTGTCTACTGCATGCAGACGCTTTCTTCAAGTGTATTTTGCTTCTTAGGTTGTATGGCACGGAGCATACTAGCATGTGTAAGGGCAAACCACACTGAACTATTAGGGTGTGTGTGTGTGTGTGTGTGTGTGTATGTGTGTGTGTGTGTGTGTTGGGTGCGGGGCATAGTTGCACAATAAAAGCATGCCGTGTCATTTGAGGTCAGGTGTACATGTGGTATTTGCATGAAAGAGTTTTGTGTACTGTTGCACAGCTGAAGTAAGAATCGGAATGTGTTGCCATGCCAATGGAATGTTGTAAAAGAAAAACAACCCCACTGAAGAGAGGGGTTTATCACCCAAGGGTAGGTTGCACTCGTGATGCCAAATCCCACCAAAAGCCCAAACCCACTTTTACGTACCTCAAGCTCTATTATGCTCTGCACTACTCAGCTGTATGGCTCCTTGAACCTCTTGCCAGATGGCAAGGCATACAGAAGAAATGCACGAGCAGTGGAAGCAGGTGCACTTAGCAGGGGTGGGTGCCCACATACAAATATCCAATACTATAATGGCAATTGTGTCAGTGGCTGTGGGGCAGGCGCCTAAGATATCTGTCCCACAGTTTGTTGCCAACATCAAGTAGGCATTATGGTAGGAGCGGTGGTTGACATCCCCGAAGTTTGTATCCTAGTTTATGTCCTATCCCATGCAAGCTCCTTCTCCAGCCCCATAGGAAAGAGTTGACCCCAATACATACCTCTTGGGGGCAGTTCATAATGTGCCAACTCAGTGGGTTTTGGCACCTTTCCCAGGGTTTCTGAACTTCCAGCCGATGCGCCAAAATATCGTTCCCTTGGGGGGGGGGGGGGGGATGTGTATACTTTTTGATATCTGTGAGAAAAGGCCGTTTCAGATATGTATGGGTGGTGGGGGGGGGCCGAAGACGGCATGATGCCGACATACAAAGAGGGGATAGACGCCAACAACGGGAGGTACGCCATTGCAATAGGGGAGCGGCGACGCACGACCCCGGACAGGAGGGCAGAAGGCCAGGGGAACCAAACACGTTGACAATGCAACGACGCTTTGCATACGCGACCGTGGACTTCATGGAAGCACAATACACAAGTATAGTGCGGGCCCGCGAGTGGCAGCTGGCCCGCACACCGATGCCCAACATGACCAGGGGTGAGGTGTGGTACCTCATATGCCCAGGACTCATGATGCCGGTGGTCCGGGTACGCATCGTGGCCGTGGGTGTGTATACCCCACAGTGTAGCTGCCACCCACATGGGGTGTGCTACACACATGGAGAGTGGCAACCGGTTGTGCACATAGACGGGGACCTACCAGGAGAGCACGTCCTGGTCTCACAACCGGGCAGATTGCTGCCCACGGATCGCCTAGCGCAGTTAATCGCGGCAGCCTCCCGAGGCGTTAAGGAGTTCAGCACAACGCCCAGGCATGCAGATCCAACAGAATGCAGCACAGTGCAGCACAACGCAAATTAGAAAAACATAGGGCAACACGACGCCCAAGCACATGGAGCGGACGAAGGCGCACAAAGGAGATCAGTGCACAAACCTCGTAGGCAGGCCCCGGAGGCTCGGATTCGGCCCCGCCAATGGGTGGGCAGCCCTGTCCAAGCACTTCGGAGGTTACCCGGGCTCGGCCCCGACGGGAAGAGTGGCCCTACCCGGGTAGCCGCGGCCGCCACACCCCATGGAGGCAACGCAGCGCACAAGGCAGCGCAGCACCGAAGAGCAGGCAGAGACACATAGCGAAATTTGCCAGCACACGAAAGCACACAGCACACAGTACCCCCCCCCCCCTTGCGCATGCACGGCCTTGTCTAAGCACGGGGTGGGCGTTGAACCGCCGTTTTGAGGAAATTTTGGCACCGCTGTTTTTGTGGTCCAGAATGGAGGATTGGGTGTCTGTAGAGCGTTTGTACAGGGAAAGAGGGGCTCATTCATGTCTGTGATGGTGCATTGTGTTCATAACAGCATTGTACTACACATTGGAACCCCATGCTGCTTGTTCTGATGTGATTTTCAGCCATGGCCAACGATGTTATTCCCAGTCTGGCTGTCACACGTGTCACTCGCATGCACGGCCTTGTCTAAGCACGGGGTGGGCGTTGAACCGCCGTTTTGGCCTGACTTCTGGGACCGCGGCCGTGCTTGCGCAAGGGGGGGGGGGGGTACAACAGAACAAAGCAAAGCAGTGTACCACAATGATGGCGGCGGAAAGCCACACCACCCGCCGCAAGCACCAGCGCCAGCCCAACACCCAACGCCTAGTGTGGGGGCCAGACCCACCACACGGCACCCACGCACAGCCACCGCCGCCCACAAACGGGGCGCGCGCGCAAGAATCAAAGGCAGGCCCCGGGGGCTCGGACTCGGCCCCGCCAATGGGTGGGCGGCCCTGTCCAAGCGCTTCGAAGGTTACCCGAACTCGGCCCCCACGGGAGGAGCGGCCCTGCCCGGGTAGCCGCGGCCGCCGCGCCTCATGGAGGCAGCGTAGCGCACAACGCGGAGGCAGCATAGCACATAACGCAGCACTGCAGGCCAAAGCCGGCAGAGGCACACAATGAAACTCGCCAGCACACAATAGCACGCAGCAGCACACAAGTACAGAAGAGCAAAGCAAAGTAGTATACCACAACAACAGTGGCGGACAGCCACACCACCCGCCGCGAGCACCAACACCAGCCCAACACCCAACACCCAGGGTGGGAGCCAAACCCACCACACGGGCACTTCACCCACACCCAGCCACCGCCGCCCACAAACAAGGCACACACATGAAGCACCACCAAGAGCCCAAGACCCCACACCCCAACGCCAACACGGCGCCCACCACACACGCAACAACCAAGGCCACACTTACACACAACATAGAAGGGATGCTTCCCCGATGCACTCCCGGGAGCCATCACCATCCCGACCACACTGGGAGGGGAAGGCAACCCAAACCTAAGTAAGGGGGTCGCCCCTGCGGGGGGTTGGCAGCCGGCTACGCGGTTGTCCATTGGGCAGCGACCTAAAACATGTACTGCCCGCGAGTAGCTAAGTTCTGTCACCAAGGCCTAGTGCAAGGGCCTTGGGCACGCTTATGAGACACAGCGTCCAAACCATTGGTGGTCACTGCACACGACCAACCAGGGGGTGGACTCACACGAGTCCCTAGCTCCAAGGCGTGGACAGCCCGGAGTGAAGTCCTCAAACGGGGAGCCCCTCAGCAGCCCAGAAAGCAAAAGAGCAACAACGCAACACATTCACCCCAGAACAACCCCAACAAACACCGGTGACAGGTCAGTTTGTAGATTTGGAGACATGTGCAAAAGTGCCTGGTGCCCCTTGCACCACCCAACTGCGAGTGGGACAACCCAACAGCCACAATGGGATGCAGGGAGCGACATGCTACCCCCCTGGCGCCGCAGACCAGAAGCAGTGAGCATGCCAGCAGAAAAAGAAAGAGCCCGAAACTGGCAGGAACGCATGCAGCAAAACAGCTGGGCACAAGGCCGCCCTACACACGGCAGGGAGACGAGCCCCAACAGGACACACAACAAGACACAAGGGAACCATGAGGTGCGAGCACTGCAGCAACCACCAAATGCAGCGCACGCCGAGCGAGCCATCAGCAAACCTCCCCTCCCCTCCCTCTACAAGGTGCCCGCGTACTCCACAAGGGCGGGGGCTGCGCCCCGCGCTCCGGGAGGTGCTCGCCACGGGGGTGGCAACAGGGCCGGGAACAGCCAACCGGGCACGGGGCAGTCCACGTTGTATGGAGATGTGAAATCCTCGTATGGGGGGGCAGGCGGGTGGGACAGGAGAGGGTGCGCGACATGGGCACCCAGGAGCGCCACCAGACAGGGGGAGGAGCAACACAGACACACAGAACGCGGGAGCCACACCAGGAGGGACAAGGGCGGGCAACGCAGACAAAGAGGAGGGGCACAGCAAGGCGGGAGAGGCAACCGGAACAGCGGGAACAGAGAACCAGAATGGAGTGGATGGCAGAGCGTGCGCATGGGAGGCAGCGACAATAAAGGGGATGGCTTGGCCTGCCAACCCCGTCGCTACCGGGTGCCAGGGCAACCCCTGCTCAACCGGCATCAGGTGGGGGGTGTCTCCCGCAGCCCAGATGGGCTGTTTGCGCAACAGGAGTGGGAGCCCATCAGGGGCAGACCAACCGTGAGGGGGAAAAGGACATATGGTGGACGGCCCGGACAGCGCATGGAGGAACAGGGCACCTGGGCCGCACGGAAACACAGCGAGGCAGGCTATGGACGGCCTGTGGACAGAGGTGTGTGGACAGCAAAAACAGTCAAACGACCCCGGCAACAACCAGCCTATCCTCAATACGCCAACTATTGGGCGCCGCTGACACGCAAACGGCACACCATGCCACATTCAGCACAGTCCCAACAAGCCAACTACTGGGCTCCGCGAACGCGGAAACGACACCAGCAAGAGCACCGGCCGCAGCGGCCGACAGAAAGTAGCGACCTGACGCAACATGCGAAGGGAAGAACGGGTGACCGTCCAGGGCCCCGTAAAGGAACAACAACCAGACGGAATGTCACACAGGGGGGGTAGGTGGTCACATTTTAGAGCACAGAGCAGCAAATGGGACGATCGCAAAACATGCATCACACAGTTTGGACCACTCATTATTCCGAGTCCGAATCATTGTCATCGTTGCCCCTCTCCACACGGGCTGGGACCCCATTGGCGCAGAAGTCCCCCTGCCCGAGAATGGGAACATATTTCTTCAACTTTCCCCAATCCTGCAGCCTGCGTGCCCCCCCGTGTTGAGAGGCATGGCCCACAGGCCGGCAGTTGTGAGGTCCATATTTCGATGTTGGTCATCCAGACCTTGCGCCATGCAATGGCTTCACTGTACCCTGATTTCACCCAGACAAAGCCAGGATAGGGCTGCAGGACTTCTGGTGAGTAACCTGCACCCAGGTTGCACCGCCAGAGCATGCCCTTTTCCGTACCAGAGGCTTTTGTAGTGCATCTGGGGATGCAACAGGGCGTGCCGGAATTTGTATGCAGACATGGTGGCTGCCTGTTGACAAAAAGAGGCAGCAAGCAACACAAGCACTGTCCAAAAAAGGACGAAAATCTCAAACATATCGTCTGCACAGCATGCAAACCTGGAGTGTTCCAAATAGCCCTTTTCAAGGGTTTTCCGAATATACCCCACATACCCATACCTCCGGAACACTCAGTGGGCAGAAATGAGGCAACAATGGCACCGACCCCCGAAAACCCACCGAGTTGGCACAAATGTGAAGGTCCCCGAGAGATATGCACGTGGTAGATAACACTATGAAGAATGAGTCTGCCAAAGTGATCGGCATGGTGTAGGCAGTCATGCAATGTAGGATGAGTATGTAGGAAGCATCTCATCTCATGTCTTAGCATCAGAAGATGTTTCTACGTTCTAAGTTTGGCGAGATCATGTTTGCAAATTTGCCTCACCAATGCAACAACAGCTGAAGCAAATTGGATTCTGATGGTCAAAAAGCTGGCCCCAGTGTGCCAAATACAAGATTGCATACGTGCTGCCCCATTTTTGCAAAACCCTCTGGAATGTGGGCCTACTCTTCTTTTTGGAAGACTACATAATTGCCCACAGACTAAGTATTGCCGATGAATCAATCAATCGATTAGTCACCAACAATCAGAAAGAAAAAGTAAATAACTGCATCGCATTGCACTTGTTGCAAAACACCTTACATTGTACATGGAGCTGCCACAACAGGTCCGTTGTGGACCATTGTGGGGCAATTTTCTCCGAAATTCTATGATGTATTTCCTGAAATTGATCTACCATCAAAATCAATCATTTTGAAGATTTTAGCAACAGCTGTCGCAGGAATTTGGAGGAAATCAGCTGGCAAAGGTCCGTAAGCGAATAGTAACCAACTGTGCCTGAATGTCACCCCCCCCCCCTCCCTCTCTGGTGCTGATAGTGTATGAAATGCAATCCACTGATCTGTCTCAGTCTTCAATCTTCACACCGCTGTCTTTTTCAGCCTACAGTCATTGTGCCTCATGCACACTGGGAAGCCTACGGGTGTTGCAGTTTCCCACTGCATAACCTGGTTTGAGACTCAGCTAATCCTCACTACGTGTCAGGTCCGCTACCACAGCCACTGTGGGATCATCGCAGCACTGGACAGCTCTGAACCTTGATTCCGAGAGGTTATCGCGAGTGCTGTATAGTGAGCAGGCTACGCCAGCTCATCTTGGTCTGAGCCAACAAAAAATTCAGCTTGCAAAGGTCCGTACTGGACTTGCCGCTGAGGCTTGATATGGCTGATGGGACAAATGATTATTTTGGTACCTACAGTGGAGTAAATTATAGGAGGATACTAGTACACGTAGTGGAGCACACAATTTCAGACCCTAATTTGAGAACCTTTTACCTTCGACCTTTTCAGATTTGAATTTCCCAGAAAAAAAGCATAAAAGACAAGCAAAGACAAGCTACTCAAAGAGGGGGCGAACAAGACATTCCGAAGAACGCTATCATGGTGTAATGTTGAAGTTCCACAATTGCTCTTTGAGCATGCACAAAATCTTGGAACCATGGGAATCCTAGAATCATAATGGCTATCTCCTACAATCTCCAAAGAGATTAACTACTCTCAAAACCCCACATTCTTGAATATGATGCATCAAACAAGATATTGTGCCCCATGAGAAATTACTGTACCGGGAAGGGTCGAGGGGAAATCACAGTATGTACGTGCCTTGGTTCTTGAGCTGAGTCCTGGCATATTAGACTGTAGGTACCTCGGATGTGGCCTCACAGGGTACACAAGGCAGTGCGTAGTTTGCCCTGATAGTTTGTTTGCAGGTCGTTGATGGGTATGACCTCGGCCACATCTCTCCTGTCTCCAAAGTAGACACTGTACTCCCCTACCATTCCAGCGAACACATGGACTTCAGACGCCCCATCGAGGTAAAAGATATCCCACCCCTCGGAGACATACCGGCTGATAGCATCTTCAAAGTACATGCATAGTTCCTTCTCATGTTCCTGTTTATGTGGCTTTTTCCGCTTGGGGCATAAGCGGGTAGGTGGTGCGCGTGCCGTGGGACATTGTGCACGAGGGTGATTCAAGTATCCATCTGGGCCGTGCATTCGTTCCTCGGGCCTTCAATAAGCATATTTGTTTCAGCATGTGGGAAGGTGGGGGCAGGGAGAGGGAAGGTGGGAGCCCTCTAAGGGGTCAGTACCTTTGTCCAAAAGTGCAAGAAGCGTTGCCATTGGAGGGGGCTGCGGGGGGGGCTCAGACTTGTGGGAACATCGCAGCAACCAGTGTGCCCTGGCTGCTAACCGCATGACCAATCCGAGTGGGGAGCTGAGCGACAGAGTTGGCAGGACACTTAGAATTTCCACTGCGTCCGTTGTGGATCCCTTGTCCGTGGTGACCGCTCCCATACACTGTGCCAACACAGTAGGGAGGAATTTGCAATGCGAGAGTGCGTGTTCTGTTGTTTCCTGATGGGTGTCCACTGGGCAGCAAGTGTCTCTGGGCTGCCAATTTGCTAGTTGCGTGCCTACAGGCAATTTGCGCCACAACACTTGCTAGATGAATGTGAGGTTGTCGTCTGGCAGTCATACCTTAACCCCCCCCCCCCCCCTTGTAATCCCCCCCCCCTTGCAATTCCCCCCCTCTAGGGGGGAACGGTCATTTGGCCCCAAAAACATAGAAAATACTAGGTGCCGCAGGCACGAAAGAAAATTTTTACAAGGCGCCGAACGCGCCAAAGCCGATTTACATTGTGATACTATGGTACAGTTTTGTGGTGCAATTCCGCCCCTCTAGGGGGGGAACCGTCACTTCGTGACTACCCCCCCCCCCCCGTGGGGGGGAACCGTCACGACATTGGTGGGGAGATTACAAGGGGGGGCTAAGGTAGGCGCGTCCATTCCTTCCGCATCTCTGGTGTTTCCCTGAGGGGTTCAGCACTTGGGGCCATGAAATAGCACAGCTTGGTCCTATTGTTCCAATCCAGGCAGAACAGAACACTCAACTCTTGCGGTGGTGGTGCGGTGTCGAGCCCATGTGCAGGGGGGTGCATTATCTTGGGTACCAGATTGTAGCCAAGGAAACACCCTTGCGGATTCGTTCCCGATGAGCGGCACTGAAAATCCCCGAAGCTCCACGGACATGTTTCTGTCAGGCCACCGTGGGAGGTGGAGACTCCGACTCAGCCCAGCCTCCCCCCCCCCCCCCTATGGAAATGGTGTATAGAGAGCCCCCCCTCCCCCCCTGACGAGCCCCTCTCCCCCGAGTGCCCATCCACACTGCTGGGCAGAATAGGCCCCGAACCAAGCACGCCTCAGGTAGCCGTGCCGGCACATGCGACAGGGCCAGGCTTAGATGTGGTCACGCCAATTCTGCGGCCAAAGCGACCCAGGCTACGGAAGCCAGCCATAGCCACTTTTACACCCGCGCACATCAACAGGCTGGCATAGTACACCGCTTGCACCTTTGTCAGTGACCCAACCTAACACTGGCAAAGCTCAATCACTGCAGAAATACCTTCTCCCTCTCCCCTGAAGCCATGGGCGTCCGTCAACTCTCATCTCTGAACCTTGTTCCTCAGCATTTTGGGTCTTCTTGGGGCCTCAAAAGGTCAGGTGTCGACCTGCCACTGAGCTCCAGCTGTGCTTGCCTTCACACAGCCTTCATAGCCAATTTAGTCCCAACTGGTAGCGAGTTCAGCGTCCTCTTCCAACGTTCGTACAGTGTATTCCCTTCCTCCCTGCACCGGGCAAGAGCTTTGCCTTATCATTTACAATGCGCCTCGCCACTCGTCCTCTACACCTCCGTTTGGCTTTGATTAGGGGGTCATAGTGTACATGCTGTGCTTCATGTTTTAGACCTTTTCCTCCATCTGCAGTCGTAATTGCCCTGTGGCTGGCCCCATTTGGCCATAAGGCGCTCAACCATGGGTGGGTGGGGTGGGGTAGTCAGCGGTCAGCCGAGCTGGCCCCTACCACAGGCTATGGCTTTTTCATCGGTCCTTGGGTGTGAAAAAACCCAGTGGGTACAGGCGTGTTGGAGTTAGAACACACATCCATACATCCAGGTTTGTATTTGGGGGTGGCGCAGCTCGAATTCTCGGTGCTGCATGTGGACACCGTGCTGGCCGTTGTAACAGACACCGTGTCCTCAGAATGCGGGCTGTCAGGGCTGGTCAGCGCAGTGTATGGCCGCACTGGGGACATTGGCAGTCCGTGCTCCTCAGAATTTTTTGGAGAACCCAAGTACCCCCCTTGTCGTTCCCCACCCCTT
Organism: Eutreptiella sp. 'Long Island Sound 2002'; assembly: GCA_964036045.1. Taxonomy (NCBI): domain Eukaryota; phylum Euglenozoa; class Euglenophyceae; order Eutreptiales; family Eutreptiaceae; genus Eutreptiella; species Eutreptiella sp. 'Long Island Sound 2002'. The sequence goes on along the minus strand of OZ038404.1, from coordinate 8,927,468 downwards.
GTCGTTCCCAAGGGGGGGGGTGGGGGACCGCCACTTGGTCAACCCAAAATTTTTCGTTGCGGCTCATTGTGTTGTTGTGTGGGTGACTGTGTTGTGGGGCACTGCCACTTGTATCCCTTGCACTCATGGCGGGACATTTTGCTTACTTTCGCTGAAATGGAACTTGACAGCACAACCATGTTTCCCCCTGCGACGGATGATAATAGTGACCTGAATTCTGACACGGAGGTTGTGTGGGTGAAGAGTGCCCGTGGTGCATGGGGTATGGGACACAGTTTTGGGAACAAGTTGTATTTTACAAGGGACATTCCCAAAGGGAAATGGGTTCCCAAAAATCTGCTTGCGCCTGCCAAGCCTCCTACCAAGAAGGCAAAACCACCACCCAAGAAGAGTGCTGCCCAAAGCATTCCAGTGGAAAGTGGAGAGCATGTGCAAGAGTTCAAGGTGAGTGGAGCAGGACCAAGAAATTTTACACCAAGCCGGTCAAGGAGTAGGTCTCCGTACATTGGCAGCCCTTTGAACGTATCTTATGCTGAATTCTTTCGTTTTATGCTGCAATTTCTGTGCCTGCAAATGTGCGTGTACGGTGGTAGTGCGGTCCCCCAGGGGGGGGTGGGGGACCGTCACTTGGTGACCGTCCCCCAGGGGGTGGTGGGGGACCGTCTTCCCTGGTCTGGGGAACGACAAGGGGGGGGGGGGGTATGGGTTTTCATTGAATTTCATTGAATTTCATGGGTGTTTCTATGACTTCACTTCACGTCAATCCAGCACATTCTCTCCATCTTTTTGCATGTTTCTGGGGCATTTTTAATGGGTGTCATGGGGGGTACTCAGACTTAGAGCCCCCTCCCCCCTGAAGAAGACCCAAATTGTTGAGGAGGTCAGTGCCACATTTGGCACCGAAGGTGCCAAACTTTTTTTCTCCGTGCAATGTGTGTACACTCCAAATGCTCAGAATTTTTGTTTGGAAATCACCTCGAAGAGAGGTTGTTAGATCAAGCGCAGGCGCGGGCGTCATATACCCCCCTTTTTTGGGGTCATTCGCGTAGCATACCCCAAGGCATGATATTGGATGTCCAACCCCTTGTAAAATCATTATTTTGCCCAATAACAGCATCCCCCTATGGATTTTTTGATTTTCAGGCCTCTACCCCCTAAAACTGGATATCACTTTTTTGAGGGGGGTGGGGGGGGGTCAAAAGTTTTTGCTTAATAGTCTACAAGCAGTGGGGACGCACGGCGATGGTAACACGGCCAGGGGTCCAATGGTAACGCAGCCGATACTACACATGCAGGCGTCGGTTCGAATCTTGGTCTGCTTACTTTTGGTGCGGCCGCCGGCGGCGGCGCCAAAGTGCGCACACTGGGGTTCGAACCGACGCCCACACGGATGCCAGTCGGCTGCGTTACCACTCGGCCACTGCGTGGCTTGCGGCGAAGGGCCTCCCTGCTGCTTGGGGCCGCATCTGCCACTGACAAAAAACCCAAACTGTGTGTATCTGTCTGACTGCCTGCTTGCTGGCTCAGGGACTGATTGGCTGACTGTCAACCTCTCTTCGAGGTGCACTGCCGAAGGCAATAGAATGCAAATATGGGTGACACGTCGGCTGAGTCACTGACCCTACCGGCTGGTAAGCGGAGACTTACCGGGCTCTCTGGGAGGGGGATGAGCTGACTCACAAGCACAATACTATGCAGAACTTTGCAGAATTGAGCTGCGGTGCAGCAGGGCAATTAATGAGCTGTGACTGATTCGCCCGTGACACGGGGGCGTTCAGTAGCTCAGTATCCGTTGCTTCTTGGCCCCACAGAGCCCAACAAGTTTTTTTTGGGGTCCGTTTCTGAGCCTGAATCCTCCCCATGAGGGGTATCGTTCTGGAGTTTGCAGTCTGGGAGTTATGCCAAAACGTCCGCACTGTGCGTGCACCCTGCAGAAACTCCCATAAACTGTGACAAATTTTGCCCTTTGTCAATTGTCCCGCTCGTCACATTTTCTCGTTGAAATCTTCACCTTTACTTGTATCCGTCCACACTGTTGCCTCTCTGCAGATCCCTATCCATGTGCTCCTTTGATTCCAAGCTATGCAAGGGATGCTTTGCACATCGTACCCTCCCTGCCACTGACTGTGACCTCTGTCAGGACCAGTGCCATGATCCTGTGTGCTCAACACATCCCACAACTGACATCACATCACCTGCAAGCCCACCACCCAGTGCTTTGGCCGCCACTGATGTTGCACTTTTAAGGCCAAAAGAAGCATCGAAGGTGCTTCCCGATGGCCCTCTCCACTGTCTCAATTGCCGAGCCAAAGAGCCCATCCCTCCCCGTTGTCATTACCATCCTGGTGTCCTGGACACATGGCTCTCGTGCCCCAGAGGCAAAGCAGATGACTTTCAGGCTTCCCTCACATACGACGAGTATCGCGGTTATATCTTGTACCCTGGAACAGAGTGGGAGCTGGGGTCCCCGTTTGCCCCAGGTGGGTTCGTGCCCAAATGGAGCTGCTGCGGGGCGCTCCACAATCAACCGTGTGACGGTTACCATGAGCCGCACCTGCTCGTGCTGGATGAGAAACGGCTGGAGGAGTTAGCATGGCAGGCATTCATCGCTTCCAAACGGCCGCCAGGGGTTCTGACCCTCAAGGAATCGGGGCACCTCGGTCAGTGGAGGTTTCATGATGATGACTGCTGGTGTGGCCAGCTTGGAACGTCCTGGTGCAATCGGAACCACTGGAACTGGGATTGCTGCGGTTCGCTGGAAGAGAATTCGTACTGTGCCGGCCCGGAGAGGCTGAAGTATCGCCATCACTCCATCCCAAAAGACTGTTGGTGCCCACATGCCCCGGGGCCATGCCAGTGCAAAATGTGTGTATGAATCAGGTGACTTTTGGGTCTCCCTAGGGGGATTGCGGACAGAAATTACAGCTTTCTGGCGGCATAGCATCGGTCTGGGATGGCATTTGGATTGCCCTGCACAGCAATGGCCCTATGTTCATGCCTCCAGCCCAACTTCGCCCCGCAAAAGTGCATGCGTATCCAGACACAGGCACAGGAGGACACCTCCGCGTCCATACAACAGAGTACCTTGACACGTGTTTTGGCCGGCCTGTGTTTCCTTGCCCCTGGGGCCTACACCCTGCATTATGGCGGGGCTTGTCAGCAGCCCTAAAGGTGTTGATACCGCGCAATTGGGTAAGTACCCACCAGTCGCGTAGCCACCGATGCAGCAACCGGGGACACGTTGACCGCCGGAAGAGGCCGTGTCGCTACGCAACCCGAGAGTGCACCAGCTGGCGGCGGTTTACAGCCACAAACACTGGGGCGCTGCCCCTCCATCTGTTTTCGTGTCTGATATTGTATGGTGCACCTGGACCCCATCATCACAATCAAGTGGGCCCCATGGGGGCCCACGGCCTTGCGGCACTGAAAGATGCCCCCGCCCTGCGGGCCTTGACCCTCGACCTTCGTTCGAACATGTGTCCGCGCGGCACACGTTGACTCCCAGCCTCAACAACAACGGAGTTGGGGACTCGGGCGTGCAGCGCTCGTCGCATTGAAAGGCGCCCCATCCCTGCGGCATCTCGACCTGGACCTTCGGAAGAGCAGCATTGGAGACGCACAGGTGGAGGTGCTCGCGACTCTGAAGGAGGCCCGTGCGCTGCAGACCCTGACCCTCGACCTCCACGTGAATCGGATCGGAGACCGTGGCGCGCAGGGCTCGCGACGCCGGGGATGCGCCTGCCCTTCACACATTGACGCTCGATCTGGGGACGAATGACATCGGGGACAGCGGCGCCGAGGCGTTCACGGCCCTGCAGTATGCCCCCGCTCTCCGCAACCTGAACCTGGATCTCCGGACCAATGCAGTCAGCGACGTGGGTGTTCGAGCACTTGCTGCGCTGAAAAGCGCTCCCGCGCTGCACAGCCTGACGCTTTACCTCCGTAACGTCTGATTGCCGCTGCAGCACGAGGCGCGTGGCACTGCCCTGAGCTTGTGAGTTCAATTGCCACGAATTTGCAGACCTGGTCGTTTGACGTCCATCATCGGGTTCGTTCAAGGGTTCTGGATCTCCTTTTCTTGCTTTTGTCACGGTGTTGCTGGTTCGCTGTCTGTTTCGTTTGTATTTGCCAATGAACGCCACACTACACATCGCCGTGCAGCGGACGCATGTTGCACGAGGCCGCTGCGGCCGCGAAGTGCCACCATTTATTTCTTTTGCAACTGAAGCCGCTTTGACAATACCATTGTTTCCTGCGATGCAGCGGCCTGAATGACCGCTGCAGGCATGCCAATGGTTGAGGACGATGCGCCCCCCTCCCCACTGCAATGCAGTTGTGTACAACAATGCAGTGGATTCGGGGCATGAGTCCGACGCCTGAGGACTACTCGCCGACACGCGAGCGCAAGACCGGGCGTGTGCCCACCCTATAACATCCTCTTTTCATCCCCTTGAACACGTTCCCCGGCAGGGGTTAAGCTGCCAGACAATGATAAACGTATCGGCGTCAAACCTCAGCTCCGACTCCATGACCCTTGGTCGGCTTTTGGGCGATGTTTGGCGCCTTCGGTGGCACCGGCTGCAGCAGTTGTACCATCCCCTGGTCCCCACTGTTTGTCTGCCAGCGGTGCGTGTCCAACCAGGGCCAAGTGGGTTGTGGCTGTACCCCCTGCCGCACCGTGACACAACAGTGTGGGTGGTGGCTACATATCCCGTGCCCCTGCACCCCCACGACCAGCCCCACATTTCCACTTCAAGGAACCAGACGCTGCAACCTCAGACGCTTGCTCAGGGGAGAGTGTCTCTTCACCTGGGGACACCCGATGGGCTGAAGAGGACAAGGTCTTATTAGGAGGCATTAGCGGTGTCACTGCTGTTCCGGTCTGCAGATGGGGCCGCTCGGATCCGGCAATGTAGGGCGCCCCCCTCCATTTTTTTTGGCACTTCTGGTCTCCAGACAGTCCCTGTTGTCATTCTGGAATTTTCGTTCTTTCTATTGGCTGCTTGTTTCGCCGGCCTCTCGTTGCCTCTGCGGACCCCTGAAGCCAACGGGGCCGCCACTGCCGCCTTCGTGATCAACGGGTGCAGTGGTCATCGCAGATATAATCACAGATATGATCACAGATGACACAAGACACAAGACACATGTATAAAAGACGGAGGGCACGGCTCAGGAGACTGCAAGTGTTGGGGGGCAGGTTTCATCATAGTCCTCGCTGTTATTAGTGGTGTCATGTTGCGCAGTCGGTACATGGACAGTAGAAGTATGGAGGGGGAGGGGTGTCCTACGGTGCAGGCGGGGCTCGCACAAAGGGGTGCTTGACGGATGCCTGCAAAATCAGACGATGCCCGCCGAACATCACTTGTGGTCCTCCGCGACCTCACATTATGTTGATGCACGAACGGGACGGTGAAGAGACTTCTATGACACGCACAAGACTTGGACGAGCAGGAATTGGTCAGTGTATTGCTCTGTGGCACTGAGCGATTCTACCGATTCGCCGGTTGCAGTGGTTATGTTACGGCCGAGGTGTGGGTTGTTGTGGGTCCCCAGACCGTGGGAGTCTGATTCAAACGCAAACCTGCGTTGTCTGGGGGCGGCATTTGGCATCAGGATCGCCCTGGCCCATGGTCATGAGGCTCCGCCGTGCCGCCGCAGGGCGCGCCTTTTGACCCCTGTGGTCAACAAATGTTTTGTCTCTGGCCCCGCGGGCAGGCACCCCAGGGCAGCGGGTGTGCAGAGCCTGTCCCAACCTCAGGCCTTCGCACACCACCACATTGACGTTCAGGGCACTTTGTTGATGAGCTCTCTGCACGAGGCCACATCTCAAAGCGAGACGCATGCGTCCCACACATGCACGCGCCCCCAGTCCGTCGAGGTACAATTTCCGAAACGCTCGACAGAGACGATGTTTAAGCGCAAACCGCTTCAGTTATGGTTCACTATGCTTTAGGTTTCGCAGGGGCTCTTTATGGGGCCACACAGGAGGAGGTTAGCTCCCTTTTCCCCTTCCAATGCCGACTGCATTTAGTCTGACCAAGGGTGATCTATGAAGCGGGGCGGAGTGGTTCACATGGGTGCGGGTATCATGAAGCGACCGCCGTCCATTTCACTCCCGACGAGTCTCGCTTTCTTCGTCAGAGACGCCCAAAAGTTCTGCCGGAAGAACTTTCCGAGGAAACGCTGATGAACTGCACTGTTCTTGTGCAACAAAACATATTTTTCTATGAACCAAATGCTGCTAACAAATTCCGCACCACTCCATCCCAGTCCATCTAAAGGATTTGGGTCCGCAAGACCCGGTCAGGGTTTTGCTTAATGTCCGTCCTACCCTACCCTGGGGGGGGGGGGGGGGCTGGGTCTGGCAGAATTTCAGGGTGGGTGGGTGTCCAACCACCCCCCCCCCCAGGGTAGGGTGGGACTTTGTGGGGGCCTTGGGTCTATTGAGCCAGTGCCACTTCTTTCTTTCTTCTGTTGCAGGTTCCGTGTAACATGTTTACGGTGTATTTACCTGTCATTGCATGTCACGTGTGCATGCCCCACGCCCATAAAGGGGCTAGGATTCTTTGTGCTTTGTGTTGGCTGCGGAGGGGGTAACGCTAGAACCCCACAGTTCTTGTCTCTGCCCCACGCCCATAAAGGGGCTAGGATTCTTTGTCCTTTGTGTCGGATGCGGAGGGGGTAACGCTAGAACCCCACAGTTCTTGTCTCTGCCCCACGCCCATAAAGGGGCTAGGATTCTTTGTGCTTTGTGCCGGATGCGAAGGGGGTAACGCTAGAACCCCACAGTTGCTGTGTCTGCCCCACGCCCATAAAGGGGCTAGGATTCTTTGTGTTTTGTGCCTGATGCGAAGGGGGTAACGCTAGAACCCCACAGTTGCTGTTGTGGTTTTTCATAAAAAGGGGGCCCCAAGGAGTGGTTTGCCAGGCTGTGCTCGCGACAGGCTGTGCACGCGACGTGCATGTTCCCCCCATGTTCCCCCCATGTTCACCCGGTCTTTCAGATCGTGGCAGTCCGGGGTCACACACAGTACAAATGTATTACCAACCCCCCCATTGCACACGCACGCCCTTGTGCTAACACGGCGACCCTGTGTTTCCACACTTTTTAGGGGTTTGTGGGAACCATGGTTTTTGCGTGGATCCTATCCACAAACATAAGAGATCCAAGCTTAGCCACTAAGGCAGCCCCTGAGCCAGCCCCAAAAGGCAATGGTCGTCGAGCCACCCATTGGCGCAGCGTCGGGCTTCATATTAAAAAGCGGTGTCCCATTGATGGGCTTCGTGCTTTGCGACGGGGTTCGGGTCCGATAGGCAAAGGGACTGTATTCATTCAGGCGTCAGTCAAATCCAGTACTATGAACTCGGAACCATGTGCAGTGTGTCTGCCACGATGGGGGCGTAGGGAAAGTACGCCCCCCCTCGCCCCCCTTCCCCTTCCGCAACCACGGGCTTGTCCAACAACCGCCCGCTGGTCAGACAGCGAAACAATGCTGGTTGTTGCACAAGGGGACGGGGGGTTACAAATTTGCGACCTTTCTGTAGCTCTTGGACAAGGCCCCCTGAGGGATGAGATGCTCTGAGACAAGGTGTCGCTGGTGCATTGCTGGTGCAGAGCAGTCACGGGTACATTCCCATAGCCAATACAATAACCCGCAGAGCCACAGAACCCTAACCCTAGCCTTAACCCATGCGAGTCAGTACCAATCCATCAAGCCTCTCACTTTGTGGGGGGTCGTGCAATCAGTGAATCACACCCCAAACAAAGGTGCTTTAGCCAGGCATGGTGTAGATCCTTCAGTGGCCATGTCCAGCCAAAGGCAAACCCCCTCACCCTTGTTTAAGGTATGCCGGTGTCGAAGGCACAGTAGGCGTACATACTGTATTAACTTAATTTGGTACCAAGTGCAATGGCACTGAGACACGAGGGATTCGAGTTGAAATTGCATCGTGCATTCGATGATAAAGGGGCCTACAGAGCTGCGGTGCACAGTAAGTGGCCGGGAGAAGAATGACATAACTTGCACATATACATTCAGTTTTGAGTGGTAGTGTGGTGTAGATGCCTACAGTTGAGGGGGTTGTTTTGGTCTCTTCATCATTTGATATGATGTTTTGTTGGAGGTTGAAAATGGCAGAATGTGATTTCCCGGTTTGGGAGTGCTGTGTTTCTAGGAGGGTGCACAAGAGACTGGCCTCCACCATGTCAATACCCAGGCCCCCAACCCCCCCTCTGTGCCCAGATGAAGAGAGTGGGCAGGCAACACAAGGAGTACAATAGCAGTAGCAACAACCTACATGTGCCTTTGCGATTTTTCTTGGTGGTCCACGTGACGGTCCTCCACCCCTCTGGGGGACAACAATGGGTAGGTGATGACAAAGGGGAGGGCAGAGCAAATCTGTATTGGGGGGTCCAAGGAAATATCTTCGTCCAAGAAAGTGGCACTTCCCAAACATCAAGGGATGCCTCTGTTGTTGCAAATGTGCACACACATGTATGCTCACTGGAGGGTCCCGGTGGGCACTTGAGCCTAAGCATCTCCATCGATTGTTGTTTCCGTTTTCAATCGGGGGCTGTTTGATGAAACGGCCAACACAAACGGCATTGTGGCAGCCCAGGCGAGGTTCCGGTAGAGGTCCATGGCTGAGGCCTTGGGGGGTGGCAAAGAGGGGTGGAGCTCAACCGTTTGAAGGGTTTTCGGGTCGGCACCAAAGTAGTCTTCTTCAATATTTTGCCTTTGGGTGGATGGGTGGTTCTCACAGCAGCCCTTCCCCCCGGCCCTTCTGCGTGGCTAAAAACATCTGTGGTCCCAAATACAAAGGTCCACCTTTAGAAACACCGGGTTAGGTCCACCACTTCGGCTTCGGGGGTGGGAGTTCATTGACCCTGCTGCAGGAGACACGGGCCGCAGAGGCTCCGGCCCCCTTGTACAACAGTAAGTCTCCTCCTCTAACATGCCACACCACGGCATCCTTTATGTGGATACTTCGCGTAAAGCCATTGGCCAAACGCCATGGGGTTCGCACTGTCAAGGTTGCCGGCTTCCAATTTAGCGGCTCTGCCAACATCTCTTCGAAGGAGTGGCCCGAGCATTTGCCTTTGGATGATCACGAGCCCCAAAAGCGCTTCCAAGCAGCGCCCATATCGGACATGATTGTGAAGGTGAATGCCTTTGTGGCACAACTAGTGCAAGAAACTGAAGAGTAAATGCTAGTAAGATAGCGGCTAAGGTCAACAAAATTCATACACAGCAGTGGCGGCGAATGCAAGCAACCTTGGGCGCAATATTCACGCGTGCCCAATAGGCACCATCCCAGCGGACTGCCTCTTTGTCCTGTTGGTGTAGCTGTGGACTTTATGAGGACTTTGAGAGCGAGTAGCCACAACAGCACAATTCATTTCATATTTACAAAGAGCTCAATTGGGTGTGTTGTGAATATGGGCACTACGATTCCATCTCAAGGGAGATTGAAAAGGAGTGGCAGTTGTTCCGGCCATTTGCGGTCCGTTTGGATGCCATATTCGCTTCCTTCTACCCGTGGGAGCCGTCTTGTCTTGGCGCACAAGCCGTGGCAGCGAGACACACCACTACCCCCTGGGGAGTCGAGGGATCTGGGATTGGTGTCAGTGCGAGCAATGACCGCCAGCAAGGGGCCTAGTTTTCGAGCAAGATGTACCAATTGCAGGTGAAGGACTGCCGCTTCTTCATGATCCTCTTTGATGAGGTGCACCCTGTGCACCACATCTCGCGCTTCCCCCAGGAGATGGACCATTTGCACCCTTTGGACCTCGTCCTTGAGGCATGCAATGTGGTGCCGGCCTCCATTTTTCAGATGCTATGCCTGAAGGTGAGTTGCATAGGGTAGAAAGGTAAACCAGAGCGGTTTGCCTGCCCTGAGACTTAGTGCTTGTGTGCCTTGGTAAACTTCAGTTTGTCCCCCAAACTGGGTTTACCACTTCGACCCCCCCACTGCTGTCTTCTACGGGCTTTTGAAAAATTATTGCTGCCTGCCCGCCCACCCAAGAGTCAGTCCATGTGCAGAGGAACCTTTGTTTTTTGTGCCTGTTCGGTTTAGTACGAGTGAAGCGTCATGATCTTGCTATATTTTACGAGGCCTGTGTGTATGGCGGCCCTAAGAGTCCGGAGTCGGGGCAGCCCCAGGGCCGCCCGTATGCGAGTGGAGAGAACTGCAGGTGTTGCAGGGTGTCCAGGTTTACCTGAGTAGTGCCATCACATGTTGCTATTGCCCAAATGGGCATTACTCTGTACTGCGGAAGCACCGTCATCCTGTGTTTCGCGGCCCAGAGCGGTCTGCCTGCCCTGAGACTCATTCGACCGTGCGGCCAGCCATGAGAAAGAGTAAGGTTTAGAGCGCAAAAGTGAGGGAGTGGAGGGGCTAGACACTGCAAGATGAGGGCCAATAATAAATGGAAGTCATCTGTGCTGACTGACACAAATGTCACTCCACCAAACTTCAAAATTGCAACCATAAGACACGGAAAGGACTTGCACAGCTTGCCTTGCCAACAAAACCGAACTGCGAAATTGCAACAGCCACAACACCGCACTACACACAGCATAACAGCACAACACGCAGAACCTCTGAAAGCTATTTGAGACAATTGTACCAATCTGCAAAATCTGGCGATTGGTTCCTCCTAAGCTTCGCCTCACCGTGTTCGGAAATCAGAAAGCTGGACGGAAGCTCACCCAAATTGGATGAGCCCTTGCTCCTAAACGACCTCAAGATATGTGCCTCAAAATGAACACCACGTCGCGATGATCATTTTGGGCGGGTGGAAAATTGGACCGCGAGGGGGGGATCAATGGTCGGTATCGATCGACTGAATGTCTCTGCCATGGACAATTCCAGCCATTAGTCCATAGGTTCGTCCTATCAAATGCATGTGTGGACCGCGAGGGGGGGGGCGGGGGGTATGAGCACTCCGAACCCCCCCGGGGGGGGGGGTCACGAAAAAGGGGCTCTTCTGTCCGGTGACTTTGTGACACCTTCTGGGGAGGGTGGGGTTGCTGTTTTTTTTGCCAAATATGCCGGCCACAAAGAGTGTCGTGGACTGGCATGATACCCCCGCCGATGGTTGAGCGGATAGGAGGCATGTGGCACGGGGTGTGCAACATGCCGGGGACCGGTAGTCCACCTACACTTGATGTCCCCAATTCAGACACATACTCCTCTGAGTACAGGTCCCATGTCAGGGTGATGCTTGACGGGAAGCCTGATGACGTCCCAATCAACACACAGTTGCATATTGCAAATGTGCTGCAATACCAGAAGCTGCACAGTGTTGCAGGTCATTATGATTTTCACTTGCGGCGCGGGCATGCAAACTGAAAAAATTGGGACACTTGTGCACACCTCAGGATTACCCAACACCCCCACAATTTCAGACTTGTAGTGCCTTTCCTTTTGATCCTGAGACTGTTGCCCTTTTCATTGATGAACCCATTGTTGGCCCTAACGGCAAATTTCTGTCACAGGAGGATGCTGCCAAACTCCATGTTGACACTGGTGTCTGTGCAGTAAAAAAAAGAACCCCCCTCTGTTGCTCACAATTTGTTGTATGAAAAGGCTGCAACCCCCAATGACACAGAAATGGAAACACTCGCCACCAAAGTGTTCAATAATCCGAAAAAGGTGAGTGATGTCAAGAGGTGGTTTGCAGAGCGTATGGCATTGCATTTTGCAAAAGAGGAAATAAAAATGAAGCGCTGTTGTGGTATGGTAACACCAGGGGTGCTGAGTGATGCAGCCACGGCTGTGGCTGTGTCTGTGGCTGTGGCTGTGCAGGACGACCAAGGGTTCTCTTTACAGGGGCTGCGAATAGATTGGGTATGGGACCAGCCACGTCGCTCCCGCAGCGCCTGTTACGCCATGGCCATCATTGCAACAGATGCAAACGCTGGAATCGATCCACAAATCGATCCACAGAGACACCGTTCCAGAGATCAGTTCCAGTAATGGGACCTCTGCTACTCTCAGGAGGGACATGGGCAAGGTCCCTATTCCCCTCTCCTTGTACCCTGGCAAGTTGGAGTGAGAGGCCCTGCGGTGGGTTGAGGTCAAGTCTGCTATCAGCTCTGCTGCAGGCATCCTTAGCAATGAAGCTGGTGTTGTTCTGGGCCATCAAGCTCTAGGAGGATGGCGTGCATCTTCAGAAGTGGGGCCGGGGGGGCGGGGGGGGGGGGGGGGGGGGCAGTAATGAGGAGACCCCAGGGCCGGGGTCTCAGTGCAGCATCAAAGACTCCAGACGTTGGGTCCAGGTTCTTGCCTAGTCACCTCCCTCCCGAGGGGCAAAGGGGGGAGGGGGTTGGCCCACCTACCCACCCAGATTTTCGGCCAACCCAACCACCTGGGCCTACCCCCAGGGGGAGGGTGGGAGGGCGGTTAGCGACGCCCCCCCCCCCCCCAACCCCCCCAAAGGCAATATACTTACGGAGGACAAATAAAAGCACTGCGGCGTGAATTCCTTTCAGATTAGGAGTAAGTGACAAAATGAATTTAGACCTTACATACAAGGTCACCAACGTCTCTGTAGGTGCCAACACAGGGTGTCCTCCACCGCAGCACTTCAGGCCCCAGGTCCCGCACCATGGCCAAGCCAAAGCGGGTGAGCTTGGAAGCGTCATTGACCCACCTAGTCAAATTGAGCTTGTCGTTCTCTGCATTGCACGCCATGGGACGCAGGACGTGTGGCTGTCGGCGCAATTGAGTATGGTTTAAAAATGACGCTGCCCACTGACCTCCAAAAAGTGTGCCTGGTTGCATATGAGCGGGTTGTACGTCATTCAACACCCACCATTCTGCAAAATAGCGACCCCACGGGCGCATATCCCCCCACCAGCCCTCTTCATCAATAAGCCCATTGTGCCAAGGGGGATTGAGTGTATTAATGTGGTCACACCGTGCCCACCAGAAATTCCCCTGGAAATGACACCACACTGCTCCTGGTGAGCCTGGACACGGCCCGTCCTGTGGCTTCATGAACCGCGTCCCACATGCGACCTTCCCACGCATCAAACAGTCAGCGATGCATTTTGTAGCAGCATCAGGACCGAGAACTGCATTCATCATCGGGTCACTGCACTGACGTTCTTCACCCTCCCTCAGTCACTGTTCAGCAATCCCTGGGGTAGGAAAGTCCTGAAGTCCTGTGGGTAAAGCCTTCCAGGACATCCCTTTTCAGCCTTGCCCAAGCCATCCCGTCTTGTTTTCTCGATGCAGCAAATGAAACGCTGGCTGGGGTCCTTTCTTCTGTGCCTCTTCTTCGTTGTTGTTATAACGCGGAGACACAACGAGGGGCCAGGGAATCTGGTCGCATTTTGGCATGTCCAGAATAAGGACGAAGTGGTGCTGGATCAGTTACATGCTTTGCTGAGCTCGCCTTTGTACCGGGACGGCATGACCGTGAAATGGACACATGCAAATTACAAGCACGTTCCACCGTCGCAAGCGGTCCTTGCCAAGCTGCAAAGAACCGAAAACTTCACCCAAATCAAGCAAAGTTTGCGACCGCACTGCAACAAAGGAAGGCGAAAGTACACCGAATGCTACGAGTTCCCCACGCTGTGGGAGCTGCATCGTTGGTGTCTGACACATCCTCTGGATTTTGTCGCATACATCCACACAAAATCGTCGAAGGACTGGCGAGTCCACATGATGAATGCAGTTCTCGGTCCTGATGCTGCTACAAAATGTATCGCTGACTGTTTGATGCGTGGGAAGGTCGCATGTGGGACGCTGTTCAGGAAGCCACAGGACGGGCCGTGTCCACCACCACCAGGAGCAGTGTGGTGTCATTTCGCGGGGAATTTCTGGTGGGCACGGTGTGACCACATTAATACACTCAATCCCCCTTGGCACAAAGGGCTTATTGATGAAGAGGGCTGGCACAATGGGCTTGTTGATGAAGAGGCCTGGTGGGGGGATATGCGCCCGTGGGGTCGCTATTTTGCAGAATGGTGGGTGTTGAATGACGTACAACCCGCTCATATGCAACCAGGCACACTTTTTGGAGGTCAGTGGGCAGCGTCATTTTTAAACCATACTCAATTGCGCCGACAGCCACACGTCCTGCGTCCCAGGGCGTGCAATGCAGAGAACGACAAGCTCAATTTGACTAGGTGGGTCAATGACGCTTCCAAGCTCACCCGCTTTGGCTTGGCCATGGTGCGGGACCTGGGGCCTGAAGTGCTGCGGTGGAGGACACCCTGTGTTGGCACCTACAGAGACGTTGGTGACCTTGTATGTAAGGTCTAAATTCATTTTGTCACTTACTCCTAATCTGAAAGGAATTCACGCCGCAGTGCTTTTATTTGTCCTCCGTAAGTATATTGCCTTTGGGGGGGTTGGGGGGGGGGGGTCGCTAACCGCCCTCCCACCCTCCCCCTGGGGGTAGGCCCAGGTGGTTGGGTTGGCCGAAAATCTGGGTGGGTAGGTGGGCCAACCCCCTCCCCCCTTTGCCCCTCGGGAGGGAGGTGACTAGGCAAGAACCTGGACCCAACGTCTGGAGTCTTTGATGCTGCATTGAGACCCCGGCCCTGGGGTCTCCTCATTACTGCCCCCCCCCCCCCCGCCCCCCCGGCCCCACTTCTGAAGATGTACGCCATCCTCCTAGAGCTTGATGGCCCAGAACAACACCAGCTTCATTGCTAAGGATGCCTGCAGCAGAGCGACTTGACCTCAACCCACCGCAGGGCCTCTCACTCCAACTTGCCAGGGTACAAGGAGAGGGGAATAGGGACCTTGCCCATGTCCCTCCTGAGAGTAGCAGAGGTCCCATTACTGGAACTGATCTCTGGAACGGTGTCTCTGTGGATCGATTTGTGGATCGATTCCAGCGTTTGCATCTGTTGCAATGATGGCCATGGTGTAACAGGCGCTGCGGGAGCGACGTGGCTGGTCCCATACCCAATCTATTTGCAGCCCCTATAAAGAGAACCCTTGGTCGTCCTGCACAGCCACAGCCACAGCCACAGCCGTGGCTGCATCACTCAGCACCCCTGGTGTTACCATACCACAACAGCGCTTCATTTTTGCGATGCTGGAGCCCAGGGTGCTTCCACTGAAGCACGCGGCACTTCACCCGACATATGGTCCCACAAACACACAGCTATGCAGCCTTGTCAGCTCGCACGTAATACAGCGGTTGTCTACCTCCCCTTTTTCCCTCCAGCAGGAGAACAGAAAGCCGTATGGTTAGGCCGAAGGAGTGCATCAGGCTATACGGCCCTGTGATTCACTGCGACACATCAACACAAACGCAGCTTGAGGGCGTGGCTGTTTTTCATGCACCATCTAGCTCAGCAACACACAGGTATTGATCTTTAGTGGTTCGCCGTCCACAGGTTATATAACAAATGCAGCTGGGTCCAACGCAGAGTGATCCAGCCAGGTTCACAGTGCTGAAATTTTTTCAAGCAGGCGTGGGGCCACAGATTTCAGCATGTTTCGCTCAGGTCAAAGTGCCGTGATTCATTCTGTCATTCAGCCAATTGCAGTTGCATGGGATTCATGTCTATTTGAAAACATTATTATTGCGCACTTCACAGAGCTGAATTTTTCAAGCAGGTCTGGGGCCACCACTTTCAGCTCTGTTGTGTGCCTGGTTTCCACAATGCTTCCCTGATCAGTGCCACATCTGGACCCAGTGGTATGTTGCGATCCAATGCAGGCCACGCTCGTCAGCTTCATTGACTGCCACATAAAGTATATGGTGCTGAAAAATTTTGAACCAGGCCTGGGGTCATTTCCACATCACCTTCTTTTTCCAGGGTAATGGGTTTTTGATGGTTCTGGTGGATGTAGGACAGCTATTCAGGTGTGCAGGACAACAACGCCCCCCCCCCCCCCATGCCAATGGACCCCCCATGCCAATGGACCCGCCATGCCAATGCCCCCCCCCGTCTCGAAAGAAGAAACATGGCCCCCCTGGCTACCCCCTCTCGAAGGAAGAAACATCCCCCCCCCCGAGATTTTTTCACCAAATCGCACACAAATTGCCCTTTTTTGCCTAGTTTCCTGAGTGTGCAATGGCATGTGATGGGCACCATCCTTGGTGTCATGTGTTTGGTTTTCAATGTAGATTTTTTTCTCAAAATGTTCCAAGTCCCCTATGGAGCAAGGTTGGGTGGTGGGGTCCAGCCTTGGGCGGTAGTTTTGTCGTCCCCCTGATGAGGCTTGCGGTCGCCCCACGACCCACCACCCCTGGGGTAATTGCCGTGCTGCCCCTTGCCTTTGCCCTTGCCTTTGCCCTTCTCCCTGCCAGATTTCCGGCCAGGGGTGCGGTCTCGACGGTCATCCGTCTTCTTGAGCTTGGGGCAGTCTGCCGCCCGATGTCCTTTTTCACCGCAGTTGTGGCATGCGCCCTTGAAGGTTGCGGGAGCCGAGGCGCTGCGTGTCTGCACCGGAGTTGCCGGCTGCACCTCTTCATGGCGTTTTTGTTGCCACTTGCGCTTATCGCGCCCAGTGAGCTCATACACCACTTGGGAGTGTGCAGCCTCCCAGGTGAACTCACCATGCAGTGCCTCTAACTTTGCCAGTTCGGCAAGTTCCGCCCCGTAGCCTCCATGACGCTCAAGCGCCTGGCGCCACACCTGTTTGGCACGTTGCGGGGTGATAGCCCACTTGCGTGCCGTGCGGCGAGCGTGTAGCACCCACTGGTTTATCCAGAGGCTGTAGTTGGCCACATATTTTGGGCGGGGCAGGTCCATTGCGACCCATTGCTTTTCCAGGAGTTCGCTGGACACTCTGCCCTGGCCGATAGTAGAGGCCACACCGTATATCTGCTCGTATGTCCAGCCGGCATCTCTAACCAGACTGGTGTACAAGTTCCCCTCGTCCGGGAAACACGAGCAGAAAACGTATGCCAGGAGATCTGGCGCCATGCGCTTACACCAAAATCCCCTGTAACGGTCCCAGTCGGGCTCAAACGTGGCCCAGTCCCCTCGGAAGACCGACCTCTTGAGGAGGTCTTTAATGACTTGCCTAGTTTCGGGGTCTAGGGTTTCTAACTCCAACTTGTCGGTGCCGAACAGCGCCCTGACCTGAACATTCGGCTCTTTGTGTTCGGGGGCACTGCCGGGCTCGGAGGCATCAGGTACAGAAAAAGACCCTAGGTCGGGTGTGCCCAGGACTGGGGCCTTACCCGTCCCCCCAATCGAAGGCAAGCTACCCAAGGCTGAGAGGGGGTCACTCTTGAAAAATTCCTGCACGTTAGAAAAACTCACGTGCTTCTCCCCATCATGGGTGGTGCCCTTCATGTCCAGCCCTGCAAGGTAAAACGTAGTGCCAACCGCTTCATGTAGCAATGTGGGGGCGCGTGCTTGGCTTCGGGGTGGAGGGGCTGGTGTGCGGCCTCAGAATGTCCCCCAACCCAGAAAACTGCGTCCCAACCCCCGGTGCAGGCGTAGTCTCTCCATATGGGCAATGGGAAAAACGAATGCCCTCTCCCGTCGAAACATTTGGCGGAGCTCCAGTCTCGGCCTTGACGGGGTAGGTGGGATTGGAAAGGCTGGGGTCGGGGTTCACGTTTTGACGAGGGGTAGGGGTGTCTGGCTTCTCCTCCCCCTCATCCGCATACTCATCTTCCCACTCCTGTATTTTTCCTCTTATGTGTTCCATCGCATTCGTGAGGGCTTCCATGCCATTCACGAACCCTGGGAGCTGCTTCTCCAAAGCCCGTAGGGAGGTGTCATGTTCCGCCACTCGGGCTTCCACCGCTGCCACATCAAAATTCAGGGAGGTGGATACGTCCGGGGTTTGAGTCGGTGGTCCAGGCACTTGCTGTAGTCCCTTTACCCGCGCCAACCCCTGGGTGTTGTTTTGGACTTGTCGTTTCAAAGACGCACACTGCCTGTCTACCTCGTGGACCTTCGTGGCTAACGGATTCACGACCTCCACTTGCAGGCGATCCGAACCTGATTCCGCCAGTATCAGGCGATGGTGACAGTCCCTGATCTCCTCCAGGTGTTGGCGCCGGATGGCTTCTAGGCTCTCCGTCATTTCACTCAAGACCTCCGCCTTCCAAGAGGCCTTGTCCTCGCTCTGGTGTAACACCCGGCCCCTGAGGTCAACCACCTTTGTGTTCAGCCGGGCCACTTCGTGTTCAAGGGCTTGATTGGCGTCCTCCAACGAAGACACCTTAGATGCACACCAGGGGCAGCACCTGTCGCCGCCAGAGCGCGAGTGAGAAGGAGGAGGGTCATTGGGTGGCTCAGGAGGTTGAGATGTTGTGGAGGCGTCAGTACCCTTTTCCAGTATGGTGATTCTGTTAAGTGCTGTTTGCAACGTTTGTTCGCAGTAGTTCAGGCGCGACGTTGTCGCTCGGATTGTGATGGTGCGCTCATCGAACAAGCCTGCTGTCCTGTCTAACTGTTCCATCACCGTTGTTTGTCGGACTTTTAAGGTCTGGTACCGACCCTCCAAAGTCCCTACTTTCGGCTCTAACCCATTGACCACACGCTGGAGAGTGGTGACATGGCCGAGAGGGGCTGTAACCCTCCGGATTTCCGCCGTCTCCTGCGTGATGCGCTCGTAGGCCTTCGTGATGGTGGCCTCCTGGCGCGCCAGCGCCCACGCGCTGCCCCAGGTCGTTCAGGGAGGAGGACACGTTGTGGATGTGGCCGCTGAGCTGCAGCCCGTTGGCGTCCACTGAGGCTCGCACGCCTTCGATGGCCGCGTGGCAGCCCTTGATGCTCGCCTCCGCACGCGTTGAGGACTCCTCCAAACGCCGTAGGCGCGCCGCCGCTGCTACTTGCAGCAGTTCGTTGACACTACGCTCCAGCGTTGACAAGGCGGTGTTGTGGGCCTCTTGCGGGCCGCGATGATCACGCCATAGGTCACCTATGTCGAGCTGCGCAGCTGTGACGGCGTTGCCTAGCGCCGCCGTGTCTCCTCTCATCGTCTCCAGATCGACGGCGATGCCTGCAAAATGATGATCGTGGGTTTTCAACAGATCAAACACCTGTTGATCCCCGTTCAGTCCCGATCTCAGCGCGTCCGTGACAGCAGTCATGGCTTCACGGAGCTCCGCAACGCCGTCCTCTACTGGATGCAAGCGCTCAATGTGGTCACCGGTGTGGCTGATGGCTTGCCACTCATGCGGACACCCATTTCGATCAACCCAGAGATGCCTCTCCAACTTGACTAGCATGCGAGCAGCAGACAGGCTCGGCGGCATTGATTCTTGTGGATGAAACGCTGCTGCCGTCACAGGGCTCGAGAGGATCATCGGCTCCGCCGGAGCCTGCTTCCGTGCTGTAGGCTCATACAGCTGCAGCCTCAACAGCTGAGGTTCGCCGATGCTAACCATGGATTAAACAAACGATGTACTCAGCACTCAGTCTTAGATCAGAAAGTCAGAGGTTCACGCTGCAAGCGCCCGAGGATGCTACCAACTGATAAGCCACTAGGCTCCTGCACAGGATCGATGCTGCAAAACAGGTGAACTTTATCTCAAAATCCAGAACACACTTGTACCTTTGCCCTCAAAGCAATGCACTGCTCATACACGTCTAAAATTGTTGAACTTGTCCGTGAATCCACAGTCAACATGGTCACAAAGACCCTGTGCAACACACAGAAGTCCAGTCTCAGAATACTTTACAGAGCACATGCATACACGATGTGTAAAATGCAATCACCATGCTCTTTAATGATCGTTAATTACTCTGTCGTAATTCTGTCTGTGCTCTGTCGGAAATCTGTCTGTACTCTGTCGGATTGATGTCGTCTGTATTATACTGTCAGGCCCATCGCTCGCGAGCGACCTCGCAGATGAGTCGCGATCGCCAGAGCCTTTACTCTGCTGCCAACTGCTAACACAGCTCCAGTGGCAGGGGTGTTACTGTTGGAGTGGCTGCCAGTGGGCTGGGTTGATTCGGGGCTGATGTTTGTGTGGGGGCTGTAGAACGCACGGAGAGGCCATAGCTATCATCAGTGATTATTTCTCAGCAAACCATTGCTGCAAAACAACCCACTGCACATTGTGCCAAGTTTGCTGACACCAGAGGCATGGAGCGCACTGCATGTTTTTTTGTGTTCCTCCATCCATTAGCTGTTGCTGAAATGCAGCGACTTTGCAGCTGCAAGACTCATTTTGCATATTACGATTCGTCGATGGTAGTCAGAGTTACAGTTCAGGCAGTGGCCTCTTCTGAATTTGTAAGTTAATTGATTACAGCTGATTTTGAACCATCTGCTGAAGGTACAACACACAGCGGTGACAATTTTTCTGTTGCTTCACCAGTTAATATTTATCAGCAACCCGCTAAAGTGCAACAACCCACTGCGTGCTTGGCAAGGATTGATGGCAGCACAGGCATTTGCTGCATCCATTAGTTGTTGCTGCCATGCTGACATACAGCGAGCGGTTTTGCATGTGCGAGACTCATTTTGCATATTACAATTACGCAACCCTGTGAAGTGCAACAGCCCATTGCATGCTTGGCAAGGATTGATGGCAGCACAGGCATTTCCTGCATCCATTAGTTGTTGCTGTTATGCTGAGGTAGGTAGGTAGGTGCACTCGGTCGTGGAGAGGCGCCCCTTGGTTCCCCGTGGCGTCGCTCCTGTGACAAACAGGAAGATGCTCCGCGCGTGAAGAGGGGAGGCGGCTTACATCCCGCTAGACCTGACTGTTGGCCCCCAACAAAGCGGCCCCGGGCAACACCGGGAGGGCTGATCGCCGCCAGCGTGATGTGCTTGTCTCGCCGGGAGGGTGTGCCCCCGTGCTTGCGCACGTCCCCTCCTTTGGGCGGAACCCTAGAGGTTCACCGGACTTCCTGGCGTATCCCGTTCCCAAGGCATGCATGCACATTCTTGGTACTAGGGTTCCGAGGCGCTTGGGTGTCGCACGCTCCGCCTCGAGTCCCAAAGCACCGCAGGCCTTAGGATGCAGCCTTTCCCCCGTTCCCCGGATCTCGTTTGGCTGGGTCACCTGCATGGCACGGGCTGCCTCAGTGCCCGGGCTGTGGGCACTGGGTTTCCTACTGTTGTGCGGCGTTTGTGTTTGGGTCCGGTTTGCGGTTGGGTGTGGGTTTTGTTAACCCCGCCAGTCCTGGCTGGGGTCTTGGGTGGGCGTGTTTGGGCACGGTTTGTGGTGTTGTCCCTCTTTTGCCGGCTGTTTGTGGTGTTTGTGGTTGGGCTTAGGTTTCGGCCTGCTTATGGGACGTGTGTGGTTTCGTGCGCGCTCTTTTTTTTTTTTTTTCTTGGTGTGTGTCTGCATGTTTCGGTGTCCCCCTCCCGGTGGGCCGCTGTTCCTGGCTTGGTGTTGCCGGTTTTGGCTGGGTGGTCCCCCTGTGCCTCTTTGGGGGTCCTGTCTTCGGTGCCTTTCGGGTGGGGGGTTTGGCCGCCTCTGGTGGTGTTGGCGGGCGGTTTGGTGGCTGTGGGCTGTTTTCGCGCCCCCCCCCCTCCCCCCTCTGTTTTCTTCTTCTTTTTTTTGGGGGGGGGGGCTGCTTGCTCCTCCCTCTGCCTTCCCCCGGCTGGCGCACGCACCCGCCCGCATTCAGTGTGGTCTTCCGGGCTGCTGTTGGTGGTTGCGTTCTGTTTGGCCGTGTTCCGGCCCCATGGGTCGGGTGGGCTATGTACACGTTGGGCTCGGCGCCCCTTCTTGCCGGGTTAGGTCCTGGCTCTGCCGGCTGGGCGGCTGCGCCAGGCAGCTGCGTGTGGCTCTGGGTTAGGGGGCTGGGGTTGTTCGTGTCCTTTCCCCTCTGCGGTGCCGGTTTTTACCTTCTGGGTGGTCCGCCACCGTTGTTGCCGGGCGCGCGGTGGTCCCGTGTGTGGCCTGTGGTGCCGGTGTGTGGCGTGCTGGTGCGGCGCCTTCCGGGGTGTGCGGTGGCTTGCTTCGGTTAGTCCTTCGGGTTAGGGTCAGTCGTGCCGTGTTGTGCTGCTCTGTGCCGCGTCGCGTCGCGTCGTGCTGTGGCGCGTTGCACTGTGGCGCGCTGTGGTGCGGTGTGCCGTGGTCTCGCGTTGTGCCGTGGTGGGTCAGTGGAGGTCAGCCTGGCCTGTGTCGTGGTGCGGAGTGCGGGCCGGAGTGTGGCTGGCTGGTGGCTGGGGGGTGCGGTTAGGTGTGGGTGTCTCGCTGGGTCCGTGCTGTGGGGGCCTGGGCGTGCCGCTCGGGCTGGTGGGTCGGGTAGGCGTCCGTGGGGTTGCCCTCCCTGGGGGCCTGTGCCTTGGTCCCGTGTCCTCTGGGGGTGTCCGGCCCTAGCCCTGGTCGCTGTGGCCGTGCCTTTGTCCTCTTCCGGTGCCTGTGAGGTGGCCCTTGTGGCGGCCGGGCTGGTCGCCTGGCGGTGAGGGCGTGGTGGTGCGCCGTGCGGCGGCGTTCCCTGCGGCTTCCTCTGTGGGTGTGGCCCGTTCTCCCCGTGTAGGTGTGCCCTCCATTCCCCGTGTGGTTTCCGGTGGCTGGTGGGTGTGCGCTGGTGTGATCCGTACGGCGTCCGATGCTTGCTTCGGCGGTGCATGTTGGGGGGTGCGCCCCCGGGAGTCGTGCGGCGTTCGGTTGGGGTCGGGCGGAGCTGATCCCCCCGTCGTGGTATGCCCTTCCTGGGTGTGGGTCGTGGCGTTTGCCGTGGTGCCCTTTTCCTCCGCGCCTTGGTCCCCGCTCCTGCCCCTTCCTGGTTCTTGGGTGGTTTCCTGCCCCCATGTGGTGTCTCTTCCGGCGCCCTGTCCCTATGGGTGCCTGCCCTCACTTGGGGCCCGTCCGTGCCCTCTTGCCTGAGTGCCCCTTGGTGTCCCTTGCCCTCCCCTTGCCCTTGTCCTCCCCTTCCTGGTGTGGTGGTGGCGGGAGGGGCGGGGTGGGGAGGGGGCGCCGATGGCCCAGGCCTGGGGATGGGTTGCCTGGAGCCATTGGCGGAGGGCTTGGGGGGTTTAGGGGGGGCGGAGGCCCTGGACCGCATCGCGGAGGAGGGCCCCCCATGCCGCTTGCGGCATGATGGCCTCCGGGGCGGCCTCGTTGGGGTCGGCGGGGGTGCGGGTGCGCACCTCCTCGAAGGTATGCACCATGTGCACCCCATCTTGCCTTCCCGCTCCCCCGGCCCACTTCACCCAACGGCGGAGCTCCTGCAAAGCGGGGGCAGACCACCAGGCGAGGTGGGCGGGGGCCTTGGGGGGGGAGGAGTCCGTGCCCGGGGTCCTGGGGCGGCGGGGGGAGGACGTGGACCTGTGGTGGTGGTGGGGGTGGCGGTGCCTGGGGGAGCGGGAGCGGCGGTGGCGGGGGCTGGGGGTGGAGGACGGGTACGGGCGGAGGGGGGAACGGGAGGGGGAGGTGGACATGGGGCGGCGGTGGCGCGCTTGGTGTCGTCCGGGGGAGCGGGAGTGGTGGTGGCGGGGGCTAGGGGTGATGGATGGGTATGGGCGGCGGGGGGAACGGGGAGCCCGGCGGGGCCTGTGGGGGGAGGGGGAGGTGGACGTGGGGCGGCGGTGGCGTGCCTGGCGGCGCCCGGGGGAGCGGGAGCGGTGGTGGCGGGAGCTTGGGGTGGGGGTCTTGTATGGCCGGAGGGGGGAGGGGGAGGTGGACATGGGGCGGCGGTGGCGCTCGTGGTGGCGCCCGGGGGAGCGGGTGCGGCGGGAGCGGGGTCCCGGGGGGTCGTGGTGGCACCTGGGGGAGCGGGAGCGGCGCGAGAGGGTGGTTGAGGCGCGGTGGCGGTGTGGGGAGTCTGGGCGCCGGAGGCAAGTGTGCCGTGTGGGGGGGGAGCGGGAGCGCCGCTGTTTGCGGGACCGGGCCTCATCTCTCGAGTCGGGCCAGCCAGGAGGCGTCGGCGGGTCCTGGGGGGCTTCGCGTGGTGCCGCCTGGTACTGGGGGGGGGGGGGGGTCCCCCGTCGTCCATGGATTCGCCACGTAGGGGTGTGGTGGCGGCAGCGGCTGGTGGTATGGGTCGAGTGACTGTCTTTGGCGGGGTTGGGCCCGGGGGGCCCCTTCGGCGTGGACGTGGTGGTCGGGGGGATACGGTTCCTGGTACGGGGGGGGGTGGCTGGTACGGGGGGGGTGGCCCCTGGTGGTAGGTGGGGTATGCGGGTGGAGCGCTCGGTGGCTGCCATCCCATTCGCTGGTGCTGTTCGTGCACGGGGGGTTGTGGCCCGGTGGGGTAGGGTGGTGGGCAGTGATAGTGGTGGGGGTGGTGTTGGTGGTCGTAGTGGTGGGGCCGCTGGTGGTGGTGGTGTTGGTAGTGGTGGGGTCGGTGTTGCGGGTATGGCCCTTGGACCCTTTGTGGGTTTTCCGGTCCCCCTTGTGGGGGTCGGGGGTTGGGCATCGTGCGCAGCCCCTGGGGCTGCACTATGTGGTGGGCAGGGGGGGCGGGTCGGGGGCCGGGCTTGACGGTGACGGTGGTCGAGGGGTCCCACGTCCCTGGGTCGGTTTGGCCGGCGGTGGTGGTGGTTTGTGGGGGATGGATGACGGGGCGCTTGGTGACGGGGATGTGGACGAGGGTTTGGACAGGGTCGTGTTGGGTGGCCGCTTCTGCGGTGGTGGTGGCTGCCGGTGGGAGCGGGGCGTGGGTTGTGGTGGGTGGGGGGTCCTGGCTTGGGTGAGGGTTTGGGTTAGGGCGGTGTCGGTTGGGTTTGTGTCGTTGCGTTTGTGGTGTTGTGTGTGCTCGCCTGGGCGCTGGCTTGGGTTTGGGGTCGGGTTTGGGGTTGGGGTCCGGTTCCAGGTTGAGGGGGACCTCTGTCCGGAGGTGTGAGGGACCCGATGTCGGGTCGGGGGTCTTCCCGGTGCGTTGCCGGGGTGCCTGAGTCGCCTGTGTGGGGGTTGGGGGGTCGGTGCGTGCGGCCGCAGCTTTGGCTTTTGCCGTGGCCTTGAGGATGAGGGCGGCGGGGAGGGGGGGGTCGGAGGATCAGGTGGAGGAGGTGGATGAGGCTGAGGATGAGGAGGAGGTGGTGGACGCGGGTTGGGCTGTGATGCGGGCGGGCTTGTGGGCGGCGGCTTCTGCTGCGGCCACGGCGGGGAGGATGGAGGGCATGTCCTCGGGCTGTAGGTTGGGGGCGGGCGGCTGGGGGGGCCCGGTCGTGACCTGGCGGCCCGGCGGGCCGATCTGGTCGGCAGCGGCGGGGGAGGGAGGCGCGGGGCTGTGGCCTTCTCCTTCTGGACATGGCTGGCCCGGGGTCCTGCAATGTGTGAGGTTTTGTGGGTTGGCGTCCGCGGGGGGGAACAGTTTGCGTGGGCTGCATTCAGGGGCCGGGGGGGGGTGGGCCTGGCTCTTCTGGGGTGTGTGCTGGGGGCATGGGCGGGCCACTGGGTGGGGTGGGCGTGCCGCGGTGCGCGGGGCTCCTCTCGGCGGGTGTGTGCGGGTTGTCAAGTGTGGGGGGTGGTGAGGGGTGTCCGGCGGGTGGGTGTGTGGCGGGCGTGTGCTGGTGTTCGGGTGGGTGGGAGAGGCCCGTGTCGCGGGGCCCGGGGGTGCGCGCGATGGTGGGCGTGTGTGGGTCTCCGGGTGAGCAGCGAGAGGGGAGGGGCATGGGCGGGGATTGTGCGGTGGGGTGTGTTGTGTCGGTGTATGTGTCCGCTCGCCGCGGCGCGCTTGCGTGGCCAGTTGTAGGCCGGGCGGTTTGAAGGAGAAGCTTGCCGTCTTCTGCTGCCGCGGCAAGGCTTTCGCAGACGAGCTTGCGTATCTGGTGGACCTCTTGGTCAGTGGTGGGAAGGGGGTATGCTAGCTTTGGGCTAAGACCCACGCGGCTGAGGACCCTGTGGATGGCGTGGTACCCGCAGGTGAGGGATTGCTGCGGTCTGGGGGGGGGGTTTGGCCGCGCGTCCGGGCCGGCCTCGACTTGTGTGTGGGCGGTGGGGATGGCCCTAATCCAGGGCACGGTCCCCGTGGGTTGCCAGCGGCGCTGGATCCAGTGGGTCAGGCAGAGCATGGCCAATCCCAGGTGGTAGCCCGCCTTCCCTGAGGTGATTTGGGCCAGGGCGCGGGCTGGGAGCTTGTATGTCCCCTGGCTGGAGGACGCTCCTGAGGACCGTGTGCTGGGTGGTGGGGTCCCCTACTGCCCCTGGTGGGGCGGTCCCTGGGGCGAGCATGGTGTCTGTCCCTTTGACCAGCCATTGCGGGCCGGGGGACGTAGCCGTAGCGGCTATCACGTAGTAGTGCCCGCGCTGGAGGACTGTAACCCAGACCTCCGGCGGCAGGTGGTCACTGTCTGTAGGTGGGGGGGGGAGGTCGTCGTCTGGGGTGCGGAGGCCGGCGGCGCGGAGGGCGGCGTCGCGGGTTGGTGCGGTGGTCTGTTCCCACTGCTCCGGGCGGTTCGGGTCCGTTGGGTGGTCCTTCTCCGCTGGGGCCCGTCGTAGGCGTACGGTCCCTCGACGCGTGACGTTGATGTCGGTGTCGTGTGTCAGGGCCTGGCCCCACTCGATTGGGGGGATCCAGACGTGCTGGCCCTGGGTGTGTTTGCGGGCTCGCCAGAGTACGAGGTCTACGATGGTCTAGTGGAGGCCGTTGCCTGGGGTGGTCAGGTCCCGGCGGGCTTTGACGGTGAGCTTGGTCCAGTCCTCTTGTAGGCGGTACCAGCCCAGGGGGGTGGTCGGGGCCCTGCCTTGGAGGGTTGCTCGGAGGAGGTCGGGGTCGCGGATGGTGGCCGGTGTGAGGGGGGGGTGCCCCGGGTCCGGGGGGGGGTGGGCTGGATGGGTTGCCGGGGTCTTGCGCGTCTACGTCGACGTATGGTTGGCCTTGGTTGGGCTCGGCCGGGCTGGGCGGTGCCAGGTGGCTTCTTGGGTGAGAGATGGGCCTCGGGGCGCTGTGGTGGTGTCTTGGAGGCCTGCGGATGGAGATGGGGGGCGCGTGCGGGGCGCGGAGTGGGTTAGTGGACGCCTGGGTCATGCACGGCATGGTAATGGATGAGACGCTGCATGTGTTCCCTGGCGGTGGGGTCGGTGAGTTGCTCCGCGTGTGTTAACAGGAGGTGTTTGCGGTGTACCATTTGGGCCGCTGCTCTGCGGACTGCCTCTAGCTGGAGGTGCGCTGCTGCCTCCATGGGGCTTTCCGTGCGTTTGGTGAGGTGTCGGTGCAGGGCCTGTGTCACCGCCCCTCTCATGGTGGCTTCTTTGACCAGGGGATCCCGGAAGAGGTGTTCGGTGGCCTGGTGTGCGTGGCTGTGGGTTGGCCATCCTTCGTGTTGTCGTA
Organism: Eutreptiella sp. 'Long Island Sound 2002'; assembly: GCA_964036045.1. NCBI lineage: Eukaryota > Euglenozoa > Euglenophyceae > Eutreptiales > Eutreptiaceae > Eutreptiella > Eutreptiella sp. 'Long Island Sound 2002'. Next base: position 8,900,343 of record OZ038404.1, on the reverse strand, counting down.
GGGTTTCCGCCGGGGACCAGCCCACTAGCGTGTCCCTGCCTGTATGGAGGGGGCATTTCTTGAAGTGTTCCCAGTCCTCCGGGGTGGTGTGGTCGCACGGGCAACGGGTGTGTTCTTCGGGGACGTGGATGTGTTTGCGGGCGAGCCATCTGGCGACCCTGGTGAGGAATGGTAGTTGCTCCCTGAGGAGCTGGATGCGTCGTTTTTGGAAGTGGGCTGAGACGTTTGCTGGGCCCAGCGCTGAGTGGTAGAGGGGGATTTGCAGTCTGTGCTGGAGCTCCTGGATGTGCGCCCGGCTGTCCGCGTCGCCGAGCACGCGGGCGAGATGTTGGATGGGGTTGGGGTAGTGGTATGCTCTGTCGTGGGAGGAATAGGGGGCGTCCTCTGGTACCCAGTCCGGGGTCTGATGGGGCTCGGGTACGGGGGGTATGTGTTGGAGGTGTGTGTGGTTTCGGCCGAGGTCAGGGATCTGGAGGGCTGGTAGGTGCGTTGTGCGCTGGTGTACTGCCTGGTTGTCGACCTTACCATTTCCGTATTGGTGTCTGTGGGACTCTTGTTTCACGATGTGGAGTTGGACGTAGGGGGGAAGGCTGCGAAGGGCTTTCCAGAGCAGCACTGCCTGGGTGCCGAGGCTCGTCGCGGTGGCTTTGTGAAGTGGTTGCCTTGCTATGCGGAGGAGCAGGTGTGTGTCGACAGTGGCGTCTACCACGAACCAGACCCGGACGATATGCGGGAGGTGGGCGGGTAGGTGGGCCGCGATCTCGGCGATGGCGTTGGCCATGGCCCCTAGCTCCCCGTGGAAGGAGGCCCCATAGGTGGTGTGGCCCGTGTGGTGGTCCATGTGGTAGTGTCCCCCGGTGTGGGTTAGCTGCAGGGTGGCCCCCCCGGTGATGGGCGTGACGGCGGATTTGCTTGAGGCGTCGGTGAATAGGAGCCGGTCCGCCGGTGATGGTTGTGGGAGGCGGCATGGGTTCATGGGCAGGTAGGCGTATATGGCGAGGCCCGTGGCGAGGTGGGCTACTGGGGTTGTGGGCTGCAGGACTGGGGTGGCGTACACCCCTATTCCTTTGGAGATGATGTGTTTCGCTTGGGGGGACAGGGCTATGAGTCCCTGCTCCGGCTGTCCTTGTGTGAGGTAGGAGTAGATGTAGTGCAGGATGTAGGCTGTGTCTGGGTTTAGGTCGTGGCATGTGAGGGTTTGTGTTCGGTGCTCCGGTGTGTGGCAGGAGTGGTGGAGCGGATAGTAGGGGTGCTCGTGCTTGCCCGTTCTGCCTGGCTCGTACATGCTGTAACGGATGGCGACCCCTGCCGGGTCGGGGCGGGGCCATGTTGGTGTAGTGGTGAAGAGCCATTTGGGCGCGTGGTCGGGGTTCCACGCTACCGTGGGGTTAGTGTCGGTGCGGTGGAACCATGGGGCTACCCATGCGTAGGCCTGTGGTGGTAGGTGGGTTGTGGGGTGGGTGTGGTGGCGTGCTATGAGGTGTAGTACGGGCCATGGTGTGGTTGGTGCCTCGGGGTCACAGGCCCAACATGTGCGTGGCATGTTCTGGGAGTCATGGGGGACCCGTGGTAGGTCTCGGGCGGTCATGTGGTGTTTCGGTATGCGCCATTTTGCCCCGTGGTGGATGACGGTGGCTTGCGTGGGTTTGGCTTCATTCGGGGCCAGTAGTAGGGTGAGTGGTGGGACTGGGCCCGTCACCGGGGGGACGGGTTCGTGTCTCGAGCCGGTGGGTGCGTAGGGCGGTGTCACTGGGATGGGTCGGGGGTGTTGCTTTTTGAACTCTTGGTAGGCTGCTTGCATGTCGTTGCTTCCCGGCAGAGTGTGTCCCGCTGCTCGTGCCGTCTGCGTGAGGTACTGGTGGAAGAGGCGGTATTGAGGCCATTCGGGAAGCTGTAGAAAGGGGGTGTGGTGTGCCCCGCTGTGGTGCAGGACTCGCATTTGGGGGAGGGTGACGTATACTACGGTGATGGAGGCCCCGACAAGGTCTATGGTGTGGATGGTGCCCTTGGGGTGATGGTGGAGGTCCCCGCAGAGGACCGCTAGAGGCCCTTCCTTTGGGCACGTGTGGTTGGTGACTATGGCGTGGTGTGGGGATGGGAGGAGAAGCTGCAGGTGGTTCCACAGGCGCGTGTTCATGTCCGTGGGCATGCCCGTCTGGTGGAGTACCCAGCCCGGGCATGTGTTGCGGGCCTGTTGTGCGGCTTGGAGGCGGATTGTGGTGACCTCGCGGACCTCCGGTGAGTGGTTGTGGGTCATGCGGTGAAGGAGGAGGGCGGTGTGTCTGGTGTAGGCCGCTTTCACTTCGTCCCCTATGGCGTCCCCATAGTGGGGCCATGCCATTGCTGTTATGCTGACATGCAGTGGTTTTGCATGTGCAAGACTCATTTTGCATATTACTATTCGTTGATGGTAGTTAGGCGGTACGGTGCAGCCAGTTGTCTGTTGTGCATATGTCAGTAAACTGATTGCTGCTTTTTTTTTGAACTCTCAACTGAAGGTACAGCACAAAGCAATGATTTGAAGTTCGAATGTGCATCGTGCAACTGTGCAGATTGCTGTGCAGCTCTGCAGCTGTGTAGGTGGTACGGTGCAGCCAGTTGTCTGCTCTGCATATGTCAGTAAACTGATTGCTGCTTTTTTTGAACCCTGAACTGAAGGTACAGCACACAGCAATAATTTGAAGCTCGAATGTGCATCGTGCAGCTGTGCAGATTGCTGTGCAGCTCTGCAGCTGTGCAGAATACTTTTGTGCTGCCAATGGTGTATGTTTTGTCAACCAATGTTTGCACTATTGGAGGTGGTAGGATAGCACAGACACTGTGTCCACTGTTGCCTCTGTTGTTTGTGCACGTTGTGTTGAGTTTGCAACATTTGAAGTAATAAAACGCATGCGAGGCAGAGACTGCAAGAAGATCAGTTTTGGTCAGAGTTTAGGGCGGCGTACAAGGTTGACGACAGTTGGTAGGTGCAGTGATCGGTTGCTAGACATTGGGTGAAGCAAATGATTGGGCATTTGTATGAATTTTTTATTGAAATGTTTGTTATGAAAAGTTGGGGTATTGACGAGCATATCACATTATAACTGCATGGTGCAAGACAAAAAGCACAAGGACAATGTGAATCGTGTGTAGATCAGGGTCAATCTATGTTGCCTACATACATTGCAATGGTTTCCATTTTGTATTGTGTTGGACAAGTAAGTAATTCATTTCTCCACACAAATTGATTTTTTGTTTTGCCCGAAATATTGGATGTGCATGACATCTTGGCACTCAAACCCTGATGACCTCAGAACTCAGTAGGAATTGCCCATAGTGGATGCGGCGCGCTCACTGGGCAAAAAATGGCCAAAAAATGAAATAGCCTTATGACCACTATATAGATGCGGAATTTTTTGCTGAGTCTGAAAATCATATTCCTTTTCCGTGAAACGACCATATGTTGGAGAAAAATGCAGATTACCGAACAGCTCAGCCTCAATGAGACTAGCCAAAAAAATAGATAAAGCAAAGGCCAACACCCATGTTGTGCTATAATACAAATAGTGTTCAAAGAAGAAACAATGGAATAACAAACAATAACTCATGGAATATAATACAATAGATAAACCCTCTTTTGAATCAAAGTTAGGCCACTCAGTGTCTTTCACCCATATTGGAAGTGATCAAGCTCCATGGATAAAATTTCCCCCAATGTCCCAACCAGACTCCAATAAAGAATAATACCATTGCTCCATATGAAACCAATATTTTGAGAAATTGTTGCTCATTCATGGACTTTTAACACAATTTAAAGTGCCCAAGAGTAAGCATTGTCGCAGAAGGAGCCAGGCCTGCGATGCCTGCAACGGCAGCCCTCCGTGGCTGCAGCAGGCGGCTGCGAAGGGAGTGGGAGGAAGGGAGGGGGGAGTTAAAACCTTAAAAACTTTTGGACTCGTGGACTTCGTTGACTTCCTCTGTTTCTTCGGCGCTCGTTGACTTCTTTGAACTCCGCTGTCAGTCCGGCGCCCGTGTATTTCCTTGAATTCTTGCTCTCTCTCCGGCGCTCGGTGATTTTTTCGAACTCCTCTGTTTCCGCGGCGTTCGCGAACTTCGTTTAATTCCTTCTCCCTCTCCGGCGCTCGGCGATCTCTTTGAACTCCTCTGGTTGTGCGGCATTCGCGGACTTCGTTGAATCCCTTCTCTCTCTCCGGCGCTCCGTGATTTCTTTGAACTCCCCTGATTCTGCGGCGTTCTTGGACTTCGTTTAATTCCTTCTCGGTGATCTCTGTGAACTCCTCTGTTGCTGCCGCTCGTGGATTTCGATGAATTCCTCTGGTTCTCCGGCGCTCGTTGACTTCCTGAACTCCCATGTTTCTCCAGCGCTCGTGGATTTCGTTGCGCCAACAGGTGCTCCAGTGCGACATACTTGAACATAATCTGTTATCTTCATTCCGTCCTTGACCCCATCGCTATCGGGCGGCACATCGAACAACAAGATTGTTTGTGGGACGTGTCTATTTATTTACCTCCACAGCGATGAGTGCACTTCGAAACCCACGCGCAGCACAAAATCCTTCAATGTCCCAATTGTCAATATCAAGTAATCATCTTGTTGTTTCTGCCGAAACAACATTCAAAGATGTACAAGAAAATTTACAAATGACAGAACACAATACCTCGCCTCTGCTTGTGCTTCAAAATATGAACAACTTGATAATAAAATTCTACAGCCCTACAGTCACGCGCGACGTGCACGCGCCAGAAGATAGGATCTATCTTCTGGCGCCAACAGCGAAAAATAATTTTCTTCAGTAAAACATTTAACAGAAAATGACTTGAACTAAACTGACATCCTGACACAGGCTCCTATCAGGGCATGTGCCCATTGCATTTTCGAAAACAAATACAAACAAGCACAAGTGTGAGCAAACCAGAAACCCTTTCTGGTACCAGAGGAAGGACCTAGAACACTAAAGCAGAACACGAAGAAGGCCAAGAAAAAAAATTTTGCTGAACTGTGAAGATGCCAAAACAGTGCCGATCACAAGCACCAGGTGCAAGACTGATGATGTGAGAGCACGACCTACATCTACAAGTGGTATACCCGTTGATACTGGTCCTCTAGGAGAACTTGCAGTAACAAGAGGGGCGGAAGAAATCACAGAGATATATACAGAAGGAGTTCGCACGAGCGCAAGCGCTTAGGGGCCCGGCTTAACGCGGGCAAACCTGAAGCGCATCGAAGGCAAGGACCCTGTGGCAGCCGCGTTAGCTTCCGTCGTGTCGTCGATGCCCCCGTCGAAAACTACGCCTACCCCAAGGATCGAAGTGGCTAATGCCAAGGTCAAGGCCTGGAAAAGAGCGGCAAGGAAAGGAAAGGGGAAGGATGCGCCTTTGGGAACGATGTTCGGAGCTACGTCGGGCGAGGAGACGTTCGAGATACCTCATGGCGAAATGGACTGGTCGTCGTTGGCCCAATCATCAGAGTCGGAACCCGACTGGGTGTCTGGAGAACCTACGCCTCCGCAGAACCCCTAAGGAGCATGAATGAATACCTGAAGCCTGGCCCCAGTCGCAAGGCAGTGGCACCCGAACCTACGTGCGCGGATCGAGATTTGCTCCCATGCATGGCATCCCCTAAGCTGGGTCGGGATGAGACCATGGAGTTCCTTTCCCGTGTCCTGGGCGCAGGCGATGAAGATTCAGATTTGAGTGCATTGTCAGCAGCACTCAAGACAAAATTGGGGCTCTCCGATTTGAAGATGCCCCCACCTACTATGTCCTCAGATGTTGAACTGTTAACCAGGGACCTGAAGAGCTGCGGAGGTATCCGCAGCTCCCCAATGGACACCTGTCCTAGCCCTTTCCCTCCTCGTGTGAGAATTGTGCCTGTCTGCAGTGTAGGTGACACCACAGAGGCTGAGATGAAAGGCTATGGTCTGGCAGCACTCGCCCCATTGGCCACAGCGTGCCCCTCACCCCGTTCAGGTGGCTAATTTTCCACAACTGAAAATGAAGTCCACACCAAGGTAATGTAGAGCAAGTCCAGGCACCGGATCAATCAAATCAGGATAAGTCCTTCCACAATCAAAACATGTGTAACAAAGAGGGGCCGCAGATAGACAAAGTAGATCTAAATACAAAGCCAATGATTTATAAACAAATAGAACATTTTATGTGAATGTACAAGACTCGAGCCTCCAAGATAGCACTTCATGTGCACTCTTTTGGATGAAATGGAGTTGGTTAGGAATCTGGGGCATAGGAGTTGGGCCAGACACAGGATATGGCTTGGCCAGCATGGCCAAGCAACTGAATTCAGAATCAGTTAAAAAGTAGAACCACAATAAGTGGTAGAATCAGTTGAGTATAGGGGTCTTGAGGTGGCAGACCACTAGGCTTAACCTACAAGGCCTTAGGCAAGAAGTGCCTACTGTATTTCGGTATTACCTCCATGAGGGTAGGTACCTCCGCTCAGTTGAGTGGTAGGGGTGGACTTCATGTGGGGCTAGGGTTACAACCCTACTTACTTTGAGAAAGTGTACTTGAAACTTCAAAAGAGTGATAAAAATGATTAAGTTAGTCTCAACATCAACAAAAGGCTTTTAGGGGTGGGCTAGGCCTGGATCAAGTCCCCCAAGGAAGACATGGTCGTGACTTTTTCTTACTAGCAATCAACATGGCTACTCGGCATGACCCATGGAAGATGAGGCTTGGTGGTTTTGTCACTTCTCAGTCTTTCAGAGAAGCACCGGCCAATTATGAGAAAGAACAGGAGAAGAACAAGGAAAAGCCTCCAGAAAGGCGCGAAGCAGGACGTGTAAGGTCTCGTGCCTTGCCACAGCACCAACAACCAAGGGCAAAGATGTCACGGCCACGGGACCCCCGCCCAGATTACAGTGCAGTGGCGCACGCAGGCTCAGAACCCCAAGCCCCCCCCCTCCCCCCACGACATGGAACACAGTTCCGACTCCGATGTAGACGGTGTCTCCACAGCCTATGTGCCATATTGCTCAAGCTCTTAAGGGCAAGTGCAAGGGAAGTGTTTTGTTCAACGCCACAATCCCATAGAAACAAAAAAACTGCGACACAGTTTTGCAGCCTTGCAGCTTGTGTCAGTGCGTGGGTGCTTCAGGGCAAGGTAAAAATGCAAAGCAGACATTTTGCAGGGCCAAGAAACATATTAAAAAAAAAAGTAAGGTTTTTGTGTGAAAATGGAAAGAAAACAGTTTGCAGGGCCAAGAAACATTTTGCAAACAAAAAGGCAAGGTTTTTGTGTTGTTTTTTTGTCTATTTTGAAAATTGGGCCAACTGGACCCACAACTGGTCACTGGACTGAAAACTGGTCATTTTACCTTACAAAGCCATATGTTTTTGGGTCTGAGGTTCGAACCCCAATGAGGGAAATTTTCTTTCACCGGCCGCGGCAGATGGGGCGGGTGGGCAAAAAGAATTGCAACTTTGTTGTGTTGGGAGACAAGTGAAATATTGGAATGATGGATCGAACGTGAACCGAGCACTCATTAGAGCTTGCACTTACATTTCATCTTGCGATAATGAAAAGGGTGGTTTTGTGCAGCGATAGTTTTAAGGCGGCACCAAGAGGTACCTGTTGGGATTCGAACCGGGTCCAAAAAAAGTACAAGCGCCGCATGCTACCGTTATAGTACGGCAGCGGCGGTGCGGAGATTGAAATTGTGTACAATATTAGCAACGTTATTTGACGAATACTGCAAGCCGTCATTTGTTTCAAAATTCCGATAATGGGAACATGCTGTTTCGAACCTTGAAATCGACTGAACAAGTCAAAATTATGCTCGCTGTGACGGTAACACTATTTTCGATTCAATTTTCGCATCATCTACATCCATCGGTGAACGAAAGTCGCACATCGAGGTTGGCCTAGATACTCAAGATCCAGAGGTGCCATTTTAGTCAGTACTTTCGGCTGTAATGCCCGATTTTCGACCCTTAATTATAGCTCCAATTTGCCTAGTGCAGTGCGCGCCACACCTCCCTGCTTGGCCTACCTTACATTGACAACATCATGCAAAACAGTGAAAATGTTGAGCCTCTTCATGCTTTGACCAATGATCAATAATACATCATGCATTCAAACACAGAGTCATGAATCCAGGACAAGTTCTTTTTTCCAGAAAGGAAAAAGTGAGTTCTGACTCCGAACCAGACTATGAATAAGCAATTTGGGCAGGCTGCAGCAGCAGAGTGGCGCAGTGGTTAGCGCGATGGGCTCATAACCCATAGGTCGCAGGATCGAAACCTGCCTCTGCTAGGGACCTGGGCATCAGTACGGGTTTTGTGTCGGTTACCAAAGCCCGGTTGTTGCTGCAATGGCAACGCAAGACGTGTATGAGAATTGCAAATTCTCCGAATAAGCCCTTATCCGGAGAAAAGGAAGCGAAGGAATGGCGATCCCCGGCTGTGAACACTGTGGTCACAGGATTCGCTGTGACAGCGGGCACTAGCACCCCAAAACCAGCACTGGCACATTGAGGGTCTTTCCAAACAGTAGACAAGAGGGATCCAACAGCAAGTAAAAAAGAGATTCAATTGTCAGAATTTTGGATGCATAGTCCGCTGGCGCGATTTAGTGTGTAGTAGTTGTGCTGCGTCGTCCAGACCCGTCTTGTGCCTCTCCTTCCCCTTCTCCTCTTCCCTTGGCATGTTCATTCAGCCTAGGGGTACATTTTTGCAGAAAGAGCTGATGCTCACAATGCATGCAGCACGATTGAAAGGAAGTATAGCCTACCTGCTACATGCAAATGCATCAAACGTGAGTCCTACCAAGGAAGCATAGGTTAGAAAGGCAGCACTAGACAATCGTAACCTTTGTGAATAGAAGCAAATTTTCCACGCAAGAATGTGGCGCCAGTTAGCCATCAAGGTTGTTTAACGCGTAAAACTGACTCTGAGGATGAAAAAATGTATCTAAACGTTGGTAGGATGAAGGCAACATTGAAGTATGGGACCCCTTTACATTCGGGTACCTGAAAACATCAAGGCAATGGAGGCATGCAAGGGTAGTGCAACAAATCGTGCACCGTTTCCACACTCGTGCCACAACACAACACAACACAACACAACACAACACAACACAACACAACACAACACAACACAACACAACACAACACAACACAACACAACACAACACAACACAACACAACACAACACAACACAACACAACACAACACAACACAACACACCAGGACAGGACACAACACAACAAAACACAACATAACACAAAAGGAAAGCAACACAAACAACACAACACAACACAACACAACACAACACAACACAGCACAACACAACACAACACAACACAACACAACACAACACAAGACACAACGCAACGCAACACTACATCACACCACACAACACAACACGCCCATCTTCTAGTGGGGGGGTATTTTTCACCTCTATGTTGGGGCTGTGTTAACACAACACAATAGGGGGTGGGGGGGTATTTTTCACCTCCGTGTTGGCCGGCCGTGTTAACACACCTTTTCTCCCGTGCAGTTTTTTGTACTACCTAAGCTCTTTTTGAAATGTAGGTCTTGGTTTCATGCAACTTACGCATTGCAAGGGACTGATTTTTATTGCATCGCGCTTTGTGCACACCTACATTTCTTCCTTTTGCCACAAGGACATTATTGGGCATCAAAGTGTCTACATGGGTTGAATTTCACTCGGGTTGCATGCATTGCGACCATGGAAAGGTTTGAGGCGCAAAGGTGCCGGTATGACAAAATGGGAGGACATCTATTTGCAACTATAGGTGCACACAAATCAACCTATGCACGTGCGAGGCGGCCTCGTTTTAGGGGGAGAATACGGGTGGGTACGGGCGGGACCCCGCATGAAAAACACACAATGACCACTACGACCGGTGCGCACTGCATTTGAGACGACAATACAGTGCGGACGACTGCGAGTATAGGGGGGCCACCTTTTTCCAAAGTTCCATACTTCCAGATGGTGTGAGCCTCAATTGGGTGTTGTCTATCCCCTTTCAAGTTCTGGTTAAAGTACTTTGTTGCCGCTCCAACGAGGCAAAATTAATCGAGGAAAAATTAAGGGTGGGGGAAATTAAGTGGGGAAAAAATTATCAACATTTGCTTGTCCGACCATGCCCAGCCTTTGTTGTAATGGAGCGTTTTGTTGTGCCGGTGGTGGCAGCCCTACGTCAGTGGATTCTGCTAGTGGGCAACGTAACACGTATGATGACCATCTGAAAGCGAAGACAATGGAGTATTGTAGACAGCATGGTACCCAGTATGTGTAAACCATGCAAAGCAAAATGAGCAAGGGCTCAGCAGTATCAATAATCTACCCCCCCAGCCGCCCCTTGGCAACCACCGCCTTGTCTAAGTACCATGACCCGGTCTTACCGCCATTTTTCTCCGTTTTTCTGACCACGGTTTTCGTGGTCAAAAAGTTAGCGGAACATGATTGTGTGCCGATTGTAGAGGGATAGAGAGGTACCGCAACCCGCTGCTTTTGTTTTGATTTCAACCATACTATGCCGAGCCTGCCCCAAAGCCTGTCCCAAAGGGCAAGCATGTGCAATCGTTCAAGATGAGGCGCAAGGTTGTAAAAGGCTTCTATTCCACACCTCCTGTTGCCCCTATGGGCAGTGAGGACCTCCAGAACTTGCTGAAATTTGCCTGCACATTGTTTTCTAGTGTCTTGGTACGACAATTCTGTTTAGGGTGAGATATGGGCAGGTTTCCGGTGACATGCGATCTTTTGGAACCGCGCGTCGCGCGCAAGCACCGCCTTGTCTAAGCACCGGGACCCTGTCTGACCGTCGTTTTCCTGACTTTCCTGGTGCTTGCGCAAAGGGGGGGGGGGTACATTCGAAAATGTTGTGGAGAAGCACTGGGGTCTAGCGCCTCCATGCAGAGAGAATGAAGGAACTTGCCATGCCTCATATTGGGCCTAGTGACTGGTGCCGAAGCCCTTACATGGGAAACGAAAGGCTGTGGTACCGCCACCAAAACTCCTTTCCGAATACTTTGCCTGGTGGGCACCCGCCCACCATGCCTGAAAAAAGAAAAACAAGGGTTTGAGTGGCGAGGCAACCCGATCTGCAACACGTTGGCAAGCACCAAACTGTCGTGGGCATTGTCTAATCCGGCTTCATACAACCACACAGTTTCTCAAAACTCACACTTTGTCTTGCATGTCCCCAGGATTTGTGACAAGGATATCTTGCATGTCCTAAGATTTGTGACAAGGACAATGTTTCCGTTGTCCTTTGCATGGTGTTGGCTGGCTGTGCTATTATCCATGCATTTGCACCACGGGCAAGCTACCGCAGGTGTGCGCAACCCTATCACTCTGACAACGCATGCGGTGTTCAACGAGCGGCCCACACAAGTTTTGGGGAACATCTGTAGTTCCTGTGTCATTCTTCGGCTTTGGGCCATGAGGTGCCCAAGGAGGGCGATGGCGGGGGCAGAGGCTTGGTTGATGAAGTCCATCCTTCGCCGCGCTTCTGGGTGGCATCTTATAAATTGAAGGCCGTGGTTCCTGTGGAACCTATCTTGAGCCTTGCCCCCTAAAACCTGCCCTGAGCCCTGCCCCCTAAAGGCATCTCTCATCAAGGAGCAATCGTCAGTCACTGATCTTGCGCGGTCACTTGCCCTAGGGGATGGGTCCTAAAGTTGACAAGGGGCTGCAATACCGCCACGGGAGCAACGTGCCTCTGCGCTACAGCGATGGGGCAGTCGGGTTTTCAACTTGGGGCGGGGGGGGGTGGGGGGCGGGGGTGTTAATTGAGCCCCCCAAAACTGTGGGGGGGGGGGGGGGGGGCTCAGGAAGACGGCTCAATTGACAGGACCCGTAGTCAGTTGTTATGTACATGGCAAATGATGATTTTTTTTGCACCTCCTCAACGTGCTGATTCCAAAAATCCCATTTTCATTTTTCGCCCCATTTTGGGTCTGGGTCACTGGAGGGTCACCGGGGGGCAGTGATGTATTAGAACGGCCGTACACCGTAGGAGAAGGGGGGGGTACCTCCCCTGACCCCCCGTACCTCCCTCCCCTTGGACCCCGCCACATTCAGCACAGCCCCAGCACACCAATCAGTGGGCTTTGCGAACGCGGAAACGACACCAGCAGGAGCACCGGCCGCAGCGGCTGACAGAGAGCAGTTACCCGACGCAACATGCGGAGGGAAGAATGGGTGACTGTCCAGGGCCCCATAAAGAAACAACAACCCGACGGAATGTCACACAGGGGGTCTGCAAAGGGGACCTGCGTGCAGTAGGCGTTCCGTGGCACAAGGCCTCTTTGCCCCCCCCCCCCCCCCATGGCGGCACGGCACGGCACAAAGCAGGGCGGCACACGGAGATTCCGAACCTCCCCCCCCCTATTCCTACCCCGCCCAACCCTACCCGGAACGGGCCCTTAGAGACGACCACTATGGAGTGCCCGTCACATACATATGTCCCACTATGACAATTCCGAATTTAGCAACATGAACCATCGCACACTTCAAACAACAACGTACCATGTTGACAATCGATTCGCATTAATAATTGCATTGAACTCCAAACCATAATGCATGAAAAATTATTCCAAAATATGCAAGCAAAGCAACGCAACAATCCATGCAAACTTCTTAAAAAAACTTGCGTCGCATGATGACAAGACGAAATTTAGCAACATAAACCATCTCACATCTTCAACAACAACATGCAATGATCACAAATGATTCACATTAATAATTGAATTCAAGTCATGAATGAGTTGGAAAACACATGGTGCAACACCAAGAGACAACACACAAAAAGTTGCAAATGCAACAGTCACAAAAAAGAGTAAAATGCCGTCCAAATCTGAACCACTGATACATGTGTGCCTCTACAAAGGATCTTGTTGGGTAGGAGCACTTGGCACGGCACGGCACAAGGCCTCTTTGCCCCCCCCCCCCCCCCCATAGGCGGCACGGCACGGCACGGCACAAAACAGGGCGGCACACGGAGATTCCGACCCCCCCCCTATGCCTACTGCACTGCGCCACCGATGCCGAGTGCCATGGCTTTTGTGCAACTTCTTTCATGGATCAAGGTCGTTGGTGTCGAACGGGAGAAAGGGGGGGCTGAGACGCGCACTTTTGTGGGCAGGAGCGTCCCACTGCGCACGATGGCAACACACTGCCCCAGTGGCGGCTTCCCGGGATAAACAATTAAATATTTGGCGCTGTGCCCGCGCTGTGCGAAAACGCCCCCTCATTTTGGGGCTCCACAGTGGTCCACTTTGTCTTACGCCTGCTGCCCTGTGAAGCACCGGCCCCGTAGTGCCCAACCTGAGGCTTGCCATTGCCCTCAGGTGCGTGCGTGAACAAGCCGCTCGATTGGGTGGATTCCGATGGAGATGGCTGCTCCGTTTACAGCGCCCAGGACTACTGCACCCCGACTGGAGGCGTCGGCCCAGGCTGGAGCATTGACTGGGGCGCCTTTGCGGACTACGCGACGGATGGAAAGGATGCCTCCGAGGCTTGCTGCGCATGTGGGGGTGGGGGTGAGCTATCAGGTGTGCCCTCAACCTGCAGTCCTGTCCCAATTCGGGCACCAGACCCGCTACCACAGTCATTTGTGGGATCATCGCAGAACTGGACGGCTCCGAACCTTGATGCCGAGAGGTTGTCTCGAGTACCACACGGCGAGCAGGGTACGCCAGCGCATCTTGGTCTGGACCCCGGGAGGGGCGACTCCGCGGGCCCTAGGACGCCAACTACCCCTCCCCCCTCTTCAGACCCCCCCCCTCCCCCCCTTCTAATACATCCCTGGCCTCCGCCCCCCCCCCCACCCCCCGCCAACAGTCAGTTGTCAAAGGTGCCGGCCTCAGGCGTCGATGGGCACCATGGATGCCAGCGCCGCCAGGATACCAGCATGCCCAGCGCCGCCTGCACGTTGTCCGGGGGGCGCCAGGTAGCGCGGCTTTGGGGGCTCCCAGTCGAGGCTGCGGACGTGGGGGAGGTCCCAAACGGTCCCCAGTGGCAGCAGTCGCAGAGGCACGGCACATGGACGCCCTCCGGTGCGGAACCCCCCCCTCCCCAGGGGGCGTCCGGCCAACAGTCAGTTGTCAAAGATGCCGGCCTCAGGCGTCCAATTGCGCCGAAGGCCCCCGACGCTCCTCGGGCACCAAAGGCGCCCAAAGGAAATTTCCGTCCCCTTTGCACCCCAACACTGTCCTTAAACCCAACCCTGACCCTAACGCCCACACCCAACCCTACGCCCAGTCCTGTCTGGACCAACAAAAAAAAAACGAATTGTGCTCCAGGTGTTGTGCATGTCGTGGCATACTACCCCCCCCCCCGCGCTTGTCCAAGCAACGCCGATGACACTGGGCGTTGGTTCCGTCAATTTTGACGCCGTTGATTGGGGGCGGTGCGTTTTTCAATTCGTTTTACTGTGTGCCATGGGTGCTTCCTGATGCCTTGGTTTTGAGATGCACGAAGTTCATATTGTGTGTCAAGGCAGCTCTGTTGGCCAAGAGGGCATTTGCAGTGTGTTTTCCCTTTTGGTTTTCAGAATATTATATCGTGTCTACACGTGTATCACGCAAGTTGCAGCGCGTAAGCAACGCCCTTGTCCAAGCAACACCCATGTCCAAGCAACACCCATGTCCAAGCAACACCCATGTCCAAGCAACACCCATGTCCAAGCAACACCCATGTCCCAGCAACACCCATGTCCAAGCAACACCCATGTCCAAGCAACACCCATGTCCAAGCAACACTCATGTCCAAGCAACACCCATGTCCAAGCAACACCCATGTCCAAGCAACACCCATGTCCAAGCAACACCCATGTCCAAGCAACACCCATGTCCAAGCAACACTCATGTCCAAGCAACGCCCATGTCCAAGCAACACCCATGTCCAAGCAACACTCATGTCCAAGCAACGCCCATGTCCAAGCAGCACCCATGTCCAAGCAACACCCATGTCCAAGCAACACTCATGCCCAAGCAACACCCATGTCCAAGCAACACCCATGTCCAAGCAACACCCATGTCCAAGCAACGCCCATGTCCAAGCAACGCCCATGTCCAAGCAACACTCATGTCCAAGCAACACCCATGTCCAAGCAACACCCATGTCCAAGCAACGCCCATGTCCAAGCAACACCCATGTCCAAGCAACACCCATGTCCAAGCAGCACCCATGTCCAAGCAACACCCATGTCCAAGCAACACTCATGCCCAAGCAACACCCATGTCCAAGCAACACCCATGTCCAAGCAACACCCATGTCCAAGCAACGCCCATGTCCAAGCAACGCCCATGTCCAAGCAACACCCATGTCCAAGCAACACTCATGTCCAAGCAACGCCCATGTCCAAGCAACGCCCATGTCCAAGCAACACCCATGTCCAAGCAACGCCCATGTCCAAGCAGCACCCATGTCCAAGCAACACCCATGTCCAAGCAACACTCATGCCCAAGCAACACCCATGTCCAAGCAACACCCATGTCCAAGCAACACCCATGTCCAAGCAACGCCCATGTCCAAGCAACGCCCATGTCCAAGCAACACTCATGTCCAAGCAACACCCATGTCCAAGCAACACTCATGTCCAAGCAACGCCCATGTCCAAGCAACGCCCATGTCCAAGCAACGCCCACGTCCAAGCAACGCCCATGTCCAAGCAACGCCCATGTCCAAGCAACGCCCATGTCCAATCAACGCCCATGTCCAAGCAACGCCCATGTCCAAGCAGCACCCATGTCCAAGCAACACTCATGTCCAAGCAACACCCATGTCCAAGCAACACCCATGTCCAAGCAACACTCATGTCCAAGCAACACTCATGTCCAAGCAGCACCCATGTCCAAGCAACGCCCATGTCCAAGCAACACTCATGTCCAAGCAACACCCATGTCCAAGCAACACCCATGTCCAAGCAACACTCATGTCCAAGCAACGCCCATGTCCAAGCAACACCCATGTCCAAGCAACACTCATGTCCAAGCAACACCCATGTCCAAGCAACACCCATGTCCAAGCAACACTCATGTCCAAGCAACGCCCATGTCCAAGCAACACTCATGTCCAAGCAACACTCATGTCCAAGCAACACCCATGTCCAAGCAACGCCCATGTCCAAGCAACACCCATGTCCAAGCAACACCCATGTCCAAGCAACGCCCATGTCCAAGCAACACTCATGTCCAAGCAACGCCCATGTCCAAGCAACGCCCATGTCCAAGCAACACCCATGTCCAAGCAACACCCATGTCCAAGCAACACCCATGTCCAAGCAACGCCCATGTCCAAGCAACACCCATGTCCAAGCAACACCCATGTCCAAGCAGCACCCATGTCCAAGCAACGCCCTTGTCCAAGCAGCACCCATGTCCAAGCAACACCCATGTCCAAGCAACACCCATGTCCAAGCAACGCCCTTGTCCAAGCAACACCCATGTCCAAGCAACGCCCATGTCCAAGCAACACCCATGTCCAAGCAACACCCATGTCCAAGCAACACCCATGTCCAAGCAGCACCCATGTCCAAGCAACACCCATGTCCAAGCAACACCCATGTCCAAGCAACACCCATGTCCAAGCAACACTCATGTCCAAGCAACGCCCATGTCCAAGCAACACCCATGTCCAAGCAACACTCATGTCCAAGCAACACCCATGTCCAAGCAGCACCCATGTCCAAGCAACGCCCATGTCCAAGCAACGCCCATGTCCAAGCAACGCCCATGTCCAAGCAACGCCCATGTCCAAGCAACACCCATGTCCAAGCAACGCCCATGTCCAAGCAACGCCCTTGTCCAAGCAACACCCATGTCCAAGCAACACCCATGTCCAAGCAACACCCATGTCCAAGCAACACCCATGTCCAAGCAACGCCCTTGTCCAAGCAACACCCATGTCCAAGCAACGCCCTTGTCCAAGCAACGCCCATGTCCAAGCAGCACCCATGTCCAAGCAACACCCATGTCCAAGCAACACCCATGTCCAAGCAACACCCATGTCCAAGCAACACCCATGTCCAAGCAACGCCCTTGTCCAAGCAACACCCATGTCCAAGCAACACCCATGTCCAAGCAACGCCCATGTCCAAGCAACGCCCTTGTCCAAGCAGCACCCATGTCCAAGCAACACCCATGTCCAAGCAACACTCATGTCCAAGCAACGCCCATGTCCAAGCAACACCCATGTCCAAGCAGCACCCATGTCCAAGCAGCACCCATGTCCAAGCAACACCCATGTCCAAGCAACACCCATGTCCAAGCAACACCCATGTCCAAGCAACGCCCTTGTCCAAGCAACACCCATGTCCAAGCAACACCCATGTCCAAGCAACGCCCATGTCCAAGCAACGCCCTTGTCCAAGCAGCACCCATGTCCAAGCAGCACCCATGTCCAAGCAACACCCATGTCCAAGCAACACCCATGTCCAAGCAACACCCATGTCCAAGCAACACCCATGTCCAAGCAACACCCATGTCCAAGCAACGCCCTTGTCCAAGCAACACTCATGTCCAAGCAACAGCCATGTCCAAGCAACGCCCATGTCCAAGCAACACCCATGTCCAAGCAACAGTCATGTCCAAGCAACGCCCTTGTCCAAGCAACACCCATGTCCAAGCAACACCCATGTCCAAGCAACACTCATGTCCAAGCAACGCCCATGTCCAAGCAACACCCATGTCCAAGCAGCACCCATGTCCAAGCAGCACCCATGTCCAAGCAACACCCATGTCCAAGCAACACCCATGTCCAAGCAACACCCATGTCCAAGCAACGCCCTTGTCCAAGCAACACCCATGTCCAAGCAACACCCATGTCCAAGCAACGCCCATGTCCAAGCAACGCCCTTGTCCAAGCAGCACCCATGTCCAAGCAACACCCATGTCCAAGCAACACCCATGTCCAAGCAACACTCATGTCCAAGCAACACCCATGTCCAAGCAACGCCCATGTCCAAGCAACACCCATGTCCAAGCAACACCCATGTCCAAGCAACGCCCATGTCCAAGCAACACTCATGTCCAAGCAACACCCATGTCCAAGCAACACCCATGTCCAAGCAACGCCCATGTCCAAGCAACACCCATGTCCAAGCAACACCCATGTCCAAGCAGCACCCATGTCCAAGCAACACCCATGTCCAAGCAACACTCATGCCCAAGCAACACCCATGTCCAAGCAACACCCATGTCCAAGCAACACCCATGTCCAAGCAACGCCCATGTCCAAGCAACGCCCATGTCCAAGCAACACCCATGTCCAAGCAACACTCATGTCCAAGCAACGCCCATGTCCAAGCAACGCCCATGTCCAAGCAACACCCATGTCCAAGCAACGCCCATGTCCAAGCAGCACCCATGTCCAAGCAACACCCATGTCCAAGCAACACTCATGCCCAAGCAACACCCATGTCCAAGCAACACCCATGTCCAAGCAACACCCATGTCCAAGCAACGCCCATGTCCAAGCAACGCCCATGTCCAAGCAACACTCATGTCCAAGCAACACCCATGTCCAAGCAACACTCATGTCCAAGCAACGCCCATGTCCAAGCAACGCCCATGTCCAAGCAACGCCCACGTCCAAGCAACGCCCATGTCCAAGCAACGCCCATGTCCAAGCAACGCCCATGTCCAATCAACGCCCATGTCCAAGCAACGCCCATGTCCAAGCAGCACCCATGTCCAAGCAACACTCATGTCCAAGCAACACCCATGTCCAAGCAACACCCATGTCCAAGCAACACTCATGTCCAAGCAACACTCATGTCCAAGCAGCACCCATGTCCAAGCAACGCCCATGTCCAAGCAACACTCATGTCCAAGCAACACCCATGTCCAAGCAACACCCATGTCCAAGCAACACTCATGTCCAAGCAACGCCCATGTCCAAGCAACACCCATGTCCAAGCAACACTCATGTCCAAGCAACACCCATGTCCAAGCAACACCCATGTCCAAGCAACACTCATGTCCAAGCAACGCCCATGTCCAAGCAACACTCATGTCCAAGCAACACTCATGTCCAAGCAACACCCATGTCCAAGCAACGCCCATGTCCAAGCAACACCCATGTCCAAGCAACACCCATGTCCAAGCAACGCCCATGTCCAAGCAACACTCATGTCCAAGCAACGCCCATGTCCAAGCAACGCCCATGTCCAAGCAACGCCCATGTCCAAGCAACACCCATGTCCAAGCAACACCCATGTCCAAGCAACGCCCATGTCCAAGCAACACCCATGTCCAAGCAACACCCATGTCCAAGCAGCACCCATGTCCAAGCAACGCCCTTGTCCAAGCAGCACCCATGTCCAAGCAACACCCATGTCCAAGCAACACCCATGTCCAAGCAACGCCCTTGTCCAAGCAACACCCATGTCCAAGCAACGCCCATGTCCAAGCAACACCCATGTCCAAGCAACACCCATGTCCAAGCAACACCCATGTCCAAGCAGCACCCATGTCCAAGCAACACCCATGTCCAAGCAACACCCATGTCCAAGCAACACCCATGTCCAAGCAACACTCATGTCCAAGCAACGCCCATGTCCAAGCAACACCCATGTCCAAGCAACACTCATGTCCAAGCAACACCCATGTCCAAGCAGCACCCATGTCCAAGCAACGCCCATGTCCAAGCAACGCCCATGTCCAAGCAACGCCCATGTCCAAGCAACGCCCATGTCCAAGCAACACCCATGTCCAAGCAACGCCCATGTCCAAGCAACGCCCTTGTCCAAGCAACACCCATGTCCAAGCAACACCCATGTCCAAGCAACACCCATGTCCAAGCAACACCCATGTCCAAGCAACGCCCTTGTCCAAGCAACACCCATGTCCAAGCAACGCCCTTGTCCAAGCAACGCCCATGTCCAAGCAGCACCCATGTCCAAGCAACACCCATGTCCAAGCAACACCCATGTCCAAGCAACACCCATGTCCAAGCAACACCCATGTCCAAGCAACGCCCTTGTCCAAGCAACACCCATGTCCAAGCAACACCCATGTCCAAGCAACGCCCATGTCCAAGCAACGCCCTTGTCCAAGCAGCACCCATGTCCAAGCAACACCCATGTCCAAGCAACACTCATGTCCAAGCAACGCCCATGTCCAAGCAACACCCATGTCCAAGCAGCACCCATGTCCAAGCAGCACCCATGTCCAAGCAACACCCATGTCCAAGCAACACCCATGTCCAAGCAACACCCATGTCCAAGCAACGCCCTTGTCCAAGCAGCACCCATGTCCAAGCAACACCCATGTCCAAGCAACGCCCATGTCCAAGCAACGCCCTTGTCCAAGCAGCACCCATGTCCAAGCAGCACCCATGTCCAAGCAACACCCATGTCCAAGCAACACTCATGTCCAAGCAACACCCATGTCCAAGCAACGCCCATGTCCAAGCAACACCCATGTCCAAGCAACACTCATGTCCAAGCAACAGCCATGTCCAAGCAACGCCCATGTCCAAGCAACACCCATGTCCAAGCAACAGTCATGTCCAAGCAACGCCCTTGTCCAAGCAACACCCATGTCCAAGCAACACCCATGTCCAAGCAACACTCATGTCCAAGCAACGCCCATGTCCAAGCAACACCCATGTCCAAGCAGCACCCATGTCCAAGCAGCACCCATGTCCAAGCAACACCCATGTCCAAGCAACACCCATGTCCAAGCAACACCCATGTCCAAGCAACGCCCTTGTCCAAGCAACACCCATGTCCAAGCAACACCCATGTCCAAGCAACGCCCATGTCCAAGCAACGCCCTTGTCCAAGCAGCACCCATGTCCAAGCAGCACCCATGTCCAAGCAACACCCATGTCCAAGCAACACTCATGTCCAAGCAACACCCATGTCCAAGCAACGCCCATGTCCAAGCAACACCCATGTCCAAGCAACACCCATGTCCAAGCAACGCCCATGTCCAAGCAACACTCATGTCCAAGCAACACCCATGTCCAAGCAACACCCATGTCCAAGCAACGCCCATGTCCAAGCAACACCCATGTCCAAGCAACACCCATGTCCAAGCAGCACCCATGTCCAAGCAACACCCATGTCCAAGCAACACTCATGCCCAAGCAACACCCATGTCCAAGCAACACCCATGTCCAAGCAACACCCATGTCCAAGCAACGCCCATGTCCAAGCAACGCCCATGTCCAAGCAACACCCATGTCCAAGCAACACTCATGTCCAAGCAACGCCCATGTCCAAGCAACGCCCATGTCCAAGCAACACCCATGTCCAAGCAACGCCCATGTCCAAGCAGCACCCATGTCCAAGCAACACCCATGTCCAAGCAACACTCATGCCCAAGCAACACCCATGTCCAAGCAACACCCATGTCCAAGCAACACCCATGTCCAAGCAACGCCCATGTCCAAGCAACGCCCATGTCCAAGCAACACTCATGTCCAAGCAACACCCATGTCCAAGCAACACTCATGTCCAAGCAACGCCCATGTCCAAGCAACGCCCATGTCCAAGCAACGCCCACGTCCAAGCAACGCCCATGTCCAAGCAACGCCCATGTCCAAGCAACGCCCATGTCCAATCAACGCCCATGTCCAAGCAACGCCCATGTCCAAGCAGCACCCATGTCCAAGCAACACTCATGTCCAAGCAACACCCATGTCCAAGCAACACCCATGTCCAAGCAACACTCATGTCCAAGCAACACTCATGTCCAAGCAGCACCCATGTCCAAGCAACGCCCATGTCCAAGCAACACTCATGTCCAAGCAACACCCATGTCCAAGCAACACCCATGTCCAAGCAACACTCATGTCCAAGCAACGCCCATGTCCAAGCAACACCCATGTCCAAGCAACACTCATGTCCAAGCAACACCCATGTCCAAGCAACACCCATGTCCAAGCAACACTCATGTCCAAGCAACGCCCATGTCCAAGCAACACTCATGTCCAAGCAACACTCATGTCCAAGCAACACCCATGTCCAAGCAACGCCCATGTCCAAGCAACACCCATGTCCAAGCAACACCCATGTCCAAGCAACGCCCATGTCCAAGCAACACTCATGTCCAAGCAACGCCCATGTCCAAGCAACGCCCATGTCCAAGCAACGCCCATGTCCAAGCAACACCCATGTCCAAGCAACACCCATGTCCAAGCAACGCCCATGTCCAAGCAACACCCATGTCCAAGCAACACCCATGTCCAAGCAGCACCCATGTCCAAGCAACGCCCTTGTCCAAGCAGCACCCATGTCCAAGCAACACCCATGTCCAAGCAACACCCATGTCCAAGCAACGCCCTTGTCCAAGCAACACCCATGTCCAAGCAACGCCCATGTCCAAGCAACACCCATGTCCAAGCAACACCCATGTCCAAGCAACACCCATGTCCAAGCAGCACCCATGTCCAAGCAACACCCATGTCCAAGCAACACCCATGTCCAAGCAACACCCATGTCCAAGCAACACTCATGTCCAAGCAACGCCCATGTCCAAGCAACACCCATGTCCAAGCAACACTCATGTCCAAGCAACACCCATGTCCAAGCAGCACCCATGTCCAAGCAACGCCCATGTCCAAGCAACGCCCATGTCCAAGCAACGCCCATGTCCAAGCAACGCCCATGTCCAAGCAACACCCATGTCCAAGCAACGCCCATGTCCAAGCAACGCCCTTGTCCAAGCAACACCCATGTCCAAGCAACACCCATGTCCAAGCAACACCCATGTCCAAGCAACACCCATGTCCAAGCAACGCCCTTGTCCAAGCAACACCCATGTCCAAGCAACGCCCTTGTCCAAGCAACGCCCATGTCCAAGCAGCACCCATGTCCAAGCAACACCCATGTCCAAGCAACACCCATGTCCAAGCAACACCCATGTCCAAGCAACACCCATGTCCAAGCAACGCCCTTGTCCAAGCAACACCCATGTCCAAGCAACACCCATGTCCAAGCAACGCCCATGTCCAAGCAACGCCCTTGTCCAAGCAGCACCCATGTCCAAGCAACACCCATGTCCAAGCAACACTCATGTCCAAGCAACGCCCATGTCCAAGCAACACCCATGTCCAAGCAGCACCCATGTCCAAGCAGCACCCATGTCCAAGCAACACCCATGTCCAAGCAACACCCATGTCCAAGCAACACCCATGTCCAAGCAACGCCCTTGTCCAAGCAACACCCATGTCCAAGCAACACCCATGTCCAAGCAACGCCCATGTCCAAGCAACGCCCTTGTCCAAGCAGCACCCATGTCCAAGCAGCACCCATGTCCAAGCAACACCCATGTCCAAGCAACACTCATGTCCAAGCAACACCCATGTCCAAGCAACGCCCATGTCCAAGCAACACCCATGTCCAAGCAACACCCATGTCCAAGCAACGCCCTTGTCCAAGCAACACTCATGTCCAAGCAACAGCCATGTCCAAGCAACGCCCATGTCCAAGCAACACCCATGTCCAAGCAACAGTCATGTCCAAGCAACGCCCTTGTCCAAGCAACACCCATGTCCAAGCAACACCCATGTCCAAGCAACACTCATGTCCAAGCAACGCCCATGTCCAAGCAACACCCATGTCCAAGCAGCACCCATGTCCAAGCAGCACCCATGTCCAAGCAACACCCATGTCCAAGCAACACCCATGTCCAAGCAACACCCATGTCCAAGCAACGCCCTTGTCCAAGCAACACCCATGTCCAAGCAACACCCATGTCCAAGCAACGCCCATGTCCAAGCAACGCCCTTGTCCAAGCAGCACCCATGTCCAAGCAGCACCCATGTCCAAGCAACACCCATGTCCAAGCAACACTCATGTCCAAGCAACACCCATGTCCAAGCAACGCCCATGTCCAAGCAACACCCATGTC
Source organism: Eutreptiella sp. 'Long Island Sound 2002' (assembly GCA_964036045.1). Lineage (NCBI taxonomy): Eukaryota > Euglenozoa > Euglenophyceae > Eutreptiales > Eutreptiaceae > Eutreptiella > Eutreptiella sp. 'Long Island Sound 2002'. The sequence continues at coordinate 8,876,488 of OZ038404.1, read as the reverse complement.
CAAGCAACACCCATGTCCAAGCAACGCCCTTGTCCAAGCAACACTCATGTCCAAGCAACAGCCATGTCCAAGCAACGCCCATGTCCAAGCAACACCCATGTCCAAGCAACAGTCATGTCCAAGCAACGCCCTTGTCCAAGCAACACCCATGTCCAAGCAACACCCATGTCCAAGCAACACTCATGTCCAAGCAACGCCCATGTCCAAGCAACACCCATGTCCAAGCAGCATCCATGTCCACGCAGCACCCATGTCCAAGCAACACCCATGTCCAAGCAACACCCATGTCCAAGCAACACCCATGTCCAAGCAACGCCCTTGTCCAAGCAACACCCATGTCCAAGCAACACCCATGTCCAAGCAACGCCCATGTCCAGGCAACGCCCTTGTCCAAGCAGCACCCATGTCCAAGCAGCACCCATGTCCAAGCAACACCCATGTCCAAGCAACACTCATGTCCAAGCAACACCCATGTCCAAGCAACGCCCATGTCCAAGCAACACCCTTGTCCAAGCAACACCCATGTCCAAGCAACGCCCTTGTCCAAGCAACACTCATGTCCAAGCAACACCCATGTCCAAGCAACACCCATGTCCAAGCAACACCCATGTCCAAGCAACACTCATGTCCAAGCAACGCCCTTGTCCAAGCAACACCCATGTCCAAGCAACACCCATGTCCAAGCAACACCCATGTCCAAGCAACACCCATGTCCAAGCAGCACCCATGTCCAAGCAACACCCATGTCCAAGCAGCACCCATGTCCAAGCAACGCCCATGTCCAAGCAACACCCATGTCCAAGCAACACCCATGTCCAAGCAACACTCATGTCCAAGCAACACCCATGTCCAAGCAACGCCCTCGTCCAAGCAGCACCCATGTCCAAGCAACACCCATGTCCAAGCAACACCCATGTCCAAGCAACACCCATGTCCAAGCAACACTCATGTCCAAGCAACAGCCATGTCCAAGCAACACCCATGTCCAAGCAACACCCATGTCCAAGCAACACCCATGTCCAAGCAGCACCCATGTCCAAGCAACACCCATGTCCAAGCAACACCCATGTCCAAGCAACACCCATGTCCAAGCAACGCCCTTGTCCAAGCAACACCCATGTCCAAGCAACACCCATGTCCAAGCAACGCCCATGTCCAAGCAACGCCCTTGTCCAAGCAGCACCCATGTCCAAGCAGCACCCATGTCCAAGCAACACCCATGTCCAAGCAACACCCATGTCCAAGCAACACCCATGTCCAAGCAACGCCCATGTCCAAGCAACACCCATGTCCAAGCAACACCCATGTCCAAGCAACGCCCTTGTCCAAGCAACACTCATGTCCAAGCAACAGCCATGTCCAAGCAACGCCCATGTCCAAGCAACACCCATGTTCAAGCAACAGTCATGTCCAAGCAACGCCCTTGTCCAAGCAACACCCATGTCCAAGCAACACCCATGTCCAAGCAACACTCATGTCCAAGCAACGCCCATGTCCAAGCAACACCCATGTCCAAGCAGCATCCATGTCCACGCAGCACCCATGTCCAAGCAACACCCATGTCCAAGCAACACCCATGTCCAAGCAACACCCATGTCCAAGCAACGCCCTTGTCCAAGCAACACCCATGTCCAAGCAACACCCATGTCCAAGCAACGCCCATGTCCAAGCAACGCCCTTGTCCAAGCAGCACCCATGTCCAAGCAGCACCCATGTCCAAGCAACACCCACGTCCAAGCAACACTCATGTCCAAGCAACACCCATGTCCAAGCAACGCCCATGTCCAAGCAACACCCTTGTCCAAGCAACACCCATGTCCAAGCAACGCCCTTGTCCAAGCAACACTCATGTCCAAGCAACACCCATGTCCAAGCAACACCCATGTCCAAGCAACACCCATGTCCAAGCAACACTCATGTCCAAGCAACGCCCTTGTCCAAGCAACACCCATGTCCAAGCAACACCCATGTCCAAGCAACACCCATGTCCAAGCAACACCCATGTCCAAGCAGCACCCATGTCCAAGCAACACCCATGTCCAAGCAGCACCCATGTCCAAGCAACGCCCATGTCCAAGCAACACCCATGTCCAAGCAACACCCATGTCCAAGCAACACTCATGTCCAAGCAACACCCATGTCCAAGCAACGCCCTCGTCCAAGCAGCACCCATGTCCAAGCAACACCCATGTCCAAGCAACACCCATGTCCAAGCAACACCCATGTCCAAGCAACACTCATGTCCAAGCAACAGCCATGTCCAAGCAACACCCATGTCCAAGCAACACTCATGTCCAAGCAACGCCCTTGTCCAAGCAACACCCATGTCCAAGCAACACCCATGTCCAAGCAACGCCCTTGTCCAAGCAACACCCATGTCCAAGCAACATTCATGTCCAACCAACGCCCTTGTCCAAGCAACACCCATGTCCAAGCAACACTCATGTCCAAGCAACACCCATGTCCAAACAACGCCCTTGTCCAAGCAACGCCCTTGTCCAAGCAGCACCCATGTCCAAGCAACACCGATGTCCAAGCAACACTCATGTTCAAGCAACACCCTTGTCCAAGCAACACCCATGTCCAAGCAACATCCATGTCCAAGCAACACTCATGTCCAAGCAGCACCCATGTCCAAGCAACACCCATGTCCAAGCAACACCCATGTCCAAGCAACACCCATGTCCAAGCAACGCCCTTGTCCAAGCAACACCCATGTCCAAGCAACATTCATGTCCAAGCAACGCCCTTGTCCAAGCAACACCCATGTCCAAGCAACGCCCTTGTCCAAGCAACATCCATGTCCAAGCAACGCCCTTGTCCAAGCAACACCCATGTCCAAGCAACACTCATGTCCAAGCAACGCCCTTGTCCAAGCAACACCCATGTCCAAGCAACACTCATGTCCAAGCAACACCCATGTCCAAGCAACGCCCTTGTCCAAGTGGCACCCATGTCCAAGCAACACCCATGTCCAAGCAACGCCCTTGTCCAAGCAACCCTCATGTCCAAGCAACACCCATGTCCAAGCAACACCCATGTCCAACACCCATGTCCAAGCAACACTCATGTCCAAGCAACACCCATGTCCAAGCAACGCCCTTGTCCAAGCAACACCCATGTCCAAGCAACACCCATGTCCAAGCAACACCCATGTCCCAGCAGCACCCATGTCCAAGCAACGCCCATGTCCAAGCAACACCCATGTCCAAGCAACACCCATGTCCAAGCAACACTCATGTCCAAGCAACACCCATGTCCAAGCAACGCCCTTGTCCAAGCAGCACCCATGTCCAAGCAACACCCATGTCCAAGCAACACCCATGTCCAAGCAACACCCATGTCCAAGCAACACCCATGTCCAAGCAACACCCATGTCCAAGCAACACTCATGTCCAAGCAACACCCATGTCCAAGCAACACCCATGTCCCAGCAGCACCCATGTCCAAGCAACGCCCATGTCCAAGCAACACCCATGTCCAAGCAACACCCATGTCCAAGCAACACTCATGTCCAAGCAACACCCATGTCCAAGCAACGCCCTTGTCCAAGCAGCACCCATGTCCAAGCAACACCCATGTCCAAGCAACACTCATGTCCAAGCAACACCCATGTCCAAGCAACACCCATGTCCAAGCAACACCCATGTCCAAGCAACACTCATGTCCAAGCAACGCCCTTGTCCAAGCAACACCCATGTCCAAGCAACACCCATGTCCAAGCAACGTCCTTTTCCAAGCAACCCTCACGTCCAAGCAGCACCCATGTCCAAGCAACACTCATGTCCAAGCAACACCCATGTCCAAGCATCACTCATGTCCAAGCAACACCCATGTCCAAGCAACACCCATGTCCAAGCAACACCCACGTCCAAGCAACACTCATGTCCAAGCAACACCCATGTCCAAGCAACGCCCTTGTCCAAGCAGCACCCATGCCCAAGCAACACCCATGTCCAAGCAACAGCCATGTCAAGCAACACCCATGTCCAAGCAACATGCATGTCCAAGCAACACTCATGTCCAAGCAACACCCATGTCCAAGCAACACCCATGTCCAAGCAACACCCATGTCCAAGCAACACTCATGTCCAAGCAACACCCATGTCCAAGCAACGCCCTTGTCCAAGCAGCACCCATGTCCAAGCAACACCCATGTCCAAGCAACACCCATGTCCAAGCAACACTCATGTCCAAGCAACACCCATGTCCAAGCAACACCCATGTCCAACCAACACTCATGTCCAAGCAACGCCCTTGTCCAAGCAACACCCATGTCCAAGCAGCACCCATGTCCAAGCAACACCCATGTCCAAGCAACACCAATGTCCAAGCAACACCCATGTCCAAGCAACACTCATGTCCAAGCAACACCCATGTCCAAGCAACGCCCTTGTCCAAGCAACACCCATGTCCAAGCAACACCCATGTCCAAGCAACACTCATGTCCAAGCAACGCCCTTGTCCAAGCAACACCCATGTCCAAGCAACACTCATGTCCAAGCAACACCCATGTCCAAGCAACACCCATGTCAAAGCAACACTCATGTCCAAGCAACACCCATGTCCAAGCAACACCCATGTCGAAGAAACGCCCTTGTCCAAGCAGCACCCATGTCCAAGCAACACTCATGTCCAAGCAACGCCCTTGTCCAAGCAACACCCATGTCCAAGCAACACTCATGTCCAAGCAGCACCCATGTCCAAGCAACGCCCTTGTCCAAGCAGCACCCCTGTCCAAGCAACACCCATGTCCAAGCAACACCCATGTCCAAGCAACACCCATGTCCAAGCAACGCCCTTGTCCAAGCAACACCCATGTCCAAGCAACACTCATGTCCAAGCAGCACCCATGTCCAAGCAACGCCCTTGTCCAAGCAACACCCATGTCCAAGCAACACTCATGTCCAAGCAACGCCCTTGTCCAAGCAACACCCATGTCCAAGCAACACCCATGTCCAAGCAACACCCATCTCCAAGCAACACTCATGTCCAAGCAACACTCATGTCCAAGCAACACCCATGTCCAAGCAACACTCATGTCCAAGCAACACCCATGTCCAAGCAACGCCCTTGTCCAAGCAACACCCATGTCCAAGCAACACCCATGTCCAAGCAACGCCCTTGTCCAAGCAACACCCATGTCCAAGCAACACTCATGTCCAAGCAGCACCCATGTCCAAGCAACGCCCTTGTCCAAGCAGCACCCATGTCCAAGCAACACCCATGTCCAAGCAACGCCCTTGTCCAAGCAACACTCATGTCCAAGCAACACCCATGTCCAAGCAACACCCATGTCCAACACCCATGTCCAAACAACACTCATGTCCAAGCAACAGCCATGTCCAAGCAACGCCCTTGTCCAAGCAACACCCATGTCCAGGCAACACTCATGTCCAAGCAACGCCCTTGTCCAAGCAACACCCATGTCCAAGCAACACCCATGTCCAAGCAACACCCATGTCCAAGCAGCACCCATGTCCAAGCAACACCCATGTCCAACCAACACCCATGTCCAAGCAACACCCATGTCCAAGCAACACTCATGTCCAAGCAACACCCATGTCCAAGCAACGCCCTTGTCCAAGCAGCACCCATGTCCAAGCAACACCCATGTCCAAGCAACACCCATGTCCAAGCAACACCCATGTCCAAGCAACACCCATGTCCAAGCAACACCCATGTCCAAGCAACACTCATGTCCAAGCAACGCCCTTGTCCAAGCAACACCCATGTCCAAGCAACACCCATGTCCAAGCAACGCCCTTGTCCAAGCAACACTCATGTCCAAGCAGCACCCATGTCCAAGCAACACTCATGTCCAAGCAACACCCATGTCCAAGCATCACTCATGTCCAAGCAACGCCCTTGTCCAAGCAACACCCATGTCCAAGCAACACCCATGTCCAAGCAACACTCATGTCCAAGCAACACTCATGTCCAAGCAACACCCATGTCCAAGCAACACCCATGTCCAAGCAACACCCTTGTCCAAGCAGCACCCATGTCCAAGCAACGCCCTTGTCCAAGCAACACCCATGTCCAAGCAACGCCCTTGTCCAAGCAGCACCCATGTCCAAGCAACACCCATGTCCAAGCAACACCCATGTCCAAGCAACACTAATGTCCAAGCAACACCCATGTCCAAGCAACACCCATGTCCAACCAACACTCATGTCCAAGCAACGCCCTTGTCCAAGCAACACCCATGTCCAAGCAACACTCATGTCCAAGCAACGCCCTTGTCCACGCAACACCCATGTCCAAGCAACACCCATGTCCAAGCAACACCCATGTCCAAGCAACACCCATGTCCAAGCAACACTCATGTCCAAGCAACACCGATGTCCAAGCAACACCCATGTCCAAGCAACACCCATGTCCAAGCAACACCCAATTCGAAGAAACGCCCTTGTCCAAGCAGCACCCATGTCCAAGCAACACTCATGTCCAAGCAACGCCCTTGTCCAAGCAACACCCATGTCCAAGCAACACTCATGTCCAAGCAGCACCCATGTCCAAGCAACGCCCTTGTCCAAGCAGCACCCATGTCCAAGCAACACCCATGTCCAAGCAACACCCATGTCCAAGCAACACTCATGTCCAAGCAACACCCATGTCCAAGCGACACTCATGTCCAAGCAACACCCATGTCCAAGTAACACCCTTGTCCAAGCAACACTCATGTCCAAGCAACACCCATGTCCAAGCGACACTCATGTCCAAGCAGCAGCACCCATGTCCAAGCAACACCCATGTCCAAGCAACGCCCTTGTCCAAGCAGCACCCATGTCCAAGCAACACTCATGTCCAAGCAACGCCCTTGTCCAAGCAACACCCGTGTCCAAGCAACACTCATGTCCAAGCAACACTCATGTCCAAGCAACACCCATGTCCAAGCAACACCCATGTCCAAGCAACACCCATGTCCAAGCAACACCCATGTCCAAGCAACACTCATGTCCAAGCAACACCCATGTCCAAGCAACACCCATGTCGAAGCAACACTCATGTTCAAGCAACGCCCTTGTCCAAGCAGCACCCATGTCCAAGCAACGCCCTTGCCCAAGCAGCACCCATGTCCAAGCAACACTCATGTCCAAGCAACGACCTTGTCCAAGCAACACCCATGTCCAAGCAACACTCATGTCCAAGCAACACCCATGTCCAAGCAACACCCATGTCCAAGCAGCACCCATGTCCAAGCAACACCCATGTCCAAGCAACACCCATGTCCAAGCAACACCCATGTCCAAGCAACACCCATGTCCAAGCAACACCCATGTCCAAGCAACACCAATGTCCAAGCAACGCGCTTGTCCAAGCAGCACCCATGTCCAAGCAACACCCATGTCCAAGCAGCGCCCTTGTCCAAGCAACACCCATGTCCAAGCAACACCAATGTCCAAGCAACGCCCATGTCCAAGCAACACTCATGTCCAAGCAACACCCATGTCCAAGCAACACCCATGTCCAAGCAGCACCCATGTCCAAGCAGCACCCATGTCCAAGCAACACTCATGTCCAAGCAACGCCCTTGTCCAAGCAACACCCATGTCCAAGCAACACCCATGTCCAACCAACACTCATGTCCAAGCAACGCCCTTGTCCAAGCAACACCCATGTCCAAGCAACACCCATGTCCAAGCAACACTCATGTCCAAGCAACGCCCTTGTCCAAGCAACACCCATGTCCAAGCAACACCCATGTCCAAGCAACACCCATGTCCAAGCAACACCCATGTCCAAGCAACACCCATGTCCAAGCAACACTCATGTCCAAGCAACACCGATGTCCAAGCAACACCCATGTCCAAGCAACACCCATGTCCAAGCAACACCCATGTCGAAGAAACGCCCTTGTCCAAGCAGCACCCATGTCCAAGCAACACTCATGTCCAAGCAACGCCCTTGTCCAAGCAACACCCATGTCCAAGCAACACCCATGTCCAAGCAACACTCATGTCCAAGCAGCACCCATGTCCAAGCAACGCCCTTGTCCAAGCAACACCCATGTCCAAGCAACACTCATGTCCAAGCAACGCCCTTGTCCAAGCAACACCCATGTCCAAGCAACACCCATGTCCAAGCAACACCCATCTCCAAGCAACACTCATGTCCAAGCAACACTCATGTCCAAGCAACACCCATGTCCAAGCAACACTCATGTCCAAGCAACACCCATGTCCAAGCAACGCCCTTGTCCAAGCAACACCCATGTCCAAGCAACACTCATGTCCAAGCAACGCCCTTGTCCAAGCAACACCCATGTCCAAGCAACACTCATGTCCAAGCAGCACCCATGTCCAAGCAACGCCCTTGTCCAAGCAGCACCCATGTCCAAGCAACACCCATGTCCAAGCAACGCCCTTGTCCAAGCAACACTCATGTCCAAGCAACACCCATGTCCAAGCAACACCCATGTCCAACACCCATGTCCAAGCAACACCCATGTCCAAGCAACGCCCTTGTCCAAGCAACACCCATGTCCAGGCAACACTCATGTCCAAGCAACGCCCTTGTCCAAGCAACACCCATGTCCAAGCAACACCCATGTCCAAGCAACACCCATGTCCAAGCAGCACCCATGTCCAAGCAACGCCCATGTCCAAGCAACACCCATGTCCAAGCAACACCCATGTCCAAGCAACACTCATGTCCAAGCAACACCCATGTCCAAGCAACGCCCTTGTCCAAGCAGCACCCATGTCCAAGCAACACCCATGTCCAAGCAACACCCATGTCCAAGCAACACCCATGTCCAAGCAACACCCATGTCCAAGCAACACCCATGTCCAAGCAACACTCATGTCCAAGCAACGCCCTTGTCCAAGCAACACCCATGTCCAAGCAACACCCATGTCCAAGCAACGCCCTTGTCCAAGCAACACTCATGTCCAAGCAGCACCCATGTCCAAGCAACACCCATGTCCAAGCATCACTCATGTCCAAGCAACGCCCTTGTCCAAGCAACACCCATGTCCAAGCAACACCCATGTCCAAGCAACACTCATGTCCAAGCAACACTCATGTCCAAGCAACACCCATGTCCAAGCAACACCCATGTCCAAGCAACACCCATGTCCAAGCAACACCCTTGTCCAAGCAGCACCCATGTCCAAGCAACACTCATGTCCAAGCAACACCCATGTCCAAGCAACGCCCTTGTCCAAGCAGCACCCATGTCCAAGCAACACCCATGTCCAAGCAACACCCATGTCCAAGCAACACTCATGTCCAAGCAACACCCATGTCCAAGCAACACCCATGTCCAACCAACACTCATGTCCAAGCAACGCCCTTGTCCAAGCAACACCCATGTCCAAGCAACACCCATGTCCAAGCAACACTCATGTCCAAGCAACGCCCTTGTCCAAGCAACACCCATGTCCAAGCAACACCCATGTCCAAGCAACACCCATGTCCAAGCAACACCCATGTCCAAGCAACACTCATGTCCAAGCAACACCGATGTCCAAGCAACACCCATGTCCAAGCAACACCCATGTCCAAGCAACACCCATGTCGAAGAAACGCCCTTGTCCAAGCAGCACCCATGTCCAAGCAACACTCATGTCCAAGCAACGCCCTTGTCCAAGCAACACCCATGTCCAAGCAACACTCATGTCCAAGCAGCACCCATGTCCAAGCAACGCCCTTGTCCAAGCAGCACCCATGTCCAAGCAACACCCATGTCCAAGCAACACCCATGTCCAAGCAACACTCATGTCCAAGCAACACCCATGTCCAAGCGACACTCATGTCCAAGCAACACCCATGTCCAAGTAACACCCTTGTCCAAGCAACACTCATGTCCAAGCAACACCCATGTCCAAGCGACACTCATGTCCAAGCAGCAGCACCCATGTCCAAGCAACACCCATGTCCAAGCAACGCCCTTGTCCAAGCAGCACCCATGTCCAAGCAACACTCATGTCCAAGCAACGCCCTTGTCCAAGCAACACCCGTGTCCAAGCAACACTCATGTCCAAGCAACACCCATGTCCAAGCAACACCCATGTCCAAGCAACACCCATGTCCAAGCAACACCCATGTCCAAGCAACACCCATGTCCAAGCAACACTCATGTCCAAGCAACACCCATGTCCAAGCAACACCCATGTCGAAGCAACACTCATGTTCAAGCAACGCCCTTGTCCAAGCAGCACCCATGTCCAAGCAACGCCCTTGCCCAAGCAGCACCCATGTCCAAGCAACACTCATGTCCAAGCAACGACCTTGTCCAAGCAACACCCATGTCCAAGCAACACTCATGTCCGAGCAACACCCATGTCGAAGCAACACCCATGTCCAAGCAGCACCCATGTCCAAGCAACACCCATGTCCAAGCAACACCCATGTCCAAGCAACACCCATGTCCAAGCAACACTGATGTCCAAGCAACACCCATGTCCAAGCAACGCGCTTGTCCAAGCAGCACCCATGTCCAAGCAACACCCATGTCCAAGCAGCGCCCTTGTCCAAGCAACACCCATGTCCAAGCAACACCAATGTCCAAGCAACGCCCATGTCCAAGCAACACTCATGTCCAAGCAACACCCATGTCCAAGCAGCACCCATGTCCAAGCAGCACCCATGTCCAAGCAACACTCATGTCCAAGCAACGCCCTTGTCCAAGCAACACCCATGTCCAAGCAACACCCATGTCCAACCAACACTCATGTCCAAGCAACGCCCTTGTCCAAGCAACACCCATGTCCAAGCAACACCCATGTCCAAGCAACACTCATGTCCAAGCAACGCCCTTGTCCAAGCAACACCCATATCCAAGCAACACCCATGTCCAAGCAACACCCATGTCCAAGCAACACCCATGTCCAAGCAACACTCATGTCCAAGCAACACCGATGTCCAAGCAACACCCATGTCCAAGCAACACCCATGTCCAAGCAACACCCATGTCGAAGAAACGCCCTTGTCCAAGCAGCACCCATGTCCAAGCAACACTCATGTCCAAGCAACGCCCTTGTCCAAGCAACACCCATGTCCAAGCAACACTCATGTCCAAGCAGCACCCATGTCCAAGCAACGCCCTTGTCCAAGCAGCACCCATGTCCAAGCAACACCCATGTCCAAGCAACACCCATGTCCAAGCAACACTGTTCAAGCAACACCCATGTCCAAGCGACACTCATGTCCAAGCAACACCCATGTCCAAGTAACACCCTTGTCCAAGCAACACTCATGTCCAAGCAACACCCATGTCCAAGCGACACTCATGTCCAAGCAGCAGCACCCATGTCCAAGCAACACCCATGTCCAAGCAACGCCCTTGTCCAAGCAGCACCCATGTCCAAGCAACACTCATGTCCAAGCAACACCCATGTCCAAGCAACGCCCTTGTCCAAGCAACACCCGTGTCCAAGCAACACTCATGTCCAAGCAACACCCATGTCCAAGCAACGCCCTTGTCCAAGCAGCACCCATGTCCAAGCAACACCCATGTCCAAGCAACACCCATGTCCAAGCAACACCCATGTCCAAGCAACACCCATGTCCAAGCAACACCCATGTCGAAGCAACACTCATGTTCAAGCAACGCCCTTGTCCAAGCAGCACCCATGTCCAAGCAACGCCCTTGCCCAAGCAACACCCATGTCCAAGCAACACTCATGTCCAAGCAACGACCTTGTCCAAGCAACACCCATGTCCAAGCAACACTCATGTCCAAGCAACACCCATGTCCAAGCAACGCCCTTGTCCAAGCAGCACCCATGTCCAACCAACACCCATGTCCAAGCAACACCCATGTCCAAGCAACACCCATGTCCAAGCAACACTCATGTCCAAGCAACACCCATGTCCAAGCAACGCGCTTGTCCAAGCAGCACCCATGTCCAAGCAACACCCATGTCCAAGCAGCGCCCTTGTCCAAGCAACACCCATGTCCAAGCAACACCCATGTCCAAGCAACGCCCATGTCCAAGCAACACTCATGTCCAAGCAACACCCATGTCCAAGCAACACCCATGTCCAAGCAGCACCCATGTCCAAGCAGCACCCATGTCCAGGCAACACCGATGTCCAAGCAGCACCCATGTCCAAGCAACACCCATGTCCAAGCAACACCCATGTCCAAGCAACACCCATGTCCAAGCAACACCCATGTCCAAGCAACACCCATGTCCAAGCAACGCGCTTGTCCAAGCAGCACCCATGTCCAAGCAACACCCATGTCCAAGCAACGCCCATGTCCAAGCAACACTCATGTCCAAGCAACACCCATGTCCAAGCAACACCCATGTCCAAGCAACACCCATGTCCAAGCAACACTCATGTCCAAGCAAGACCCATGTCCAAGCAACGCCCTTGTCCAAGCAACGCCCTTGTCCAAGCAACACCCATGTCCAAGCAACACTCATGTCCAAGCAACACCCATGTCCAAGCAACACTCATGTCCAAGCAACACCCATGTCCAAGCAACAGTCATGTCCAAGCAACGCCCTTGTCCAAGCAACACCGATGTCCAAGCAACACTCATGTCCAAGCAACACCCATGTCCAAGCAACGCCCTGGTCCAAGCAGCACCCATGTCCAAGCAACACTCATGTCCAAGCAACACCCATGTCCAAGCAACACCCATGTCCAAGCAACACCCATGTCCAAGCAACACCCATGTCCAAGCAACACTCATGTCCAAGCAACACCCATGTCCAAGCAACACTCATGTCCAAGCAACACCCATGTCCAAGCAACACCCATGTCCAAGCAACACCCATGTCCAAGCAACACCCATGTCCAAGCAACACCCATGTCCAAGCAACACCCATGTCCAAGCAACACCCAAGTCCAAGCAACACTCATGTCCAAGCAACGCCCTTGTCCAAGCAACACCCATGTCCAAGCAACACCCATGTCCAAGCAGCACCCATGTCCAAGCAACACCCATGTCCAAGCAACACCCATGTCCAAGCAACACCCATGTCCAAGCAACACCCATGTCCAAGCAACACCCATGTCCAAGCAACACCCATGTCCAAGCAACGCCCTTGTCCAAGCAACACCCATGTCCAAGCAACACTCATGTCCAAGCAACACCCATGTCCAAGCAACACCCATGTCCAAGCAACACCCATGTCCAAGCAACACCCATGTCCAAGCAACACTCATGTCCAAGCAACACCCATGTCCAAGCAACACCCATGTCCAAGCAACACCCATGTCCAAGCAACACCCATGTCCAAGCAACACCCATGTCCAAGCAACACCCATGTCCAAGCAACACCCAAGTCCAAGCAACACTCATGTCCAAGCAACGCCCTTGTCCAAGCAACACCCATGTCCAAGCAACACCCATGTCCAAGCAGCACCCATGTCCAAGCAACACCCATGTCCAAGCAACACCCATGTCCAAGCAACACCCATGTCCAAGCAACACACATGTCCAAGCAACGCTCTTGTCCAAGCAACACCCATGTCCAAGCAACGCCCTTGTCCAAGCAACACCCATGTCCAAGCAACACCCATGTCCAAGCAACACTCATGTCCAAGCAACACCCATGTCCAAGCAACGCCCTTGTCCAAGCAGCACCCATGTCCAAGCAACACCCATGTCCAAGCAACACCCATGTCCAAGCAACACCCATGTCCAAGCAACACCCATGTCCAAGCAACACCCATGTCCAAGCAACACCCATGTCGAAGAAACGCCCTTGTCCAAGCAGCACCCATGTCCAAGCAACACTCATGTCCAAGCAACGCCCTTGTCCAAGCAACACCCATGTCCAAGCAACACTCATGTCCAAGCAACACCCATGTCCAAGCAACGCCCTGGTCCAAGCAGCACCCATGTCCAAGCAACACTCATGTCCAAGCAACACCCATGTCCAAGCAACACCCATGTCCAAGCAACACTCATGTCCAAGCAACACCCATGTCCAAGCAACACTCATGTCCAAGCAACACCCATGTCCAAGCAACACTCATGTCCAAGCAACACCCATGTCCAAGCAACACCCATGTCCAAGCAACACCCATGTCCAAGCAACACCCATGTCCAAGCAACACCCATGTCCAAGCAACGCGCTTGTCCAAGCAACACCCAAGTCCAAGCAACACTCATGTCCAAGCAACGCCCTTGTCCAAGCAACACCCATGTCCAAGCAACACCCATGTCCAAGCAGCACCCATGTCCAAGCAACACCCATGTCCAAGCAACACCCATGTCCAAGCAACACCCATGTCCAAGCAACACCCATGTCCAAGCAACACCCATGTCCAAGCAACACCCATGTCCAAGCAACGCCCTTGTCCAAGCAACACCCATGTCCAAGCAACACACATGTCCAAGCAACGCTCTTGTCCAAGCAACACCCATGTCCAAGCAACGCCCTTGTCCAAGCAACACCCATGTCCAAGCAACACCCATGTCCAAGCAACACTCATGTCCAAGCAACACCCATGTCCAAGCAACGCCCTTGTCCAAGCAGCACCCATGTCCAAGCAACACCCATGTCCAAGCAACACCCATGTCCAAGCAACACCCATGTCCAAGCAACACCCATGTCCAAGCAACACCCATGTCCAAGCAACACCCATGTCGAAGAAACGCCCTTGTCCAAGCAGCACCCATGTCCAAGCAACACTCATGTCCAAGCAACGCCCTTGTCCAAGCAACACCCATGTCCAAGCAACACTCATGTCCAAGCAGCACCCATGTCCAAGCAACGCCCTTGTCCAAGCAGCACCCATGTCCAAGCAACACCCATGTCCAAGCAACATTCATGTCCAAGCAACACTCATGTCCAAGCAACACCCATGTCCAAGCGACACTCATGTCCAAGCAACACCCGTGTCCAAGTAACACCCTTTTCCAAGCAACACTCATGTCCAAGCAACACCCATGTCCAAGCGACACTCATGTCCAAGCAGCAGCACCCATGTCCAAGCAACACCCATGTCCAAGCAACGCCCTTGTCCAAGTAGCACCCATGTCCAAGCAACACTCATGTCCAAGCAACGCCCTTGTCCAAGCCACACCCGTGTCCAAGCAACACTCATGTCCAAGCAACACCCATGTCCAAGCAACGCCCTTGTCCAAGCAGCACCCATGTCCAAGCAACACCCATGTCCAAGCAACACCCATGTCCAAGCAACACCCATGTCCAAGCAACACCCATGTCGAAGCAACACTCATGTTCAAGCAACGCCCTTGTCCAAGCAGCACCCATGTCCAAGCAACGCCCTTGCCCAAGCAGCACCCATGTCCAAGCAACACTCATGTCCAAGCAACGACCTTGTCCAAGCAACACCCATGTCCAAGCAACACTCATGTCCAAGCAACACCCATGTCCAAGCAACACCCATGTCCAAGCAGCACCCATGTCCAAGCAACACCCATGTCCAAGCAACACCCATGTCCAAGCAAAACCCATGTCCAAGCAACACTCATGTCCAAGCAACACCCATGTCCAAGCAACGCGCTTGTCCAAGCAGCACCCATGTCCAAGCAACACCCATGTCCAAGCAGCGCCCTTGTCCAAGCAACACCCATGTCCAAGCAACACCCATGTCCAAGCAACGCCCATGTCCAAGCAACACTCATGTCCAAGCAACACCCATGTCCAAGCAACACCCATGTCCAAGCAGCACCCATGTCCAAGCAGCACCCATGTCCAGGCAACACCGATGTCCAAGCAGCACCCATGTCCAAGCAACACCCATGTCCAAGCAACACCCATGTCCAAGCAACACCCATGTCCAAGCAACGCCCTTGTCCAAGCCACACCCGTGTCCAAGCAACACTCATGTCCAAGCAACGCCCTTGTCCAAGCCACACCCGTGTCCAAGCAACACTCATGTCCAAGCAACACCCATGTCCAAGCAACGCCCTTGTCCAAGCAGCACCCATGTCCAAGCAACACCCATGTCCAAGCAACACCCATGTCCAAGCAACACCCATGTCCAAGCAACACCCATGTCGAAGCAACACTCATGTTCAAGCAACGCCCTTGTCCAAGCAGCACCCATGTCCAAGCAACGCCCTTGCCCAAGCAGCACCCATGTCCAAGCAACACTCATGTCCAAGCAACGACCTTGTCCAAGCAACACCCATGTCCAAGCAACACTCATGTCCAAGCAACACCCATGTCCAAGCAACACCCATGTCCAAGCAGCACCCATGTCCAAGCAACACCCATGTCCAAGCAACACCCATGTCCAAGCAAAACCCATGTCCAAGCAACACTCATGTCCAAGCAACACCCATGTCCAAGCAACGCGCTTGTCCAAGCAGCACCCATGTCCAAGCAACACCCATGTCCAAGCAGCGCCCTTGTCCAAGCAACACCCATGTCCAAGCAACACCCATGTCCAAGCAACGCCCATGTCCAAGCAACACTCATGTCCAAGCAACACCCATGTCCAAGCAACACCCATGTCCAAGCAGCACCCATGTCCAAGCAGCACCCATGTCCAGGCAACACCGATGTCCAAGCAGCACCCATGTCCAAGCAACACCCATGTCCAAGCAACACCCATGTCCAAGCAACACCCATGTCCAAGCAACACCCATGTCCAAGCAACGCCCTTGTCCAAGCAACACCCATGTCCAAGCAACGCCCATGTCCAAGCAACACTCATGTCCAAGCAACACCCATGTCCAAGCAAGACTCATGTCCAAGCAACACCCATGTCCAAGCAACACTCATGTCCAAGCAACGCCCTTGTCCAAGCAACACCCATGTCCAAGCAACACTCATGTCCAAGCAACACCCATGTCCAAGCAACACTCATGTCCAAGCAGCACCCATGTCCAAGCAACACTCATGTCCAAGCAACACCCATGTCCAAGCAACACCCATGTCCAAGCAACACTCATGTCCAAGCAACACCCATGTCCAAGCAACACTCATGTCCAAGCAACACCCATGTCCAAGCAACACTCATGTCCAAGCAACACCCATGTCCAAGCAACACCCATGTCCAAGCAACACCCATGTCCAAGCAACACCCATGTCCAAGCAACACCCATGTCCAAGCAACACTCATGTCCAAGCAACACCCATGTCCAAGCAACACCCAAGTCCAAGCAACACTCATGTCCAAGCAACGCCCTTGTCCAAGAAGCACCCATGTCCAAGCAACACCCATGTCCAAGCAACATTCATGTCCAAGCAACACTCATGTCCAAGCAACACCCATGTCCAAGCGACACTCATGTCCAAGCAACACCCGTGTCCAAGTAACACCCTTTTCCAAGCAACACTCATGTCCAAGCAACACCCATGTCCAAGCGACACTCATGTCCAAGCAGCAGCACCCATGTCCAAGCAACACCCATGTCCAAGCAACGCCCTTGTCCAAGCAGCACCCATGTCCAAGCAACACTCATGTCCAAGCAACGCCCTTGTCCAAGCAACACCCGTGTTCAAGCAACACTCATGTCCAAGCAACAGCCATGTCCAAGCAACGCCCTTGTCCAAGCAGCACCCATGTCCAAGCAACACCCATGTCCAAGCAACACCCATGTCCAAGCAACACCCATGTCCAAGCGACACCCATGTCCAAGCAACACCCATGTCGAAGCAACACTCATGTTCAAGCAACGCCCTTGTCCAAGCAGCACCCATGTCCAAGCAACGCCCTTGCCCAAGCAGCACCCATGTCCAAGCAACACTCATGTCCAAGCAACGACCTTGTCCAAGCAACACCCATGTCCAAGCAACACTCATGTCCAAGCAACACCCATGTCCAAGCAACACCCATGTCCAAGCAGCACCCATGTCCAAGCAACACCCATGTCCAAGCAACACCCATGTCCAAGCAAAACCCATGTCCAAGCAACACTCATGTCCAAGCAACACCCATGTCCAAGCAACGCGCTTGTCCAAGCAGCACCCATGTCCAAGCAACACCCATGTCCAAGCAGCGCCCTTGTCCAAGCAACACCCATGTCCAAGCAACACCCATGTCCAAGCAACGCCCATGTCCAAGCAACACTCATGTCCAAGCAACACCCATGTCCAAGCAACACCCATGTCCAAGCAGCAACCATGTCCAAGCAGCACCCATGTCCAGGCAACACCGATGTCCAAGCAGCACCCATGTCCAAGCAACACCCATGTCCAAGCAACACCCATGTCCAAGCAACACCCATGTCCAAGCAACACTCATGTCCAAGCAACACCCATGTCCAAGCAACACCCATGTCCAAGCAACGCCCTTGTCCAAGCAACACCCATGTCCAAGCAACGCCCATGTCCAAGCAACACTCATGTCCAAGCAACACCCATGTCCAAGCAAGACTCATGTCCAAGCAACACCCATGTCCAAGCAACACTCATGTCCAAGCAACGGCCTTGTCCAAGCAACACCCATGTCCAAGCAACACTCATGTCCAAGCAACACCCATGTCCAAGCAACACTCATGTCCAAGCAGCACCCATGTCCAAGCAACACTCATGTCCAAGCAACACCCATGTCCAAGCAACACCCATGTCCAAGCAACACTCATGTCCAAGCAACACCCATGTCCAAGCAACACCCATGTCCAAGCAACACCCATGTCCAAGCAACACCCATGTCCAAGCAACACCCATGTCCAAGCAACACTCATGTCCAAGCAACACCCATGTCCAAGCAACACCCAAGTCCAAGCAACACTCATGTCCAAGCAACGCCCTTGTCCAAGCAACACCCATGTCCAAGCAACACCCATGTCCAAGCAGCACCCATGTCCAAGCAACACCCATGTCCAAGCAACACCCATGTCCAAGCAACACCCATGTCCAAGCAACACCCATGTCCAAGCAACACCCATGTCCAAGCAACACCCACGTCCAAGCAACGCCCTTGTCCAAGCGACACCCATGTCCAAGCAACACACATGTATAAGCAACGCTCTTGTCCAAGCAACACCCATGTCCAAGCAACGCCCTTGTCCAAGCAACACCCATGTCCAAGCAACACCCATGTCCAAGCAACACTCATATCCAAGCAACACCCATGTCCAAGCAACGCCCTTGTCCAAGCAGCACCCATGTCCAAGCAACACCCATGTCCAAGCAACACCCATGTCCAAGCAACACCCATGTCCAAGCAACGCCCTTGTCCAAGCAACACCCATGTCCAAGCAACACACATGTCCAAGCAACGCCCTTGTCCAAGCAACACCCATGTCCAAGCAACACTCATGTCCAAGCAACACCCATGTCCCAGCAACGCCCTTGTCCAAGCAACACTCATGTCCAAGCAACGCCCTTGTCCAAGCAGCACCCATGTCCAAGCAACACTCATGTCCAAGCAACGCCCTTGTCCAAGCAACACCCATGTCCAAGCAACACTCATGTCCAAGCAGCACCCATGTCCAAGCAACGCCCTTGTCCAAGCAGCACCCATGTCCAAGCAACACCCATGTCCAAGCAACACCCATGTCCAAGCAACACCCATGTCCAAGCAACACCCATGTCCAAGCAACACCCATGTCCAAGCAACACTCATGTCCAAGCAACGCCCTTGTCCAAGCAACACCCATGTCCAAGCAACACCCATGTCCAAGCAACACCCATGTCCAAGCAACACCCATGTCCAAGCAACGCCCTTGTCCAAGCAACACCCATGTCCAAGCAACACCCATGTCCGAGCAACACCCATGCCCAAGCAACACCCATGTCCAAGCAACGCCCTTGTCCAAGCAACACCCATGTCCAAGCAGCACCCATGTCCAAGCAACACCCATGTCCAAGCAACACCCATGTCCAAGCAACACCCATGTCCAAGCAACACTCATGTCCAAGCAACACCCATGTCCAAGCAACACCCAAGTCCAAGCAACACTCATGTCCAAGCAACGCCCTTGTCCAAGCAGCACCCATGTCCAAGCAACATTCATGTCCAAGCAACACTCATGTCCAAGCAACACCCATGTCCAAGCAACACTCATGTCCAAGCAACACCCGTGTCCAAGTAACACCCTTTTCCAAGCAACACTCATGTCCAAGCAACACCCATGTCCAAGCGACACTCATGTCCAAGCAGCAGCACCCATGTCCAAGCAACACCCATGTCCAAGCAACGCCCTTGTCCAAGCAGCACCCATGTCCAAGCAACACCCATGTCCAACCAACACTCATGTCCAAGCAACACACATGTATAAGCAACGCTCTTGTCCAAGCAACACCCATGTCCAAGCAACGCCCTTGTCCAAGCAACACCCATGTCCAAGCAACACCCATGTCCAAGCAACACTCATATCCAAGCAACACCCATGTCCAAGCAACGCCCTTGTCCAAGCAGCACCCATGTCCAAGCAACACCCATGTCCAAGCAACACCCATGTCCAAGCAACACCCATGTCCAAGCAACGCCCTTGTCCAAGCAACACCCATGTCCAAGCAACACACATGTCCAAGCAACGCCCTTGTCCAAGCAACACCCATGTCCAAGCAACACTCATGTCCAAGCAACACCCATGTCCCAGCAACGCCCTTGTCCAAGCAACACTCATGTCCAAGCAACGCCCTTGTCCAAGCAGCACCCATGTCCAAGCAACACTCATGTCCAAGCAACGCCCTTGTCCAAGCAACACCCATGTCCAAGCAACACTCATGTCCAAGCAGCACCCATGTCCAAGCAACGCCCTTGTCCAAGCAGCACCCATGTCCAAGCAACACCCATGTCCAAGCAACACCCATGTCCAAGCAACACCCATGTCCAAGCAACACCCATGTCCAAGCAACACCCATGTCCAAGCAACACTCATGTCCAAGCAACGCCCTTGTCCAAGCAACACCCATGTCCAAGCAACACCCATGTCCAAGCAACACCCATGTCCAAGCAACACCCATGTCCAAGCAACGCCCTTGTCCAAGCAACACCCATGTCCAAGCAACACCCATGTCCGAGCAACACCCATGCCCAAGCAACACCCATGTCCAAGCAACGCCCTTGTCCAAGCAACACCCATGTCCAAGCAGCACCCATGTCCAAGCAACACCCATGTCCAAGCAACACCCATGTCCAAGCAACACCCATGTCCAAGCAACACTCATGTCCAAGCAACACCCATGTCCAAGCAACACCCAAGTCCAAGCAACACTCATGTCCAAGCAACGCCCTTGTCCAAGCAGCACCCATGTCCAAGCAACACCCATGTCCAAGCAACATTCATGTCCAAGCAACACTCATGTCCAAGCAACACCCATGTCCAAGCGACACTCATGTCCAAGCAACACCCGTGTCCAAGTAACACCCTTTTCCAAGCAACACTCATGTCCAAGCAACACCCATGTCCAAGCGACACTCATGTCCAAGCAGCAGCACCCATGTCCAAGCAACACCCATGTCCAAGCAACGCCCTTGTCCAAGCAGCACCCATGTCCAAGCAACACTCATGTCCAAGCAACGCCCTTGTCCAAGCAACACCCGTGTTCAAGCAACACTCATGTCCAAGCAACAGCCATGTCCAAGCAACGCCCTTGTCCAAGCAGCACCCATGTCCAAGCAACACCCATGTCCAAGCAACACCCATGTCCAAGCAACACCCATGTCCAAGCGACACCCATGTCCAAGCAACACCCATGTCGAAGCAACACTCATGTTCAAGCAACGCCCTTGTCCAAGCAGCACCCATGTCCAAGCAACGCCCTTGCCCAAGCAGCACCCATGTCCAAGCAACACTCATGTCCAAGCAACGACCTTGTCCAAGCAACACCCATGTCCAAGCAACACTCATGTCCAAGCAACACCCATGTCCAAGCAACACCCATGTCCAAGCAGCACCCATGTCCAAGCAACACCCATGTCCAAGCAACACCCATGTCCAAGCAAAACCCATGTCCAAGCAACACTCATGTCCAAGCAACACCCATGTCCAAGCAACGCGCTTGTCCAAGCAGCACCCATGTCCAAGCAACACCCATGTCCAAGCAGCGCCCTTGTCCAAGCAACACCCATGTCCAAGCAACACCCATGTCCAAGCAACGCCCATGTCCAAGCAACACTCATGTCCAAGCAACACCCATGTCCAAGCAACACCCATGTCCAAGCAGCACCCATGTCCAAGCAGCACCCATGTCCAGGCAACACCGATGTCCAAGCAGCACCCATGTCCAAGCAACACCCATGTCCAAGCAACACCCATGTCCAAGCAACACCCATGTCCAAGCAACACCCATGTCCAAGCAACGCCCTTGTCCAAGCAACACCCATGTCCAAGCAACGCCCATGTCCAAGCAACACTCATGTCCAAGCAACACTCATGTCCAAGCAACACTCATGTCCAAGCAACGGCCTTGTCCAAGCAACACCCATGTCCAAGCAACACTCATGTCCAAGCAACACCCATGTCCAAGCAACACTCATGTCCAAGCAGCACGCATGTCCAAGCAACACTCATGTCCAAGCAACACCCATGTCCAAGCAACACCCATGTCCAAGCAACGCCCATGTCCAAGCAAGACTCATGTCCAAGCAACACCCATGTCCAAGCAACACTCATGTCCAAGCAACGGCCTTGTCCAAGCAACACCCATGTCCAAGCAACACTCATGTCCAAGCAACACCCATGTCCAAGCAACACTCATGTCCAAGCAGCACGCATGTCCAAGCAACACTCATGTCCAAGCAACACCCATGTCCAAGCAACACCCATGTCCAAGCAACACTCATGTCCAAGCAACACCCATGTCCAAGCAACACTCATGTCCAAGCAACACCCATGTCCAAGCAACACTCATGTCCAAGCAACACCCATGTCCAAGCAACACTCATGTCCAAGCAACACCCATGTCCAAGCAACACTCATGTCCAAGCAACACCCATGTCCAAGCAACACTCATGTCCAAGCAACACCCATGTCCAAGCAACACTCATGTCCAAGCAACACCCATGTCCAAGCAACACTCATGTCCAAGCAACACCCATGTCCAAGCAACACTCATGTCCAAGCAGCACGCATGTCCAAGCAACACTCATGTCCAAGCAACACCCATGTCCAAGCAACACCCATGTCCAAGCAACACTCATGTCCAAGCAACACCCATGTCCAAGCAACACTCATGTCCAAGCAACACCCATGTCCAAGCAACACTCATGTCCAAGCAACACCCATGTCCAAGCAACACCCATGTCCAAGCAACACCCATGTCCAAGCAACACCCATGTCCAAGCAACACCCATGTCCAAGCAACACTCATGTCCAAGCAACACCCATGTCCAAGCAACACCCAAGTCCAAGCAACACTCATGTCCAAGCAACGCCCTTGTCCAAGCAACACCCATGTCCAAGCAACACCCATGTCCAAGCAGCACCCATGTCCAAGCAACACCCATGTCCAAGCAACACCCATGTCCAAGCAACACCCATGTCCAAGCAACACCCATGTCCAAGCAACACCCATGTCCAAGCAACACCCACGTCCAAGCAACGCCCTTGTCCAAGCGACACCCATGTCCAAGCAACACACATGTATAAGCAACGCTCTTGTCCAAGCAACACCCATGTCCAAGCAACGCCCTTGTCCAAGCAACACCCATGTCCAAGCAACACCCATGTCCAAGCAACACTCATATCCAAGCAACACCCATGTCCAAGCAACGCCCTTGTCCAAGCAGCACCCATGTCCAAGCAACACCCATGTCCAAGCAACACCCATGTCCAAGCAACACCCATGTCCAAGCAACGCCCTTGTCCAAGCAACACCCATGTCCAAGCAACACACATGTCCAAGCAACGCCCTTGTCCAAGCAACACCCATGTCCAAGCAACACTCATGTCCAAGCAACACCCATGTCCCAGCAACGCCCTTGTCCAAGCAACACTCATGTCCAAGCAACGCCCTTGTCCAAGCAGCACCCATGTCCAAGCAACACTCATGTCCAAGCAACGCCCTTGTCCAAGCAACACCCATGTCCAAGCAACACTCATGTCCAAGCAGCACCCATGTCCAAGCAACGCCCTTGTCCAAGCAGCACCCATGTCCAAGCAACACCCATGTCCAAGCAACACCCATGTCCAAGCAACACCCATGTCCAAGCAACACCCATGTCCAAGCAACACTCATGTCCAAGCAACGCCCTTGTCCAAGCAACACCCATGTCCAAGCAACACCCATGTCCAAGCAACACCCATGTCCAAGCAACACCCATGTCCAAGCAACGCCCTTGTCCAAGCAACACCCATGTCCAAGCAACACCCATGTCCGAGCAACACCCATGCCCAAGCAACACCCATGTCCAAGCAACGCCCTTGTCCAAGCAACACTCATGTCCAAGCAACACTCATGTCCAAGCAACGCCCTTGTCCAAGCAACACCCATGTCCAAGCAACACTCATGTCCAAGCAACACCCATGTCCAAGCAACGCCCTTGTCCAAGCAGCACCCATGTCCAAGCAACACCCATGTCCAAGCAGCACCCATGTCCAAGCAACACTCATGTCCAAGCAACACTCATGTTCAAGCAACACCCACGTCCAAGCAACACTCATGTCCAAGCAACACCCATGTCCAAGCAACGCCCTTGTCCAAGCAGCACCCATGTCCAAGCAGCACCCATGTCCAAGCAACACCCATGTCCAAGCATCACTCATGTACAAGCAACACCCATGTCCAAGCAACACTCATGTCCAAGCAACACCCATGTCCAAGCAACGCCCTTGTCCAAGCAGCACCCATGTCCAAGCAACACCCATGTCCAAGCAACACCCATGTCCAAGCAACACCCATGTCCAAGCAACGCCCTTGTCCAAGCAACACCCATGTCCAAGCAACACTGATGTCCAAGCAACGCCCTTGTCCAAGCAACACCCATGTCCAAGCAACACTCATGTCAAAGCAACACCCATGTCCAAGCAACGCCCTTGTCCAAGCAGCACCCATGTCCAAGCAACGCCCATGTCCAAGCAACACCCATGTCCAAGCAACGCCCTTGTCCAAGCAGCACCCATGTCCAAGCAACACCCATGTCCAAGCAACACCCATGTCCAAGCAACACCCATGTCCAAGCAACGCCCTTGTCCAAGCAACACCCATGTGCAAGCAACACTGATGTCCAAGCAACGCCCTTGTCCAAGCAACACCCATGTCCAAGCAACACTCATGTCCAAGCAACACCAATGTCCAAGCAACGCCCTTGTCCAAGCAGCACCCATGTCCAAGCAACACTCATGTCCAAGCAACGCCCTTGTCCAAGCAACACCCATGTCCAAGCAACACTCATGTCCAAGCAACACCCATGTCCAAGCAACGCCCTTGTCCAAGCAGCACCCATGTCCAAGCAACACCCATGTCCAAGCAACGCCCTTGTCCAAGCCACACCCATGTCCAAGCAACATCCATGTCCAAGCAACACCCATGTCCAGGCAACGCCCTTGTCCAAGCAACACCCATGTCCAAGCAACGCCCTTGTCCAAGCAACACCCATGTCCAAGCAACACTCATGTCCAAGCAACAGCCATGTCCTAGCAACACCCATGTCCAAGCAACACCCATGTCCAAGCAACACTGATGTCCAAGCAACACCCATGTCCAAGCAACACTCATGTCCAAGCAACACCCATGTCCAAGCAACGCCTTTGTCCAAGCAGCACCCATGTCCAAGCAACACCCATGTCCAAGCAACACCCATGTCCAAGCAACACCCATGTCCAAGCAACACTCATGTCCGAGCAACACCCATGTCCAAGCAACGCCTTTGTCCAAGCAGCACCCATGTCCAAGCCACACCCATGTCCAAGCAACATCCATGTCCAAGCAACACCCATGTCCAGGCAACGCCCTTGTCCAAGCAACACCCATGTCCAAGCAACGCCCTTGTCCAAGCAACACCCATGTCCAAGCAACACTCATGTCCAAGCAACAGCCATGTCCAAGCAACACCCATGTCCAAGCAACACCCATGTCCAAGCAACACCCATGTCCAAGCAACACTCATGTCCAAGCAACACCCATGTCCAAGCAACACTCATGTCCAAGCAACAGCCATGTCCAAGCAACACCCATGTCCAAGCAACACCCATGTCCAAGCAACACCCATGTCCAAGCAACACT
Source organism: Eutreptiella sp. 'Long Island Sound 2002' (assembly GCA_964036045.1). Classification (NCBI taxonomy): domain Eukaryota; phylum Euglenozoa; class Euglenophyceae; order Eutreptiales; family Eutreptiaceae; genus Eutreptiella; species Eutreptiella sp. 'Long Island Sound 2002'. The sequence goes on along the minus strand of OZ038404.1, from coordinate 8,850,479 downwards.
CATGTCCAAGCAACACCCATGTCCAAGCAACGCCTTTGTCCAAGCAGCACCCATGTCCAAGCAACACCCATGTCCAAGCAACACCCATGTCCAAGCAACACCCATGTCCAAGCAACACTCATGTCCAAGCAACACCCATGTCCAAGCAACGCCTTTGTCCAAGCAGCACCCATGTCCAAGCAACACCCATGTCCAAGCAACACCCATGTCCAAGCAACACTCATGTCCAAGCAACGCCCTTGTCCAAGCAACACCCATGTCCAAGCAACACTCATGTCCAAGCAGCACCCATGTCCAAGCAACGCCCTTGTCCCAGCAGCACCCATGTCCAAGCAACACCCATGTCCAAGCAACACCCATGTCCAAGCAACACCCATGTCCAAGCAACACCCATGTCCAAGCAGCACCCATGTCCAAGCAACACTCATGTCCAAGCAACACCCATGTCCAACCAACGCCCTTGTCCAAGCAGCACCCATGTCCAAGCAGCACCCATGTCCAAGCAACGCCCTTGTCCAAGCAGCACCCATGTCCAAGCAACACTCATGTCCAAGCAACGCCCTTGTCCAAGCAACACCCATGTCCAAGCAACGCCCTTGTCCAAGCAGCACCCATGTCCAAGCAACACTCATGTCCAAGCAACGCCCTTGTCCAAGCAACACCCATGTCCAAGCAACACTCATGTCCAAGCAGCACCCATGTCCAAGCAACGCCCTTGTCCAAGCAGCACCCATGTCCAAGCAACACCCATGTCCAAGCAACACCCATGTCCAAGCAACACCCATGTCCAAGCAACACCCATGTCCAAGCAACACCCATGTCCAAGCAACACTCATGTCCAAGCAACGCCCTTGTCCAAGCAACACCCATGTCCAAGCAGCACCAATGTCCAAGCAACACCCATGTCCGAGCAACACCCATGTCCAAGCAACACCCATGTCCAAGCAACGCCCTTGTCCAAGCAACACTCATGTCCAAGCAACACTCATGTCCAAGCAACGCCCTTGTCCAAGCAACACCCATGTCCAAGCAACACTCATGTCCAAGCAACACCCATGTCCAAGCAACGGCCTTGTCCAAGCAGCACCCATGTCCAAGCAACACCCATGTCCAAGCAACACCCATGTCCAAGCAACACTCATGTCCAAGCAACACCCATGTTCAAGCAACACCCACGTCCAAGCAACACTCATGTCCAAGCAGCACCCATGTCCAAGCAACGCCCTTGTCCAAGCAGCACCCATGTCCAAGCAACACCCATGTCCAAGCAACACCCATGTCCAAGCATCACTCATGTACAAGCAACACCCATGTCCAAGCAACACCCATGTCCAAGCAACACTCATGTCCAAGCAACACCCATGTCCAAGCAACGCCCTTGTCCAAGCCGCACCCATGTCCAAGCAACACCCATGTCCAAGCAACACCCATGTCCAAGCAACACCCATGTCCAAGCAACGCCCTTGTCCAAGCAACACCCATGTCCAAGCAACACTGATGTCCAAGCAACGCCCTCGTCCAAGCAACACCCATGTCCAAGCAACACTCATGTCCAAGCAACACCCATGTCCAAGCAACGCCCTTGTCCAAGCAGCACCCATGTCCAAGCAACGCCCATGTCCAAGCAACACCCATGTCCAAGCAACGCCCATGTCCAAGCAACACTCATGTCCAAGCAACACCAATGTCCAAGCAACGCCCTTGTCCAAGCAGCACCCATGTCCAAGCAACACTCATGTCCAAGCAACGCCCTTGTCCAAGCAACACCCATGTCCAAGCAACACTCATGTCCAAGCAACACCCATGTCCAAGCAACGCCCTTGTCCAAGCAGCACCCATGTCCAAGCAACACCCATGTCCAAGCAACGCCCTTGTCCAAGCCACACCCATGTCCAAGCAACATCCATGTCCAAGCAACACCCATGTCCAGGCAATGCCCTTGTCCAAGCAACACCCATGTCCAAGCAACACTCATGTCCAAGCAACGCCCTTGTCCAAGCAACACCCATGTCCAAGCAACACCCATGTCCAAGCAACACTCATGTCCAAGCAACACCCATGTCCAAGCAACGCCCTTGTCCAAGCAGCACCCATGTCCAAGCAACACCCATGTCCAAGCAACACCCATGTCCAAGCAACACCCATGTCCAAGCAACACTCATGTCCAAGCAACACTCATGTCCAAGCAACACTGATGTCCAAGCAACGCCCTTGTCCAAGCAACACCCATGTCCAAGCAACACTCATGTCCAAGCAACACCCATGTCCAAGCAACGCCCTTGTCCAAGCAGCACCCATGTCCAAGCAACACTCATGTCCAAGCAACACTCATGTCCAAGCAACACTCATGTCCAAGCAACACTGATGTCCAAGCAACACCCATGTCCAAGCAACACCCATGTCCAAGCAACGCCCTTGTCCAAGCAACACCCATGTCCAAGCAACACTCATGTCCAAGCAACACCCATGTCCAAGCAACGCCCTTGTCCAAGCAGCACCCATGTCCAAGCAACACTCATGTCCAAGCAACACCCATGTCCAAGCAACACCCATGTCCAAGAAACACCCATGTCCAAGCAACACCCATGTCCAAGCAACACTCATGTCCAAGCAACACCCATGTCCAAGCAACGCCCTTGTCCAAGCAGCACCCATGTCCAAGCAACACTCATGTCCAAGCAACGCCCTTGTCCAACCAACACCCATGTCCAAGCAACACCCATGTCCAAGCAACACTCATGTCCAAGCAACACCCATGTCCAAGCAACGCCCTTGTCCAAGCAGCACCCATGTCCAAGCAACACCCATGTCCAAGCAACACCCATGTCCAAGCAACACCCATGTCCAAGCAACGCCCTTGTCCAAGCAACACTCATGTCCAAGCAACACTGATGTCCAAGCAACGCCCTTGTCCAAGCAACACCCATGTCCAAGCAACATTCATGTCCAAGCAACGCCCTTGTCCAAGCAACACCCATGTCTAAGCAACACCCATGTCCAAGCAACACCCATGTCCAAGCAACACTCATGTCCAAGCAACACCCATGTCCAAGCAACACTCATGTCCAAGCAACACCCATGTCCAACCAACGCCCTTGTCCAAGCAACACCCATGTCCAAGCAACACCCATGTCCAAGCAACGCCCTTGTCCAAGCAACACCCATGTCCAAGCGACGCCCTTGTCCAAGCAGCACCCATGTCCAAGCAACACCCATGTCCAAGCAACACTCCTGTCCAAGCAACACCCATGTCCAAGCAACACTCATGTCCAAGCAACACCCATGTCCAAGCAAGGCCCTTGTGCAAGCAGCACCCATGTCCAAGGAACACTCATGTCCAAGCAACGCCCTTGTCCAAGCAACACCCATGTCCAAGCAACACTCATGTCCAAGCAACACCCATGTCCAAGCAACGCCCTTGTCCAAGCAACACCCATGTCCAAGCAACACCCATGTCCAAGCAGCACCCATGTCCAAGCAACGCCCATGTCCAAGCAACACCCATGTCCAAGCAACACCGATGTCCAAGCAACACTCATGTCCAAGCAACACCCATGTCCAAGCAACGCCCTTGTCCAAGCAGCACCCATGTCCAAGCAACACCCATGTCCAAGCAACACCCATGTCCAAGCAACACCCATGTCCAAGCAACACTGATGTCCAAGCAACACCCATGTCCAAGCAACACTCATGTCCAAGCAACGCCCTTGTCCAAGCAACACCCATCTCCAAGCAACACTCATGTCCAAGCAACACCCATGTCCAAGCAACGCCCTTGTCCAAGCAGCACCCATGTCCAAGCAACACTCATGTCCAAGCAACACCCATGTCCAAGCAACACCCATGTCCAAGCAACACCCATGTCCAAGCAACACCCATGTCCAAGCAACACCCATGTCCAAGCAACACCGATGTCCAAGCAACACTCATGTCCAAGCAACACCCATGTCCAAGCAACGCCCTTGTCCAAGCAGCACCCATGTCCAAGCAACACCCATGTCCAAGCAACACCCATGTCCAAGCAACACTGATGTCCAAGCAACACCCATGTCCAAGCAACACCCATGTCCAAGCAACACTCATGTCCAAGCAACACCCATCTCCAAGCAACACTCATGTCCAAGCAACACCCATGTCCAAGCAACGCCCTTGTCCAAGCAGCACCCATGTCCAAGCAACACCCATGTCCAAGCAACACCCATGTCCAAGCAACACCCATGTCCAAGCAACACTCATGTCCAAGCAACACCCATGTCCAAGCAACACCCATGTCCAAGCAACACTCATGTCCAAGCAACACCCATGTCCAAGCAACGCCCTTGTCCAAGCAGCACCCATGTCCAAGCAACACCCATGTCCAAGCAACACCCATGTCCAAGCAACACTCATGTCCAAGCAACACCCATGTCCAAGCAACACCCATGTCCAAGCAGCACCCATGTCCAAGAAACACTCATGTCCAAGCAACACCCATGTCCAAGCAACGCCCTTGTCGAAGCAACACCCATGTCCAAGCAACACCCATGTCCAAGCAACACTCATGTCCAAGCAACGCCCTTGTCCAAGCAACACCCATGTCCAAGCAGCACCCATGTCCAAGCAACACCCATGTCCAAGCAGCACCCATGTCCAAGCAATACCCATGTCCAAGCAACACTCATGTCCAAGCAACACCCATGTCCAAGCAACGCTCTTGTCCAAGCAGCACCCATGTCCAAGCAACACTGATGTCCAAGCAACGCCCTTGTCCAAGCAACACCCATGTCCAAGCAACACTAATGTCCAAGCAGCACCCATGTCCAAGCAACGCCCTTGTCCAAGCAGCACCCATGTCCAAGCAACACCCATGTCCAAGCAACACCCATGTCCAAGCAACACTCATGTCCAAGCAACACCCATGTCCAAGCAACACCCATGTCCAAGCAACACTCATGTCCAAGCAACACCCATGTCCAAGCAACGCCCTTGTCCAAGCAGCACCCATGTCCAAGCAACACCCATGTCCAAGCGCCACCCATGTCCAAGCACCACCCATGTCCAAGCAGCACCCATGTCCAAGCAACACCCATGTCCAAGCAACACCCATGTCCAAGCAACACTCATGTCCAAGCAACGCCCTTGTCCAAGCAACACCCATGTCCAAGCAGCACCCATGTCCAAGCAACACCCATGTCCAAGCAACACCCATGTCCAAGCAACACTCATGTCCAAGCAACACCCATGTCCAAGCAACGCCCTTGTCCAAGCAGCACCCATGTCCAAGCAACACTCATGTCCAAGCAACGCCCTTGTCCAAGCAACACCCATGTCCAAGCAACAGTCATGTCCAAGCAGCACCCATGTCCAAGGAACGCCCTTGTCCAAGCAGCACCCATGTCCAAGCAACACCCATGTCCAAGCAACGCCCTTGCCCAAGCAGCACCCATGTCCAAGCAACACTCATCTCCAAGCAACACCCATGTCCAAGCAACGCCCTTGTCCAAGCAGCACCCATGTCCAAGCAACACCCATGTCCAAGCAACGCCCTTGTCCAAGCAGCACCCATGTCCAAGCAACACCCACGTCCAAGCAACACCCATGTCCAAGCAACGCCCTTGTCCAAGCAGCACCCATGTCCAAGCAACACTCATGTCCAAGCAACACTCATGTCCAAGCAACACTCATGTCCAAGCAACACCCATGTCCAAGCAACACCCATGTCCAAGCAACACTCATGTCCAAGCAACACCCATGTCCAAGCAACGCCCTTGTCCAAGCAGCACCCATGTCCAAGCAACACCCATGTCCAAGCAACACCCATGTCCAAGCAACACTCATGTACAAGCAACACCCATGTCCAAGCAACACCCATGTCCAAGCAACACTCATGTCCAAGCAACGCCCTTGTCCAAGCAACACCCATGTCCAAGCAACACCCATGTCCAAGCAACACTCATGTCCAAGCAACACCCATGTCCAAGCAACACCCATGTCCAAGCAGCACCCATGTCCAAGCAACACCCATGTCCAAGCAACACCCATGTCCAAGCAACACCCATGTCCAAGCAACGCCCTTGTCCAAGCAACACCCATGTCCAAGCAACACTAATGTCCAAGCAAAGCCCTTGTCCAAGCAAACCCATGTCCAAGCAACACTAAGGTTCAAGCAACACCCATGTCCAAGCAACACCCATGTCCAAGCAACACTCATGTCCAAGCAACACCCATGTCCAAGCAACACTCATGTCCAAGCAACACCCATGTCCAAGCAACACCCATGTCCAAGCAACACTCATGTCCAAGCAACGCCCTAGTCCAAGCAACACCCATGTCCAAGCAACACTGATGTCCAAGCAACGCCCTTGTCCAAGCAACACCCATGTCCAAGCAACGCCCTTGTCCAAGCAGCACCCATGTCCAAGCAACACCCATGTCCAAGCAACACTCATGTCCAAGCAACACCCATGTCCAAGCAACACTCATGTCCAAGCAACACCCATGTCCAAGCAACGCCCTTGTCCAAGCAGCACCCATGTCCAAGGAACACTCATGTCCAAGCAACGCCCTTGTCCAAGCAACACCCATGTCCAAGCAACACCCATGTCCAAGCAGCACCCACGTCCAAGCAACGCCCATGTCCAAGCAACACCCATGTCCAAGCAACACCGATGTCCAAGCAACACTCATGTCCAAGCAACACCCATGTCCAAGCAACGCCCTTGTCCAAGCAGCACCCATGTCCAAGCAACACCCATGTCCAAGCAACACCCATGTCCAAGCCAAACCCTATCCAAGCAACACTCATGTCCAAGCAACACCCATGTCCAAGCAACACTCATGTCCAAGCAACGCCCTTGTCCAAGCAACACCCATCTCCAAGCAACACTCCTGTCCAAGCAACACCCATGTCCAAGCAACGCCCATGTCCAAGCAACACCCATGTCCAAGCAACACTCATGTCCAAGCAACACCCATGTCCAAGCAACACCCATGTCCAAGCAACACTCATGTCCAAGCAACACCCATGTCCAAGCAACGCCCTTGTCCAAGCAGCACCCATGTCCAAGCAACACCCATGTCCAAGCAACACTCACGTCCAAGCAACACCCATGTCCAAGCAACACTCATGTCCAAGCAGCACCCATGTCCAAGCAACGCCCTTGTCCAAGCAGCACCCATGTCCAAGCAACACCCATGTCCAAGCAACACCCATGTCCAAGCAACACCCATGTCCAAGTAGCACCCATGTCCAAGCAACACCCATGTCCAAGCAACACCCATGTCCAAGCAACAGTCATGTCCAGGCAACACCCATGTCCAAGCAACACTCATGTCCAAGCAACACACATGTCCAAGCAACGCCCTTGTCCAAGCAGCACCCATGTCCAAGGAACACTCATGTCCAAGCAACGCCCTTGTCCAAGCAACACCCATGTCCAAGCAACACTCATGTCCAAGCAGCACCCATGTCCAAGCAACGCCCTTGTCCAAGCAGCACCCATGTCCAAGCAACACCCATGTCCAAGCAACGCCCTTGTCCAAGCAACACCCATGTCCAAGCAACGCCCTTGTCCAAGCAGCACCCATGTCCAAGCAACACCCATGTCCAAGCAACACCCGTGTCCAAGCAACACCCATGTCCAAGCAACACTCATGTCCAAGCAACACCCATGTCCAAGCAACGCCCTTGTCCAAGCAACACTCATGTCCAAGCAACACCCATGTCCAAGCAACACCCATGTCCAAGCAACACCCATGTCCAAGCAACACCCATGTCCAACCAACACTCATGTCCAAGCAACGCCCTTGTCCAAGCAACACCCATGTCCAAGCAGCACCCATGCCCAAGCAACACCCATGTCCAAGCAACACCCATGTCCAAGCAACACCCATGTCCAAGCAACACCCATGTCCAAGCAACACTCATGTCCAAGCAACGCCCTTGTCCAAGCAACACCCATGTCCAAGCAACACCCATGTCCAAGCAACACCCATGTCCAAGCAACACCCATGTCCAAGCAACACCCATGTCCAAGCAACACCCATGTCCAAGCAGCACCCATGTCCAAGCAACGCCCTTGTCCAAGCAGCACCCATGTCCAAGCAACACCCATGTCCAAGCAACACCCATGTCCAAGCAACACGCATGTCCAAGCAACACCCATGTCCAAGCAACACCCATGTCCAAGCAACACTCATGTCCAAACAACACCCATTTCCAAGCAACGCCCTTGTCCAAGCAGCACCCATGTCCAAGCAACACCGATGTCCAAGCGACACCCATGTCCAAGCAACACTCATGTCCAAGCAACACCCATGTCCAAGCAACACCCATGTCCAAGCAACACTCATGTCCAAGCAACGCCCTTGTCCAAGCAACACCCATGTCCAAGCAGCACCCATGTCCAAGCAACACCCATGTCCAAGCAACACCCATGTCCAAGCAACACCCATGTCCAAGCAACACTCATGTCCAAGCAACACCCATGTCCAAGCAACGCCCTTGTCCAAGCAGCACCCATGTCCAAGCAACACTCATGTCCAAGCAACGCCCTTGTCCAAGCAACACCCATGTCCAAGCAACACTCATGTCCAAGCAGCACCCATGTTCAAGCAACGCCCTTGTCCAAGCAGCACCCATGTCCAAGCAACACCCATGTCCAAGCAACGCCCTTGCCCAAGCAGCACCCATGTTCAAGCAACACTCATGTCCAAGCAACACCCATGTCCAAGCAACGCCCTTGTCCAAGCAACACCCATGTCCAAGCAACGCCCTTGTCCAAGCAGCACCCATGTCCAAGCAACACCCATGTCCAAGCAACACTCATGTCCAAGCAACACCCATGTCCAAGCAACGCCCTTGTCCAAGCAGCACCCATGTCCAAGCAACACTCATGTCCAAGCAACGCCCTTGTCCAAGCAACACCCATGTCCAAGCAACACTCATGTCCAAGCAACACCCATGTCCAAGCAACACCCATGTCCAAGCAACACTCATGTCCAAGCAACGCCCTTGTCCAAGCAACACCCATGTCCAAGCAGCACCCATGTCCAAGCAACACCCATGTCCAAGCAACACCCATGTCCAAGCAACACCCATGTCCAAGCAACACTCATGTCCAAGCAACACCCATGTCCAAGCAACGCCCTTGTCCAAGCAGCACCCATGTCCAAGCAACACTCATGTCCAAGCAACGCCCTTGTCCAAGCAACACCCATGTCCAAGCAACACTCATGTCCAAGCAGCACCCATGTTCAAGCAACGCCCTTGTCCAAGCAGCACCCATGTCCAAGCAACACCCATGTCCAAGCAACGCCCTTGCCCAAGCAGCACCCATGTTCAAGCAACACTCATGTCCAAGCAACACCCATGTCCAAGCAACGCCCTTGTCCAAGCAACACCCATGTCCAAGCAACGCCCTTGTCCAAGCAGCACCCATGTCCAAGCAACACCCATGTCCAAGCAACACTCATGTCCAAGCAACACCCATGTCCAAGCAACGCCCTTGTCCAAGCAGCACCCATGTCCAAGCAACACTCATGTCCAAGCAACGCCCTTGTCCAAGCAACACCCATGTCCAAGCAACACTCATGTCCAAGCAACACCCATGTCCAAGCAACGCCCTTGTCCAAGCAGCACCCATGTCCAAGCAACACCCATGTCCAAGCAACACCCATGTCCAAGCAACACCCATGTCCAAGCAACACCCATGTCCAAGCAACACCCATGTCCAAGCAACACCCATGTCCAAGCAACACCCATGTCCAAGCAACACTCATGTCCAAGCAGCACCCATGTCCAAGCAACGCCCTTGTCCAAGCAACACCCATGTCCAAGCAACACCCATGTCCAAGCAACACTCATGTCCAAGCACCACCCATGTCCAAGCAACACCCATGTCCAAGCAACACTCATGTCCAAGCAACGCCCTTGTCCAAGCAACACTCATGTCCAAGCAACACCCATGTCCAAGCAACACCCATGTCCAAGCAACGCCCTTGTCCAAGCAACACCCATGTCCAAGCAACACCCATGTCCAAGCAACACTCATGTCCAAGCACCACCCATGTCCAAGCAACACCCATGTCCAAGCAACACTCATGTCCAAGCAACGCCCTTGTCCAAGCAACACCCATGTCCAAGCAGCACCCATGTCCAAGCAACGCCCTTGTCGAAGCAGCACCCATGTCCAACAAACACCCATGTCCAAGCAACACCCATGTCCAAGCAACACCCATGTCCAAGCAACACCCATGTCCAAGCAACACTCATGTCCAAGCAACGCCCTTGTCCAAGCAACACCCATGTCCAAGCAGCACCCATGTCCAAGCAACACTCATGTCCAAGCAACATCCATGTCCAAGCAACACTCATGTCCAAGCAACACCCATGTCCAAGCAACACCCATGTCCAAGCAGCACCCATGTTCAAGCAACACCCATGTCCAAGCAACGCCCTTGTCCAAGCAACACCCATGTCAAAGCAACACCCACGTCCAAGCAACGCCCTTGTCCAAGCAGCACCCATGTCCAAGCAACACTCATGTCCAAGCAACGCCCTTGTCCAAGCAACACCCATGTCCAAGCAACACTCATGTCCAAGCAACACCCATGTCTAAGGAACGCCCTTGTCCAAGCAGCACCCATGTCCAAGCAACACCCATGTCTAAGCAACACCCATGTCCAAGCAACACCCATGTCCAAGCAACACCCATGTCCAAGCAACACTCATGTCCAAGCAACACCCATGTCCAAGCAACACCCATGTCCAAGCAACACCCATGTCCAAGCAACACTCATGTCCAAGCAACACCCATGTCCAAGCAACACTCCTGTCCAAGCAACACCTATGTCCAAGCAACACCCATGTCCAAGCAACACTCATGTCCAAGCAACACCCATGTCCAAGCAGCACCCATGTCCAAGCAACACTCATGTCCAAGCAACTCCCATGTCCAAGCAACACCCATGTCCAAGCAACACTCATGTCCAAGCAACACCCATGTCCAAGCAACGCCCTTGTCCAAGCAGCACCCATGTCCAAGCAGCACCCATGTCCAAGCAACACCCATGTCCAAGCAACACCCATGTCCAAGCAACACCCATGTCCAAGCAACACCCATGTCCAAGCAACACCCATGTCCAAGCAACACCCATGTCCAAGCAACACTCATGTCCAAGCAACGCCCTTGTCCAAGCAACACCCATGTCCAAGCAGCACCCATGTCCAAGCAACACTCATGTCCAAGCAACACCCATGTCCAAGCAACACTCATGTCCAAGCAACGCCCATGTCCAAGCAACACTCATGTCCAAGCAACACCCATGTCCAAGCAACGCCTATGTCCAAGCAACACCCATGTCCAAGCAACACCCATGTCCAAGCATCACTCATGTCCAAGCAACGCCCTTGTCCAAGCAACGCCCATGTCCAAGCAACACCCATGTCCAAGCAACACTCATGCCCAAGCAACACCCATGTCCAAGCAACACCCATGTCCAAGCAACACCCATGTCCAAGCAACACCCATGTCCAAGCAGCACCCATGTCCAAGCAACGCCCTTGTCCAAGCAACGCCCATGTCCAAGCAACACCCATGTCCAAGCAACACTCATGCCCAAGCAACACCCATGTCCAAGCAACACCCATGTCCAAGCAACACCCATGTCCAAGCAACGCCCTTGTCCAAGCAACACCCATGTCCAAGCAACGCCCATGTCCAAGCAACGCCCTTGTCCAAGCAACACTCATGTCCAAGCAACACCCATGTCCAAGCAACACCCATGTCCAAGCAACACCCATGTCCAAGCAACACCCATGTCCAAGCAACACTCATGTCCAAGCAACGCCCATGTCCAAGCAACGCCCATGTCCAAGCAACGCCCATGTCCAAGCAACACCCATGTCCAAGCAACGCCCATGTCCAAGCAACACCCATGTCCAAGCAACACTCATGTCCAAGCAACACTCATGTCCAAGCAACACTCATGTCCAAGCAACACCCATGTCCAAGCAACACCCATGTCCAACCAACGCCCTTGTCCAAGCAACACCCATGTCCACGGCCCACAGCAGTGGGTCCACTTGTGTCTCGTATGTAGACGCTGTGCACAGTACGTCGACGCGGAGTGTCGTTGCAGGACACCGTGAACAGAATATTATCACACCAGATCCAATGCTTAGCAGACATCTTCACCATCTCCCGCATTCACTCCGGTATAAGTTTCTCCTCCGATCGGGTGAAGGCGGAGACTTTTTGAAAGAGTAGTGTGTGCAGTGGGTGTGGGGGATCCGCCAGACCTGACTCATCATCGGATCAGCGCTAAAAGAACGTCGGTTTGATAGAAAATAGAACAATCCGACGGAGCCACCGCCTCAGCTTCCACAAAGTCGGGGATTCGTTCAAGGCCACGCGCTTGACTTGCGTAACGTGTAGCACCATTCTGAGCGGTCATTGAGAACCTCGCCAAATCACACGTGCGTTGGATGTACCAATGGACTGAATAGGAAGCAATTCTGATTGTGCTCTGGTGTCCGTCGACGATCCTCTCTCGTCTCATTGACTCAAAAAGAACCTACTTTAGGGTATTAAGATGCCGGTTTCAATTGAGATGCGAAATTCTGCATCATTGTTGAAATTGGCTAAATTAGGTGGTTCTTTTGGGCAGTTGAAAAAAGTTTTTGCATATGAATGAAAAAACTGTACTGTGAAACATGGCCTCTAATGATTGTTTAATTCCCCCTCAAATTTGGGCCCCAAAATTACATCCCAGTATGGTGGCGGGGGGCATGGGCGTCGGGTCTATGAGCAGGTCTGGTTCTTCCAGAAAACGAAGGAAACAGGGAACCGTTCCCATTCTGACCCTGTTGTCTGAACTTACTGTGCTTTGCCTGCTGAGTGATGTCGCTGTTGAGTCCCTGAGTAAGGAGAGGATCCCTCTCTCTTGTTATCAGCCCCAGTGGTGTGAGCCAGATCTATTCGGCATTGGATCTGGTAGTTATCGCCGCAGGTCCGAGCAACGGCGATGGGCATGCAAATGGTGCTGAATGAAGTGGGCAAAAGAAGTTGAGCTGGTCTCGGCCGGTAGATGTGCCGGGGTTCGCTGTGGCCTTTTGTCCGGATGCCCTTTTTGTCCCGATGGTCAGTTTCCCCTTCATCTCCACTGCCCTGACATGATATCAAGCCATGAGATGCCCAGAGGGCGGCTTGGGGGTAACCCCCTCTTCCAATGCATCCCCGCCCCCGCCCCCGGCCCCACTCTCCCCCACTCTCCCATCCCCACGGCCTCTGTGGACTCTGACGCCCAGCGACCCCAGTGGACGCGGAATGGGGGGTCGGGGGCACTGCGGCTGGTCTTTCCGAGGCAGGGCTGTCCGGCAGGACTCGGACCTCTTGTTCTCCTGAGGACAGCCCTCAAGGCCGGCGGTCCACCACCGACTGCCAGCGATGAGCCGTCCGCTGCGGGCGCGCACTGAACGCGTTGTACTGATGAAGCGCCCGGTGCCAGGGCTCCTTTTGACACTGGGGGGGGGGCTGGGGGGGAGGCAACCCCCCCCCCCCCGCTGGACCCCCCCCCAAGGGAACCATGAGGTGCGAGCACTGCAGCAACCACCAAATGCGGCGCACGCCGAGCGAGCCATCAGCAGACAAGCCCCGCCTCCCTCTACAAGGTGCCCGTGAACTCCACAAGGGCGGGGGCTGCGTGCCGCGTGCCAGGAGGTGCCCGCCACAACAGGGCCGTGACCAGCCAACCGCGCGTGGGGCAGTCAACGTCGTATGGAGACGTAAAATCCGCGTACGGGGGGGGCAGGCGGGTGCTGAATGTGGCATGGTGTGCCGTTTGCGCGTCAGCAGCGCCCAATAGTTGGCGTATTGAGGTTGTGCTGGTTGTTGCCGGGGTTGTTTGACTGTTTTTGCTGTCCACGCGCCTCTGTCCACAGGCCGTTCATAACCTACCTCATTGTGTTTCCGTGTGCGTGAGGTCCATGCACCCTGCTCCTCCACGCGCTGTCCCGGCCGTCCACCATATGACCTTTTCCACCTCACGGCTCGTCTGCCCCTGATGGGCTCCCGCTCCTGTTGCGCAAACAGCCCATCTAGGCTGCGGGAGACACCCCCCACCTGATGCCGGTTGAGCAGGGGTTGCCCTGGTACCCGGTAGCGACGGGGCTGGCTGGCCAGGCCATCCCCTTTCCCATGCACACGCTCTCCCATCCCCTCCATTCTGGTTCCCTGTTCTGGTTGCCTCTCCTGCCTTGTTGCGCCCCTCCTCCTTGTCTGCTGTGCTCGCCCTCGTCCCTCTTGGTGTGGCTCCCGCGTTCTGTGTGTCTGTGTTGCTCCTCCCCCTATCTATTGGCGCTCCTGGGTGCCCTTTTGCGCACCCACTCCAGTCCCACCAGCCCCGGCACACCAACCACTGGGCTCCGCGAACGCGGAAACGACACCAGCAAGAGCCGCAGCAACTGACAGAAAGCAGCAACCCGGCGCAACATGCGAAGGGAAGAACGGGTGACTGCCCAGGGCCCCGTAAAGAAACAACAACCAGACGAAATGTCACACAGGGGGCGAAGTTTAGAATGGCTGAGGTTGGCACAGCAAAACTGTGCCAAGTTCTGCCGCAGCGTTTGCAGACCCGTCGCCCGGGTTTCTACGCTTTCTACGCTTGTTTGTGCCACACCCTCAGAGCGGGCTCAGCGTCGGAGCGCGAGGAAAGAAAGCGAGACCAAAGCGATGTGTTGACGCCCCCCCCCCCTTCCCCCCCTCCAGACCCCCACCCCCCACCCGACTTAACATGAATGTTCCCGGTGTCGGTTCATGCGCCGGTGACGCGCGCGTCACTAAACTTGAACGAGCGCGGTAACGGCAACTGCTGGTGACGTGGGCTTTCACGCTGGTCCGCAGCTGGTGACACGGCAGTGCGCTACAGCGTGCCTGACCATGCCTCGCTCCTCATCCAACGCACTGAGACCGGGTGTGATCTGTCGGGCATCGGGTGGTCCGGGCCGCGTTTTGCACGCGCGACACCAACGCCGCGCGCTGCAGGTACCACAACCTTGACTCCGTCGGCAAGCGCCATCCCCACGACATCTGCGACGGCGTCCGCACGCGCGACCCCATCGGCGACATGCAGCACCTCCGCGTCCGCATCCGCCTCCCAGACAGCAGCAAGCACCCCCACGGCGTCCCGGACCGTATCCCCAATCCCGTCGGCGACAGCAGCGCCCACCGCATCCTCGACAAGCACCCCCACCGGGCGCCCCC
This sequence comes from Eutreptiella sp. 'Long Island Sound 2002', assembly GCA_964036045.1. Lineage (NCBI taxonomy): Eukaryota > Euglenozoa > Euglenophyceae > Eutreptiales > Eutreptiaceae > Eutreptiella > Eutreptiella sp. 'Long Island Sound 2002'. Next base: position 8,835,237 of record OZ038404.1, on the reverse strand, counting down.
CACCGACCCTGACACCGTCCCCAACGGCCCTCGCAACGGCGACCCCGACGGCCTCCCCGACGGCCTCCCCCGCAAGGTCGCCGACAAAGCCCCACACACCGTCCCCGTCCGCGTCCCCCACGACGTCCGCGACAGCGCCCGCGACAACGTCCGCCACGGCGCCCCCCACCGCGTCCTCGTCGCCGACCGGCACTGCGCTCCTGAGCGCGACCGCGACCCCCACCGCCTCCGCGACGCCGCCCCCCACGCCCTCCCCCTCCGATGCCGCCTGCCCGGGGCCGCGGGACCAGCCGTGCAGCGGCCACGGGGCCTGCCTCGCCGACGGCACGTGCCGCTGCCAAGACTCGGCGGCCGGGCACTGGGGCGGGCCGGCGTGCGACGCGTGCGCGCCCCCGTACGTTGGGGCCCAGTGCACGCTCCTCTGCCCCCAGAGCCCGGAGGGCGAGGAGTGCAGCAGCCACGGGCTGTGCGTCAAGAGCAGCGCCTGCACGTGCTACGCCAACCCGGCGCAGGGCTTCTGGGACGGCGCCGTCTGCGGGGAGTGCCAACTGGGCTACTACGGGCCCGGCTGCCGCGTGTCGTGCCCCGGCGGGGGCTGCACCCCGTGCCTCGGGCACGGCACGTGCGACGACGGCCGCAACGGCACCGGGCGGTGCGCATGCGACGCCGGCCCGGAGACCGGGTGGTGGGCCGGGGAGGACTGCAGCGAGTGCGTCGCGGGGTACTGGTCGCCGCTGTGCACGGAGGCGTGCCCCGGCGGCGCCGCGACCCCATGCGAGGGCCACGGGCTGTGCGCGGAGGGGGTCACGGGCCGGGGGCTGTGCGCGTGCGACGCGGGCCCGGCCGCCGGGTGGTGGGCCGGGGCC
>OZ038404.1:8805807-8834171 GCA_964036045.1 Eutreptiella sp. 'Long Island Sound 2002' | reverse complement strand
CCACCACATGCGCCATGGCCACCATGACGGTTTTGGCGGAGCGCGCACAGCACCGCAACGTGCAGTTGCACGACCAATGCTTGATGTGCGGTAGTGGCCTGGAGACGGCTCCCCGGGGCGGCCGGGCCCGGTCCTTGTATGCGACACCCCCAGCCCCCCCCCCCTCCCCCCGAGAAAGATAGCAGTGTGGGGGCCATGGCGCCAACGGCGCCAAATTTTTTGTCCCATGCTTAGTTGAGAGGTGTACTATGCCTTTCATCCCTTAAGACTTTCTTCCTAGCAAAGACAAGATATTGCTATTATCGCATACATACCTCTATACCCCAATGCCCCCGACACCCCCTTGAGGTATGCATGTGATAGTAGTGGGTTGCGCGCATCCCCCCCCCCGCCAAGCTGCCAATACCTCCCCCCCCCCCCCCCTCCCGCCGACCCCCCCCACCCCAACTGCCCCCCCCCCCCCCCCCCCCCCCCCCCCGCAAGGTTTGACAGATAGCTTGGGGGGGGTGTCGCATCAAGACCAGTTGTAGTCGCCCCCTTGGGGACGGCTCAACATGTGTGGGTGTGCCCGGTGTAGGCCCACGAATTGCGGTAGCTGGGCAACGCTTGCACACGTGGCTAACCACCTACGTTGGGCCGCGGGCCTCTCAAGTACAAGGCCAACTATGGGACCATGCCGTCTTGGAGCAGTGGGCGGCGGCCATCGCAACACCATCCCTGCACTCGGCCCACATGGTACTGGCAGGGCCGCATGACATCGGGATGGAGTTCATCGGACAGGTGGTGAAGGAGTCCCAATGCGTGTGGCTCTCGCGTGCCAAGGCAAGAGAGGGCCTAATTAAGGCCCAAGCACGACCCGGGGGCACCATGGCATGGGCCCTGCGGGAACTGCAACTGCACCACCGCAGGTGGAGCAGCACACCACACCACACCACACCACACCACACCACACCGCACCACACCACACCACACCACACCCACCACACCACACCACACCACACCACACCACACCACACCATATCACACCACACCATACCACACCACACCACACCACACCACACCATACCACACCATACCACACCACACCATACCACACCACACCACACCACACCACACCACACCACACCACACCACACCACACCACACCACACCATACCACACCACACCACACCACACCACACCACACCACACCACACCACACCACACCACACCACACCGCACCATACCATACCACACCACACCACACCACACCACACCACACCACACCACACCACACCACACCACACCACACCACACCACACCACACCACACCATATCACACCACACCATACCACACCACACCACACCACACCACACCATACCACACCATACCACACCACATCATACCACACCACACCACACCACACCACACCACACCACACCACACCACACCACACCATACCACACCACACCACACCACACCACACCACACCACACCACACCACACCACACCACACCACACCACACCACACCACACCACACCACACCACACCGCACCATACCATACCACACCACACCACACCACACCACACCACACCACACCACACCACACCACACCACACCACACCACACCACACCGCACCACGAACCAGGGAACCCACGCCGCGATGGCAGGCGGCGCCCAAGGACTGGATCCCGAGGGCCGTGCCCACCTATCAGGCGGAAGTCATCGTGGGGGGCCGGGCGGCCAAAACCACCCGAATGGAGACGATATACCATAGGGGACAGCCCCTCCGGATGACCGCGGCCCTGCAGGACACCATGGAGACCGCGGGCTGGGCGTCAGAACCCCGGGTGTGCCAGCAGCCCCCGGGCACCCTGCCCAGCGACACCAGGCTCCACCGCCTCCTGGTGGCCCTCCTGGATATCCAAGTGCAGGTGAATGCGCCACTGCACGCCCAGCTATGGGGCGACCACCGGCAGGAGTCCCTGGCCCAGCTCCAGCGCACTGGGGTCAGGGCGCCCACCGTCGTGTGGACGACAGCCCCCCCGACTGCCGCCTACTGGAACTAGGCCAGCACATCGCAGGCCCCTCTCGTGACGATCACCTCGACGCTGCCGCCGTTTCCGTGGATCGCCATAGCCCCGGCGGCGGTGGCGCGCTTCCAATATCCAGCGGAGTGCATGGCGCACAAATGCCCGGGGCACCCGCACAAGGGACCCCTCTATTACTCCCTCGATACGGTGGGGACAGTGCCAGCGGAGCTACACCAGGCCCTGCGCACCCACCTCAGGGAGCACCATGGGGACATGGCCCTCCTGGCGCCCCACGGCCGGGCGACCGACCCCCCGCGAGTGTTGGCCCCTGAGACTCGCCCAGGCGTCTGGTTCCATGACCTGCCTGCGCTGGCGACCCTCCGAGGCAGTGTCGTGGCGGTGGATGCAGGGGCCACGCAGGCGGGTATGGCCATGGCCGGGGTCGTCCAGAGCGGGCCTGGGGAGTATCAGGCCCAGGTGGCCTCAGGAGTGGGCACCTCCCAGGAGGGGGAAGCGATGGCCCTCCTCTCGTATGCCCGCCGGCTGGCGACACAGCAGGGGGTTTACTGGCTGGTGCCGGACTCGGAGGCAGCAGTGGGGGCCCTCCGCACGTACCAGGAAGGAGGGCACTGCGGAGATGGCATCCACCACCTCTACGCCACTGTCCTGGGGGGGCAGCGCCTCTCCCCGAGGTCTGCCATCAATGTGGTGACCACACCGTCGCACTGGATCACGGACCTCAACGTCCGTGTGGACGCAGCGACGCGGGAGCCGCCGGAGGTAGACCTCACGTGGCTCCTCAGGCGCCCCTACTCATTTATCCCCCCAGTGCCCTTCCGCGACCAGTGCCAGCTCTCCCCGACGGCGCTGAGTGACTGGTTGCAGGACCGGGCCTCCATACCGGCGCAAGCCATCTACGAGGCCCGCTGGGGGGTAAATTTCATGCCAGGGGGGGGCCTCCCCCTGGACTGGTTCGACCACGACCAGCAGCGCCACATCACGGCGCATCGCATGGACAACGTCCCGACCATGACCGTCCTGGCCCACCGTTCCTCCCACCGGGGCACGGTGCTGGATACAACGTGCCTCCTGTGCGGGACACAGCCCGAGACGGCGCCCCACCTGTGGGCCTGCTCGGCTCAATCGCACGAGTGGGGGCCTGCCCGCCGGCGCCTCGCAGCGTGGCTCGACCAGAAGGTGGGGCCACGGGCGGCCCCAGTGCGACACCAGCTGTGGGAACCGACTGTGCTGGAGCAGTGGGCGGCAGCCCTGCGGACCCCCTCCATGCAGCTGGCCCACCTGGAGTGTACAGGGCCCCACTCGCTGGGCACGGAGTTCCTCCGTCACGTCGTGGAGGAGTCCATACGGATCTGGTACGCCCACGCCAAGGCGCGTGCCACACTGCTGAAGGCCCGCCTGGGCCCGGGCAGCACAATGGCGTGGGCGTTGCAGGAGCTACGCCTGCACCAGCAAGCAGAAAGGGAAGGGGTGCAGCGAGAGCTCCTGGAATAAGCGCGGTCGCCAGAGGCGAGCTCACCAGGTCTCCCCGACTCCCCCTCCCCCTGCCGAGGCCTACACACTTACGCACAGCGCGCACACAACACACACAGCCCAGCCCGTTTACCTGTACCCGTGGGTAGACATCCCGGCCTTTTGCCCTTTGGTAACAGCGCCTTCGGCACACCACACCACACCACACCACACCACACCACACCACACCATATCACACCACACCACACCACACCACACCACACCATACCACACCACACCACACCACACCACACCACACCACACCACACCACACCACACCACACCACACCACACCACACCACACCACACCATACCACACCACACCACACCACACCACACCACACCACACCACACCACACCACACCACACCACACCATATCACACCACACCACACCACACCACACCACACCACACCACACCACACCACACCACACCACACCACACCACACCACACCACACCACACCACACCACACCACACCACACCACACCACACCACACCACACCACACCACACCACACCACACCACACCACACCACACCACACCACACCACACCACACCACACCACACCACACCACACCACACCACACCACACCACACCACACCACACCACACCACACCACACCACACCACACCACACCACACCACACCACACCACACCACACCACACCACACCACACCACACCACACCACACCACACCACACCACACCACACCACACCACACCACACCACACCACACCACACCACACCACACCACACCACACCACACCACACCACCATACCACACCGCACCGCACCAGGAGCAGGATGCCCTGCCAAACAAGATGTGGCAGAGGAAGTCCGGCCCGGAGGGCCTCTAGGTCTCCTTTTTCCCCGCTTTCCGCCGCAGACAACACACTTACACACAACGCGCACGCTACGCACACAGCCCTCCCGTTTACCTGTACCTGTGAGTAGATATCCCGGCCTTTGCCTCCTGGTAACAGCGCCTTCGGCACACCACACCACACCACACCACACCACACCACACCACACCACACCACACCACACCTTGCACGCCAAGGTAAGGGAGGGCTTGATCAAGGCCCGAGCGGGACCCGGGGGCACCATGGCGTGGGCCCTGCAGGAGCTGCAACTGCGCCAACAAGCGGAGCGGCAGTGGGTCCCAAGGGAGGCTTTGAACTAGATCCGCTGCACGCGGGGGCGAACCCGGCCGTCGCACAGGTGCGTAACACACACAACACATAGAGCGCGCACATGCACACGCCCCTGCGCGTTTTGCTATTCTTGTAAGCAAGACATCCCGGCCATTGCCTTCTGGTATCAGCGCCCTCGGAACACCACAGCACACCACACCATGCCACACCTGTTCCCAGGACTCGAGCTCAAAGCGGTTGTTGACCATCTCCGTTTGGAAGCGTGCCATCGGGTACCTCCAGACCCTTGGCACTATTTCCGCAGTGTTCTTGGAGATGCCGTTGCTTCGGACAGTGTTCGGATCCGTGGCCTCGTTGGTCAGCATCAGCTTCCCCAAGACGGCGATGGTCTGCCAATTCGGACTGTCAACGTATCAACTGTTCTTCATTTACATGTCGTTGCCCAGTGTCTCCCTGGTCCTCGCGGGCCTAGCGTCTGCATACAGTTGGAGCCTGGGCTGCCGGCCCTGGAGGGCGCTCCGACTGACGGAGGAGCAGAAGAAGATCCTGCGGAAGCGACTGATTACCCGTGGCCGGCGGCCCTGTCAGCTACTGATCGTTGCCGCCTCTGTGATTGTGCTCTTCCTGTACCCAACCCTGAATAAGGTGTGGGCCGTGCGTGTGGTGTGTAGTGTGGGTGGGTTGTGCCACTGCTTGTGCTCTGGATGTGTGTTGCGTGCATCGTGGCTGGATGTGTTGTGCAGATGTGCACCCCGGGTTCTGGACATGGAAGCGTGAGGGCGATTGTGAGACTCCAGTGTGAAGTGGGGTGAAGTGGGGTGGGGTGTGTTGTGGTGTGGGGTGGGCTGGGCTGGGCTAGGGTGGGGTGGGGTGGGTCGGGGTGGTATGGTTTGGGGTGGTATGGTTTGGGGTGGTGTGGTGTGGTGTGGGGTGGTGTGGTGTGGTGTGGTGTGGGGTGGGGTGGGGTGGTGTGGTGTGGTGTGGTGTGGTGTGGTGTGGTGTGGTGTGGTGTGGTGTGGTGTGGTGTGGTGTGGTGTGGTGTGGTGTGGTGTGGTGTGGTGTGGTGTGGTGTGGTGTGATTGGGCTATCGAGCGCAGCCTATTTGGTTTGGTTGTGATGTGATTGGGGGCCATGGCTCATGGTGTCGTACCCAACATGCACCCCGGTCATGTCCAAGCACAGGCCCGGCCTTGTCTCCGCACGGTCCGGCCCTGGAAGCCAGTGTGAGGGGGGGTCTGGATAACAGGCTCGAAGGGTCGGACCTTGTTCGCCCCCATTGCTCTGGTGGTGAGCCGGATTTGCCAAATTAGTCACGTGTTTCAGCGATTTCAGACGTCCTGCGGTGCTTGTGGTGGGCCCGGCCCTTGGAGCCAAATTAGAGGGGGGGGGTCCTGGGAAACAGGCTGAAAGCCAGCCCCTCCCCCGGGGGTTGCAGTGGGCCATGGATCACGTGTACTCCAATTCACAAGGTACAAGAACGGTGGATGCAAAGATGCAGGGGCCTCACTCAGGCACTCCAAGCGAAGGTTCGCATCGACCAGCAACACACGCAACACGCAGCACATGCATACGTCAGCGGCTCTTCTACTGGGAATGACCCGGCCCGCTACCGCCGACCTTCATTATGCTGCAGTCCCCCCCCCCCCTTGGTCAACGGCATGGGCACGGCACGGGACGTCAACTGGTCAACGGCACGGGCAACAGCTCCGTCTCCGGGAAGGCCGACCCCCGGAGTAGTCAAACAGGACAAGTCATCCGGGGGCTCCGTTGACACAACCAAAACACGTTCGGGCCCACAGAGGGTCAGAATGAGCGGTGGCGAGAGGCCAATAGGCGCCACCAAAGGCAAACAAACCAGCACCATGGCCTCGTGCCAACCCCCCCCCCCCTCCCCATAGACCACGTACACCATGGGGGAGGGGGGGGTAACCTCCCCCTAGACCAACCTCCCCCCCCATGTGCGGCCGCCGCAGATGGATAATGCCCCACCCCAGAGAACAGCTATTGGTGCCCCCCCTGCAGATTCTCTCTCTCCTACGACCTGCGCCTTACACACCCAAACACACACATGTATGTGCCTGGTAACTCTGAATGTCAACCTGCACCCACTAGGCCTTTAGGCCCAAGGTCCAACAACAGCAAACAGGGGGAGGGCATGGCCGAATGGGGCCAGCAGCAGCACCCGCCCACTGGTGACCCCTGACCTGCATGCACGCCCCTGATCCAATAGAGAAACAGCCAGGCATACGGGCGTGAGCCTGGCTGCATGCTTGCCAACCTACAGCCCAACAGGCGACAGCTGACCTGGTACAGAGCCGCAGGGAGGAAGGGACCTTGGCCCTCAACCCCAGCCATTGAACACTCGGACAGCAAGCGCAGAGAACAATGATCTGTTACACTGAACTGAGAGCAATGAAGACCGTGGGGCAGGCGCGGTTGGAGCTGATTGCGGTGAAGCAAACCTGACCCATTGTGGCCCCCATGTGCACGCCCGTGCCATCCCCCCGGTCCTTCACCCGCACACCACCGCCGCAAAGGCCGTGGCGCAGCTGAACAAGTGCGACACCTACGACCTCGACAGCGCCCGCGTGGACGGGACCGTCAGCCTGCTGAAGGCGGACTACAGCATCAACTGCGCCAGCCCCAGCTACCAGACCATGCGGACCATCAGCCAGGGCTTCTTCCTGGCGTACGGCGTGGGCATCCCCGTCGGGTTCCCGGTGGTCGGGCTGCTGCTGCGGCAATGGGGCGGGGAGGAGATGGAAATGGACACCCTGGCGTTCCTCTTCATCGGCTTCAAAAGGGTACGGTTGCTGGGTGTTGTCCTCTTCTTTTTCCCAAACAAAACATATTGTCCAGCACGCGGCCTACACCCAAAGAAAAGCGTGCACGCGGCCTACGCCGAAATGAAAAGGTTTTGGCATTTTATTTCCAAACGCGAATTACCTCAAAAAAGCAAAGTGCACGCGACTTAACCCCCAAAAAGTACGACCGCGGTAATTTTTTCCCACAATGGCACCCAAATGGATCCGCAAAGATGAAGAAACTGTGCAGAGGCATCTGGCATCCAAGAGCATCACCCCATTCGAAAATATGTCTTTTGCAGGCAGATGCAGGCCACTGTCCAGTCATTGGTGTGTGTCGTTTTGCTCATTTCTCTTTCGAGCGAATGATGCGTGTTAATTTACTATGCCCTTTCAAGGGAATGACGCATTTTCTGTATTGTGCAAGGGTCAATCTGTCCATTCCTCTGACGCTTCCCAGCTTAGAGCTTGGCCGCATCATCTCATTGTTGCTGTTGCCGCATGTAGCAGCACATCGGGGGCTTTTCACCCCTTGGGCATTCAGATCTCGGGTCAAAAATGCGCCAAACTGTAGTAGGTTGACCCTTCATTGCTGTGCTCGCTTCGCAAAGGAACGATGCGTATCGAGAGGGTTCACGCTCAAATCGCACCCCAGAAACTTTTAGCCTCCAGCCCTCCAGAAATTTCGAGAAATCGGCCGTTCAAATGTCGGAAGTGTGCGAAAGCACCAGCGCGCGCCAGCTACGGCGGGAAAAACCACCGCCGTGGCGCCCTTTCCCGCACACGGCCCGCGCTTCCCTCAGTCGTTCCGGTACTGGGAGTCGGTGAACATGGTCCGCAAGCTGATGATGGTCGCCATCATGACGTTCATCGTCGACCGCTACCTCAAGATCTACTGCGCCATGTGGGCGCTGAGCGTGTTCCTCGTGCTGCAGATCACGTTCCAGGTGGGCCTGGGAGGGGTACGGGGGGTGCCTCCGAGGGAGTGGACGGCAGTTGACACGGGGACTGGGGGCAGGGGCCCGGGCCTCGGCCGCTTGGGCTCTGGAGGGAGGGCGGGCAGCGGCCTGTCCGTCTGCCGGCCTGCCCTCCGACTTGTCTGTCTTCCGTCCCTCGCGTCGGCCTTCCTGCCCATCTGCCGTACCAATATTGATTGTGTGCAAAGATCATTGATCCTCGGCACAAAGCGCCGTTTTGCCGGGAACAAAAAGTCGGGAAAGTGTTCATGTTCAGCCGCAGGCCGTTCGCAAAAATGAAATCCGCAAACAAAATCGCAGGACAAAAATGATGTCGTTGTGGCCCCTGCCCCCAGACACGCATCAGAAGAATACCCCCCCCCCCTCCTCCAATGGGCGCCGCCAAAGGCAAACAATCAGATACCGAGGCCTTGTGCCAACCCCTTCCCCCCTCGTCCGCTCCAATGCGTGTCTGCCTGCCCCTCCCTTCCGACTTGAACAAACCTGTGCTGCCCGGTGCATCCCTTTGCTTGGTTCCCCTCCTTGCTTCACTTCGAGACAATGTGCAATCAGTGGTACTAGTAATATGCCGTCCTTTCCTTTCCCCTGGCGGAATTTGGGGGTGTTGGATTCTTTTTTTGGCTGTGCATTTCACCGGTCAGTCGTGCGGGCCACCAGCCAAGGTGCGGCCCACGGAGCTCAGCACCTTTGTGCAAGGTGCTGTTGTAACTGGTGCTGGTGGGGCCGGCCTTATACGGGGGAGAATTTCTGTGTCACGGATTCTGTGCGAAAGTTTTGTGCGCAACTTGTTCGATTTTCAGGGTTTGCATGGGTATACACGAGGCTGTTTGCTCACTTGCCAAAGGATTTGGCTACGGGGGGGGGGGGGGGATTTAGTACCTGAAGAAACCTGTCTGGAAAAATTTAGTACGCCCAATTCTGGCGCAATTTTTCTCATACTTTTTTTTGGACATCAAGTTCAAAATTTGTACCCTGTGCTGGGGGGGGGGGGGTAATGATCGGGGGAGGGGGGTGCAGAATTAAATACGTCATGTGGAGTTACGGCCAGGGTCAGCGGCTGGGCGCAATCAGTAATTTGGATGCCCTTTGCAGTGCGGGGAACTGTGTGGACCTGAGCAAACTAGACCCTCATCACATTCTTCCTCAAGTGGTGTCCCCCTCAGTAAGGAGAGCCGACCTTAGGCCTTGCCCTTCACCATGGAAAAGTGTGGCGCAATTTTCCCCATCACTTTTAACGATTGTGGCGGAATTTTTCCGGGCAAAAATTTTCCCGTACTAAATCTCCCCCCCCCCTTGTAATTTTCGTTGATTCCCATGGAAGTGGCAGCAGCGCTGACGCAGTATTTCCTCGTTTGTAGTGTTCCTGTGGCATTCCGTGGGCTGCAGACACGTGTGCGGGTTGGTGAAATAACAGTGTTTCTCATGAGCAACCGTTGCCACCCCCGCGTAATTTGTTCGCCCGGTTTTTGAGAAATGGCACGCGTTTCGTCGCTCCGCAATTTGTAGATTCGGGTTTTTCTAGGCACGGTACACCTCCCCCCGCCCCACCAGGTCTCTGCCGGTCTGCTTGTCCATGTCCTTGGCCTTGTTCCTTGTTCTCCATGACCATGCCAGCCTTGCTCACCTCCACCTTCACCGGCGCTGGCGCGCCCTGGTCGCCGTCTGGTGGTAAAAGAGGTAGACGACCTCCGCTGTGCCCTTACCCTCGCTGAGCAGATGGAGTTGCTCCACCGTGCGCAACCCAAAATGGAAGGTTCTTTATGGAACCGGCTTTTTTGCAATTCTCATTTTCGGCCGTTGTGGCCGTTTTCGGGGGGCGGTAGATTTATTATTGTTTATTATTATGGCCGTTTTCGGAGGGTGGCCGCACTCCTACGACAAGAAACATGTGTACGCGTCTGAAAAACCCTTTGTGGCTGTGACGCACACCGGACACACCGAAAGATGATGCGTGTGACGACGGCATAGACCACCTGTCTGCCTGCCTCCCTGCCTTCCTATGCAGCAGGGAACGCAGGCAGACAGGCATCACAGGCACCAAGACGACACTCCCGTGAGGCGGTGGCAGTGGGGGAGAGGGACCAGGTCACGCTGGGGACGATGCTGCGTCGGAGCATCGCCACCTGATTGCTGCTGGAGGCTGTGGCGAGGCCGCACGGGCGCAATGCCCGGCGGCGCATGCGCTTTGGACAAAGAGCCATGGAAGAGCCGTGCCCACGGTCCTCAGGGCGGCCCGTCAACTACGCCCGCCTTCCTCTTTACAGAGCCCGGGCCGGTCTTGAACGGAAAAAAAGAAGAAAGTTTGGCACTCGGCACCCGAGTTGCAGGGTGAATGACAAGCGGCAGGAGGGTGACCGACGGCGGTTGGAGGGTGACCGACAGCGGTTGGGAGGTAACCGACGGCGGTTGGGAGGTAACCGACGCCGGGTGGGGGGTACACGACGGCGGTTGGAGGGTAACTGACAGTATTTGAGTCTGTGAGGGGAAGGTCAACTTGGACTGCGACCCCAATCTGATGCCCCTCGAACACATAGCCTCACCCGCATGGGGGGAGGGCTTACGTGTCAGGCTGGACCCAAATACTCCCCCGTAACCCATAGCCCCGCCGATAGACCCGATGTCCCTGTTCAGCCCTCATCCAACCAATTCCTCAATCGAGTTGATACCCATGCCCTTCAAGCGCTGATCATCAACCTCAACCTCTATCTACTGGTGCTGCCCACGAATCCGATATTGGCACCTGGCGCACCGACCACGGCCTTGGAAGTCGGGATCCTCGTGCTGCATGCGACGGTCTGCCTGCACTTACTGGTGCTCTTTAGCCTCGGGATCCATCAGGTGACCCTCTCTCCGCGGTTCCGATGGTTTGTGTGTGTGTGTGTGTGTGTGTGTGTGATCGAGCGCTTGTGCGCAATCTAAGTGCACATCCCAGCTGACAGTGGTGCGACCAGCAGGGCCCTAGCATGTTCTCCCATCACCATAGGACAGAGAATCCGAGGAACGACAGGGGGTATACGCTCTGTACATACTCTCGTTACGGTCAATGAAGAGTGGCATATGTGTGACGCTCCACGCTGATTTATGTGCACTGTCTGCTTCACTGTCCGTCAGAAAGGCGCCCAGCCTCCATGACTTTACTTTGATGTTGGCCTGATGAGTTGTTTTGATGATCACTGCCGTGCCTCCGCTGTGCGCTTGATCTCACCTCACGCAGTGTGTGTGTGTGTGTGTGTGTGTGTGTTATCGGTTACACTGCAGGTACATGAATTCTTGTTCAGAAAGTCTTCTTTCCTTGCATTGTTGCATTGTGTGTGTGTGTCTGTGTGGCTGTGTCGCTGTGTGGCTGCTGTACTTCAGAAAGGCGCCTAGCCACACATGTTCCATGTCTACAACTTCTTCTACCTGACACTCATGGCCTGACGAGATTCGTTCCCCGACCAGCGCTGTGCTTTTGTACCGTGCATGTTCGCTCGCTTCGTTAGTGTGTGTGTGTGTGTGTGTGCAACTGAAACTTGGTGTACCCCTCAAAAGCCCCCGTTTTGCACCGAAGGATTACCTGCCAGCCATATTCTCGGGAGTGCCAACGAACAGCTTGGGCTGGGCAGAATCATGGGTTTCTCGAATCCTGAGTTGCAGCGTGGCTGCAGGTTGCACTGCTGTCTGGGTGCAGCAGAATTATGGCAATGTGTTCCATGCACAGGTCGCTGGCGCAGGCCTACATCAGCACGCCGCACTCACTCGCCACCACAGTGAAAGCACTGCACCACCTCTCCTATCCCATGCCAGCTCGTCGATGCACGGTGGTGGCAGGCGTCGCCAAACGGTTGGGGCAGCATGCCTACTGGGCTGGGGAGTGCTATAGTTCCTGGTGACTGCCCGAGAACCTTGCAGTGGGGGGAATCTGCGGTGCCTGGAATGACGATTTCTCCAGCCTCGGCCGCCTGCTTGACCTGTGCACTGATGACACGTGTTGCTGTCGTTGTATCCGACAGCACAGTGTGTGTGTGTGTGTGTAATGCCCCAATGATGGTGCATTTGTTTGCCTTCTGCCACAGTGGTCGTCTGTTTTGCTGGTACTTTTCTGAATCTACATGTTTCCTACCCCCCGACCCCTTGCATGACCGCTGTCATCTGCAACCTCGATGGGCCTGCGTAGCAACTGGGTCCGACGCCAGTAGGCGCCTTTCTGCAGCACAGGTAATGGGATGGCTAAGCATCGTGGGGGATGCACCGTGACCTCCTTGAAGCGAAGGGCGACCTCTGGCAGCATCGCTGGACCAGAAGCCTGCACAGGATACAGCAAAATGTCAAATTCCATGTGGCTACCTGGATAATTTGGGAGAGTCAGGTGCTCTGTCTTGTTTGACGATGCAGACTGATGAGCTGTTCAAATCCCCTGGGGTGGTGCTGAATCAGTCCTGAAACCACCACGGCGGGGTCAGAGCGTACGATTGCTCTGCTATGTGCATGCACAGTGCTGAGCCTAAGCTCACTGCCACCTTTTTTTCTCAGTCTCGGCTCGTTCAGCCCGTCGCTGAAGTAACCGGACAAATTTCATTGTAGAATGTTATGATATGAACTAAGCTAACTATTTATTGCATTCGTTTGTTCATTTCAGGCAGAAATGGTTTTGAAGCTGGTGGTGTAGCATAGCAGTGTGCTGGTTTTACCTGTTTGTGGTCGAGCCGTCGCAACCGGCCAAACCCACAGTGTGCTTGTTGTCAGGGGACTGGGTGGGGAAACCAGCAAAACGATATGAGGTTAAGGTGCAGAGGGTACCTGCCCTTGGAAGAGCGAAGTACCCCCCCCCCCCTTTGTCGTTCCCCACCCCTTGTCGTTCCCCAGGGGGGGGTGGGGGACCGTCACTTGGTCAACCCAAAATTTTTCGTTGTGGCTCATCGTGTTGTTGTGTGGGTGACTGTGTTGTGGGGCACTGCCACTTGTATCCCTTGCACTCATGGCGGGACATTTTGCTTATTTTCGCTGAAATGGAACTTGACAGCACAACCATGTTTCCCCCTGGGACTGGACAAATGTGACGGATGATGATAGTGACCTGAATTCTGACACGGAGGTTGTGTGGGTGAAGAGTGCCCGTGGTGTATGGGGTATGGGACACAGTTTTGGGAACAAGTTGTATTTTACAAGGGACATTCCCGAAGGGAAATGGGTTCCCAAAAATCTGCTTGCGCCTGCCAAGCCTCCTACCAAGAAGGCAAAACCACCACCCAAGAGTGCTGCCCAAAGCATTGCCCAAAGCATTCCAGTGGAAAGTGGAGAGCATGTGCCAGAGTTCAAGGTGAAGTGGACCAGGACCAAGAAATTTTACACCGAGCTGGTCAAGGAGTAGGTCTTCGTACATGGGCAGCCCTTTGAACATATCTTATGCTGATTCTTTCGTTTTATGCTGCAATTTCTGTGCCTGCAAATATGCGTGTGCGGTGGTAGTGCGGTCCCCCAGGGGGGGGTGGGGGACCGTCACTTGGTGACCGTCCCCCAGGGGGTGGTGGGGGACCGTCTTCCCTGGGGTGGGGAACGACAAGGGGCGGGGGGGGTAGCTGTGGATGGGGTAAGGATGTGCCGTTCAGAGCTGCATCCCCACTCCTACGCCGACCTATCTCCCTCCGGACATCCTTGAAGGCCTTGCGCCACGTTCGGAGGTGCATGCAGTCTTGCACATGTCGGCTGAGAGGCAGCCTGCGACTGGTCGTCTCATGAAGGCATAGCTCCTTTTTGGCCCAGTAGACAGGCGTTGTGTGCACAGGCCCGCCCGAATGTGCGCTGGTCATTGAATTGTTGGCGCAGCCTATCCGAGCCACGACGGCCTAAGCTCTCCGACATGCCTCGTGCATGGAGAGAGCGTGGTGTGTTCTTCTGTCAATGGCGATGCAACCCACACTGTTGCGTGCTTTCCCTCTGTTTTATTGTTTGGTTCCCTCACCGCCTGTCACTCTTTCTCTCGCTTGGCGTCCAACCCTCGTTCACGGTTGTTCACCGTGAAGCCGGCCACGCCGGTGCGCTTGGTATGGGGTTATGGGGCTTTGCTGCCAACCAATCACCGCCAGGACCCGGTTATTTGGGGATTTGCCCTCCCCATTGAGGAGTGACCGTGGCAGCCGGCATAGGGCCTATGGGAAAGGCCCTACATAGCATACTTGTACTGTTATTACTCCGGACCAGACACAAATGCTTCTTTTTTTTTTAACCCTGTTGCATGAGGAATGGACTGACCGTGCCATTGGGATGACTTATTGGGTCCCCACTGGCATATACGTGGCACTTTACCCCCCCCCCCCCCGGAGGCCGTACCCTTGCTTCTCAGGGGTGACTGCACCTCCGCTGCAATTGGTGTTATCGGGCACCCGCAGTGTGCTCTAAGGAGGGGGGTGAAGCGGGGTGCAGCCTACCTACACTACATGTCACCCATTCCTCTCGTCAGCTAGCCCCAAGGTATGAGTTTGTGGGATTTTTGGGGGAGCACAACACAGCACAACACAATACACCACACCACGCCACACCCCAGCCCACCACACCCCACCACACCCCAACCCAATCCACCACACCACACCCCACCCCACCCCACCACACCACACCACACCACACCACACCACACCACACCACACCACACCACACCACACCACACCACACCACACCACACCACACCACACCACACCACACCACACCACACCACACCACACCACACCACACCACACCACACCACACCACACCACACCACACCACACCACACCACACCACACTACACCACACCACACCACACCACACTACACCACAGCGCCAGGTTTCCCCTACTCCCCTCTTTCCGCCGATATCCACACACTTACACACGGCGCGCGCTATACACACAGCCCTCCCGTTTACCTGTACCCGTGGGTAGACATCCCGGCCATCGCCTTCTGGTAACAGTGCCTTCGGCACACCACAGCACAACGCAACATAACACAACACAACACAACACAGCACAACACAACACAACAAATCACAGTCACTGGTGCAAGGCGTACACTGCCCCAATGTCTTGCTCAGGTGGTTCAAAACAGAGGCGCGCTGTACAGCATGGTCCAGCGTGTGAAGCTGATGCATACGAAGGCCGTGCGGCGCCGATCGACAGGCGTGTTCCGTTGCAGGCAGTGACAAAGGGTGGGATTGAGGGCACTGAGGCTGCTGCTGCTGATGCGAAGTTGGCACTGGGCACCGCCTTCGCGAGTGTCTATGTCGAATGGCAGCATATGTGCCCGAACTTTCATTCCCGATTGCATGCCGACTTTCCTGTCAGAAACAGCGCGGGACCCAATTGGTCCTTTCTTTTTTTGTGTGTGTCATGGGACATGTGGGCGAGACCGGTCTCTGTGTGGGGCAGTCTGTGCGGAGGGTATTGCGTGTGGAGGGCGGTCCATGAGTGCGGCCAGGCCTGGGCGGGTGCCGAGCCTTTTTGTGTCAGGGCGCGGGCACGGGGTCAGCGTCAGGGCGGTGCTTAGTGTTTGGTCTACGGGACGGAGGGGGACGGACGGGGTGCATGGCCCCCGAAGGCCCTTGCGGTGGGGCAGCCCCACGGCCGTGAAGGGGGAACCTGGGCACCACCACACCGCTGGAGGTCAGGGCCATGCCTCGACAGACCCAATACAGCTCCGGCTTCCGATGCGCTGCCGCCAACAAAACCACGTCTGGCAGCGTCGGCCCCGCGTCAGTTCACCGGGTGCTGCCGGGTCCGGCCCTGAAACTGAAGAGGCCTAGGTGGTTCCTGCTATTGCAATGAATTCCACTGTGTGTTGGTGCATGTATCACTGAAACCAGCACTCGCCAAGAGTGGCCCCCGGTTGGCGCACCGCTGAACGATACATAGCCCAGTAGCACCAATCGCTCAGCAGCGCCCGGGCAAACGAAACCTTGTGTACCTCAAAGGGGCCTCTCGTTTTTGGTTCTCGATTCAAAATTTCATTTTTCCCCCGGTGGAAAATTGTTGTGGGTTCGGGTTGATGCACCGTTTGTGCGTCAGCGGCACCCAGTAGTTGGCGTACCGGGGGTTGTGCTGGTTGTTGCGGGGGTCGTTTAACGGTTTTCGCCGCCCACACACCTCCGCCCTGCGGTCGTCCACCACCTGCCTCGCCACGTTTCCGTGTTGCGTGAGGATCTGCCCCCCTGCCCACCCCCCCCAGCCCAGGCCAAACCACCCACCCCACCCGCCGCAACCAGCACAACCCCCGGTACGCCGGCGAAGGGCTGCACCCCAACAGCCCACCCCCACCCTCGACCCGAGGCCCACCCCTGTCCGGATCAGAGTGATTACTCTGATCCAGATGCGCTGTGTTTGCAGAGGGGCAGGGCAGTGACGGCCTTAGATACGCCCCACAATACAAAGGGGGGCAGGGGGCAGTAGAACCCTTCGTTGCCCGCCGCGCTGCAGACGGTGGAGGGCGGTGGCTTGCTGGAATATGCCGCTGCACTGCCGGGGGGTGGGGGGGGGTTATGGGTATGGGTATGGGTGGAGTCCTTGTCGCAGTACCTGGCGATCACCCCCGCATGTCTCGCTGTGCTGCGGTCGCGTCTTCGGATTCGTGACCCTTGGGGGGAGGGGGCTGCAATTTAGGGATTGATTGTGAATTATAATGAGGAAATTATTACGTTACGTCCTACGTCACATCATTATGTCATATTCCATTAAATTAGTGTTATTATCATTATGAAATAATCAAACCATAAATAATAAATAGATAATGATAAATAAATAATTAAGTTCATTTTCACCCGGGGGAATGGCAATTGTTGCCTCTCGCTTCTGCAGATTCAAAGTGCCCCGCAGGGAATTCAAAAAAGCCCCCCAAACCCGAAAAGACGCCCCCTCCCCCCATCCAGACCCCCCCCGGGGGGGGGGGGGGGGGTCCAGAATGGAACTGAAACCCCTGCCCCCACGGGACACCCACCGCCCCATACGATTTGCCTCCGTGGCTTATCGCAGTGCCTTGTGTCGCACAAGACAAGTGCATGTGTCGAGCAGGAGTCGAGCAGACGTGCCACTAGCGTCTGCCAACTCAGACACGGTAGGATGGAGCGGGGTCCTACCGAGCCACGCACTGGACGCAGCACGTTCCTACTGAGTTCCGGTGGTGCAGGGGGGCGGGTATTACTGAGTGGCTGGGGCGGACGGGCCACTGAGAACCAGTTGCCCCGCCGCACGCCAGTGGCATGTCCGAGCAGGACCGGCGCACGCGTCGGTCCCGGCGTCCCGCGGGGTGCGGGCTTCCCTTTCGTGCGTGGCACCCGCAGGCGCCACCATCTGCGCCACGGCCCGGGGGTCGCTGGGCCTGCGCCCCAGCGACTGGGGCTCGCTGGCCCCGTCCCGGCGCGGCAGCTACCTCTCCTCCAGCAGCTGCATTGCGGCCCACAACGACACGCTGAAGGTCCCGGTCGACACAGCGACGCGGCGGCGGTCCAATTCACTGGGCGCGGGCTCCGGCCGGGCCGGCCACTTCAGGTGCGGGGCCAGACCTTTGCTTAAGGGTGGTCCTACCCCACGGGGAGGGGGGGGGGGTGGGTGGGTCTGTGGCCTGTGGGTGGGTGGGTTAG
The DNA here is from genome assembly GCA_964036045.1 of Eutreptiella sp. 'Long Island Sound 2002'. Classification (NCBI taxonomy): domain Eukaryota; phylum Euglenozoa; class Euglenophyceae; order Eutreptiales; family Eutreptiaceae; genus Eutreptiella; species Eutreptiella sp. 'Long Island Sound 2002'. The sequence goes on along the minus strand of OZ038404.1, from coordinate 8,816,105 downwards.
TTTGGTTTGGGGCAATTTGGCCCAAAGTGCCTACCCCCCCCCTGGGGGGGGGTAGGGTCTGGATGGGTGGGTGGGTGGGTACTGAGAGAATGGTCCGACAGCCTTTGTTTGTGCAGGAGAAAACAATTTTCACTGAGAGAACAGTGGTAACAAGTGGCGTAATTTCTCATTTTACAGCCAGTGGGATTCGAACCTACCTTCGGCCCAGCTTGTACATAAAATGGCCACCAACATCGGTGCATCTTGGGGTGGTGCACCGGTGTTTGACCATGACTGGTTGCCGCGGTGCGGACGCGGTGCGCGCGCGGCGCAACAACGCCCTCTGGGGCCGACACGGTGAGCGCACTCCGCCGCACGCCGACGAAATCAGGTTTGCCCAGGCGGATGTGTGGCGAGCCTTGCACCGGGTGCCGACCAGAGGTGACAGAGGCGCCGCGGGATGAACGCCCTTCGCGGAGTGCCCTGTGGGCCTGGGTCAGATCCCAGGCACTGACGTGGCAGCAACACCCGGGGGCGGGGGGCAGGGACGCATTGGAAGGGGGGGGAGGCACCCCCCACCCCCGTCCAGGGCGCCCCGCCTGTGCCCAGCCACTGTCCCCCCGGCGGCAAGTGCCAGTTTCAATGGTATTTGTAACCGACAGTAACCGCTCCCAACCGCTTCGGCAACCGCCTCCAACCGCCTGCCTAACCGCCTCTGGAACCGGCTTTGAGATCCTTTCCCTTCTAATGCATCCCTCGGGGGGGGGGGGGGGGGTGGCTACCAAGGGGTGGGTGTGCAGGCGGGGCCAGGGTGACACCCCCCATTCCGGGCCAGAGGCGACGGACCGGGTCCAAGCGGAGGGGACTCCGGGGGGACGGGCGCCGCCGCGACGCCGAGACGGGGCCGGCCCCAGGGCAGACCATGGCTTAGTGGCGACCATGACCTTTCCCGTGGGGGGGGGGGGTCCAGAGTTTGTGGTGCCTAGAATCGACCTCCAATGTCGGGTCCCTTTGATGGATTTGAATTTTTTCCCGAGGAAAAATGGTGTTGGGGGGGGGGGAGGGGCAGTGATGCATTAGAAGTGAAGGGACCTCAGAGGTGGCCCCAGAGGCGGTTAGGCAGGCGGTTGGAGGAGGTTGCCGAAGCGGTTGGGGGGCGGTTACTGTCGGTTACAAATGCCGTTGAAGCTCTAGGTGTCAGGGAGACAGTGGCTGCGTTGGGGGGGGGGGGGGGCAGGGCTGCATTGGAAGGGAAGGGACCCGTTCCTGACCCCACGAATCGCGGTCAGAAAAACGACGGGGCAGACGAACGGTCCCACAGGCAAACAGACCGACAGGCCCCTGCGCTGTCAGGGGGTCGTCATGCCCCCGGCGTTTCTGAGGCCGTACGGGTCCCGGCCCTTGGGCCGTTCAACCCCTTCGCACACGCTGACGCACAGGGGGGGGGGCATTGAGGTCCGCATTTTTTCGCAATTTCCCGCAATTTTCCGCAATTTCCCGCAATTTTACTGCAATTGCTTTTTGCTTGTCCGCCTTGCGTGTTTGATTACACAGCCACCCCAGAGTTTTGCTTAACAACTCAGCGGCTCCTGGGGGAGGGGCTGGGGGGGGGGGGGGCTAACACCCCCCCCCCCATCGGACCCGGATTTCATTGTGGGAAAAAATGAAATTTACAAAAGGAACTATTGATTTGGGCTGTTTTTGGTACACAAACTTTTGGACTTTTTGGTTCCAGGATCCCCCCCCTTAGGGAGAACTCAGAGCCACCCTCCGGTGGTGATGTGGAGCGCTTTCTCTCACAGCGTGGCACCATTTCCGGCGGCGCAGATCGAATGACGATGTCCACCCTCGGTCCATGCTCCAGTTCCACGATGATGATGAGGGTCCCCTCCTGTGATTGTGATACCTGTGGATCGTATTTGAAGAGATACCGAAACATTCTTAGCCCCAGGGATGTGTTAGAACGGCCGTACACCGCAGGAGGATGCCCCCCCCCCCCCTGGACCCCCCCCCCCTGGACCCCCCCCCCTCCCCTTCCAATGTTTGAGGCTGACAGCCAAAATTTTGCTTCGGCGCCTTCGGTGCCAAGAGGATTGAGGCTTCAAAATGTTCGGCCCGCCATCGGCGGGGGCCATAGGGGGACCCCGGGAGGAGGGGAAACCCCCTTTCCCCCCCCCTTCTAATACATCCCTGCTTAGCCCCATGTACAGAAGTGTGGCTCCTCAAGGCTTCGGGAGGTTTGGTTACAGCGCCGCAATTTTTCGGCCCCCGGATCCGACGCTCCCTAAACCCAATCGCCCCCCCCTCCCCCCTCCCCCTGCCACCGTCCTCTCCATCACATCGCAGGAAGTGGTCCATGCTCACCCCAAGCCCCCGCAAATGGCTGCCGTACGGGGACAACCGGAACCTGGACATTGTGGTGACCCAGCCCAGTGAAGTGCTGCGGCCGGCGGAGGTGTGGCGGAGCACACCCCCCGCAGTCGCTCACCGACTCGGCCACTCGCTGACCCGCTGAGTCCGTCAGTCAGTCACTCCCGCGCTCCCTCATTCGCCCGCTAACTGCCCCATTCACTCACTCACGCACGCACGCACGCACGCACGCACGCACGGTAGACTGCCAACGTTGTTCATGGGCTGAGGCACATTGTGACATACGGGGGTGCCGCTGGTTTGTGCAGACCTTTGTTGCTTCACAATTTGGTCATGGCCACAAAAGAATGTGAATGTACCATCCCCTCCCCCCCCCCCGCATGGACTCGGAGGGTGCATCTGGATGCACCCGGTCAATGGCACGGGCAACAGCCCCGTCTCCGGGAAGGCCGACCCCCGGAGTAGTCAAACAGGACAAGTCATCCGGGGGCTCCGTTGACACAACCGAAACACGTTCGGGCCCACAGAGGGTCAGAATGGGCAGTGGCGAGAGGCCAATAGGCGCCGCCAACGGCAAACAAACCAGCACCATGGCCTCGTGCCAATACCCCCCCCCCCTCCCGGGAGACCGTCACGTGGCCCAAAAAGCACAGGAAATGCCAGGCGCCGAAGCAAACTTTTCTTTAGGTTGTTCTAGAAATGGGGGAAGGGAAGACCCTTGCAATCTCCGCCCCCCCCTCCCCCGGAGACCGTCACTTGGCCACCGTCCCCCCCCCTCACCCCAGAGACCGTCACGCGCTAACAGGGGGTTGCAAGGGGGGTGGGGGGTAGGACGATCGCAGGGATCACCCCAACGCGATTTGAGAGCACAAGAGGCACCAGAAGCATCCCGCGCTTGCTCGCTCAGTCACTCACTCACCCCCTGGACGCGCCCCTCGGACCTCCTTTGCTATGCTGCTCTCCGCAGAGCCCCCCCCGGAGCGCCATCGACCTGGACCATGAGTCCATCGTCGTGTCGCGCTCTTGACCCGGTGAATTGCGTCAAGTACACGACAATCAGAGGCTGTGATTGAGACCGGGGCTCCCCTGGGGCGGGGAGGGGGGGGGGGGGGGCGGGGGGTATGAGAGCCTGGGCTGACCGTGACCGCAGATCTGTCTTTTCTGGTAGATACCCCCCAGCACAGGAAAACTCACCTCGAAGATCAAGCGCAGGCGTGGACGCCATGCACCCCCCCTTTGGGGGGTCATTCGCATAGCATACCCCAAGGCATGATATTGGATGTCCAACCCCCCGTAAAATCATTATTTTGCCCAATACAATAATCCCCCAATGGATTTTTTGATTTTGAGACCTCTATCCCCCTGAAACTGGATACTATTTTTGGGGGGGGGGGTCAAAAGTTTGTGGTTAGAAGGATTTGAACCAGGGTGGAGCATAATAACGGCTCGAACTCGATCGATCGGCTGAGCTGGCGATCGCTGAACCGCTGGCCGGGAATCAAACCGGCGCTCAGCGAACCAGCTGCCGGGTGTTTGACCACTCGACCACTGAGTGTTTCTGCATAAAGGGGGTTCCCCCAATGTTTGCAATCGTAGTTTGCAACTGAAAAACAGCCAAACTGTGTGTTTCTGCCTGCCTGCCTGCCTGCCTGCTTGCCCGACTAACTGACTGATTGGCTGACTGTCGGCCTCTCTTCGAGGTGCCTTGCCGAAGTCGATAGAATTTAGCTCGGCAGAAAATTGATGTGGACAAATTTCGACTCCCTCCCTCCCGCCAAAAATAATGTATTTTCTTCAAACGTCAGGTTGCTATGCGCCAAAATGCGTGCAAGGAACTCAGGTCGGGAGGGGGGTGGCGGGGCTCCCAGTGGTCCTGCAACTGCTTCCTTCATTCCTGAGCAGTAGTAAACCCCCCCCCCTCTTAATCTTGGACCCTCCCCTCAAACGATTCCCCTCGTGGTAGTGGCAGCTGTGAATGACGTGTTGCCCCCCGTCCCACGCACATCGGTCAACGCTTCGTCCTTTCCCTACGGACCGGTGTGCGAAAGGCGCCTGCCGGGGGTTGAGTCTTCGACCCTCGACAAAAGTTTTTTTTTTCCCTCTCTCTCTCAGGGCTGTCCTCTTGGAACGAGACGTTTCTTTCTTTTTTTTTTTCATTCAGAAGGGCCCGGAGGGTACCGGTGGCAGGATTGGTTAAACCGACGGCGGTTGCCACTCAACCGACGGCGGTTGGCGCTTAACCGACGGCGGTTGGCCGACGACGCACCCCCGCCTCTTCGGCCCCGCACGTCTGCTTTGTCCCACCGTTTTTTTTTTTCGGCACAACGCCCGCAACATCCCAAAGAGGGCAGTGGTCTGCACACCCTCAGTCCCTGTCAAACCGCTGTTCGGTCCGCCAAGACCGCCCCCCGCCGCTCCGCTGCTCCTCAGTGACCTCTTGTGTAACCGCCGCTGCACAGCCCCTTCGCAGCCGCCCTCCCTCAAATGGACCCCCCCTCGGGGGCAGGGCTGTCGTTAAGCACCCCAGTTTCTGTTTTGTCAAGGACAGCCCCAAAGGACCACCAACCGTCAACCCCCGCCAACCGCCACCAACCGCCAACCGCCAACCGCCAACCGTTGTTCAAAACTGTTTCTGTGGTTTTGTGTCCTGCCCATGCCCATGCCCATGCCTTGACCATGAGCCAGAGAGCGTCCCCGTGAACGTTCCTTTCTGTTGGCGTTACGAACCCCCTTTTCCTTTTGTCCATCAGGACAGCCCTGCTCGAGAAGGGGAAGGGGGGGGGGTGTTCATCCGTCCATTCACCCGCCCGTAGGCCAGCCCGCCACGTCCGCACCGGCCGTGCGCGCAGCCCCTTGTACCCGCGCTGCGATGTCTCCAGGTGCCCGATCCGACGTCCGCCAAAGCGACTGAAGACCCGGGGCCCCGAGACAGCGACGCCGCCGTCGGTATGTCGGACCGTGAAGGGCCCCATACCCTCGCCCACACACGGTGCACATGCCCTGCAGGCGGGCGGGGGCGTACTCCTGGGGCACTGGTGACGACTGCCCCACGGCCCAGGCCACGCCCAGACGTGCCACTACCGTCCGCCCGCTCAGACATGATCGGATGGAGCAGGGTCCTACTGAGCCACACGCTGGACGCAGCACGTTCCTACTGAGTTCCGGTGGTGCGGGGGGGGCGGGTATTAGTGGCCCTTGATACCAGGCGGATAGCCACTGAGAACCAGTTTCGCTGCCAAATGCTAGTGGCATGTCTGGCCACGCCTTAGTGGCGAACTTTACGTATACCGGGAGGGGGGTCAGAGCCTCAGTACCCCCTCCCCGCCCCTGGACCCCCAACCCCCGCCTGGACTCAGATTTCATAATGGGAAAAATGAAGTTTACAAACGGAGATATTCAGTCGGGTATTTGATTGATTTGGGTACCATTTTGGGTACACAAACTTGCCATCCCCCCCCCCCCTCTCTTCCAATACATCCCTCGTCAGAGGCCAAAAAAAAAGTACGTGTACCTACAACACACCTCCAATTTCGGGCCCCTTTGATAAATTTCTATTTTTGCCCACGGAAAAATTTTCTGATGTGGGTGGGTGGGTGGGTGGGTGGGTGGGTTGGTCAGGCGGAGGAGCCCAGGCTGCCATCACCCCCCCCTCCCCCTGGTAACGCTAAGCCATGCCCTGCCCCCAGCCGTGTGCAACAGGCACGGGCGTGCCGGTGCCGGGCGGGCTGCCCAGTGACGGGGAGGGGGTGCGGCTGCGGCGGTGCTGCCAGCCCCAGAGGGGGACCCTGGCGCCTCCTGCGCAGGCTTGGGTCCTGAGGGCACACAGAGACCCGGGTCCTTCATGGAGCTGGCGCTCGACTTGGGAGGTCCGACTTCCATTTTAGGCCTCTCGGGCTGGGGCGTCAGTAGAGGCCCCCAAAACTGGGGGGGTGGGGGTTCCTGGGAAAAGGGCTGGATGGAATTAACCTCACAAGGGTTCGCCGGACAGTTGGCCAGATGGCCGGCTGGCCGGGTATCCAGCCGGATACCCAATATCTCCGCCGAGCCGTGTGCCCCCCGAATACCTCCTCCAGTGCTATCCGGTGAGCTTGGAACAAGGGCTCAATGGACAGTTGGCTCGATGGACCATTATTTCCGTTCCTTTAGGGGGAGCTCCAGCTGAGAGGCTCTATCGTGCCCCCTCCCAAAGTGAAAGCTCGGCCTCCCTTCCTAGGCTTTCGCCGGCAGAAGCCATGGATCCCCCAAAAGCCCCAAAATTGCTGTTGTGTCGGTTGTGGCATGACACTTGAAATTTTCCGACAATTGGATTTTTTTCGGAAACCCTTCTGTCACCCCTGGGATTGGTTTGGGTGATCATTTGGTGACAATGCGGGTACTTGAGCATCCATGGCGACCCACATACTGGCTGCCAGGCCCGTGTAGCCTGAGCCATGCCCCCCCCCCCCCCCCCCCAAAAGCCTCAAAATTGCTGTTTGTAGGCGGTTCAGTGGCACCTGATGTGTGCACAAACTGCACTGCGAGGGTGGAAACTGCAGTTTTCCACTCTCACAGCTCAAAAGTGGACATATTTCGAATTTTTTTCTGATATTCTGACCATTGACAATGATCAAACATCCTATGTAAAGCATGTTTTAGACCCACCTTATGTGTTTTTTGCCCTTGGAGGGGGGGGGGGGGGGCTCCCAAGGACACAACCTGCTTGTGCAGTTTTCCACCCTTTTCCAATCAAAAATTTTCCAATCAAAAAAATTTTCCAATCAAAATCTTTTCCCCTCAAAAAAATTTGATTGAAAAAGAAATTTTTTTGATTGGAAAAAGTTTTTTGATTGGAATTTTTTTATGATTGGAAAAGGAATTTTTTTGATTGCAAAAAAATTTTGATTGGAAAATTTTTTTGATTGGAAAAGACTCAGCGTAAGGTTCCCAAGCCTCCCCACCATTCCTGGAGCACCAGGCCACACTTGTCCCCCACACGCAAGGCCCTCCCTCCTCCCCACCACCCTCACCGCCCACACACATGGGCGCACGCGACCCGAGTGCTTAGCCTCCGTGGTGGCAAGGTCGTCCTCGCCGTGTGACCCGTCATGCCTTGGACCTGGTCGCGTTGCCACAGCCCTTGGGGAGCAAGGCCCAACGGTTTCCTGTGCCCACCCCCCCCCTCCTCCTCTGCACACATGCATACACACGGGATGGGGGTGTCTCGCGCTCACGAGCGCTCCGGTGAGGTCTGCGGCTGTTGATAGTCCGCTCGGCCTTGGGACCGGACAGGGAGTTGGTTCAGCCTCGTGGTCGAGCGAGGGAAGGACGCCCAGACCCGGGGGGGCCTGCTCCTGCGTGAGGCCCCGTCCCAACCCAACCCAACGCCCCTCTTCTACTGCATCCCTATCTGCCCCCCCCGCCCCCGGAGGTATTAGCACTGCCGCACACCACAGGAGGAGGGGAGAGGAATTTCAAACCCAACTTTTCCTACATTTTTCACTGTGCGGATTCCACCCAAGTCGGTTCTCACTGAAAAATGGGAAATTTTTTGCACGCCGCGCCGCGCGCGCGCCTGGGCAAAATCAGTTCTGGCCAGCCCAACCCAGGGCCATTCCAGCCAAATATGGGTATGTCACCGGGGGTACCCCAGTTTGACTCAGAATTTCAGACCCAACTTTTCCTACTTTTCCTCTCCCCTTCTCCAGACCAAAGTGACCGTCGTGGGGAAAAACAAAATTTACAATCGGGAAAATCTCATCAGGACATTTTTGGTACACAAACCTCCCAGACCCCCCCCCCCCATCACCCCCTGCTAATACTTCCCTGCCCCCACCCCTCCACATCTCCGTATGTGCCCATCATTCGCAGTTCACCTGCCGTGCAACTCCGGCCCCGTTTGTTTCACGCACAAGGCAACAGATGGCTTGAGAACAACGCCCAACAGGCCGCCCCCCAAGAACATGCCCCGGTGCAAGGGGGGCGGCCTGTTCGAATTCCAGACCCCAACCCCCCCCCCCCCCCTCCCCCCCCCCTCCAGACGCCCCCAAAGTTTTGGAACCGGTCTTTCTCCAATTTGAGATTTTTTTTCGGGGGGAAGGGTCGGCGCCGAAGGTGCCGAAAATTTTTTGTTGCCCTTCCTGAGGGGTTTTTTTTTTTTTTCACCCGATGTGTCTATACTCAAAATGCTCAGAATCTTGTGGAGAATTCAAAAAATGTTTGAAAAACACAGAAAATTTTTTGACCCCTGACCTGACCTGCGGGTCTGACCTTGGCTGATGGGAGCCTGAGCTCATGGGCCATTTTTTTCTGAATTTTTTTTACCCCATTTGTGTATGTTCAAAATGATAAGTGCATCATGGGGATCATGTTGAGGTATGTATGTTGGGGTACCCACTGACCCCCCTCGAGGGACCCCGACGGCTGACCGGCCGACCCACCTACCCCCCCCCCCCCCCCCCCCCTCCAGACCCCCAAAAGTTTTCGCACCCGGTTGGGGTCTAGAATTTGAACAGGCCGCCCCCGTTGCCCCGGTGCTGCTTAAAGCAACAGGGGTACACCAGCCCGGGACTGGGCAAGGGGCCGCACCTGATGTTCACATCACGTGCACCAAGGTCCGGTGCATCTGAGGCAGACAACAGGGAACACCGCATGTTGCAACGGGGCATGGGGCATGGGAGATGGCACGTGTGGCCAGGGTTGTGCTGAGTGCTTGGCCCACAGAGGGGGGCTGGGGGATAATTTCGTGGAAAATTGTTGTCTTTCAGGAAGATGGCGAATTCTTCCCGGGGTTTTGGCAGTGCAGTGTGTGCGAGGGAGTGTAAGCTTTGGGATATGCAACGGTGGCGAAATTTCCCCCTTCCGTTTTCCCCTTCCGAAATTTTCCACGTCGAAATAATCCCCGCATGGAAGTATCCACCCCCCCCCCCCGATGTACCCTGCAGGGGGCGGTGGTATTTCGGGAATCGTGGGTGGGTGCGTCCGTCCTCCCCCATCCTGCAGCACGCCCTTATCTGTTGCATCCCTCTGCCCGTGGCCCTGTCTTGCGGCGGCCCCTCTCCTTCTCTGCTCTGTGCCCCCTCCTTCCCTCGTTCAGCTTCATTGCCGGGGAGTCCGTTCGGCTCCACGCGGGATCTTGCCGGGTGTCTCATCAACTTCCAGCACCTTGTTCAGAGTTGGGGCTCTCCAACAAGTTTGAACAGTCCAACAGGTTTGCACAGGGCCAGGGGCATGTCCCCAAGTCAGGACCACTGATCTCCCAGTGACTACTACCCCCCCCCCCCCCAGAGTTTTGCTTAACAACTCAACATCTCTTGGGGGGGTGGGGGGGGTCTGACACCCCCCCCCCCTCGGACCCCCCCCCCCCTCTTCAGTGATGGGGCAAAATTTTCTCCAGACCTTCAGCCAATCAAAAAATTTCTCTGGCGCAAGTCAGTTTAGGCCAAAAAATTTCTTCGCCGCCTTCGGCGCCTCTAACAACTCAGGGTCTCCTGCGGGGGGGGTCCCCCCCGCAGCCCCACCCACCCACCCCCCTTGGACCCCCCCCCTTGAGGAAAACTCTGCCCCCCCCCCTTTGCAATCCCTCGCCCAATCCCCCTGGGACACCGTCACTTCACTGTTTTGAGAGGCAACATCCGTTGTGGTGGTTTGTTGCCCATCTGTCACGCACATTTTCTTGCATTGCTCGGCCGCAGTTTTGCCACATTCGGTACATACGCCCTGGTCGGGTCACTCAAGTGGATCATGAGAGTGCTCAATTCTCAAGGCTCGAGGCTGTGGTGGTTGCATCACCCAAGTCTCCAGAGTCGCCGGACATTGCCCCATGGCTGTTTGCTTGCATCAGTGGAGGGTACCACAGTTTGCCTTGAAATATCCTTGCAATACCCCCCCCCCCCCCGGGAGACCGTCACTTGGAGACTGCCCCCCCCCCGTGGGAGACTGTAACGCTTTTGGGGGGGGGGGATTGCAAAGGG
>OZ038404.1:8658720-8803720 GCA_964036045.1 Eutreptiella sp. 'Long Island Sound 2002' | reverse complement strand
CTCCGGAGGAGTTTCCCCAACCGATTTCCTTGCCCTGTTCTTGTCCCGCAGTTCCCGACGTGCGAGTGTGCGTGCCTGTGCCTGTGCCTGTGCCTGTGCCTGTGCCTGTGCCTGTGCCCGTGTCCACGTCTGTGCCCGTGTCCGTGTGCTGTCTTTGTCCCGTTCCACTTCGTCATCGGCAGCCCCCCTTTACCCACTGCACGCAGGCCAAGCCGCGTGGCCCCCCGCAGCAGAGGTCCCCCAGACCCCCACCTCCAACCCCCGCCACTCGAAGGCCGGGTCCGCGCGCCTCGGGTGGGCCGGCCCCGGCGACGGCCCCCAGTCCCCGTTGGTCGACGAGGTCTCGTCGTCCAGCAGCCTCCGGTCCCCCGAGCCCCGGAAGTCGGGCCCCGCCGCGGCGGACACCGGCCCCCGCACCAGCGTCACGCTGCCGCCGCCGCGGCCCAGCTTCGGCGCCGAGGTGCCCACGCGCCTCAGCCCCCAGCCGCGGCGGCTCCAAAAACCCGCTTCGAACCCCGTGGCTCTGCCCAGCACGCAGCCCCTGGATTGACCCTGACGACTCATGGACTGCTCCTGCCGTCGCCCCCCTCCCCCCCCCCGAGGGCTGCGTTGGAAAGGGGGGCGCTCCCCCTTTGGGGGGTGGCGGTCAGCCCTGCCGACTGGCCTCTCCGCCCCCAACGGCCCCTCAACCGATTTGTACCCGCCGCAAACTGCCTCCCAACCGCCCTTGCAACGGCCGGCAACCGCTGTTGAAAACCCCCTTTGGCCCCCCTGCCCCTCCAGCGCACCCGAGCCAACAAACCCTCTTTTGCCCCTCCCCCAACCCTCCCCTCCACCAAACCCCTCCCCCGCTCTTCGCTTTGTAGAGAAGCCCTGGGCCTGCGCAGTCGTCCGAGGCGCCGCGGATGTGGCGGCGATCCTCTCGTCCCAATTCCGCGGCCCACCCCTCAAAATTGCATGTAATATTCCGTGGCTCTGGGGGGGGGGGGATGCTGTTCCCCCTCCTCTTGACAAGCGAGACTCGGAGGAGTTGCGGGGCTGCTTCCCCGCCCCCTCCGGAGACGCCGGCTGGAGGCAGTGAAGTCTGCGGGATTGGAGTGTCAAAATTGTCTGACTTCAGTTGGCGGAGGAGGAGGGTCGACCCCCCCCCCTCCCCCCCGGAGTCCAACCCCGCCCCCCCCCCGGCCCCACCATTCCTCCGCCCCAGTACGTCCCTGGGCCGGTCCCGTGAGGCGGTCGTAGTGGGGGAGAGGGACTGGGTCATGCCGTCAGCAGCGCTGTGTCGGCTCAGGGCAAAACTTCTGCTGGCGACGGCACCTCCTTTGCCCCCCCTTGTCTGCCTGTTTGCCAGTCTGCCTCGTCGTTTCTCCGACCGTGGTGCCTGCGGGCAAGAACGTGAGGCGATGTGTCTGTGCGCCGTGTGGCATGAGAACGGGGGGGGGCTGTCGCCCCGAGTGCCCTCCAACCGCTCCGTAACCGCCGGGAGTTGCCATCCAACCGCTTTTCCGTGGTCTCCGTCCGTTCGGGCTATGTCCCCCATGACCTTACTACTGGAGGATAATGTGGTTAAGTGTTTAACTTGTTTAACTAAGACAAAGTATGGACTTAAATAGTTTAGAGGGGGTCTCAATAATGATGCGCGGGGGTCTTGCCCAGAGAAAGGGCCCCAAGAAAGCCATGGAAGCCGCATTATTCTGACTCCCCCACCCCCCAGCCTCCCTCTTCCTCCCGCACCGGCCCGCCGGGGCCCCCCACACCTTCGTGATGAACCTCCGGCGGGCGCTCGCCGCCATGTTGTTCTTCTTCGCGAGGTCCCGCATGCAGGGCTCCTTTTGACATCTCGGCACCGCTGGGCTGGGGGGGGGGGTCCCACACCACCCTCCCACCCCCTCCTTGGATCCACCCGCCCACAACCCCCCGCCCCACCTCCTCTGAAGTGACTGGGCCAAATTATCTTCCCAGCCTTCGGCCAATCAAAGATTTTCTCTGGCGCATTCGGCGCCAATTAGTGTAGGCCAAGAGTTCTTCGGCGCCTTCGGCGGGGGTGGGGGTGGGGGGGTTGGCACAAGGCCTCGGTATCTGATTGTTTGCCTTTGGGGGGGTGGGGGGGGACGGACCCACCCACCTTCACACCCCCCCCCCCGCCCTGTAACAGGAGCCCTGCCCGTGTGGCGTCCTGCGCGGCGTAGGACACGACGCACGCGGTGGTCTTCCCTGTCAAGGGTCGTGTCTGGCCGTCACCCACTGTTCTGCTCGAGACTGTACCACCCCCACCCCATTTCTGTTTGTTTGGCTGTGATTGCCGATGTACGGGGGCCCGGACTGCACGAGAACGGCTTCACCTGCGGGTCACCGCAGGCGCGGCACCGTCAAGGCGCAGGATCTCCACCGGGCCCCGCCCTCCGTTGTGCTTGCGCAAAGGGGGGGCGAGGGGTTGGCGTGTGGGGCCAGTTTGCGGGCTTTGCTTGCCTCTGTGTGGCACCATGATGCACAGCTCTTGGTGGCCGCCAGGCAGGGGAAATGACAAAGGCTGAGAATATTCCAACATTGGCGCAACGATCAGTGCACGCAGGACGACGCCAACGGCAAGACCAACGTCAAACACAACAGCAAACACGACAACAGACACAACAACGAACGCAACAACAACGCCACCACCGAACGATCACAACAAACAAACAAACAAACAAACAAACAGCAAAAAAGCAAACAAACCACATCAAGAAAAACAGCAACAATAACAACAACAACAACAACAACAACAACAACAACAAAAACAACAACAACAACAACAACAACAATAACAACAACAACAACAACAACGACGACAAAAACAACAAAATAAGCAACAACCACAACAGCAGCAGCAGCAACAAAATAAACAGCAACAACAACAATAACGACAACAACAACAGCAACAACAACAACAACAACGGCAACAACAACAAACAACAAGAACCTACAAACAACAAACTATGAACAACAAACAACAGCAGCAGCAGCAACAAAAGCGGCAGCAGCAGCAGCGGCAACACCCACCGCAACACCCACGTGCACAGCAACAACAACAGCAAACAACAAGAGAGAACAGCGGCAAAAACAACGGAATTAAATTTCCCCGTTTCGTAGCCACTAAGCCTGGGTTTGCCCACACCTGCCCCACCCCCCGTTGCTCGATGAAGTGCTGCATGTGCTTGCGCCTTCGCCCCAACAAGGGCACGTGGTGTGTGCACCCGCGTTTTCTTTGCTGCAGAGGCGCCAGTGACGGTTGATTGTTCGGTTTGGGGTTTAGATGGGGTCGAAATGGAGTTGAAGGTCTCCTCTTTCGCCCTTTGGTAGGGGCGTCCTCGGAATCGTTTCTTCGGTGTGCTCGGAACCACCAAAGCTAAGACACCCACCCACACACACACACACACACGCGCGCGCGCGTGCGCAGGCACAGAAGTTTCATAAACACACCCCCAAAAGAGGCTCTGGCCTTGGCGAGGGCAGCGTGCGGGGGAGAGGGGCCCTCTTTCCACCCACCGCCGCGACCGGAGGTCCATATGCGGGCACCCCCCCCCTTTTCATAGCAGGCTGCCCAAAGACCCCTGCAGGCCTTCCTCTCCAATATGGCGACCCCCCCCCACACACACATACATCGGAACTGGCGCTGGACTTCGAATCGTACACAGGGAGGCCACTCCCCCCTACTCCGCAGACACGATTTAAGGGAGGAAATATGTCGCTGCAGGAGAAGGGTAGAGTCCTACGGCTGGCGGTCAGTCTGCTAGGGAAGGCGGCGGGCAGGGAGTCCATTCTCCCTGCGGGCTTCACCAACAGGTGCCGCTCTCTGGTCCCGCTGGGGGCGGGCACCACGGCGGGGGTAAAAGGCAGGTCTATATTCACACGCCCGGCGGCGGTCTGGCACCACCTGCGCACTATGCAGCAGTACAGCGCAGCGAGATGGGCCCAGCAGCAGCAGGCGAGGGTGGCGCGACAACAGAGCAAGCGCCGACGAGCGCAAGGCACGAAGACGAAGCCGGCACCGGCGCAGCAGCCCCAGAAAGCGAAGTGCCCGGGCAAGGGCGGAGCGAAGCGCTCGGCGGGGGCGTACGCCAGCGATTTTTATGCGGGCCCAGTGCTCCCGCCGGGGACAAGGCGAGGCCCACAGTACTATGTCACCGAAGAAGCGGACATTCCAACGGGACCGGCGCACAGTGACAGGGCGGCGCTTTTCACCCCGCCACAGAAGTGCGCAGTGGCGAGGCGCCCTGAGCAGGGTCCACGACTGCCCCGCCTTTGGGTCTGCACGGCACACCAACACAGACAATGCGCATCGTGTGCTGCTGTGGGTAGGGGGGCGCGGCACTGCTGTGCCCGGGGGCATGCCGGGCATCCACGACCGACGATGGCCCTGCGGGGCCAGCAGCGGGGGGCTTGGAGAGCGGAGGCCCACCCCCCTGGGGCGGGGGGCACACCGTCAGCGAAGAGGCGCAGACGACAGCGGGCACTGGCCCCGGGACCGGACCGAGTGCGGCCCCACAAGTGAGCAAGGGTGGACGCAACCCCCCCCCCCCCCCTGCCAAGAGGATGCGATGTCCGCCGCCGGGCGCTGCCAGGCACGGAAGAGCAGGGACAGAGGTGACATAACCCCCAAACCCCAGAGGTTCTGGCTCAGGTGAGGCCCCATACCGCGACCCGAGCAGGCACCAGAGACAGCGCCGCAGTTCGTCAGGGCTGTATGATTTGTCTTCTTCAAGCTGGCGCCTCAGGCGACCGCTGGGGACCATGGACCCATGCGGGCCTCCCTCTTTAATATTGTTCTCCCCCCCCCCCCACACACACATACACACACGCATCTACAGACACGCGCACACACGCACAACCTTCACGGCCACCCAAGGCCCACACGCACTGTGACCAAAGCCGCATGGCGCGTAGTCCCCACAGTCAGCGAAGCCACACTCACACGCCGTCTCCGCACCCGCTGTCCTCGCGGGTCACCGCCACCACTGCCGCGTTGCCTCCTCAGAGCCACCAAAGCCACATACACAGAGACCCCACGGCCGTCACAGCCGCAGGCGCGCGCACCGTCCCCAAACCTGCCGACACACACGGAGTCGTCACGGTTGCGCATTCCAAGTGCGCGGTCCGCCTTTCTCCCACTTTTTCCGGGGCCATGCCTCGGGCCTTTGTGGTCATCTCTGGTCACCACTGCGAATTGTGTGCGCGCGCGACCGCCTGCGACACACGGTTCGCACGATGCATCGCATTACCGGAGGGGGGGGGGGAATGTGGCAGGTACGAAATTCGGAACGGCGAAATGTGGCACAGCGAAATTGTACCACATTTTGCCGTGGTATTTAAGGACCGAAGCCACGTTCTTGCCTTTACCAGATCTGTGCGCATGTTCTCTCCGTTGCAAGGGTCTGATGGTCTGAATTGCTGGGGACATCGTGTTTTCACTTTGAACCCGGTTTCACAGGTGAGTTGCGGGGAAAGCAGATGGCTGAGTTGTAGAAGTACTACACTCCCGAACTACAACTCCTCCGGTCGAATCCTGCATTTCCCATTATTCGGAAAGTTTGCACCACATTTTCCCACGGTATTTAAGGTTTTGTACCAAACTTTCCCCCTCACCGAATTTTGCCTCACCAAAACCTGCCCCGCACCCCCCCCCCCCCCCGCGCAGCAACAGCCCCCCCCCCCCCCCCCCCGAGCCAGGAGTGCAGCAGCCGAGTGTCGCGGCCAGCTGACCCCTGACCCCGGCCCTAAACACGGGGAGCGTGAGGGGGCGGCCCGCCAGCCACTCCCGATACCGTAGGGCATACCATACCATACCATACCCCCCCCCCCCCGCCCCCAGTATGTGCAGTGCACCAAAATTCATTAGATCCAAAATTGCATTTGGTGCGCCCATTTCCATTGGCTGCGCCCCCTCTTTGTGGTGGCACAACGCATGTCCACCAGCGGTGCAAGTGAGTACGCGTGAAAGACATGGAGCCTGCCCGGGCTGTCATGTCTGGGCTTCTGGCAGCCCTTGCGGCAAGGCACCGACGGGGCTGGGGCGGATCACGCATGCGCTTTGGCTGAGCTTGCCTTAAACCGCCCACTGAGAGACGTGGCGTGCCTGCCCACATGTGGACCAATACCCAACTACGGCCATTGTTTTGAGCTTTGGGGTTGCGGTGCAGGCCACGGCTCAGTGGCGTTTACCTATACCCAGGGGGTCAAGGGCTTTGTCAAGGGCTTGTCAAGGGCTTGTCAAGGGCTCGTCAAGGCGCCTGTCAAGGGCTTGTGAAGGGCTTGTCAATGGCTTGTCAAGGGGTTGTCAAGGGCTTGGGGCAGGGGGTCAGAGACCAAAATGAAGTTTGTGTACCCAAAGTCGACCTCCAGTTCCCGGGCCCCTTTAATATAATTTGAATTTGAGGAAAACGTTTTCTGATGTTGGGCGGTGGGTGGGGGGGGTCAGGCTGCCACCCCCCGGTAACGCTATGCTGTGGCCTGCGGTCCACATGCCGCAGGGCACGCCAGACCAATACCCGACTGCAGCCTTTCATCTGGGCTTCGGTGGTGCGGTGGTCTCCGAATGGGGCGCATCGATTCGAGCGTTTCGCGTGGCAGTGGGAACGCAGAACGGTGCAAAAGCCCGCCAAACCGGCCGTCCGGGCGTCGCCTGTCAGATTGCTCCGACTCTTTACCGCCGCGGGGGTCCTGGCCATGCCTCCAGCCCGCCTTGCGTCAAGGGGGGCAGTGCCGTATGCGCAGGACCCCGGCATCAAACCGGTCAACCGCTGCGCGCGTTGATGCTACGGGTGGGTGGTGGGGGGGGGGGGTATTTCGGAGGGGGAATTTTGTTTGGAGGCGGGAGTGTGTTTTGCAGATCGATACCGAATTTCCCCCCCCGAAATTTTTTGCGCAATCCGGGCCATGTCCTGCTCCCTGGATCGGCGGCCAACAGTTTCCTTCTGCAGAGAGGGACTAGCGCCCGTGTATTGCATGTCAAGATCAGTGCCGGTGTGTGTCCCAAAAATCTCCCAATGAATGATTTTGTGTCGCCATTGTGTATTCCAAAAGATTGTTTTGTGTATCCGCTGTGTATCCACGGGACTGTGGTGCCCGCAATCGTACACAAGGCACCCAGATTTGGGGGGGGGGGGCGGCGTCGAAATGCCGTTATCTACTCAGCCTTCCAGTTTGTCCAGTGCTCCGGTAGCACACTGGGATGCCTGCGGGTGTGGCAGACCCCGCTGCATTTCCTGGCATTACCACGGCCGCCCCGTCTGACCATCGTGTTTCTGGAGTTGCCGCAGCCCAAACCAGCCCCTCAACCTCAGGCAAAGACATCTTCAAAGGCATCTTCAAGTGGTGAGCATGTGCAGTTGTTCCGCATGGTGTATGATCGCAAGAAGTGTTTCCAAGCCGAACATTTGTAGGCTTCTCATGCTTAATTGCTTGTGAAAACATGGGTATGAACCTGAATTTCCATGTTTCAAACACTTTCTTGCGTTTGCATGCCTTTGGGAACATGGGTGGAGATTGAGGTGCACTCATACTATGCGCTCACTTACGTGTGTGTCGGTGGTTGTATGTGTCGCGTGCAAGCTACGCCCATGTCCAAGCTACAGTAGGTGCAAGGACCGTATCAATTTGGTACTTTGGCGCAGCTTATACAAGGGGCGGAGGGGGGGGGTACCTGACCTCGGCAATCTTTTCGTCGGGTTGCCACTGGGGGGGGGGGTCCAAGGGGCGAGGGCTTAGGCTAACCCCCCAACCCTAACCCACGGGCCCTCCCCTTACCCGAGAGCATCCGGGACAATAAAAGCCACATGCCCTCATAAATAGTACGCAAGAGCAGCCAGGACATTGAAAGTCGCCAACCCTCATAAATAGTATGGGGAGGGGGCCTCGCAGGGCTCGGGCGCCGCACTGGCACCCACAGGTCGCTCGGGGAGCCCGCGACGGGGCCATGGGAGGGCGGAGGGGGCAGACACCTGACCCAGGGCGCCCAGTCGTTCCGTTGCGCCGCGACACCAGGGGTGGGCGGGGGGCGGGGGGGGGGGGGGGGGCGGCGCAGCCAGTTCCTGACCCATAACCCCCTCGCTTAACCTGTCGCACAGTGTCCAGGACTTTAATCTGCCCTTGCCCTCATAAATAGTACAGGGGGAGGGATAGGGCAGGCTTCAGGCAGGCTCTAACCCGCTAACCCCTAACCCTCCCGTCGCAAGAGCGGCCAGGACATTAATAGCCATCAACCCTCATAAATAGTACAGTCCACGCATACACACACACACACACACACACACACACACACACACACACGCAAATGCTGCTTGGATGGATGCAAAACAAACTGCAGCACAGCGGTTGCCATTGGACCAAACAACAACAGATGTCTGCTCCACGCTGCACCCATGTGTCGTCCCCATTTGCGGAGCTGGTGACCTGCCCCATTTGTGGACCAGCAGAAGCGTCTGCAGGGAAGCACTGAGCTCGCACACCTAAATTGGATGAGGCCGTGACATGTGCCGATGGGCGATCATGAGGCACAAGTGGTGCCCAGCGCAGTGGCGCACCACAGCCCATTTCAGCCCGAGGCCTCAGCATGAGAATCCCAGACAATCGGGGCGACTAGGGGCATATGCACAACAGCGGGTGTTACTGAGTGGCACATGGTACGGCGCGAATTCCTGATTCCTGATTCCTGATTCGGTTCCGAGATGAACATGAGTGGCATGCCTGGTAGATGGTTGATGCCTCCCCTCATTCTGCTGCCATGGCTCTGGGGTGACGGCAACCCCGCTTTGCATCACCACCTCCACCGCCGCTGCTTCAGGTGGCGCCCCCTCTGCTTCCTCCAGTGCCACTGGCGCAATTCCATTCCGTAGCGAAAGCAAGTAATTACTAAACAACTCAGTGCATGTCAACCCGCTGGCCTTTCAAGCACTTGGGCATGCCATATGAACCCTGTCTTGTTGCATCATGCAGGCTGCTGCCACTGTCAGCCTGTCATCTGTCTCTCCTTCTGTGGCACAATGGGAAATGTGGTAGTTTTCCACTGCATAATCTGGTACCAGAGTTAGCTCGTCCTTTTACTGCACGCCAGGTCCTTGCTACCACAGTCATTTTTGAGATCATTGTGCAACCCCCGGGAGACTGACATTTCAATGTGTTTGCTAGTTATCGATTGTTACAGATGTTTGTGTTGCCCGTGTGTATCTACTGGTCTCCCATTGCTTCAACCCAATCACCTGCATGTGTTCCGTGATATTCTCTCTCCAAAGACGGTGTACGGAGTATTTGGTTGCCTTTTCAGACCCAAGATGGTTTCTCCTGGTGACCATGTATGGTACCATTCAAGCATACTTAGTGCTCATGTGTTGACCAGGTTTGACACCATTCCTTTGGACGGTGTGCAGGAGCCCCAATGCCACTGGTACTACATCAATAACATTGGTACTGCATCAATGCAAGGTCCGTTCACCTGTGTTCTGTTTGCTGGCATCATACAGTTTGCTTTGACATACCCTTGCACCCCCTCCAGGGATACCATCGCGCGCTCTGCTGGGGGGATTCCAGAGGGCGTGGGGGGGGGGGGAGGAGAACTGAACTTGCTCCCGAGAAGCCACCTCGGGTACCGCGTGGTGAGCAGGGTACACCAGCTCATCTTGGTCTGAGCCCCCAAAAAATATGAGAATTCTCAGCAGCAAAGGTTAGTAATTAATGAGTAATTCGGCGCATGCCGACACACTGCCTTGTCTATGAGGTTGTGAGTTGCCGTGATGTGTCTCTACAGCCCTGTGAATTTCCCCCTGTCCACTGTTGTTTATGTTTTTCGCTGTCTAGTTAGGAAGGTTAAGGGACTAAGGGGTTAGTGGAAGATACTGTTGAGACATTGTTGTCCTGTTGAAGCAAGCAGCACATGCTTTCAGGGCCAAGTCACCTGCTCCGGACAATACTCTCTGCTTCGATGTGAACAAGGAGCGATTGGTCACCCAATGCGAGCAATGAGTGCGATGTATGTCAAACATATGTGCAGAGATCTGTTTTTGTGCTCAATTGAAAGGGATGTGCTTTTGTGCTCAATTGAAAGGGTTTGGGGGTATGGATGGGTTGCATGAGGTTTATTCGTTGGTGCAAACATGCGTGCACACATTCAATTGTTCAGCCCCAAGCTGGTCACTGATACCCCTAAAGATGCCAATATATCAGCTCATAAACGAGGGCGGGACACCAACCCTCGTGAACCAAGTTCCTAGCAATTGGGATTCAGTATGGTCGTGTCAAATCCACCAGTAATATCAGCCGCACAAATTTCCAGTGATGTATACCTTTTCTGCCAAAATGACCGTTGTGCACAGCAGTGGCCTCAATGAGGCACATCTTCACTGTCATGTTGGCGTCAAATGAGCAACACGCAACCCAATGTATTTTGTTTTGCCGAGCAGTGCAGCCGAACGCATTGTAATGTACTAGGATCAGCTTGCTGAACAACTAAGGGGGTGGTGCTCGTGAGGCAGCGTCAGACAGAGTGAATATGTGGCCATTGCTAATCGTGAATGAGCCCCATGAGTTGCTTTTTTTTTTGTGTGAGCAAGGTGAATCACATTTCATTGAGGGTGTTGTTTTCGCATCATATGCTCTCTGCATGGGACATGGAACCCAAAGCGACAAGTTATGCACCAAAATTGCAAACAGCATTGACCCCAAAAGGTGTAGTGGATTGCAATCAGTTGTGCCTGTGATCAGTGCCCCCGGTTCACCAGCAGTCACCGTATGCATAATTAAAACAACCACAAGTTGCCACAAGTTAATAGTATTTGACACATGCAATGATTGTTGTGGCAACAGCTTCGCAAACGCTTCGGTATTTTTCCAAAACATCGTATCGAATATTTCTCCTCAATGCTAGGAAGTAGAAGGCTCAGAGGTTGTATGTTGATGCATTGTATTTGGTTTCAACTCATGCTCAATTTCAGACCACAACAGAGATAGAGACGGTACATAGGTAGGGTTTGATATTACCAAAAGATTTACGAAGTTCCCGCTTTCAACACTGTATCTTTTTCAGAGAATTTTCCAATGTGAAGAGTAAGAAAAAGTCACTGCCATGTCTTTCTTGGAGGGCTTGATCCAGGCTAAGCCGCCCCTTAAAACCCTTTGTTGATGCTGAGACAAACTTAAATGTTTTTATCACTCTTTTGTGGCCTAAAGTACACTTTCTCAAGGTAACTAGGGTTGTGACCCTAGCCCCCCCCATGAAGTTCACCCCTACCACTCAACTGAGCGGAGGTACCTTCCTTCATGGAGGTCATACCAAAATAAATCAGGCATTCCATGCTTGTGGGCCTTGGAGGTTAAGCCTAAGTGGTCTCCCACCCCAAGACCCCTATACTCAATTGAATCTACCACTTATTGTGGTCCTACTTTGTAACTGTTTCTGAATTCAGTTGCTTGGCCAAGTCATTTTCTGTGTGGTCCTGACATCTATGCCCCTCAGTCCTAACCAGCACCATTTCACCCAAAAGAGTGCACATGAAGTGCCTATTGCAACCACTGAGGCTAGAGTCTGACCAATTTTCATATAAAACCTTTTGCATTATTCATTTGTGATTGAATCTATGTTCATATACCTGCTTTGTCTATCTGCAGCCCTTCTGTGTTACACTGGATTCCAAAACCAATCATTGATTTCATTGATTCGATCCATATTCAGTCCTTGCTCTACTTGCTGCTTTGGTTTGGGGTTTTCCACTACAAAACCAACTTGCAGGAATACATCAAAAGACCTAGGGCATAATTCAAGGACATCTTTCTGGTAGCAGAGGTAGTCCCTTGAGACCTTTTGAACCGACCCTGAGAAGTGCAGAACAAAAGCTCAACAAAAAGTCCATAATGTCCACACCAAGTGTAAGGACCTGGCCTATCCGAACTGTCCAAGTACAAATGGGCAGTGTGGCCCACCCAATGAGTGAACCACCACACCGAGCACCACATCACCTCAGTGGCGCATCTGGGTCCCAAGGAGATCCAGAACGCAGAAGGGCGGAGAAGAATAAAGGCCTTACCACCGAGGCCTTAGCAGCACACGGTGGAGACAGCTTCAGTCACCTCCACAGACGTGTGGCTGCTTCAGTATCACGATCCAATTGCCCAGCTTCATCCTCAACTGCCATTGAAGGACCTGAGGAATATGAGAAGCTGAAGATGAAGATGGATGAGTACATCATGCACGATGAGTACTACAAATCCATCCGTGGGGAAGATGGAGAGGAACCACTGGCTGTACATGGGTCAAGACCACGTACGGATCTAGGGTCCTACTCACACTCAGGCCCTCCGTCTACTGCATCCCTGCCAAGACGACTACGACCTGAGTACCCAACCCCAAGGGCTCCCGAAGTGGGCCCAACTCGAGTCGAAGAACATCATCCAAGGCCAACCTACGGAGCCCTGGATCAAACGGCCGAGCTGCTGGCCAAATTCCTGTCTGGATCAGAAGATCCAGATGTGACGGCCTTATCAGAGGCCATTAAGGCTAAACTGGGTATTGCAGAACCCTTACCCAAGCCTGAGTTCCTCTCTCTCTCTCCAGGGCTGAGTACCCTGGCCGAAGATCTCAAGAGATCGAGGGTCTCAAGGCTGTTGCCTAAGGTTACCTGCCCCAGCCCCTTTCACCCCCGTGCCAGGACTGTGCCTATGGCGGACCTACAGGACGTGCCTGTCACAGAGAGTGAGAGAAGAGGGCTGTCAGCCCTGGCCCCACTTGCCGGCGTGTCGCCTTCAGGCCTAACTCCGGGGGGTGGGAAGATGGGCAGACCGATTGCCCAGGCGAACATCCAGCTGGAACTGCCGGAGTTCGACCCTAAAAACCTGCCAGAATGGGCAGAAGAATTTGCGGAGTTCCTTTTGTTGACTGGCCAATCCCATGTGGATGTGGCCACCAAATGTTCACTGCTAAAACGCTCATGCAAAAAGAAATTTTTGCAAAAACAGGTCAAACAGATTGTGAAAACATGTTCTACTTGGGCGGAGGTACTCCTGAGGTTAGAGAAAACATTCCCAGTCTATGAGACTGACCTCAGCGTACGCACACAAATCGAGGAGCTACCTATGCTCCCGGAGTTTCCATCCGCTGCGCGAATTTCTGAGTATGTGTGCGACATGGAGTACTTATTTTCGAGGATGAATGTGGGCTCCTACGGAGCCACTGAGCCCCACCTGTGGCTCATGAGTAAGATCCCCCAGCGTACGTGGGATGATTGCCGCTCAACCTCTGAGAGGAAGAGCAGGACCCACTCGTATGATACACTGGTGGATCTCTTGATTGAGCTAGCTCTTGAGAGAGAGAACGACTCCCACATGGAGAAGTTCCTCAAGAAACATTTGGGACGAGGTGGTACCCCTACCCCTGAACGTGGCGAAGGGAAGGGGCATAAAAATCCCACTAACACCAACCAGGGAGGCGGTAAAGGGAGGGGCAACCTACGTGCCATGAACGAGGTTCCAACTGATGCAGGCACCCCCCCCCTGTTTTACTGCCGACCTGTCAATGACAAGGGGGGACCTTGTCATGCCTCTGACTGCGATCTTCGCAGTGGCTGTATGCTGCAGATGAAACGTCAGCAGCATACTAAAGATGGGAAAACTGTGACCCATCAGGACCACTTCAGGTGTACCATCACCTGTGGTTACTGTGGCAAGCGTCGTCACTATGAGGACGAATGCCACATCAAGAAACGCGAGAGTGACAAACTCAAGCGTCAGGAGGCGGAGCGCCAGAAGAACCCGACGCCCGCCAGGAATCCCCCGAATGGGGATAAAGGTAAAGGAGGTGGCAAGGGGGGTGGTAAGACTGGACCCCCTAACCCCCAGAGGCGCTCATCAGCGCCTGTTGCTACGCCTACTCCTGCTGCCACACCCGCTCCTGCCGCAGGTGTCCCCCAGAAGCGACCCCAAGGGGATAACGCTACCCCTGAGGGGAATAATTCTAAAAAGAGGCGCTTGGCCTGGATGGCCAAGTCCCTCATGGCTGCAGGAGTGGATGTGAAATTCCCTGATGAGGAATAGGGGGGCGGCTCCGAAGAGGAGGACTTGGTTTTCTGGATCCTCGTGAAAATCGGGGATCAGGTTTTTCGAGCAGTGCTTGATACCGGTGCAACACTTTCCATAGTGGCCCGGCGCCTGCTTAAAACTTTCAAGAAGACTAAGACCGTGGCCATAAGAGTAGGGGATGGGCGTACCATCCATTCCTTGGGGGGGGTCGATGTGACCATCTGTCTGGGCGACGAAACCGTGACTCAACACTGCAGAGTGTTGGACACTGACGCCTTTGACATTGTCATTGGCACTGACTTTCTAAGAAGAAACCCCCAGGTTAAAATGCTGTCCCTACAGCGACCTTACTCTTTGCACTGCGACTTTGGCAGTGGGCTATTCTCCGTTCCTTTGGAGCTGTCAGGACGAAAAGAGTCTGGGCTGCGCTACGCAGCCAAGACGAACTATCGTACTGAAAATTACCAACTGGCCCGTCATGTTCTCGAAAATGGACTGGCGGCCCTTCAGGTAAACCTGGATGAGATCCAGGTGGAATTGTTTGCGAGCCAACAACAGCACATCATGCAGTTGTACTGCTCGAAACAAAGGAACAATGCTTTCCGTTTCTTCTGGAAAGCAATGGGCCTAGCGTATGCTAACCCTCCCTTCTCCCTGCTCGCGAAGGTCCTGACCAAGATCGCTTATGAGGGAGGAAGGGTTGTTATGTGCACCCCTGACTGGGGTTGCTCTGGTGAACATGCCTACTGGCGCCGTATGCTTGACCGAATGACCGTGGGAAGAGTGCAACTCCCCGACGGCCCCATCTATGTGCCTGAGGACTCAGACACAGCTATGCAGGCCCCTGAGTGGGCCAGTTTCCTGTCCATCATCGATGGATCTCTCAATCCTGTACCCCTGTGTGACCTGGACCAGGTGCTACTAAAAGAGGTCATGGCCGAAAATCGTGGCCTGACCCTTTATGATCTCAAAAATCGATCTCCTGAGCACCTATCTGCCACACTTACAGGGTGTGAGTCTCCTGATGACTATCTGGAACCTGCAGCTGTAAAAGAGGATGCTGACGACCAACTGTCTGAGATCGCCAGCACTATTCCCTCTGTGGATCCCAGCTGTGTTGACCTAAAACATAGTGCTTTCCTGGCCCAGCTGTTGCTAGAGGAGGTAGATCTAGAGTCAACCTCTGAACCCGCTTCCTCTGTTGGGAAACCAGTGCTACACATGCAGCCTGTGCTCACAGGTGAACCCGTGGCCCGGAGTACTGATGCTCTGGCACGGCCTGCTGCTAATAACATGCCCTTGTCTGAGCATGACACGCAAGAACTCCGACGGCTGTTGTACCTGAAGGCCGAAGGTATTGAGCGCCAAGAGCGGCTGCAATACCTCAGACAGACCTGGAAATACTCCATCTGGTCTGAGGAGGACGATGAGTCCTATACGCTGCCTGATCCTGAGATACCTCTAGTGTACTCTCTACACTATGGGCAGCAATGTCCCCCTGAGTGGGACGATGGTACTGTACCTGCCGAAACTGCTGATCGGCATAAAAAGAAAGAACATGGAAAAAGCAACCTCCATGCTGAGGAGGATTTCCTTCAGAAAGTCGAGAGTCTTAACCTTGACCCCCGCCTGAAGAAACTGCTGATAACATATGAGGAGGTGTTCGGCGCCTTGCCGCCTCCCCTATCTTGCAAAAAACTGGTCCAGATGGACCTGAAATTGAAACCAGAATTTGAAAAGACGCGAGTGAGGCGTCGTCCCTATCCCGCTCCACAGGAACAGGTTGAAGAAATCGAGCGCCAGATCCAAGAATGCATTGATGCTGGCCTCGTTGAAGAGTACAAACATGGGGACTATCCCCATCACTGCAGCCCCTGTTTCCTTGTTGCTAAACCAGGGTCGACTGCTCTACGTCTTGTTGTAGACTATGGTGAGGTCAACAAGAAAACCCAGAACCACTCAGGGAGTATTCCTAACATGGAAAACACCCTGGAGCGTATTGCCAAATGTAGGTATAAGACCAAAATGGACAAACGCTCTGGTTTCTGGCAGGTTGACCTAACCGCCGCAGCTCAGGAGCTGCTTGCCTTTATAACCCCTAAGGGTCGTGTCTTCAAGTGGAAGGTTATGCCTTTCGGGGTGGCTAACGCCCCAGCGCTCTTCCAGGAGCTTATGAACAAAATTTTGTACATACTGAGGCGCAGGCCTCTAGTACAAGAGTTGATTTCTCGGGGTGCAGAAATGGAGGCTCACATCGACGACGTGAGTTTGGGTACTAATACCAAAGAGGACCATGTCCTTCTCCTACGTGAATTCTTCACTGTTTGTCAAGAAAACCATCTCCGAATCAAACTCGAAAAATGTGAGTTCATGAAAGAGGAGATGGAGTATTTGGGTTTCGACGTGGGGTATGGCTGGTGGAAACCAGCCGCGTCTAAGATGCAGCCCCTACAGGACATGCAGATTCGCGATGACCCTAAGAAGGGTCTACACGATGTGAGGAGTTTTGTGGGCGCCTGTAATTTCTATCGGCGTCACATCCACAATTTTACTTACTCCTCTGCACCCCTCACTGACCTAATCAAGAAAACTACTCCCTGGAGGTGGACCTCCAGAGAGGAAGAGTGTTTCCAGGAGTTGAAGAAGAAGATTGCCTCCTCCAACTGCCTGGGAGTACCCCGCCCCGAGGGCGAGATAGTCCTGATCACTGATGCCAGTGATGTAGGGGGGGGAGGTACGATCTATCAATGGCAGGAGCTTAACCCCGCTGAGCTAACCCACTGCCATTATCGTACTACTGGACTGAACCGTGATGGTTCGTTGAAACACGACTATCCTACCAGTGAGTGGCGACTGGTGCCACTGGGACACTGGAATTGGAAGTGGAACCAAGCGCGTTCCAACTACAGCACCTATGACCAGGAACTCCTGGCCGGTATGTTGGTGCTATCTTCACAATCCCGACTCCTGGGGTCTAACCCTATTGTCTGGCTGTGTGACCAGGAGCCTGTGAAGTCATTTCAGAAGGGCCCACCACCAGAGAAAGCGAAGCTAAAACGGTGGTGGACTTACCTGAGCCAGTTCAGGCTGACAGTGCATCATATCCCCGGGATTAAGAATGAACTGTCTGACTATATATCGCGCAACAACTTCGATGCGCTTATTGGTGAGAGCTCTGAGGCGCTCGCCAAAGAGGCTTTCCAGCGTATGGATGTCCAGCTTGACCTGTCCATGCGCACTGCTGGAATCCTGGAGGGTTGGAGTCTAACCGACTATCAGTCAGAGTATGAAGAAATTCTCCAAACCCTCAACACTGGTCTCGAACCCCGTGTCATTGACGGGCACCAGTGGTATAAAAACAATCAGTACCTCTTCTACGAGGACCGAATTGTGGTGCCTGAGGCACGACTAGATGGGTGCCTACAGTGGTCCCATCTCAGTTCCGGTCACACTGGCGCTAATCGCTCAGTGGACTTCTTCCGTGAGTGTTTCTACTCCAGTCTAACCCTGACTGAACTGAGGTCGCGTATGCAGACCATTGTGGATGCTTGTGGCTGTCATGCCAGCAAGCAGAGCGACAGTAGGGATAGGGGTCTGATCTCCAGCTTACCCATACCCTATTGTGCTAACTCTCTTCTCTACGTGGATTACATCCACGGCCTACCACGCTTTGGCGGCTATGATAGTTGCCTCGTGGTCACCTGTGGTCTATCTCGCTTCACCCGTGTGTTCCCTTGCAATAAGAAAATCACAGGTGAGCAGACTGTGAAAATGTTGGTCGAACAATGGTTCAAACCCTATGGAGCACCTAAACAGGTACACTCTGATGAAGATGTACGCATCCGCAGTGACACTGGGTGGTACAAACGAGTGCTAAATGCCCTCAACGTGGAGGTAACCACAGGTGTGCCCTACACTCACACGTCTAACCCTCTCTGTGAGAGACAGAACCGTGTGGTGGAGCAAAACTTAAGAATCCTGATGAAACAGGAGCGCACCAAGGACTGGGTACGCCTAGTGCCCTGGGCAGTTCTGTCCATGAACTCACAGCGGAGCTCTTCTACGGGTTTCACCCCCCACGAACTGTTCCATGGAGGACGACCTGCATGGTTCTTCAAAACCCCCTTTCCTGAGGACTTCAAGAGCCCTGTAGGAGATTGGCTAGAACACAAGCAGTCTCTGGCTAACCAGGCTGGTACTAACCTGAGGCACATTCGTGACCGTGAACAGAGCCGACGGAACCGCCTACGGCGACCTGCCAGCTTCAAGGTTGGTGACCTTGTTTTGGTACACCATTCACGCCTACCCTCCTGGCCACGTAACTGCCTACAGGACCCTTACTTTGGACCCTATCGTATCATCAGGATAGATGGATCCAGGATCCATGTCAGGTGCAGTCCACGTCTAGGTGGTGAACTGCTATGTGCTCCTAAGCAGCTGAGGCACTATCACTCCCCTGACGACTTGTCTTGGGATGAGTGGCGCCTCAGCGACAGTGAGATTGAACGTATAGACCTAGAGAACGCTGCCAGTCCAGAGGAGGCAGACGAACTCGAAGAGATGACTGCCGATGAGATGGCAGTCGATGGTTACTACGTGGTTGCAGGTATTGCTCGCCACGAGTATAAACAGGGCTGGAAATTCCTTACCCTGTGGGATGGCTATGGGTTGTCCGAGGCGACCTGGGAACCTATGTCAGCCTTCATACAACCAGATGGGAGTATCAACCCCATCTTCCGCACTTACCTCGTTGAGAACAACGAGGGGCAGCTCCTAACCCGTGCTGAGACTATGTCCCAGCGTAAGAAGCGAAACTAATTACCCTGTGTCAGTCAACTGACCCTGTCTGTGCCCTGCAGACCCATGCCTATGGTTTCCAGCGTGAGCCAGGTGGCCGCTTATCAAGATTGCAGCCACCCAGCGAGTGTTTGCCTTGTTGACCATGTGTTGCATGGGTACTGCCCTAATGTAATGACCTTGGTGAGCCAACGAAGAACGGTGGCTTTCTACACCAGGGGGGAATGACAAGCAAGGTGTTATGAGGCAAGGTGTGTCTTCCCTCCTTGGGGACAAGCGAGCCCACAGTTAGGACCCCTGACTGGTCCAGACCCATGGGGTTCTACCCTTCCTTTCAGGGTTTACCTTACCCTTACCTGCCATAACGTATGTGTGAGTGTGCTAGTCCTAAGGTCCTGAGAACAAGCCGCAGAAGTGGTGTCCTAATTATACCCAAGTCTGCGCCCTTGCTAACCCTGGAGGGTTGGCTTATTGATGCCACGGGGTACGCCCCGGGTCTCCCCTCCCCTATGCGCCCAATTTCTGTGCTGGCGCAAAACCTTGGGGGAATACCCAGAGAGTTAGTCCAGGTATTGTTTTCCCTACCTACCTGGCTACTACAGGGAGGGGTGGCCAAAAGCTATGAAGGCATGCAAAACGCCTGTTTGCTATGTGGCCAAAAACACTAACCTAACCACTGTCACAGCCCACCAGCCCAGCTAAAATTGCAGGAAAAGGGTGGGACAGTGACACGCCCCCTACAGGTCCTACACACCCTACAGTGGCACCATCCTGGTGGGCGAGCACTGGGCAACTGGCTCTAGCCCCCACTCAGGACTACCACTCCTACACGCACACTCTACTTGGCGTTGCGGAGGTGAAGTTCTCACCGGTCCTAACGACCCTCCTGTGAAAAGGACAAGAGAACACAGCGCTCCTAAGCAGCTGTGGCCTAACAGGGGACGCCACAACGCGTTTCCCCTGCTAGGGCTTGGAGGGAAGGGGTGCTCTCGTAGCGTGCACAGCGCAGATGTCGTTGAAGTCGGACTGTCCTCGCCACTCCTGGCTGAGGCACAGTGATTTGATTTGTGATCAGCGCCCCTGTTTTGCTGGGGCAGAAAAATGGTAGCCGCCGAAGGCAGCCGCTGCGTGCACCAATCACCCTAACCTCTCCCACCTGTACAAAAGAGGCAGATGAAGGGGCGTTTGCGACTGTGGAACCAAGCCACACTCCAGGTATTATACCCTTCTCAGCGTGACCTATAATACGCTGTTCGCAAACACGCTGCAGATGCAGCTACCCCTGTCAAGCAAGCAAGCTTTAAGAAACTCCTCGGGTTCTCTTAAAGAACGTACCGAGGAGCCTCTGGGTAACCTAAACAAGGTTTACCGTGCGCAATTCGCGTGGCCTACCCTTTAATGCATCATGTGCACGCAGGGAAGGGAGGCTTAACCACAGACTCAACCAGGAGGTGAGCTCCTCCTGGGCTAACCTACCTTACTTACCATGCATCGTGTGAATGCCGCATTGTAACGAACACAAAACAAACCTAAGCGTTTTAAGCAACTCAACTTGAACGCTACGGCCGCACACGTACAAACGCTAACCTGTGAGAAAAGAAACAAGGGTGGATTAGGGATACAGGTGAAGCGATACAGCGTGTGGATGCCTAGATTAGGCACATGCATCGCGAGCACAGCGCATATTCTAACCCTACATACGCGCTGCGCGCTCCATTCGCCTCACATACCTTTCACTCCTGCTTTCACCTGTGCAGAGCACGCGAGATGAACACCCGACCCCCCAACGAGCACAGCGTTAACAACCCTAACGTTTTGACGGAGCAACCAACACGAACGCAATGCGTGAGTGTGAAATGACACAGACATACCTGAGAGACGGGTTGTTGAACTGCTCTGTGGTGCGGGCTGATTGTGAATACTTTACTCTGAAGTTTATAAAAATTTTGATGCAACTGTGCAAAATTTTCTTTAAAACTTTAAAAAACTACGGCTCATACCTTCTTTTCCAAATGCCGTTTTCGCTTGCGCAACCCTTTTCTTGGCGTCCGCTTCGTTTGCGCTTGTCTGCGACTTTAAGTTATGTGTAAAAATGACGATTTCCCGCGTGGTTTCGTCGATTTTCAACGATTTCACTTGCTAAATCGCAGCCCCTTCCGCAAAACCGCAGGAATCACTCCCTGCTGGTTCCATTTTCTATTTTTTTCAGCTCCTGGGGGTTTGTGTCCTCCATTGGGAGTATTGCTCCGCCCTGGCCCTTGGTCAGGACGTTTACTAAAACGCTGTTTATACGGCGATAACCGTCCGCATTAGAGCGTTCGGCTGTACCCTAGTGGACAGACACATGTGCTCTAGCCAGGGAGTCCTGGGTTCAATTCCCACTGCCCCCACACTTTTTCCAAAAGTTTTCGCCGCACGCCGGCGACTTTTGAGGAATGCCCCTTCGAAGGGACATCATTCACGGTACATTACACTGTTTTTCAAGGGTCCATACAGTGTGATAGGCTTCTATGAAGTGATGAGAATGTTTTCTGTAAGTTTAATGCATTTTTTGAGGTAATTTTGGGAATATTTGAGCCTTTTTCCTTGGTCCTACTAGCTTGATCAACTAGTACTCCAGGGGGGAGTAAGAAAAAGTCACTGCCATGTCTTTCTTGGAGGGCTTGATCCAGGCTAAGCCCCCCCTTAAAACCCTTTGTTGATGCTGAGACAAACTTAAGTGTTTTTATCACTCTTTTGTGGCCTAAAGTACACTTTCTCAAGGTAACTAGGGTTGTGACCCTAGCCCCCCCCATGAAGTTCACCCCTACCACTCAACTGAGCGGAGGTACCTTCCTTCATGGAGGTCATACCAAAATAAATCAGGCATTCCATGCTTGTGGGCCTTGGAGGTTAAGCCTAAGTGGTCTCCCACCCCAAGACCCCTATACTCAATTGAATCTACCACTTATTGTGGTCCTACTTTGTAACTGTTTCTGAATTCAGTTGCTTGGCCAAGTCATTTTCTGTGTGGTCCTGACATCTATGCCCCTCAGTCCTAACCAGCACCATTTCACCCAAAAGAGTGCACATGAAGTGCCTATTGCAACCACTGAGGCTAGAGTCTGACCAATTTTCATATAAAACCTTTTGCATTATTCATTTGTGATTGAATCTATGTTCATATACCTGCTTTGTCTATCTGCAGCCCTTCTGTGTTACACTGGATTCCAAAACCAATCATTGATTTCATTCATTCGATCCATATTCAGTCCTTGCTCTACTTGCTGCTTTGGTTTGGGGTTTTCCACTACAAAACCAACTTGCAGGAATACATCAAAAGACCTAGGGCATAATTCAAGGACATCTTTCTTGAAGTTTTGCAAAAGCACCGACTCAATTTTCTGCGGTTTTGGCACAACATTTGCTGCAGCCGTGACAATCACCGGTTGTTTAAAGGTGAATCACATCCACATGATTTTCCAAAAGTAGCTTTTGGAAACAGCTATCTCCGAAAAAGGTTGTAAATTTGGGTATGGTCATAGGTTGTTCTCACTGAGAAATAGATGCATTCCACCACATGAAAGTGTAGGGCACGGTAGTGGAATACAATGTAGGGTTTGCACAAGCTAAGCTTCCCAAATTGTACCATATGCATGCTGCTCAAGTAGTCAACAAAGGCAAGTAGTCTATAAACGACACTTGGCAAATAAAGCACCCATGTTGATCCTTACTTGTTGAAGCTATACCTGAAATTTAGGGAAGTGGATGTGAGTGGCTCAAAAGTGGTTCAAAATAAGCTGTATTCTTCCGTTTAGGCACCACAACTGGACTAGGATCACTTTTGGAAAACTAAGGCTTTGACCTGTTCTTGAGGCATTTTTGGTTCCAATTTGGCCCATTTTCAAGGCCCTTTTGGCCTTGAGGGGCCTAAATTGCTCAACATACACATTCCTCTTTCCACTTCTTTGTGCATCCAAATATTCGTGAAGTAATTTTCAAAAAATACATTGTTGATCCTTCTTTGGTCCCAAAATGGCCCATTTTCAAGGCATTTTGTGACGTAGGAGTGGCCAAAATGGCTTGCAATGGGCTAAAAAGGGGCTCATCTTGCTTTTTTTTGTGCACGCCAAACGGTCTAGGATCATTTTTAGAAAAAAAATCTTTTTGACCCATTTATGTCCCATTTTTGGTCGCGAAACAACCCATTTTCAAGGCGTTTTGTGACTTCCGAGGGGCCAAATTGGTTTGCAATGAGCTCAAAACAGGCTCCTTTCACCCTGCTTAGGCACCCCACATGGTCTAGGATGCTTTTTGGTAAAAAACACATTTTGGACCCATTTTGGTCCAATTTTCTGTCCCAAAACAGCCCATTTTCAAGTCATTTTGGGATTCTAGGAATGCCAAAACGGGCCACCCCTAGTTCAAAATGCGCCAAAACAACTTGTTTCGGCAATGTATTCGGTCGAGGATCATTTTTGAAAAAAGGACGTTGTTGACCGATTTTGGCGCCCACCTCTTTCGGGTACGTCTTGCAGCTTGCCGCAGCCCGCTAGGCCTAGGTGTGGGGGTCAAGGTGTGGATTTGGGCAATTTTGAGGGGTGGGAACCACCAAATGTGGTGTTTTACTCCTTTTCTAAAGATTTCTCTTTAAAACTATGCAAGGCAAGCAAGATCACAAAGCACAAGTCCAGAATACGACTGCAGCTTGGAGTGTTGACATATTCCGTCCTTGAGACATAAGGACCATTTTGTGGCTTTATTTCACTGTTTTGGAGCCGAATGGTGCTGACTTGTGATTTTGCTACGATATTGCAAATTAGCAAGTCCCAGAAGTGCCCTAAACTTTCCTAAATTGTGATACTTATACCTAGTTTTCATGCATTGTGATTTCATTGCTATTTTCTATGATTTTCTTTTATGAGCCTTTATAGAGACCAAAGTAAGATACCATGCATTGGTAAAGAACATAGAAAAGCATCCTTCTGCAACATGTAATCTTAGAAAGCACATTGGGTGAAGAAAACGTGTATAGTGCAAGCTCATTTAGTAAAATCAGTCGGTGTACAGATTGAGCACGGTTGGGCATAAACAGAGGCCTCTTTGTAGAGTCTTTAATCCACAACGTAGCATACTTGGTCGTCTGCGGCGTGTACTGTCCACCGATTACTTCAAGCAGGGTTGGTCTCAGTTGATTTGCCTCTGTAGGAATTGCCCACGTCATCTCAAAATTGACAAACTTTGTCTTCAATCTAACCACTGATTTCACAAATCAGCCTTGAAGGAGGGCCTTGAACAGCATGCAAAGTGTGAGTGTACCTCAGTCGTCGCGTACTGGACAGTTGTAGCACTCGCCGAGTCGTTGATTCGTCCCATCTCCATGGCCTTGGTGCCAAGGGGCACTTCTCCACCAATCCATTCATTTCCCACACTCTTTGGGAACGTCCTCCATAGACCCTTGGATGGCTCTCCAAGGGACTCAGTGGCGACCAGTGACAAGCACGTGAATGTACAGCAACACCGAGCCCTTGCACAGAGTGTGACGTAAAGCTTTATGCCCAGCATAGGTTCCTAAGCAAGGACCAATGGCAGTGGTTCAACATAGGAGAACACTCAAACTAGTTTTAATTATCTCAACTTAGTGCTTGTAGCTACTTGTTGGGTGTGCAAACAATGTTCAAACTCCGTAGAAGTTTCAAAAGGTCAAAGAGTCACGGTCCTACAGCAAGTTTTGGCTCATATCATAGGTAGTCTAGCTGACCGAATCGAGTTTAGTCTCAGTTCAGAAGCTGGGCTTTTCACATATGGTACTGCATGGTTTTCTCATCGTGTTCAGGAGAACTTTTAAGTCCCTTTTCGCTTTCTTTCCGTTGCACTCTCATAGACTGCCAGGTGATCCTAGCACGACGGCGGCATGCGCTCTTTTCAGCCTGTCAACATACAATAGAGAAATAAGAGCAGCGGCAAGCTTCTCCTTCACTTACGTGACGTTATGTTGCTCATAACACTTGCAGCCGCCAGCGCATCTTAGAGACCGTTTGCCATACAATAGTCCTCGCAACTGTCCTTCATTGCACCCCGCGGTGTTGTTACCTTATTCAAGAACTGTTGACATCTATTTCATATGCTAGAATATCATGAAGCTTTCATATTATCCGTTTCTATTATCAAGGTCGTGAGAAATCTTGCGCCTTACTTTGTATACTTTCTAGCTTGTGACATGTAAGGTGAATTACTTTGGGGGGAGAATATGCGACAATGTGAGAATTTTCGGTTGAGAATGGGAATGGCCGGACCCCCCCCCCCCCCTCCCTCCCTCCCTCCCTCCAACAAAGGTCGGTGGCCCCACACTCCCTTCTCCACCCGTGTACCCCCCTAGCAAAAGACGCAAGCACCAGATAAAGACCACAATTGCTTACTCATTCAAGAGTGACCCGGACCTCGGGTGCCTCAGGCGGTTATGGACCGCTTTGTCATTTTCACTCTTGAAGACATACCGGCACAAAGTGCAACGGCCGGGGCACTTGGCAAAAGAAGGCTGGTGAGTGTCGGGGTCCGCATTGAGACGCTGCTCCCTATGCTCAGCATAAGACAGAAAGTGGTCTGCGTGGGCGGGATGGGGAATGGGTGTGGGAAGACCCTTCAAGTGATCTAACTCCGCACGAAATCTCTTGGCGCGCCACGGTTTTTTTGCGCAAGGACAATTTTTTTTGGAGCAACGGATGAAAGCCAAGAGATTTGTGCGACGATCACAATGGTCAAGAAAAAAAAGAAACCTCTCATACACCTCGCGAAGACTCTCATCGCTTCGAATTTGTTTGTTAGAGCTTCGAGTGAAAGCAGGCAAAGTATCATAGGAAGGCCAATCCGCCGGTGGACCATCAGGAGGGATGTCACGCAAAACAGAATAACCATCACGCATGCCATCAACCAAATTCCTAATATCAAGCATAGCAGCGTCAGGGTCCTCACTTATCACATTTCCTGCCAACCGTTGGGAGACCCAACCAAACAGAAGCTCCACCATATTCTGAAACGAGCGATTTGGGGCATATGAAGTGACAATGAGGACATCCAACTCAGCATGGAGCCACATCATACCCAAACAAAGGAAGGCAACATGACCACTCGGACCCAAACTAGCTTTACGGATTGCGGCAGTGGCCACAATGTCCAACTTGGTCTTCATGGTGTAAAAAATATTCAAAAACCCCTTTTCAGCCTCATGAAGCTCAGGCGGAAAGAGGGGTTGTTGGGGTTGAGCAGCAACAGCAGCAACAGCAGCAACAGGGTGAACAACGTTGTAGTACTGAGCATCTGCGAGCTTAACCAAATCTGACACCTCTGCTTGCAACTCTACAAACCAAGCCCCTAAATCCTTACTTGCCTTACGCAAGGCATAATCCTTGTGGAAAGCCCTTTGCCTTGAGGATCCCTCCACCCAGTAATGACAAGCATCGTAAAGTTTCCAAAGCTGCTGGCTGAACAAATTGGGGTCCGAACTTGGTTCTTCACTCTTGGGCATGAGCAAATGCTTCTTAGGCTTGGGTGGAAGCTCACAACCAAGTGGGATAGGCTTGGGAGCGCTGGTGACCTTGAGGAACTTTAACATATTGGAGCTACAAAAAACAGTACGAAAATTCGACTTTTTCCAAAACCAGCCAAAACAGGTGGGAAAAGCAAGGCAATACAACAACAATGAACGTAGTGACAAACAGAAGTGCGAATTTCATAAATGTTGCAGGGATGACCGACAGACACTGTCGACGAGTCGATTCAATCAAAATTGTGCTGATCTATTGATTCGGCGTCTTACAAATAGGCAAATACGCAGCAGAAAAGAGCAGGGTTCCAGCCACAGAGGGTCGTTTTTGGGTTGCGGCAGTCCCGATGACGGACTTGAGAATGGGAATCGCCGGGACCCCCCCCCCCCCCCAAAGTTCTCAGATTGTCGCTCATTCTCCCCCCTTTGCCAGGAGAGGGCTACGAAAGGGCTTCAAAAGGGTGCATGTAGAGGAAAATGTGCAACGAATTCGATTCTTACTGCTGAAACGATTCATAACGTAGACTGATATTGGGATAGCGACGTTTGAACAAACTGAGTTCAAATTTCTTGAGTCGAAATCAACTGTCTTTCTTACTGTATACGCGACCATCTTCGGCCGGCCTGTCGTTCAGTACACCTACAGTAAAATGTCCAACAACGTCCGAGACAAAAGTATCGGTAATGTCCCGAATGGCCCCCATAATGAACCAAGATTTCAGATTCTGACGTCTGGGGACAAGTCTAGTAATGTCCAAATGGCCTGGTCAACACGGGGGGGGGGGGACACGACGCGAAGCGCCTTGAAGACAAAATTCCCCAAAAAACAACACCACCTGTCAACACGGGGTGTGAGAGAAACCGGGCGTAACGCGCCCGGAGGAAAATTTTTCCATCTTCGACTAAAAAGTGTGTTAATGTCCCGTAAGAAAGTCTCGTAATGTCCCAAATGGTTCGAACCTCCCAAAAGGGAAAGTCTCGTACTGTACTAGTTAATTCTGAGATGAGAAATGGCCGCCTGGGTTTCTGGCGGTTTCGTGCCCCCACTTCCCTACGAGGCCGCAATCCT
Source organism: Eutreptiella sp. 'Long Island Sound 2002' (assembly GCA_964036045.1). Lineage (NCBI taxonomy): Eukaryota > Euglenozoa > Euglenophyceae > Eutreptiales > Eutreptiaceae > Eutreptiella > Eutreptiella sp. 'Long Island Sound 2002'. The sequence goes on along the minus strand of OZ038404.1, from coordinate 8,776,295 downwards.
CATTTCCAAGCCTTTTGCCTGCGGCTAGGAGGGGCACGAAGCATCGTGGGTGGAGGCAGGGTAGAGTGTTGGCGCCGACGCAGGTGCTAAATGTGTGTATACAAAATACCCTACTAGGCTTGAGGCCCTTGGAGAAAATTCTAACGCATCACAGAACGCCCAAACCTTTCAAAAGGGAAAACACAAAACTACGTACGTATTCGGCAATGAGGACCGAAAAAGCCCTTTCAACTCGGCGGTGAACGTTGACCTTCCGAATTGTTCGCGCGATTGCTAAATCATTCGTGCGCCAAAACTAGCGATATGTTTCATTACCGTCCCAACAGTTTAGTTTGCCAAATCATTTTCTTTGAAGGGGGGGGGGGGCAACGTTCACAGTGCATGAATGTATGTGCGCTTTTCTTTCATGTTTGCATCAATTGCATGGGCAGTGATTGCATTTTTTTTTGGTTTCAATATCCTTTCATTTCGTGTAGCCTTTGTGTGCTACTATTTCATGCAACACAATGGCGATGGTTTCTAAGAATCGAGGCCCAACTTCTTGAGAATGCATGTCGATGGTGTTCTAAAGTCATGTAGTTGATGTTCGACATCCGCAACGTTGGGTTGCAAGGGGCGGACAACGGTGGTGGTGGGAGGGGGGCAGGGCAGACCAGGATTCGTTTTGGGGTGATCGACATATTTGCTCTTGATTTTGTTGGTCCTCTTTCGCCGTTTCTGCATCGTGGGAGGGGATCCGCGGAAGCCATGAATCGCGCATTGGGCTGTGGGCTACACGAGCACGACACCAAGCCATTCTTTTGTTTCGCTTTTGTCGCAACTTTCTACGCGTCTGTTTTTCTTCGTCTTCGTTGTTACATTTGTGTGCGATGCATGTGGTGTGTCGTATTGGTGCACCATGTGATTGAATGTGGTACTGGGGGCCCACATGGCTCAACACAATGGTACTACTATGTGGGAGGATTTCTTGAACGCTTTGTGCGGTTGCCTTTGCAGCCAAGAAATTTGTGGGGCCGGATTAACTCCAAGCCGCCAATCCGTGCGTGGCACTCAAGGCGCCGAGAACAGGGGGCACTCTTCGGTGAGCCTTAGTGCCTCGGGCAGAGGGGGGGGGGGGTTTATGGGGTAGGTGATCCGGATCATTTTTGATCCAAACACTAGGCAGTGGAGGGGGGGGGGGTTTATGGGGTAGATGATCCGTGGATCACTTTTGGATCATTCTTGGACCATTTTCGACCATTTTGCTCACTGTACTTTCAACTTTGTGCCAATGGTCTTGTGGACTTGTGCATCTTTTTTTTGGAAGCAGGATTGTTGGAACAAGTGAATTTACATTTTTGGATCATTTATAACACACATTGTTGGTTCAATATGTTGCTTCGTACTTGCACTATGTCACACTTATGTTTGGAAGTTACGTTTTTGGATCATGAATCGGTGGATCATTTCGTTTTTGGAACTTACATTTTTGAGGATCACATTTTTTCCACACAAATTGGTGGATCATTTCTTTTTTGGGACTTAGCGAAACAAAAATGATCCAAAAATGTAAGTTCCAAAAAAGAAATGATCCACCAATTTGTGTGGAAAAAATATGATCCAAATATGCAAGTTCCAAAAAAGAAATGATCCACCAATTTGCGTCATTTCTTCTTTGGAACTTACATTTTTGGATCATTTTTTTACACAAATTGGTGGATCAATATGGTGCTTTGTACGTGCACTATGTGTTACTGTTACTACCCGTTGGATCATCACGTGTCTGCATGGATGGTCCGGGAAATCGTGGATCATTTTGCTAGGCAGTCGGGGGGGGGGATTTATGGGGTAGGTGATCCGTGATCCGCGGATCATTTTTGGGGGGGGAGGGGGGGGTTTTTGGACCCCCGCGGATCAGTGATCCGCGGACGCCCTACTGCACTTAGTGCTTTGATGGGGAGAACCACAAGCCCCTAGGATAGCGGCCTACTGGGGCTAGACCCCACGGGAATGCAACAGTACTTGGGAATCTTGGTGGTGACAATTTGCCAATTGCCTCAACTGTTGCCCTCAGCTGCGTAACGAGCCTTGGCCTCCGTGCGCGTGACAGTTCAGTTGCCCTAGATCCTTTTGGCATGTTGCACTTCGCCAAACCAATGGATTGAGTGTTTGAGAGCTTGCGTCAACGTCTACACCATGTACATCATGGTCCTCTTGCAACGGTAAGACGACCGTGAGCCATCTCATCCGGAGGGATTTCCATGATGATGAATTGAACTGCAGTCCAATTGATGAGCTAGAGTGGCTTTATCCACGCCCTCATTGCTTGTCATGGCCACAACGTTCACCTTCTATGGACTGCATCTAGTGTGCCATTGTGGCGGGTTGTGGTGGACATAACACAACGGTGAGTTGTGGTGGGGATAGGAGACAGGTATTGCGGAGACATTCTTTGGTACCTAGGCTTTGCATTGCCACACGTCCATGTTTGAGGATCTTTGATAATTGTACCATTATACGATGCAGACACAAGCGAAAAGCGTTCCTAAGGTTGAAGCGCAAACGGTTTCGCGGTGTCGTTGAATTGCACGGCTGGTGACACAGAAATATGGTTGGCATTTGTCGTCTAGATTGTTTGAGGTTGGTTCAAAATCACCTCACCGAAAGGTAGTGAGTGATACTGCCAAAAGATAGTAGTGAACGCTGCATAGATACCAGGCCACATGACAAAGGGTTGTCTTGGTGTCAACGAACGATGCGAACACCCGTGCGTTGCCGTTACAGCGGTGCTTGGCGGTGCCTCGGATGTTGCACCTCAAAGGAACATGATGCACTACAGCGTTATCCCTAAGCGGCAACTTTTTCGTCCCCCTTCCTGCAGCTTACATGATGGAGCTGCTCTGAACGTTGGTCACGGGGCACCCGCCGAAAGTAGTGGACCAACCAAGAACTGTGGAGTGAAAGCCGGACGGCTGTATTGCGATGCATGTGAAGATGATACTGCTGTGGCTTGCAACCTCTGTGTTGTCACCCATTTCGTGTGCACTCCATCCATGGCCTTTCACATCAACGGTCCTCGCGCATGCGCGCTACTTCCCACAGAAGCAAGACCACTTTGACCCCAACAACGGCCACAAATGGCTACAGGCCTACTACGCGGACACCAGTCATTTCCACAAGGCGAATCCTGCCGCGCCTGTGTTCTTGTATGTCGGTGGTGAGGGCCCACTGTCGCCACCGAGTTCTAACTTTGTTTTGGACTTTGTGCCCCAAGTTGGTGCGCTGTTCTTCGCGGTGGAGCATCGATACTACGGGTGCCACAACTCTTCGTCGTGTCCTTACAACTCGTCACAACCCCATGCCAAACATTTGCGGTTCCTCAGCAGCCAACAAGCGTTGGAAGATCTCGCATTCTTCCATGAATTTGCGACCAAGCAATACGCCTTGGGGGAGGTAAGCGCTCCTTCGAATGCTTGCCTTGAACTGTGGCCCGAACGGTCTTGGCCATCGGCCTGGACGAACCTTGGGTGAGAACAGTGGGTGCATGTCGCCTCGTGCTATCACATTCAAACAACAAATGATGTGGCTTTCTTTTGGAGTTGACATGTGGCGTTACGTTGGGTATCGGGAGTTTCACGGTTGTGCACGTTTGTGGGGGCAGTAGGAGGTGGGAGCAGTGAGTAAGAGCAGCCCAATGCATTGTCTGCTCATAAGACACAACGCCGTACGGGGCAACGTGGTGTAGGTGATATGAGGCACAGACACAATGTTGTACCGGGGGACGTCTCGCATTCCTCGGGTTTGCGGACACGGTTTGGTAAAACACCCCGGTGCTCAAGGGAAGGAAGACATCCTTGTGCCGGCCATCAATGTGGACAGGTGCCGATCCGTTGTGCCACGGGTCATCGAGAGACTACCTCCATGGCCCACGTTGCTGGCCTGTTGGGTTCGGAACCACAAGTGCTTGGGCGACCCACTGTGTGTCACCCATACCCTTAGCATCTCCGGATTCAAGAGGCCCCTCACTTTGTCACACAATGCCACCCGCCCCCCCACCTGCATATTGGCTTGTTTGGCCAGGGTCCCGAAGTTGTGCGAGCGTCGCGGGATGAGCAGCATTGCCTCGTTAATGAGATTATGATGAAGGAAGGGATACGAGGATTCAGGGCACCGCTTCAAGTGCTGCTTGTCCCAGTAATGCTCGGCGGGCAATAGGGCACAATAATGAGAGGTAGATCTCGGGTGTGCCACCTGTTGAACAACTCGCTAATGTCCCATGCGATTTGAAGTAGGAAACGGCCATTTTGGCACCATCTGGGTATGTCGCAGGCAACACCCCAGCTTGACCCGTAATTTCACTTCCTTGCACCCCATTTTTAAGCAAGCCGAATCCACCCAAGTTTGTTGCCGGCGAAAACGCAAACATTTTGGCGCGTCGCGCCGCTCACGCGTGTTGCCGGAATCACTTCCGGCCAGTTGACCGGCCATTTTGGCACCATTTGGGTACACTGCGGGGGTTTCCCAAGTGCCGGCCTCCAGTGAATGTGCACCTCCCCCGCTCCCCAGATTGAACAATTGGCACCCGGAAATTCGTAGGTCGACATGACGTTGCCGAGTGACCGGCAGGCCGCGCAGCACAGAGAGGAACCAAGCCCCAAGAGATGAACATTCGTACAGGTTACGGACGGAGCGACCTGTGTGGGTTGCACACAGGAGGATGCATAAGTGGCAGGGGTGTCCGTAAGAAGCCAAACAATTTTTTTCTTGTTAAGCACAGCCCCCAGGGACCGCCAACCGCCAACCGCCAACCACCGCCAACCACCGCCAACCATTGTTGAAGATTGTTTCTGTGGTATTGTGTCTTGCCCATGTCTTGACCATGAAGCAGAGAGCGTCCCTGTGAACATTTGTTTCTGTTGGCGTTACGAAGTTACAATGTTTGTCAACATTTGTCAACAAGTGTCAACCCATGTCAACTCGTGTCGACACGTGTCAACATGAACCTTCGCTGGTACGGGTGCTATGGGGCAGTTCCTATCCGGGCACACTCGCCGCAAATGTCAACAACAACTCTCGTGCAGGGTCGCAAGTGGGTACTATGGGGCGGTTCCTATCCGGGCATGCTCGCCGCATGGGGTCGCGCCCTCTACCCCGCCAAGTTCCATGCTGCGGTCGCGTCCTCGGCGCCAGTGACTGCCGTGTTTGACATGGTGTCGTTCAATGACGTCGTCGCAGCAGCCTACGCCAACGCAACCGACCCCGGGATTGCGGGGTCGCACGCGTGCGCGCAGGCCATCCGGGCCGCGCACGCGGCCATCGGCGACATGCTGAGCAGCGGGTCCGGCCGCGCGAAGCTGGCGCAGCTGTTTCCCGGCCGCGTGCCCAGCGCCGCGTGGCTGGCAGACCCGTCCAACGCGGCGGCGTTCTGTGGCTGCGGGGCCGCGCACTTCCCGGCGCAGGCAAACAACCCGATGTGCGGGGGAGCGGCGTGCGGCATCCGGCAGATTTGTGGCGTGATGGCCGACGGTGGGGCCGGGGACCCTGTGGAGCGACTGGCCACGGTGGCCCGGATGCAGCAGGGGCCAGCGAGTGGCTCGGCGTTTCTCCCTCATGGCCATGCGGTGCTTGAGGGCGGCGAGGGTGAACCTGTGCAGCGGAGGGTAGGCATGACGGCCGGGTGTGAGATGGACTGGACGGCCGGGGACGTGCCCCCCGCAGACGTCAACTACTGGGGGTATCAGACCTGCACGGAGTTCGGCTTCTACCAGAGCTGTGATGTGGGCAGTGGGTGCTTCTACACGCAGGGCCTCATCGGATTCGAACCCGCGACCGACCGGGACTCGCCGAGCGAACCCCGCCGGACCGCCGGCGGCGCGGCCCCGGCCCCGGGCTCGGGCCCCACGCCGACTGCGCGGCACCAGCCGAACGCCTTCTGCGGGACGCAGTTCGGGCTGAGCGACGGCGACACCCGCCGCGCCGTCGACCGGACGAACGTGCGCTACGGGGCGCTGGTGGCCCGCGCCCGCCGCATCTTCTGGTGCAACGGGGACGTCGACCCGTGGCACCGGCAGAGCCATCAGCGGAGTCCCGGGCCGCAGCAGCCGGTGCTGCTGGTGCCCGGGGCCAGTCACTGCCAGTGGATGCGCGCCGCGGGGCCCATGGACGAGCCCCCGCTGGCGGAGGCGCGGCGGGTCATTTACGAGCAGGTCCGGGAGTGGCTGAGGGAGCCCTGATGAGAGTTAAGGCTAGACTCCGGCAGGGGTTTTGTTTGCATCCGGTTTCCGGAGGTTAGCGACCCACAACTTCGTGCCGTTGGGCGACGCGCCGGACCCGGGCCCTCGCGGTCGTGGTGTGCCGCGGGGCGGCACGGGCCGCGGGGCGTCGGTGTGCCGGCCACCGCGCGGCGCGGGCCGACGCGAGCGCGGGGCGGTGCTCCGAAGGCCGCGGGTCCTCCGAGGCCTCCGGCGGGCAGTTGCCCTCGCATCCGGCAGACTCCGGCACAGACTTGGCTGCTGCGGGGTAAACGCCACTCCCCGAGGCACACGTAGACGGTTCTGGGAGGGCAGCGGGGGCGGAAATGTGCGACCACCCACCGCCTTGGTAAGGCTACCCTTTTTGGAGCCCGGGAGAGCGCCGTACAACCACCGCACCTCGACAAGTTCCACGGGTACCGCATCCGGCAGCCTCCGGCAGAGGGAGGGATCGCGTCCGGCGGCCTCCGGCACGGAGTCGCCCGCGCATCCGGCGGCCATCGCATTGCCGGAGTCTAGCCTCAACTGTGGCCGTGACCCTAACCGGCATCCGTTGGGTGGAGCAATTCAGGGCTGGTTGAAACAGGTGGTGGCTAGACCAGGGGATGGTGGAACATTGCAGGGATGTTTGAATACGGGCCCTCCCAAGGAATGCACATGACTAGTCTCGCACAGTCTCTGGTTTCCGTTTCCCAGCCTGCAAAACCCCCATACCCCAACCCATTCCCATATGAACGTTTGGACAAGAAGCAATCCCATTCCAAAATACACGTACACACACGAATGCCCTGCTCCTTCTCCTCAGTTCGGTGCCGAATAGGATCCGCTCATTCGGTATGGCCGAAGGAGCGCCAGCATTTGCTGGCCCACGGCCGACGGCGGTTGGGGGATTGACCGACGGCGGTTGGAGGGTAACCGGCGGCGGTTGGGGAGTTGACCGACGGCGGTTGGAGGGTAACCGGCGGCGGTTGGGGAGTGACCGACGGCGGTTGGCAGGAGGTGGCATAGGTTGTGCTGTGCCAGATTCGGACGTTGTGTGTACATGGTCCGCCACTTCCTGTTGCCTTCCAGTGGGTGTCGTTGATGGCTGTGCGGCGGTTCGCCAACGAAGAACCCCCACAGTGTCTCACTTGTGTTGCAATTTTTGGACCAATGCACTGATGGCTGCAGTTGTTTGTTGGCGGGACATTCAGTCCATTAGGCCGACGATACTGATGCCACTGAGGCCTGGGCCCGGTTGATTGCATTGTGGCGTTTTGTGTTGCCTCTGCAGGGAGGGGCCTGCCACATCAAAACCAGGCGAGTTCTGCTTTGCATTCTTCATGTCAGGGTATGGGTCGCGCATGGGCACTGCTTTGCCTGAGGCCCGGGGCCTTGCTTGATGGTCATGTGGCAATTCCGGCGGGTGGGGTTTGGTCCACCACGATAAGCGCCATCTTTGGTTGCTTTACCCTGGTCCCGATGGTGCATCGGGATGCTGTATCTTTGCCCTCGAGAAAGTTTGGCATGACATCCGGTTTAGAGTGTCTGAGCCTCTGATAGCGCAAGGTTTACAATCTGGCGGTGCAAGTTTCCCTTGCTTGGGTACTGTGTCCTACACCCTGTGTGTAGTGCTCTGGATGAGGGATAGCTCAGGGTGACCTCAGGTCTGCACATTGTATTGACAACAGTGTGGGGCACAACCTCAGGCCATCCCATCCAATAATGAATGATACCCTCAACACATGGAATGCTGAGAAACCGATTGTATTCCTTGAAACCCTGACATCATGGCCTCTCATGATCCCCCCCCCCAATCAGATACCGAGGCTTTGTGCCAACCCCCCCCCCCCTTTGTCCAGCCCCCCCTCCCCCCCTGTCCACCCCCCCACAGAGGGGGGAACCGTCATTTGGCCCATGAATAATAAGAAATCAATAGGAAATCGCAGGCGCCGAAGAAAAAATCCAGTTGGGTGCACTAGAATGCAGGTGACTGTTGTGTGGTGTCCGTCCCCCCCGGGGGTGGGGGGAACCGTCATTTGGTGACAGTTCACCACCGGGGTGGGGGGGAACCTTCGTCCCTGGGTGGGGGATGGACATTGGGGGGGGGCGGGGGCTACCCACACCAACAATGAACAATAAGGAACAACCAGCGCCGCCCGGAACATTGTTTTGACCTCTATGGACCATAGCACAGAATCCTTCTCCCATCGGCGGTGAATGGTAACAGGATATTTTGGCCCCCTGGAGTTGTGTTCATCGAGAAACTGTTTACTTGAAAAACCTGCACAGGCAAAAGGACACACTCTTTGACACGAGCACGTCCCACGGGGCCCAGCGTAGGTGTCCGTCAAGTCACAAGAAAGGTTATCCCTGTCCACGCCAGTCGAGTCTCCTCCGAAGAAGTTTCACGAAGGTGAGGTGGTGTGCCACACACAAGGGTGTGGCGATTAGCAATCGCACTGTGGGTATACCCGGGCCAGGAATGTAAGTAGCTCCTTCAGAGCCGACAAGGACCCCTGTCATTGACATAGGAAGATGCTGTGTTATATTCTGTGAGTGTACTCAATTACCGAGGCTTTTTTGCACTGTTGCAGAATTGTTGCAGCTTCGCCAAAAAACGAAATAAGCGGGAACTGTACCCCCCGGAGTTGTGTTAATTCAAAACAGGGACAGAAACAGAGAATTCACAAACGCGCCCCCCAAGCCCCCCCCAAATTTTGCCCGTCCCTCCCTCCGCCCCTCTGGACCCCCCTGCCCACGCCGCACGCGTTGGGGCACGGAATTGAATTGAACAACCCCCTGTGATTCAGCTTTGATGCTTGATTCCGGGTTTCCATGAAGGGTGCTTCCTTGATGTGTGGTTTGTGTGACGTTTGTGACCTGCTTTTGTCGCTCAATGTCATTCATGCCTCCTGAGTTTCACATGCCTCCTGAGTTTCAGTGTTTTTACCGTTGTTCTTGCAAAGGGGGGGCATTCAGCACAGCCCCAGCACACCAACTACTGGGCTCTGCAAACGCGGCAACGACACCAGCAAGAGCACCGGCCGCAGCGGCCGACAGAACGCAGTGACCCGACGCAACATGCGAAGGGAAGGCCAGGTGACTGTCCAGGGCCCCGTAAAGGAGCAACAACCCGACGGAATGTCACACAGGGGGGGGGGGGTAATGTAGGTTGGAGGTCATTCTCTTTGATGGAAGGCGTTGTTGCATTGGGCAGCCCCATTGATGAATCCGTTCATTCACTGCAAGTCCCTAACTCACTTCAGTGCAATTCTGTGCATCTGCGACGCCACCCGTCTTCTCCTGCACCGTCATTCTCAAGGGCTTTCCTCCACACAATGGTACTGGCCCATGTGTATGGCGCCGTGCAGCGGTTCATGAGCCGCGGCACGGCCTACGAGCTGCTGACGTCGGCCTTCTACATCGCCCGCTCTGTCTTTGGCATGCGGCGGGGGGGTGCCCAGAGAGTGCAGTACAGCACCGGTCAGCCAACGCAAAGGCAGGCACAGAGGCGGCAGAGCACTGCAGGCGCCAGCGGCGAGATCCCCAGCATCACCACCGCGGAACTGGCGGAGCGCATCAAGCGCAAGGCGGAGTCCCCATTTGTGCTTTTGGATGTCCGAGGCCCAGCGGAGGTATGACGAGGGCCGTCCATATGGATCCGATCCCCCCCTTTCCCGTAAGGGGCAACACACAACACACATCATAGGACAACCACAGCCACTGAGAGCCAGAGGAGTGCTTGATCACGGTGACAGTGGGGATAGGACAGACGGTAAGTCGGATTCGTGCCGAACACGTTCTCTGAGCGCCAACGGCCGTCGGTTGAGCGCCAACCGCCGTCGGTTGAGCGCCAACCGCCGTCGGGTGAGCGCCAACCGCTGTCGGCTCGCCGGGTCGCTGCGTTCTGTCGGCCGCTGCGGCCGGTGCTCCTGCTGGTGTCGTTTCCGCGTTCGTGGAGCCCAGTCGTTGGTGTGTTGGGGCTGTGCTGGATGTGCATCAACCAAGCGAGCGATTCGGAGTTTGATTGCAGATATGTGCCGGACTTACAACCCGCTGATTCACCTCGGCCTTCAATCTTCACACCGCTGTCTTTTCCCGCCTGCCGTCATTGTGCCTCGTGCACACTGGGAAGCCTACGGGCGTGGCACTCTGCCCCTGCATAACCCGGTTTCAGACTCAGCTAATCCCTCACTGCGTGTCAGATCCGCTACCACAGCCACTGTGGGGTCACCGTAGCACTGGACAGCTCTGAACGTTGACCTAGAGGTTATCTGGAGTACTGTGAAGTGAGCAGGCTACACCAGCTCATCTTGGTCCGAACCCCCCCCCCCCCCAAAAAGACAAAGCGGATATGTGCCGGATTTATGACAGACGGATGCCTTGCGTTTCATCTCGATTGTACATAACGTATCTCCTCGGACAAGCGAACCGATGCAGTTTGAATTACGATTGCGCCGAAGGGACAAGACGGGGGATGAGCTGACCCCGACCGCCCAAGAAACATTCGATAGCCGTGTCAGAGCGGTGACCTCAAGGCAACATTCGGTGCTCGTCTGGTTTGTGCTGCAAGAGCAGCACGGCAAAACAATGACCTCCCAAGGCCCAAAAGCAGGGATGCACTGGAGGGGGGGAGGTACCCCCCCTCCCCCCTCCAGGGCGCCCAGCCTATGCCCAGCCACTGTCCCCCTGACGGCAAGTGCCGGCTTAACCGACAGTAACCGCCCCCAACCGCTTTGGCAACCTCCTCCAACCGCCTGGCCCACCGCTGCTGGGGCTGCCTCTGAGGTTCCTTCCCTTCGAATGCATTCCTACCCAAAAGCCGCCGTTAGGGAGGGTTCCCCCACCGCTGGTATGGGGTGTCCGCCTGGACGCACCCGGCCAATGGCAAGGGCCGTTGCCCTCCTCCGTGTGGGCCTGGCACAGAGCAGTGAAACAGGGGCAGACCAGGGGCTCCGTTGGCACAACCTCCCAAGGAAACAGAAGGGTGTGTTGGGAGGTGAGGATGGGCCAGGCAGGGAGAGGGGGGGGCACCAGAGGGTGAGAGCCGATGGACGGTGCTACTTACGGAGGAAAGGGTTCATGGAAAGGACAAGTGGAATTGAATGAAATTTATCAGAGGGGCCCGAAATTGGAGGTCGATTTTAGGTGCACAAACTTTTTTTTGGGCCTCTAACCCCCCCCCCCCCCCGGGTATAGGTCACGGTCGCCACTAAGCCGTGGCCTGGCGGGGGGGGGGGAGGCAACAACTTGCAAAACAACGCCCATGCCCAAACAACGCAAGGTGTTGTTTCCTCAATTATTGAATTTGGCGGTTCCATTTTCTGGGTTCGTGTGAATATCCAGGGTTGTCTGTGACTCTGTGCTGGGATGGTTGTTTTTCACAGATGTTGTTCACTGCGTTGTGTGTCATCAGAGCCGGCTCCATCAGAACTGCATTAGGGTTCATTTTTTTCGTTTGACATTATGGATGGCCCTTAGGGGCCACCCGACTAGCCCTCTCGCAACTGCCGTCGGTTACCCTCCAACCGCTGCCGGTTACCCTCCAACCGCTGTCGGTTCCCCTCCAACCGCCGTCGGTTACTCTCCAACTGCCGTTGGTCGCCTCCCAATTACCTGCACCTGTACCATTTTCTAGTTGCAGGTGCACCCTGTCTTGGATGAATCTGCAGCTGATAAGGTTCGGGTGATGAACGAGGTTGTCGTTGTTTCCGCGATTGTTTTAAACTTTACCGTTTGTTTGGAGAAGGCGGGCGGGGGGGGGGGGGGGGGGGCAGCAAAAATAGTCAAACGACCCCGGCAACAACCAGCACACCCTCAATATGCCAACTATTGGGCGCCGCTGACACGCAAACGGCACATCCCGCCAGATCCAGCACAGCCCCGGCACACCAACCACTGGGCCCTACGAACGCGGAAACGACACCAGCAGGAGCACCGGCCGCAGCGGCCGTCAGAACGCAGTGACCCGACGCAACATGCGAAGGGAAGAACGGGTGACTGTCCAGGGCCCTGTAAAGGAGCAACAACCCAACGGAATGTCACACGGGGGGTCAGTGGCGAGAGGCCAACAGGCGCCGCCAGCTTCAAACAGCAATCCACTGCAGGCGTCATGCCAACCCCCCCACATCCCCCCTCTGTTACAAAAAAACAAAGGCGTTCCCCCGTGCGGGGGCACGCGGCCTTCGCGCTGCCGCTCTCTTGTGTGGCGTGGCACTCGGCCCCCCCGCCCCCTCGCAGGTCCGGGGGGGCTCGATCCCCACGAGCCACAACGTCCCGCTGCCAGAGCTGATGCAGCTGCCCAGCGCCACCCAAGAGCACTGGGCCGCGCTGTTCCCCGACTGCGGCATCGACCTGCCGGCCCTCGGCGACGAGATCGTCCTGTACTGCCAGGCGGGCGTGCGGTCGGAGGTGGCCGCGCAGCACCTGCGGGCCCTGGGCTACACGAAGGTCATCAACTACCGCGGGTCGTGGGGGGAGTGGTCCGCCACGAGCTGGTGAGCCCCCGCCTGACCGTCGGTTTCCTGTCCTTTGGCGTTGCTTGCGCGGGCGGGGGAGGGGGGGCAGGGATGCATTCGAAGGGACGGGAGCGCAGAGGCGGCGCCAGAAGCGGTTAGGCAGGCGGTTGGAGGGGGTTGCCGAAGCGGTTGGGGGGCGGTTACTGTCGGTTACAAATGCCGTTGCGGCTGGCACTTGGCGTCAGGGGGACAGTGGCATAGGCTGGGCGCCTGGAGGGGGGGGGTTACACGCCCCGGGGGGTACGTCAGTCATTTGACAGAGTTGTTCACACGCCCTCTCCTTTCCACAAACCTGTGGCCCGAGAAGAAGGAGGGGCTCGAGGAGCGTGGGGGTCGGGCATGGCCGTGCGCAGGGGCGCTTCGGGCGTCGAGGGGCGGAGGCGGCCGGGGCGGGCGTGAGGACGTGGGCAGCAGCGGCGAGGATGGCCCCGGGTGTTCCGGCCGGACCCCGTCCCTTCAAACAGGCGTGCCCTGATCCGGCTTTGTTTGTCAGGAATTGATGCATAAGCGGGGGTGGGGGGGGGATATGAACTCAGAAATGGGTCGAATTTACAGGTCCGGTGGTTATAGCATAGCGACGGCCTTTCAACCCACCCCCCAAATCGGCGGCCGAATTCGGCCGATTTCGCCGATTTGTTCTGCCGATTTGTTGGGTTTCTGAATTCCGCCGATTTGTTCTGCCGATTTGCTGGGTTTCTGAATTCCGCCGATTTGTTCTGCCGATTTGTGGGATTTCTGTGATTTGGCCGATTCGTGCTGCCGACTTGTTGGGGCTTCTGGGATTCCAGGACACGTGATTTGGAGGCGCCACTCTAAGATGTGCATCATTTACTTTGGGACACTGGATGATACCTTTTCTTTGTATGTTGGTTGTTCAGATTGCCCATTTGGGGGCTAGCTTGGCCCTTTGGCGTACAAATTGGTTGGAGGGCTTTTGGGGGCGGAGAGAAGCGGTTGGCAGGGCCGACCCTCACTCCAAAGGGGACAGGGGCACCTGCCCCTCCCTTCCCCCTTCCCTCCTTCAAGTGCAGCCCCGGGGGGTGGGGGGTGGGGGGCCGGAAAGAATGGACAGGGGCACTGCCGGTGCACATGGCAGCTGCGCCCCGCGGCATTGGCGTACCGCTGCGTCTCCGCTGCATTGCATCCGTCGGTGGCCCACCCACCGGCATCTTCGTGTCCCATCTTCTGTGCCAGAAAGGCACTGATGGTCTTGTAGGCCACTGACGAGCCCGTTTTCTTTCTGCGCTTTGTGTGCTGTTTGCCGCCTGTGCACACGTGACATAGCCCAGAGTTCCTTTGGGGGTCCGGGGGGGTCCACAAAGGGGCCGCTTTTTCAAACTTGATTGTCTCGCAGCCAAATTTTGGGTCATGATTTTTTGGGTGGGTGGGTCTCAGACCCAACTGACGCCCCCCCACTCTTATAAACAAAGCCTGGCCCCGAAGTTCGTCCGGCGCACCGCCCGAGGCCGCGGAGGCCGGCAGCGAGTCCGGGCAGTTGTTGCAGGCGCGCTGAACGTGGGTCCGCGTGGTGTTGTCCGTGGGTGAAGCATCCTGAAGGGGCCTGTGGGGGAGTGGGCCTCTCCTCCTCGTCCTCTTCGCCCCCCTCGGCCTCCTGAGCTCCTCCTCCTCGGCACACCGCATCATTCCGCCGGTCTGCAGGGTGCCGCGGCGGGAAGGGGGAGGTGCAAGGGGTGTTCCACAGGGGGTGGCCGCAGCCGTTACCGGCGGTTGGAAAAGCGGTTGAGGGGCAATGTCTGGCGGGTACAAATCGGTTGGAGGGCTTTTGGGGGCGGAGAGAAGCGGTTGGCAGGGCCGACCCTCACTCCAAAGGAGGCAGGGGCACCTGCCCCTCCCTTCCCCCTTCCCTCCTTCAAGTGCAGCCCCGGGGGGTGGGGGTGGGGGGCCGGAAAGAATGGACAGGGGCACTGCCGATGGCAGCTGCGCCCCGCCGCAGACCCTGAGGGCGTATTGGCTGCACCGTATGCCTCCACACTGCAAGGGAAGGGAAGGGTGGGGCGGGGGGTGGGGGGGGCGGTCAATGACGAGCTATTTTCTTCCGGCGCTTTGTACCGACTGCCTTTTGTGCACACGTGCAATAGCCCAGAGTTCCTTTGGAGGGGGGGGGGGGGGGGTCAACGGGGGAGGGGGGGGGGATGGGGGGGGGCACAAAACGTGGTGCCATCGGCGGCTTGTGAAGATGTCAGACCGAAGGCCCAGGGCAATTTGCTGGGGCCCGGGGTCATTTACTGGGGCCCGGCATGACAGCCCCGCAATTGGGCATCGGAACGCTGGCGGCCGCTGCTGCAACCGCCGGGCCCTGCGGTGGTGACAACCGGCAGCAGTTGGAGGAGGCCAACACGGCACACGATGGGCATGACCTGCTACATGGGCACCTGCATCCCTCCGGGGGAAGCCCCTGACGCGGCGCGCGCGCGTCGGTGCGGCTGTTTGGCGACGCCGGGGGAACGGTGTTGTGTTGTGGGTTGGATTGGTCCTCTCGCACCTTCGTGGATCTGCTTACTTCGGACTGCGAAGGGCCGGAACGGGCCAAGGGCCATTTCAAAGGGGGCGCACCGTGCGCTGTGCGAAAAGTCGGCCGTTTTCCACCACCGGTAGCCATGGGCCCCAAGGTCCTGAATTCTGCACCCCACAGCCCCTACTGGTACACCGGGTAGTCTGATGCTTGCCACGGGTCCGAGGGTCCTGAATTCTGCACCCCCGATGCTGGTTTGAATGGATCATGCACGCTTCTGTAGGGGGGTGGTTTTGAGGGGTGTTCCCGGGATAAACAACGTAATGATTGGCGCTGTGCGCGCGCCGTGTGACAACGCCCCCAAAGATTGTGAAGTGGGTGCCAATCGCGTTGTGCTCTTGATTGTGCCATGTTTTTTGGGAAGGAGGGGTGCGTGTACAATTTTTGTAGGTAAAGTGCCCCCTCTCTTGGCGGGCCATTTGGGGAGGAGGTGACAATCTGGATGTTCCGGGCGTCGTCACTGCAGAGGTAGCGTGTGGTGGGCGCGCAGCGCACACGCGGGGCAAGTATTCCCTGCTGGGGACTCCTGCTTGGGGCCTGTCAGAGGGTCCATTTACGCGTCCGAATCACCTGCCCCTTTTGGCACGTTCTGCTTTCCCTGCCCACCTTTGCCTCCCCCCCCCCCCCCCGCTTGCTTCACCGCCGGCTTGGGATGGCCGCTTGGACGCACTTGGCCAACGGCGAAGGCATTTGCCTTCCTCTGCGTGGACTCGACGCAGAGAAGTGAAACAGGGCAAGTCCGGGGGCTCCGTTGGCACAACCGACCAAGGGAATGGGAAGGGAAGGAGTGTGGTGAGGCCGATGGGCACTGCGGCCTACGGAGGGAAAGGCCAAGGGAAGGGGAAGGGAAGGGGAGAGGGAAGGTTAGGGCACGGAGGAAGAGGACGGTCAAAGGGTGGTGAGAAGCCGATGGGCACCACCGCCTATGGAGGGAAAGGGTCCAAGGGAAGGGCAGCGAATGGCGATCGGCCAGTAGGCGCCGCCAGCTGCAGACGAGATCATCACACCATGGCGTCATGCCAAACCCCCCCCCGCTTGCGTGCCTGCCTAACCCCCCCCCCCCCCCCCCCTCCCAATTAACCCCCCCTGCAGGGCGCAAGAAATTCCATATCCTAATCCCCCACTTTGCCTCAGAATTGAACATGCAAAACCCGCACTGCACCAGATTGGGGCTGCTTTGCCAGGTCACACACATTTGCTGGAAACTCAACTCCCCTCGAAAGAGGAAGAGCTGGAGCTGAAGCTGGCAGAAGCCCTTGACTGGGAAATGCTCCAATTGTGGCTTGCTTCATGCGCTTGGCTGGTGGCTCACTTCGGATACAGATACGATTCCCCCTCCCACTCTTTGTGCACCCCAGAAATTCCGGACCAACAATGGGGGTTTGGACAACACTCGTGCCCCCCCCCCCCCCTCTCCACGGTCATGCCAGTCCCCCCCCCCCCCCCCACCCTCAGAGACCAATAATGCAGCAGAGTTGATGGCTGCACTTTGTCCCCTCCAGCTGCATCATGTGGGCAAGATTGCGGTTTGTTCCGATTCTGAATATGTTGAACTGGGAGTGCAGGGGGCAGCAAAAAGATGGAGGATCAAGGGATGGGTGGGATCCTGTGGGCCGCTCAGTGATGTTCCCATCTGGGAGCTACTCTTGTCGGAACTAGAGAGGGAGGGCCGAGAGATCCTGTGGATCAAGGTGGTGTTCCATGTCATGTCTTGGTGGCTGGCTGGCTGGTTGGGTGGGTGGTTGGCTGTCCACCCCCCCTCCCTCCGGTGGGGATGGAAGTATATTATAGGGCTGTCGTCTCACCATGGCGCCCGCAACTCAATCGTTTTGTTTTGGTTTTCTACCTCAGGCCCATATAACTATGAGTCGCTTTTCTGTTCATAGATGTATGCATCCTGTACACAGCATCTCAAAGACTTTCGAACTGTTGCAGTGGAATCATGATTGCGCCGGTGGGGATGGGACAACTCTGGGTCCCTGGGGTTTCCCAAATTCTGGGTGGATGGGCCTCGTAATTCACCCCCCCCCCCATTGATTACCACATCCCGAGGCCGGAGCGGGACCGGCTGTCCATGCCGGGGGCATGTCACCATCGAGGGCAATAATGAAGCAGCTCGTCTGGCCACGGTAGGACTGCATGCCCACCCACTATGCCCCTTCCACCAAACCCCACACAAAGAAGCCATGCCAGCAAATACCCCCCTACCCCCACTGAAGCGTGCTAGAACTGCTCCGTGCATGTGGAGTCTCTCAAAGGATCGACTTTTCAGTCGCTTCACCAGGCACTCTCCCTCTCAGCTCAGACAGCGCAACTGCCATGTTCCACTCATTCTGTCTTGAACCTATGCCCGAACTGAATGCTTCTTCTTCGGAGGATGAACCAGACTCGGGGGGCTCTGATGCTGCGACCACGATTTCCTGGGGTGCTAGTTCAGTACGGAAGTCAGCGACACGCGATTGTCCTAAAGTGCCGTCTTTTCGCCGCGATTTGTTCAAATGTCTCATTCCGCGACATTTGTTTTCCACGGATGCCTTTGACACCGCCACATCCAATACCGGCATGGGCACCAGGGTACACTGCCCAGCCACACAACCAGCTTCGCTGCAATATGAAGTGGGAGTGGTGCCCTCTAAGGCCAGAGCAGTGCCGCGGATCACCTCACAACTTCGTATTCACGCCGGGTTCACACGGCTTTGTCCTACATCTGCATGAATAGTCCTTGGTCTATGATATGTTGTGCCTCCGCGCACACTGGGTACAGCCCCCTGTACATAGCAGATGGTGGATTGATGCTCTTTGCAGAGGACACTTCCTATTGGACAAACCGCTGAAAGTGCCCATGGCGGGGGCACCCCGTCGATCAGAACCGACCATTGCTCTCTCTGGATTTGTTGGTCAGAAGTGGGGGATTTTGGTCGGAAGTGGGTAATTTTTTTGGTCAGAAGTGGGGGACTTTGGTCGGAAGTGGGTAATTTTTTTGGTCAGAAGTGGGGGACTTTGGTCGGAAGTGGGTAATTTTTTTGGTCAGAAGTGGGGGACTTTGGTCGGAAGTGGGTAATTTTTTTGGTCAGAAGTGGGGGACTTTGGTCGGAAGTGGGTAATTTTTTTGGTCAGAAGTGGGGTCTCTCTCTCTCTCTCTCTCTCTCTCTCTCTCTCCATCCCTCCCTCCCTCCCTCCCTCCCTCCCTCCCTCCCTCTCTCTCTCTCTCTCTCTCTCTCTCTCTCTCTCTCTCTCTCTCACTCAGAAGAGTCCTGTGGTTATCACCGCACGCAGGGCTAGGCCTGACTGTGTGTAGCTGTGACGGGGACTCACCTCACTCTGATTGGGCGATGACACCCGGCATGGGTACCCACAAGGGCAGGCATGTGCTTAACTTCTTTTTTTGGCAAGGGTCCGCCCCCCCCCCCCGCCCCCCCCGCCCCCCGACAAAAGTGACCATCCCGGGAAAAAGCGAAATTTGCAATAGGGAAAATCTGATTGGGCAATTTTTGGTACACAAACCTTTGGGTCCCAGACCCCCACCCCCACCCCCTTCAACACCGGGGGGGATGTTCCATAAAGGCTGGTGGGGTACCGTGTGGTACACCCGGTGTGCAGTGCTGTGGGGGGGGAGGGGGGGGAGTTACATAAAGGCTGGTGGGGTACCGTGTAGTACACCCGGTGTGCAGTGCTGTGGGGGAGGGGGGGGAGGGGGTGTTCCATAAAGGCTGATGGGGTACCGTGTAGTACACCCGGTGTGCAGTGCTGTGGGGGAGAGGGGGGGGAGTTACATAAAGGCTGGTGGGGTACCGTGTAGTACACCCGGTGTGCAGTGCTGTGGGGGAGGGGGGGGGGTGTTATATAAAGGGTGGTGGGGTACCGTGTAGTACACCCGGTGTGCAGTGCTGTGGGGGAGGGGGGGGGGTGTTACATAAAGGCTGGTGGGGTACCGTGTAGTACACCCGGTGTGCAGTGCTGTGGGGGAGGGGGGGGGTGTTATATAAAGGCTGGTGGGGTACCGTGTAGTACACCCGGTGTGCAGTGCTGTGGGGGGGGAGGGGGAAGTGTTCCACAAAGGCTGGTGGGGTACCGTGTAGTACACCCGGTGTGCAGTGCTGTGGGGGGGGAGGGGGGGGAGTTACATAAAGGCTGGTGGGGTACCGTGTAGTACACCCGGTGTGCAGTGCTGTGGGGGAGGGGGAAGGGGTGTTACATAAAGGCTGGTGGGGTACCGTGTAGTACACCCGGTGTGCAGTGCTGTGGGGGAGGGAGAAGGGGTGTTCCATAAAGGCTGGTGGGGTACCGTGTAGTACACCCGGTGTGCAGTGCTGTGGGGGAGGGGGAAGGGGTGTTCCATAAAGGCTGGTGGGGTACCGTGTAGTGCACCCGGTGTGCAGTGCTGTGGGGGAGGGGGGGGGTGTTACATAAAGGCTGGTGGGGTACCGTACACTAGGCAACTGTCTGTACCGCGTCGTCGTACATGAGTCTCAGGACTGGTTGCTTTTTTGGGAGGCGATTTGCGTGCTGTGCCCGCGCTGTGCACAAAGTTTGTACAGGACCATGCCCAACCTGCATGGTGGTGCCTAGTACCCGTAACAATGAGCCTTGTTATGCATTTATATGAGTTGCATGCATGCTTTGCCCTCATTTCTAGTGCATTGGTATGTGTTGTTGTGCATCCTTTCCTATAGGTTTATGGTATCTTTTTCGAGATTCGCCCAATACATATCCAGTGGCTCTACTGTAAGTGCAGACAGTTCTGCTTCGTCCTCCTCATCAGCCGGCAGCACAGAAATCACTAGTTGAGCCTCGCCTCAACTGTTGTTTGCACTTCCATACTTAGGCAGTTTTTCTGTCTTCTTTTCATAATAAGTGCCATGGACGGGCATGAAATGCAACCAGCCTCAAAATCACATCAGCCTCACGCTTCCGCCGAGGAGAGACTCGCGGAGCAACCCAGAGAAACTCAGCAACTACGAGAGCAGCTCGCCCGGGTGTCCGTGAAGGAAGGTCCGGCACTCCCTCCCCTGTCCGTGCCAGAGCTGAACAAAGAAGCATCAGGCTGTCCCACATTGTGGGGGTGTAGTATGGGTTGTATAGGCAAGAATATTGCCAATTGTAGCAAAAACCCCCAATTTCTTCCTGTCATGTGCGCGCTGTGCCCGCGCTGTGCGCGCGCTGTGCACACACGCCCCCTTGGGCGTATGGCACTTGGACCTTTGGGGATTTCAAGGGTGGCGAAATTATCCTCAGCGAAATTGTCCCCGGGCGAAAATTTTCCCCTCCCCTGTAGTGATTTATTCAGTCATTATTGCCATCATCATGCTCACAACAGTTCCGAATCCATTTTGTGTTCCAGATTTGTGGGTGACTCATGGGTGCCATGGACTTGGCCGATGTGGCTGCGCGCGTGCAGGCTGCCCGGCACGAGGATCTCGTCAACATGATTGCGGGCCTCGATGCTGACGGGCATGCGAAGTTGGCCGCAGCCCTGGGGGCGGAGCTGACGACCGGGGGCACCAACACGCGGCGCCGCGGTGCCGCGTCCATGCTGCCGGACGTCACAGAGGATGAGCGCGCGTACCTCGAGAGCGTTGGGGCCCTGCGCCTGTTCGGGGACATGTCGCAGGCGCTGTTGTCTGGGCGGCCGGCGGATGCGCGTGCGGCGGTTGCCACCATGCGCCCGTTCTTGGAACGCGTTGCTGAAGGTTCTCCTGCTTCGCCTCCTGCTTCGCCGTTAGTGCCGGGCATGGAGGAGTCTTTCTGGAAGCGGATCCACAAAGAGGGGGAGTTCAGCGCCGGGAGCACGCTGCGGTTGCTGCGCCAGGACGCCATCACCGGGCGGTGGGCGGGCTTCATCACCAACAAGACGAGCACCACGCATGCCAAGCCCCAGCAGTACGCGACGGCCGCGCGCGCCGACCGGGCGCACCAGCAGCCCGAGCGCGACGACCGGTGCCCGTTCTGCCCCGGCAGGGAAGAGGCGACGGAGGTGGCGCGCGTGTGGCCGGACGGCACCTTGACTCAGCGCGAGGGGCTGCCGGAGGCGCCGGAGGACAAACAGCGGTGGCTCGTGCGCGTGCTGCGCAACCCGTTCCCGTACCTCGCGACGCCGCAGGGCCTGTACGACCGGCCCTTTCCCGGCGAC
The DNA here is from genome assembly GCA_964036045.1 of Eutreptiella sp. 'Long Island Sound 2002'. Lineage (NCBI taxonomy): Eukaryota > Euglenozoa > Euglenophyceae > Eutreptiales > Eutreptiaceae > Eutreptiella > Eutreptiella sp. 'Long Island Sound 2002'. The sequence goes on along the minus strand of OZ038404.1, from coordinate 8,754,902 downwards.
CCGGCGACGTTCGCCGCGTGCCACGGGATCCTCGACAACTCCGTGTCCGACCCGCAGGCCGACCACCCGTGCTACCGCATGGTGGACGGCATCGGGGCCAGCGAGGTCGTCGTGGAGTCGCCCGTGCACCGCGCCCTGATCGCCCTCAGCACCGACGCTCAAGTGGCCCACGGCCTTCGGGCGCTGGTGGCGCGCGGCCGGGCACTGCGCCGCCACGCCTGCGCCCACCAGCTCGTGTACTTCAAGCAGTACGGAAAGGCCGCCGGGGGGTCGCTCGTGCACCCGCACCTCCAGATCTGCACGCTCCCGGTCGTGACGGAGTACATGCAGCAGCTGCTCCAGAACTACCGCGCGTTCCGCCGCGCGCACGGCTGCGGCGCGGCGCAGAAGCTCCTCATCGACGACGTGACCGGCGCGGACGCGCTCGCGACGTCGCGGCTCGTGCGGGCGACCGCGCACTTCGTGGCGAGCGTGCCCTACGCGCGGTGCTCGCGGATCGTCGTCGCCCCGCGGCGGGCGTGCACGCGCTTCGAGGACATCACGGAGCCGGAGTTGGTGGACCTCGCGGCGCTCCTGCGGCTGCTGCTGGCGGCCCTCTACCGGTACAAGGACGACCCGGCGTACAACGTGTGGTGGGAGACGGCGCCGACGGAGCACGCGGGGCAGGCGGTGCCCGCGGACGTGTTCCGCTGGACCCTCCACATCAAGGTGGCGATCGGGAGCGTGACCGGGTTCGGCCTGGCGTCCGGCGTCGAACTGGCCGGCACACTCCCGGAGGACACCGCCCACGCGATGCGGGCGGCGATTGAGGAGGAGCTTGCGGAGCCGCTGACGGAGGAGCTCGGTCTCGCGTAAACGGAGCAAGCCGTGCAGACGAACCAGTACTGCGTGTTGCAATGGTTTCGGCTCATAACAGGGCCGGTCTGTGGGCTCCGTGGGCACCACCTAGAAAGGGAAGGGAGGGGTGAGGAGGGAGGTAAGGATAGGCCAGGCAGGGAGAGGGGGGGGCACAGGGGGCAAGAGGTCGATGGGCACCGCCGCCTGCGGAGGGAAAAGGTCGGAAGGGACACGGGTGAGTGGTGAGAGGCCAACAGGCGCTGCCAGTGTTTGCTCCAGGCTTCATACCAACCCTCCCCTGCCCCCTCCCCCCCAGGGATGCCTTTCTTTCAAATAAGATCCAACGTCATCAAAAATGATGTGCCGTATCTGGGCTGGTGCGCGCGGGCTTTCTCCTAGGGCTAACCCTAACCCTAGGGCTAACCCTAACCCTAATCAAGACTGAATATTGGGACCGAGCTGGTTGGGGAAGGAACATTAGATATGAATGGTGAGGGACACCAATGAGTCACACATTGAAGGCCGTTGATAGAGTGGAATCCGCTTGCAAGTGATCCCCATCACCACAAGGCCCACTTTCAAGGCTTTTTTGGACTTCTGAGGGGCCAAATTCCCCCAATATGGGCTCAAAATGGGCTCATTTCACCCGTTGGTGCACCCCAAATGGTCTAGGATGAGGTTTGGAAAAATGTGTTTTTGACACATTTTTGACCCATTTTTGGTCCCAAAACAGCCCATCTTCAAGGCATTTTGGGATTTTCGGAGGACCAAAATGGGCCACCACAAGCTCAAAATGGTCCAAAAACACTTGTTTTAGCATCACACATGGTCTAGGATCATTTTTGAAAAAAGTCATTTTTTGCCCCTACTGGACCCTGTTGACCCATTTGGGCACCCACCTGTTTGGGCTTGAGCTTGCAGCTTGGCGCGGCCTGCTAGGGCTATGTATGGGGGTCTATGCGTTCATTTGGGCAATTCTGAGGTGTGGAAACCGCAAAAAGAGGGGGGTTGCGGGTGGACTAGGTGCCCTCGGAATCGCGTTTTGGACCATGTAGCCAAAGATATGGCCTGCTCTTGGTTTGTGGCTGTCGCCAGCCAATCTGCACAAAATTTGGGGCTTCTGGGGGCCTTTTTGGGCGGTTTCCGGGACATATGGTGGAGTTAGAGGGCCGCAAAGGGCTTGTTGACACAGGAAAGTCAAGCCGCACGTGCAGTGTACCCACCGTTTCCCTTTGTTTGGCCGTTTTGAATGGGTTCTAGGGCTGTTTTGGCCCAAAAATGGCTGTTTTGGCCCTAAACTGCAGTTTTTGAAACTGAGGTCCGCCACTTGCGACAGCTGTTTCCGGCCGCGTTGAGTTTCTGGCTCATACTTTGTGTGGTTGTCCCTCACACCCATAGGTATCATCCACCAAAATTTCACTCGAATCCGAAGCACCACGACGGAGGTCTGATTTTTCCCCATTTCGCGCTTGCTGCTTGCTGCTTGCTGCTGCTTGCTGCTGCTTGCTGCTGCTGCTGCTAAACCTGGTAGGTCCACCCTAGACACTAAAAAGGGTTATAAAACCAAGACTGGTTCCACCAGCTCGGTGACCTTAACCCTAATCAAGACTGAATATTGGGACCGAGCTGGTGGGGGAAGGAACATTAGATATGAATGGTGAGGGACACCAATGAGTCACACATTGAAGGCCGTTGACAAAGTGGAATCAGCTTGCAAGTGATCCCCTTCACCACAAGGCCCACTTTCAAGGCTTTTGTGGACTTCTGAGGGGCCAAAATGCCCCAAAATGGCCTCAAAATGGGCTCATTTCACCCGTTTGTGCACCCCAAATGGTGTGGGATGAGTTTTGGAAAAATGCGTTTTTGACCCATTTTCGACCCATTTTTGGTCCCAAAACAGCGCATCTTCAAGGCATTTTGGGATTTTTGGAGGACCAAAATGGGCCACCACAAGCTCAAAACAGTACAAAAACACTTGCTTTAGCATCACACATGGTCTAGGATCATTTTTGAGAAAAGTCATTTTTCTGCCCCATTGGACCATATTGACCCATTTGGGCACCCACCTGTTTGGGCTTGAGCTTGCAGCTTGCCGCAGCCTAGTGGGCCTAGGTACGGGGGTCTAGGCGTCCATTTGGGCAATTCTGAGGTGTGGAAACCACAAAAAGGTGGGGGGTTGCGGGTGGACTAGGTGCCCTCGGAATTGCGTTTTCAGCCATGTAGCCAAAGATATGGCCTGCTCTTGGTTTGTGGCTGTCGCCAGCCAATCTGCACAAAATTTGGGGCTTCTGGGGGCCTTTTTGGGCGGTTTCCGGGACATATGGTGGAGTTAGAGGGCCGCAAAGGGCTCGTTGACATGGGAAAGTCAAGCCGCACATGGAGTGTACCCACACTTTCCCTTTGTTTGGCCGTTTTGAATGGGTTCTAGGGCTGTTTTGGCCCCTAAAATGGCTGTTTTTGGCCCTAAATTGCAGTTTTTGAAACTGAGGTCCGCCACTTGCGACACCCGTTCCCGGCCGCCACCGTTGAGTTTTTGGCTCATACTTTGTGTGGTTGTCCCTCACACCCATAGGTATCATCCACCAAAATTTCACTCGAATCCGAAGCACCACGACGGAGGTCTGATTTTTCCCCATTTCGCGCGTGCTGCTTGCTGCTTGCTGCTGCTTGCTGCTGCTTGCTGCTGCTGCTGCTAAACCTGGTAGGTCCACCCTAGACACTAAAAAGGGTTATAAAACCAAGACTGGTTCCACCAGCTCGGTGACCTTAACCCTAATCAAGACTGAATATTGGGACCGAGCTGGTGGGGGAAGGAACATTAGATATGAATGGTGAGGGACACCAATGAGTCACACATTGAAGGCCGTTGACAAAGTGGAATCAGCTTGCAAGTGATCCCCTTCACCACAAGGCCCACTTTCAAGGCTTTTGTGGACTTCTGAGGGGCCAAAATGCCCCAAAATGGCCTCAAAATGGGCTCATTTCACCCGTTTGTGCACCCCAAATGGTGTGGGATGAGTTTTGGAAAAATGCGTTTTTGACCCATTTTCGACCCATTTTTGGTCCCAAAACAGCGCATCTTCAAGGCATTTTGGGATTTTTGGAGGACCAAAATGGGCCACCACAAGCTCAAAACAGTACAAAAACACTTGCTTTAGCATCACACATGGTCTAGGATCATTTTTGAGAAAAGTCATTTTTCTGCCCCATTGGACCATATTGACCCATTTGGGCACCCACCTGTTTGGGCTTGAGCTTGCAGCTTGCCGCAGCCTAGTGGGCCTAGGTACGGGGGTCTAGGCGTCCATTTGGGCAATTCTGAGGTGTGGAAACCACAAAAAGGTGGGGGGTTGCGGGTGGACTAGGTGCCCTCGGAATTGCGTTTTCAGCCATGTAGCCAAAGATATGGCCTGCTCTTGGTTTGTGGCTGTCGCCAGCCAATCTGCACAAAATTTGGGGCTTCTGGGGGCCTTTTTGGGCGGTTTCCGGGACATATGGTGGAGTTAGAGGGCCGCAAAGGGCTCGTTGACATGGGAAAGTCAAGCCGCACATGGAGTGTACCCACACTTTCCCTTTGTTTGGCCGTTTTGAATGGGTTCTAGGGCTGTTTTGGCCCCTAAAATGGCTGTTTTTGGCCCTAAATTGCAGTTTTTGAAACTGAGGTCCGCCACTTGCGACACCCGTTCCCGGCCGCCACCGTTGAGTTTTTGGCTCATACTTTGTGTGGTTGTCCCTCACACCCATAGGTATCATCCACCAAAATTTCACTCGAATCCGAAGCACCACGACGGAGGTCTGATTTTTCCCCATTTCGCGCGTGCTGCTTGCTGCTTGCTGCTGCTTGCTGCTGCTTGCTGCTGCTGCTGCTAAACCTGGTAGGTCCACCCTAGACACTAAAAAGGGTTATAAAACCAAGACTGGTTCCACCAGCTCGGTGACCTTAACCCTAATCAAGACTGAATATTGGGACCGAGCTGGTGGGGGAAGGAACATTAGATATGAATGGTGAGGGACACCAATGAGTCACACATTGAAGGCCGTTGACAAAGTGGAATCAGCTTGCAAGTGATCCCCTTCACCACAAGGCCCACTTTCAAGGCTTTTGTGGACTTGTGAGGGGCCAAAATGCCCCAAAATGGCCTCAAAATGGGCTCATTTCACCCGTTTGTGCACCCCAAATGGTGTGGGATGAGTTTTGGAAAAATGCGTTTTTGACCCATTTTCGACCCATTTTTGGTCCCAAAACGGCGCATCTTCAAGGCATTTTGGGATTTTTGGAGGACCAAAATGGGCCACCACAAGCTCAAAACAGTACAAAAACACTTGCTTTAGCATCACACATGGTCTAGGATCATTTTTGAGAAAAGTCATTTTTCTGCCCCATTGGACCATATTGACCCATTTGGGCACCCACCTGTTTGGGCTTGAGCTTGCAGCTTGCCGCAGCCTAGTGGGCCTAGGTACGGGGGTCTAGGCGTCCATTTGGGCAATTCTGAGGTGTGGAAACCACAAAAAGGTGGGGGGTTGCGGGTGGACTAGGTGCCCTCGGAATTGCGTTTTCAGCCATGTAGCCAAAGATATGGCCTGCTCTTGGTTTGTGGCTGTCGCCAGCCAATCTGCACAAAATTTGGGGCTTCTGGGGGCCTTTTTGGGCGGTTTCCGGGACATATGGTGGAGTTAGAGGGCCGCAAAGGGCTCGTTGACATGGGAAAGTCAAGCCGCACATGGAGTGTACCCACACTTTCCCTTTGTTTGGCCGTTTTGAATGGGTTCTAGGGCTGTTTTGGCCCCTAAAATGGCTGTTTTTGGCCCTAAATTGCAGTTTTTGAAACTGAGGTCCGCCACTTGCGACACCCGTTCCCGGCCGCCACCGTTGAGTTTTTGGCTCATACTTTGTGTGGTTGTCCCTCACACCCATAGGTATCATCCACCAAAATTTCACTCGAATCCGAAGCACCACGACGGAGGTCTGATTTTTCCCCATTTCGCGCGTGCTGCTTGCTGCTTGCTGCTGCTTGCTGCTGCTTGCTGCTGCTGCTGCTAAACCTGGTAGGTCCACCCTAGACACTAAAAAGGGTTATAAAACCAAGACTGGTTCCACCAGCTCGGTGACCTTAACCCTAATCAAGACTGAATATTGGGACCGAGCTGGTGGGGGAAGGAACATTAGATATGAATGGTGAGGGACACCAATGAGTCACACATTGAAGGCCGTTGACAAAGTGGAATCAGCTTGCAAGTGATCCCCTTCACCACAAGGCCCACTTTCAAGGCTTTTGTGGACTTCTGAGGGGCCAAAATGCCCCAAAATGGCCTCAAAATGGGCTCATTTCACCCGTTTGTGCACCCCAAATGGTGTGGGATGAGTTTTGGAAAAATGCGTTTTTGACCCATTTTCGACCCATTTTTGGTCCCAAAACAGCGCATCTTCAAGGCATTTTGGGATTTTTGGAGGACCAAAATGGGCCACCACAAGCTCAAAACAGTACAAAAACACTTGCTTTAGCATCACACATGGTCTAGGATCATTTTTGAGAAAAGTCATTTTTCTGCCCCATTGGACCATATTGACCCATTTGGGCACCCACCTGTTTGGGCTTGAGCTTGCAGCTTGCCGCAGCCTAGTGGGCCTAGGTACGGGGGTCTAGGCGTCCATTTGGGCAATTCTGAGGCGTGGAAACCACAAAAAGGTGGGGGGTTGCGGGTGGACTAGGTGCCCTCGGAATTGCGTTTTCAGCCATGTAGCCAAAGATATGGCCTGCTCTTGGTTTGTGGCTGTCGCCAGCCAATCTGCACAAAATTTGGGGCTTCTGGGGGCCTTTTTGGGCGGTTTCCGGGACATATGGTGGAGTTAGAGGGCCGCAAAGGGCTCGTTGACATGGGAAAGTCAAGCCGCACATGGAGTGTACCCACACTTTCCCTTTGTTTGGCCGTTTTGAATGGGTTCTAGGGCTGTTTTGGCCCCTAAAATGGCTGTTTTTGGCCCTAAATTGCAGTTTTTGAAACTGAGGTCCGCCACTTGCGACACCCGTTCCCGGCCGCCACCGTTGAGTTTTTGGCTCATACTTTGTGTGGTTGTCCCTCACACCCATAGGTATCATCCACCAAAATTTCACTCGAATCCGAAGCACCACGACGGAGGTCTGATTTTTCCCCATTTCGCGCGTGCTGCTTGCTGCTTGCTGCTGCTTGCTGCTGCTTGCTGCTGCTGCTGCTAAACCTGGTAGGTCCACCCTAGACACTAAAAAGGGTTATAAAACCAAGACTGGTTCCACCAGCTCGGTGACCTTAACCCTAATCAAGACTGAATATTGGGACCGAGCTGGTGGGGGAAGGAACATTAGATATGAATGGTGAGGGACACCAATGAGTCACACATTGAAGGCCGTTGACAAAGTGGAATCAGCTTGCAAGTGATCCCCTTCACCACAAGGCCCACTTTCAAGGCTTTTGTGGACTTCTGAGGGGCCAAAATGCCCCAAAATGGCCTCAAAATGGGCTCATTTCACCCGTTTGTGCACCCCAAATGGTGTGGGATGAGTTTTGGAAAAATGCGTTTTTGACCCACATTTTCGACCCATTTTTGGTCCCAAAACAGCGCATCTTCAAGGCATTTTGGGATTTTTGGAGGACCAAAATGGGCCACCACAAGCTCAAAACAGTACAAAAACACTTGCTTTAGCATCACACATGGTCTAGGATCATTTTTGAGAAAAGTCATTTTTCTGCCCCATTGGACCATATTGACCCATTTGGGCACCCACCTGTTTGGGCTTGAGCTTGCAGCTTGCCGCAGCCTAGTGGGCCTAGGTACGGGGGTCTAGGCGTCCATTTGGGCAATTCTGAGGCGTGGAAACCACAAAAAGGTGGGGGGTTGCGGGTGGACTAGGTGCCCTCGGAATTGCGTTTTCAGCCATGTAGCCAAAGATATGGCCTGCTCTTGGTTTGTGGCTGTCGCCAGCCAATCTGCACAAAATTTGGGGCTTCTGGGGGCCTTTTTGGGCGGTTTCCGGGACATATGGTGGAGTTAGAGGGCCGCGAAGGGCTCGTTGACATGGGAAAGTCAAGCCGCACATGGAGTGTACCCACACTTTCCCTTTGTTTGGCCGTTTTGAATGGGTTCTAGGGCTGTTTTGGCCCCTAAAATGGCTGTTTTTGGCCCTAAATTGCAGTTTTTGAAACTGAGGTCCGCCACTTGCGACACCCGTTCCCGGCCGCCACCGTTGAGTTTTTGGCTCATACTTTGTGTGGTTGTCCCTCACACCCATAGGTATCATCCACCAAAATTTCACTCGAATCCGAAGCACCACGACGGAGGTCTGATTTTTCCCCATTTCGCGCGTGCTGCTTGCTGCTTGCTGCTGCTTGCTGCTGCTTGCTGCTGCTGCTGCTAAACCTGGTAGGTCCACCTAGACACTAAAAAGGGTTATAAAACCAAGACTGGTTCCACCAGCTCGGTGACCTAACCCTAACCCCCCCCCCCTCCCTCACCACACAGGCGCCTTTGCGCCCCTGGGGCACGACAACGACACGTCCTTACGTGCCAGGGAAAGAGTGCAAGCCAGGGGCACGACCTACAGGGCAAGGGTTAGAGTCTAACCGGCACTGCGGGTGGGTGGTGGGTGCGAGCTGACCTCACTGTCCAGAGGAGCAGAGCCAATGCACAGTCAGAACCACCTGGTGTGGTACAGAACTGGTCTACGCTGCAGTGCAGCAAGCAAGACATTGAACAATTGTGGTTATGACCATGCGCCTGTGACACGGGGGCGTATGCGAACCCAGTTTCCGTTGCCTCATGGCCCTCACCCCATCCGACGCCCCCCTGAGCCCGGCTAGACCCCCCCCCCGACCCCCGGCAGGCCCCCCCCGACCCCCGGCAGGCCCCCCCCCCGACCCCCGGCTTGACCCCCCCCCGACCCCCGGCCGGACCCCCCCCCGCGACCCCCGGCCAGGCCCCCCCCCCCCCCCCCCCCCCCCCCCCCCCCCCCCGAGTTTTGACATATAGCTGGGGGGTATGTCGCATCAAGACCGGTTGTAGTCGCCCCCCCGTGCACACGATGAGGTTCAGGCCTCGCTGGACCAGTAATTTGCGTTCCCCTCAACAGCCCAGAAAGCAAAAGAGCAACAACGCAACACATTCACCCCAAAACAACCCCAACAAACACCAGTGACAGGTCAGTTTGTAGATTGGGAGACATGTGCAAAAGTGCCCGGTGCCCCTGGCACCACCAAACTGCGAGTGCGACAACCCGACAGCCACAATGGGATGCAGGGAGCGACATGCTACCCCCCGGCGCCGCACACCAGAAGCAGTGAGCATGCCAGCAGAAAAAGAAAGAGCCCGAAACTGGGAGGAACGCAAGCAGCAAAACAACTGGGCACAGGGCCGCCCCACACACGGCAGTGAGACGAGCCCCAACAGGACACACCACAAGACACAAGGGAACCATGAGGTGCGAGCACTGCAGCAACCACCAAATGTGGCGCATGCCAAGCGAGCCATCAGCAAACACCCCCCCTCCCTCTACAAGGTGCCCACATACTCCACAAGGGCGGGGGCTGTGCCCCACGCACCGGGAGGTGCCCGCCACGGGGGTGGCAATAGGGCCGTGAACAGCCAACCGTGCACTGGACAGTCCACATCGTACGGAGATGTGAAATCCTCGTACCGGGGGGCGTGCGGGTGGGACAGGAGGGGGTGCGCGACATGGGCACCCAGGAGCGCCACCAGACAGGGGGAGGAGCAACACAGACACACAGAACGTGGGAGCCACACCAAGAGGGACAAAGGCGAGCATAACAGACAAGGAGGAGAGGCAACCGGAATAGCGGGAACAGGGAACCACACTGGAGCGGATGGTGGAGCTTGCACATGGGAGGCGGCCACAATAAAGGGGATTGGTTGGCTAGCTAGCCCCGTCGCTACCGGGTGCCAGGGCAACACCTACTCAACCGGCTTCAGGTGAGGGCTGTCTCCTGCAGCCAGAGCGCACAGGGGCAGGGAACCTGCCCTCCGCCCTTTGCCCAGAGCGCGCAGGGGAAGGGAAGCTGCCCTCCGCCCTGTGCCCAGAGCGCATAGGGGAAGGGAACCTGCCCTCCGCCCTGAGCCCAGAGCGCACAGGGGAAAGGAACCTGCCCTCCGCCCAGAGCGCACAGGGGAAGGGAACCTGCCCTCCGCCCAGAGCGCACAGGGGAAGGGAACCTGCCCTCCGCCCTGTGCTCAGAGCGCACAGGGGAAAGGATCGTGCCCTCCGCCCTGTGCCCAGAGCGCACAAGGGAAGGGAACCTACCCTCCGCCCTGAGCCTAGAGCGCACAGCGGAAGGGAACCTGCCCTCCGCCCTGTGCCCAGGGCGCACGGGGGAAGAGAACCTGCCCTCCGCCCTGAGCCCAGTGCGCACAGGTGAAGGGAACCTGCCCTCCGCCCTGTGCCCAGAGCGCACAGGGGAAGGGAACCTGCCCTCCGCCCTGTGCCCAGAGCGCATGGGAAGGGAACCTGCCCTCCGCCCTGTGCCCAGAGCGCACAGGGGAAGGGAACCTGCCCTCCGCCCTGAGCCCAGAGCGCACAGGGGAAGGGAACCTGCCCTCCGCGCTGAGCCCAGAGCGCACAGGGGAAGGGAACCTGCCCTCCGCCCTGAGCCCAGAGCGCACAGGGGAAGGGAACCTGCCCTCCGCCCTGTGCCCAGAGCGCACAGGGGAAGGGAACCTGCCCTCCGCCCTGTGCCCAGAGCGCACAGGGGAAGGGAACCTGCCCTCCGCCCTGTGCCCAGAGCGCACAGGGGAAGGGAACCTGCCCTCCGCCCTGTGCCCAGAGCGCACAGGGGAAGGGAACCTGCCCTCCGCCCTGAGCCGAGAGTGCACAGCGGAAGGGAACCTGCCCTCCGCCGTGTGCCCAGAGCGCACAGGGGAAGGGAACCTGCCCTCCACCCTGTGCCCAGAGCGCACAGGGGAAGGGAACCTGCCCTCCGCCCCGAGCCGAGAGTGCACAGCGGAAGGGAACCTACCCTCCGCCCCGTGCCCACAGCGCACAGGGGAAGGGAACCTGCCCTCCGCCCTGTGCCCAGAGCGCACAGGGGAAGGGAACCTGCCCTCCGCCCCGTGCCCAGAGCGCACAGGGGAAGGGAACCTGCCCTCCGCCCTGAGCCCAGAGCGCAGAGGGGAAGGGAACCTGCCCTCCGCCCTGTGCCCAGAGCGCACAGTGGAAGGGAACCTGCCCTCCGCGGGGAAGGGAACCTGCCCTCCGGCCTGTGCCCAGTACGCATAGGGGAAGGGAACCTGCCCTCCGCCCTGAGCCCCCAGCGCACAGGGGAAGGGAACCTGCCCTCCACCCTGAGCCCAGAGAGCATAGGGGAAGGGAACCTGCCCTCCGCCCTGTGCCCAGAGTGCAGAGGGAAAGGGAACCTGCCCTCTGCCCTGAGCCCAAAGCGCACAGAGGAAGGGAACCTGCCCTCCGCCCTTAGCCCAAAGCGCACAGGGGAAGGGAACCTGCCCTCCACCCTGTTCCCAGAGCGCACAGGGGACGGAACCTGCCCTCCGCCCTGTGCCCAGAGCGCACAGAGGAAGGGAACCTGCCCTCCGCCCTGAGCCCAGAGCGCACAGGGGAAGGGAACCTGCCCTCCGCCCTTAGCCCAGAGTGCACAGGGGAAGGGAACCTGCCCTCCGCCATGAGCCCAGAGCGCACAGGGGAAGGGGACCTGCCCTCCGCCCTGAGCCGAGAGCGCACAGGGGAAGGGAACGTGCCCTGCGCGGGGTAGGGAACCTGCCCTCCGCCCCGAAGCCAGAGCGCACAGGGGAAGGGAACCTGCCCTCCGCCCTGAGCCCAATGCGCACAGGGGAAGGGAACCTGCCCTCCACCCTGAGCCCAGAGAGCATAGGGGAAGGGAACCTGCCCTCCGCCCTGTGCCCAGAGTGCAGAGGGAAAGGGAACCTGCCCTCTGCCCTGAGCCCAAAGCGCACAGAGGAAGGGAACCTGCCCTCCGCCCTTAGCCCAAAGCGCACAGGGGAAGGGAACCTGCCCTCCACCCTGTTCCCAGAGCGCACAGGGGACGGAACCTGCCCTCCGCCCTGTGCCCAGAGCGCACAGAGGAAGGGAACCTGCCCTCCGCCCTGAGCCCAGAGCGCACAGGGGAAGGGAACCTGCCCTCCGCCCTTAGCCCAGAGTGCACAGGGGAAGGGAACCTGCCCTCCGCCATGAGCCCAGAGCGCACAGGGGAAGGGGACCTGCCCTCCGCCCTGAGCCGAGAGCGCACAGGGGAAGGGAACGTGCCCTGCGCGGGGTAGGGAACCTGCCCTCCGCCCCGAAGCCAGAGCGCACAGGGGAAGGGAACCTGCCCTCCGCCCTGAGCCCAATGCGCACAGGGGAAGGGAACCTGCCCTCCGCCCTGTGCCCAGTGCGCACAGGGGGAGGGAACCTGCCCTCCACCCTGAGCCCAAAGCGCACAGGGGAAGGGAACCTGCCCTCCGCCCTGTTCCCAGAGTGGCGAGGGGAAGGGAACCTCTTCTCCACCATGAGCCCAGAGCGCACAGAGGAAGGGAACCTGCCCTCCGCCCTGAGCCCAGAGTGCACAGGGGAAGGGAACCTGCCCTCCGCCCTGAGCCCATAGCGCACAGGGGAAGGGAACCTGCCCTCCGCCCTGTGCCCAGGGCGCACGGGGGAAGGGAACATGCCCTCCGCCCGGAGCCAACAGCGCACAGGGGAAGGGAACCTGCCCTCCGCCCTGAGCCCAGAGCGCACAGGGGAAGGGAACCTGCCCTGCGCGGGGAAGGGAACCTGCCCTCCGCCCTGAGCCCAGAGCGCACAGGGGAAGGGAACTTGCCCTCCGCCCTGAGCCCAGAGCGCACAGGGGAAGGGAACCTGCCCTCCGCCCTGAGCCCAGAGCGCACAGGGGAAGGGAACCGGCCCTCCGCCCTGAGCCAACAGCGCACAGGGGAAGGGAACCTGCCCTCCGCCCTGTGCCTGGGGCGCACAGGGGAAGGGAACCTGCCCTCCGCGGGGAAGGGAAACTGCCCTCCGCCCCGAGCCCAGAGCGCATAGGGGAAGGGAACCTGCCCTCCGCCCTGAGCCCAGGGCGCACACGGGAAGGGAACCTGCCCTCCACCCTGAGCCCAGAGCGCACAAGGGAAGGGAACCTGCCCTCCGCCCTGTGCCCAGAGTGCAGAGGGGAAGGGAACCTGCCCTCCGCCCTGTGCCAAGGGCGCACAGGGGAAGGGAACCTGCCCTCCGCCCTGAGCCCAGAGCGCACAGGGGAAGGGAACCTGCCCTCTGCCCTGTGCCCAGAGCGCACAGGGACGCAGAGTGCACAGGGGCTGAGAACTTGCCCTCCGCCCTGAGCCCAGAGTGCACGAGGGATGAGAACCTGCCCTCCGCCCTGTGCCCAGAGCGCACAGGGGAAAGGAACCTGCCCTCCGCCCTATGCCCAAGGCGCACAGGGGAAGGGAACCTGCCCTCCGCCCTGAGCCCAGAGCGCACAGGGGAAGGGAACCTGCCCTCCGCCCTGAGCCCAGAGCGCACAGGGGAAGGGAACCTGCCCTCCGCCCTGAGCCCAGTGCGCACAGGGGAAGGGAACCTGCCCTCCGCCCCGTGCCCAGAGCGCACAGGGGAAGGGAACCTGCCCTCCGCCCTGTGCCCAGAGCGCACAGGGGAAGGGAACCTGCCCTCCTCCCTGTGCCCAGAACGCACAGGGGCCCAGAGTGCACACGGGCTGAGAACTTGCCCTCCGCCTTGAGCCTAGAGCGCACAGGGGACGGGAACCTGCCCTCCGCCCTGTGCCCAGAGCGCACAAGGGAAGGGAACCTGCCCTCCGCCCTGTGCCCAGAGCGCACAGGGGAAGGGAACCTGCCCTCCGCCCTGAGCCCAGAGCGCACAGAGGAAGGGAACCTGCCCTCCGCCCTGAGCCCAGAGCGCACAGGGGAAGGGAACCTGCCCTCCACCCTGAGCCCAGAGCGCACAGGGGAAGGGAACCTGCCCTCCGCCCTGAGCCCAGAGCGCAAAGGGGAAGGGAACCTGCCCTGCGCGGGGAAGGGAACCTGCCCTCCGCCCTGAGCCCAGAGCGCACAGGGGAAGGGAACTTGCCCTCCGCCCTGAGCCCAGAGCGCACAGGGGAAGGGAACCTGCCCTCCGCCCTGAGCCCAGAGCGCACAGGGGAAGGGAACCGGCCCTCCGCCCTGAGCCAACAGCGCACAGGGGAAGGGAACCTGCCCTCCGCCCTGTGCCTGGGGCGCACAGGGGAAGGGAACCTGCCCTCCGCGGGGAAGGGAAACTGCCCTCCGCCCCGAGCCCAGAGCGCACACGGGAAGGGAACCTGCCCTCCACCCTGAGCCCAGAGCGCACAGGGGAAGGGAACCTGCCCTCCGCCCTGTGCCCAGAGTGGCGAGGGGAAGGGAACCTGCCCTCCGCCCTGAGCCCAGAGCGCACAGGGGAAGGGAACCTGCCCTCTGCCCTGTGCCCAGAGCGCACAGGGACGCAGAGTGCACAGGGGCTGAGAACTTGCCCTCCGCCCTGAGCCCAGAGTGCACGAGGGATGAGAACCTGCCCTCCGCCCTGTGCCCAGAGCGCACAGGGGAAAGGAACCTGCCCTCCGCCCTATGCCCAAGGCGCACAGGGGAAGGGAACCTGCCCTCCGCCTTGAGCCCACAGCGCACAGAGGAAGGGAACCTGCCCTCCGCCCTGAGCCCAGAGCGCACAGGGGAAGGGAACCTGCCCTCCGCCCTGAGCCCAGAGCGCACAGGGGAAGGGAAGTTGCCCTCCACCCTGAGCCCAGAGCGCATAGGGGAAGGGATCCTGCCCTCCTCCCAGTGCCCAGTGTGCAGAGGGGAAGGGAATCTGCCCTCCGCCCTGAGCCCAGAGCGCACAGGGGAAGGGAACCTGCCCTCCGCCCTGTGCCCAGAGCGCACAGGGGAAGGGAACCTGCCCTCCTCCCTGTGCCCAGAGCGCACAGGGGAAGGGAACCTGCCCTCCTCCCTGTGCCCAGAACGCACAGGGGCCCAGAGTGCACACGGGCTGAGAACTTGCCCTCCGCCTTGAGCCTAGAGCGCACAGGGAACGGGAACCTGCCCTCCGCCCTGTGCCCAGAGCGCACAAGGGAAGGGAACCTGCCCTCCGCCCTGTGCCCAGAGCGCACAGGGGAAGGGAACCTGCCCTCCGCCCTGAGCCCAGAGCGCACAGAGGAAGGGAACCTGCCCTCCGCCCTGAGCCCAGAGCGCACAGGGGAAGGGAACCTGCCCTCCACCCTGAGCCCAGAGCGCACAGGGGAAGGGAACCTGCCCTCCGCCCTGAGCCCAGAGCGCACAGGGGAAAGTAACCTCTCCTCCGCCTTGTGCCCAAGGCGCACAGGGGAAGGGAACCTGCCCTCCACCCTGAGCCTGGAGCGCACAAAGGAGGTGAACCTGCCCTCCGCCCTGAGCCCAGAGCGCACAGGGAAAGGGAACCTGCCCTCCGCCCTGAGCCCAGAGCGCACAGGGGAAGGGAAGTTGCCCTCCGCCCTGAGCCCAGAGCGCACAGGGGAAGGGAACCTGCCCTCCGCCCTGAGCCCAGAGCGCACAGGGGAAGGGAACCTGCCCTCCGCCCTGTGCCCAGAGTGGCGAGGGGAAGGGAACCTGCCCTCTGCCCTGTGCCCAGAGCGCACAGGGACGCAGAGTGCACAGGGGCTGAGAACTTGCCCTCCGCCCTGAGCCCAGAGTGCACAAGGGATGAGAACCTGCCCTCCGCCCTGTGCCCAGAGCGCACAGGGGAAAGGAACCTGCCCTCCGCCCTATGCCCAAGGCGCCCAGGGGAAGGGAACCTGCCCTCCGCCTTGAGCCCACAGCGCACAGAGGAAGGGAAATTGCCCTCCGCCCTGAGCCCAGAGCGCACAGGGGAAGGGAACCTGCCCTCCGCCCTGTGCCCAGAGTGCAGAGGGGGTGGGAACCTACCCTCCGCCCTGAGCCCAGAGCGCATAGGGGAAGGGAACCTGCCCTCCGCCCTGTGCCCAGAGCGCACAGGGGAAGGGAACCTGCCCTCCTCCCTGTGCCCAGAACGCACAGGGGCCCAGAGTGCACAGGGGGTGAGAACTTGCCCTCCGCCTTGAGCCTAGAGCGCACAGGGGACGGGAACCTGCCCTCCGCCCTGTGCCCAGAGCGCACAAGGGAAGGGAACGTGCCCTCCGCCCTGAGCCCAGAGCGCACAGGGGAAGGGAACGTGCCCTCCGCCCTGAGCCCAGAGCGCACAGAGGAAGGGAACCTGCCCTCCGCCCTGAGCCCAGAGCGCACAGGGGAAGGGAACCTGCCCTCCACCCTGAGCCCAGAGCGCACAGGGGAAGGAAACCTGCCCTCCGCCCTGAGCCCAGAGCGCACAGGGGAAAGGAACCTGCCCTCCGCCCTGTGCCCAAGGCGCACAGGGGAAGGGAACCTGCCCTCCGCCCTGAGCCTGGAGCGCACAGAGGAAGGGAACCCGCCCTCCGCCCTGTGCCCAGAGCGCACAGGGAAAGGGAACCTGCCCTCCGCCCTAAGCCCAGAGCGCACAGGGGAAGGGAAGTTGCCCTCCGCCCTGTGCCCAGAGCGCACAGGGGAAGGGAACCTGCCCTCCGCCCTGAGCCCAGAGCGCATAGGGGAAGGGAACCTGCCCTCCGCCCTGTGCCCAGAGTGCACAGGGGAAGGGAGCCTGCCCTCCGCCATGTGCCCAAGGCGCACAGGGGAAGGGAACCTGCCCTCCGCCATGTGCCCAGAGCGCACAGGGGAAGGGAACCTGCCCTCCGCCCTGTGCGCAAGGCGCACAGGGGAAGGGAACCTGCCCTCCGCCCTGAGCCCAGAGCGCACCGAGGAAGGGAACGTGCCCT
This sequence comes from Eutreptiella sp. 'Long Island Sound 2002', assembly GCA_964036045.1. Lineage (NCBI taxonomy): Eukaryota > Euglenozoa > Euglenophyceae > Eutreptiales > Eutreptiaceae > Eutreptiella > Eutreptiella sp. 'Long Island Sound 2002'. The sequence continues at coordinate 8,738,255 of OZ038404.1, read as the reverse complement.
CCGCCCCGAGCCTAGAGCGCACAGCGGAAGGGAACCTGCCCTCCGCCCTGAGCCCAGAGCGCATAGGGGAAGGGAAGTTGCCCTCCGCCCTGAGCCCAGAGCGCACAGGGGAATGGCGCCTGCCCTCCGCCATGTGCCCAAGGCGCACAGGGGAAGGGAACCTGCCCTCCGCCATGTGCCCAGAGCGCACAGGGGAAGGGAACCTGCCCTCCGCCCTGTGCCCAAGGCGCACAGGGGAAGGGAACCTGCCCTCCGCCCTGAGCCCAGAGCGCACAGAGGAAGGGAGCCTGCCCTCCGCCATGTGCCCAAGGCGCACAGGGGAAGGGAACCTGCCCTCCGCCCTGAGCCCAGAGCGCATAGGGAAAGGGAACCTGCCCTCCGCCCTGTGCCCAGAGCGCACAGGGGAAGGGAACCTGCCCTCCGCCCTGAGCCCAGAGCGCACAGGGGAAGGGATCCTGCCCTCCGCCCTATGCCCAGAGCGCACAGGGGCCCAGAGCGCACAGGGGAAGGGAACCTGCCCTCCGCCCTGTGCCCAGAGCGCGGAGGGGAAGGGAACCTGCCCTCCGCCCTGTGCCCAGATCGCACAGGAGAAGGGAACCTGCCCTCCGCCCTGTGCCCTGAGCGCACAGGGGAAGGGAACCTGCCCTCCGCCCTGTGCCCAAGGCGCACAGGGGAAGGGAACCTGCCCTCCGCCCTGTGCCCAGAGCGCACAGGGGAAGGGAACCTGCCCTCCGCCCTGTGCCCAGAGCGCACAGGGGAAGGCGCACCAAAACCCCAGCCCAAGCCATGCATTAGAAGAGAGGATGAGGAGGGAGGGGGGCCCGGAACCCAAGAGTTTGTGCACCAGAAATGGCGCAAGTCAATTTTTTTCGTTTGGCAAATTCCATTGTGATCCTCCGATAAAGAATGTCTGTCCGGGGGCTGGGGGGTGGGGGGATACCTTTCAAGACCACTCACCCTGCGCTGCTTGGAACACAGTCCCCGACATCTGACCCACTCGCCCTGTGACAGAGCAAGCTGCAACCCGCAGGATCTGCTGCTTGACAGACTGGAGTCGGACTGTTTTGTTGGGGTGGGTATCCATAGGCTCGGTCAAGCTTCGTTGTGGTCCCTCAGCCTCCCTCTTTCCTCTGTCTCCCATCCCGGCTCCTGTGCATCAAGGCAAGGGCAGAACATCATAGGCAAACCATTGGGGAGGTTTGGTGTCTCCCGGCGCTCCGCGGACACGTGCAGGCCAGGGAAAAGAAAAAACACGCTGCAGGAGGGTCAGGTTTGCTGAACTTAAGTGTAAAGTATTAAACTTTGGATGTCATCCGGGACCTCATGGGAAGCTGCATCCAGCAGGGCACCATGCACGGCTGTCCCCAGCAGCAACCTCATGGCCAGTTGACCCTCCCCCGCCTGTGTGACATTCCGTCGGGTTGTTGCTCCTTTACGGGGCCCTGGACAGTCACCCGTTCTCCCCTTCGCATGTTGCGTCGGGTCGCTGCTTTCTGTCGGCCGCTGCGGCCGGTGCTCCTGCTGGTGTCGTTTCCGCGTTCGCGGAGCCCAGTAGTTGGTGTGCCGGGGCTGTACTGGATGTGGCGGGATGTGCCGTTTGCGCGTCAGCGGCGCCCAATAATTGGGGTAATGAGGATATACTGGTTGTTGCCGGGGTTGTTTGACTGTTTTTGCTGCCCACATACCTCTGTCCCCCCCAAGCAGGTTCCCCTGGTCGGCCACGAATGCCCCCCCCCCTCCCGCCCCCATGGACAGTCCCCCGAGAATGAGCGACGAACCCCCCCTTCCCCAAACCCAAAGAGGAACGCTCACCCAATGAACCCGCCCAAGGGGCCCCATGCACAAGACAACCTGCCCTTTCGACAGCAATTCAATGCAGGAAACATTTTCTTTAGCGCCGTAGATTTTTGGGGTAAGTGATGGTGCCCCCGCCCCCCCCCCCCTGCCCCGGGCCGGACTCTGCAAGAGGGACTGTCCATTGGGGCTGGGGGGGGGGGGCAGGGAAGCATTAGATTTGATTTGATTTGATGTGAGGGCCGATCTTGAGGCTCACAGGCCGCCTGGGGGGCGCTCGATGGCTGTCCCGACGACTCTGCATATCGGCCGGCCATGCATGCAGCGCACACCCGGCCGCGTCTGCGGGCCGGGGGGGGGCAGGCCTGTCGCCGTGCCGCGGGCTGGGTGAGGAGGGGGGTGGGGGGTGGGAGACACGCGCATCCCACTGGGGGGGGAGGGGGGGGGCAGGCAGGGGGGAGGGAGGGGAGGCGGGGGGGGGGGAGGCCTCCGTGGGGCACAGGGCGGAGGGCAGGTTCTCAGCCCCTGTGCGCTCAGGGCACCGGGCGGAGGGCAGGTTCCCTTCCCCTGTGCGCTCTGAGCACAGGGCGGAGGGCAGGATCCCTTCCCCTGTGCGCTCTGGGCACAGGGCAGAGGGCAGGTTCCCTTCCCCTGTGCGCTCTGGGCTCAGGGCGGAGGGCAGGTTCCCTTCCCCTGTGCGCTCTGGGCACAGGGCGGAGGGCAGGTTCCCTTCCCCTGTGCACTCTAGGCACAGGGCGGAGGGCAGGTTCCCTTCCCCTGTGCGCTCTGGGCACAGGGCGGAGGGCAGGTTCCCTTCCCCTGTGCACTCTAGGCACAGGGCGGAGGGCAGGATCCCTTCCCCTGTGCGCTCTGGGCTCAGGGCGGAGGGCAGGTTCCCTTCCCCTGTGCGCTCTGGGTTCAGGGCGGAGGGCAGGTTCCCTTCCCTTGTGCACTCTGGGCTCAAGGTGGAGGGCAGGTTCCCTTCCCCTGTGCGCTCTGGGCTCAGGGCGGAGGGCAGGTTCCCTTCCCCTGTGCGCTCTGGGCACAGGGCGGAGGGCAGGTTCCCTTCCCCTGTGCGCTCTGGGCACAGGGCGGAGGGCAGGTTCCCTTCCCCTGTGCGCTCTGGGCTCAGGGCGGAGGGCAGGTTCCCTTCCCCTGTGCGCTCTGGGCTTCGGGCGGAGGGCAGGTTGTTTTCCCCTGTGCGCTCTGGGCACAGGGCGGAGGGCAGGTTCCCTTCACCTGTGCGCTCTGGGCACAGGGCGGAGGGCAGGTTCCCTAGTTCCAGACGCGTGATGTCGGATTCTCAGGCGAGGGACTGCATTCACACGGATTCCAGTGGAACCTCCAGCAACTGCTTCGGCTGCCAATGGCCGTTGCACTCTGGGGGCCTCAAGCGCAGTGCGCGCGCAGTGCAACTATTGGGGCGTCTGGCCGTACTAGAGACCCATACTTTGAGATACTAGGGGCCCCTAGGGGCATCATGGTGACCCCTAGCAGAGGTTTTGACTTCTGATTTTGTCCCCCTTTGTTTGGGGACACCCAAGAATGCAGGGGTGACGTAGCATTTCCGCCCTCTTTTGGGCCCCAACCTTCCGGTGCTATTGAGGAAACGGGGACAATCTTTGATTCCACACTTTGTTGCGTGAAGTATTCTTTTCTTTTTTGCAGGTTGCTTTGCTGAGGTCAGGTATATGGGTGGACAACATTGCCCTCTCTCAACATGGCAAAGTTCATTTGATAATCGCCTAGAAGTTTTCAAAGTTGCCCGGAAAAATGCTCGGAAGTTTTGGCAGCCAGCTCGGGACCCAAAACGCAACCAATATTGCTTGGAATTTCTTACATGTACCATGTGATACGAGTCCCATTTGGTGACCATAAGTGCTAAGCGTTTCCAAAAATCCCCTGCAAAATGCCCAGCTTTTTCCTGCCATTTTTTACCTTCTATGCTGTGCGTTCCAGCCCCATGTGGTGTGTTATGTGAAGGGAAGGTAGTTTGCAACTTTCTTGAGCTGGGGCAGTTTGGGTCACTTAATTCTAAGGGCGTTTCCAAGGGGTCTGCTTGGGGGCTCTTCGGGGGGAACATAGTCTAAAAGTAGCGCGCACTGCGCGCAACGTGCGCGCGCAGTGCAAAGACTCCCCCTCAGGGTCCGGGAGGAGAAAAAAAGAGTCAGTCCATAGACCCCCCCTTCAGAGGAGCCAGTGAATCGAATGCTTCACGAGTGCGGTGTGACCTCACAATAAACAGGGAGAGGCCGAAGTACGTGGCGAGAGGCCAACAGGCGCCGCCAGCTTCAGACAGTCATCCTTCTGCCGTCACACGCCGCGCTGCATGTCTCACTTGAACGGGCGCGGCGGTCTCCCACTGCATCACCTGGTTTCAGGCTCAGCTAATCCTCACTGTGTGTCAGATCCGCTACCATGGCCATTGTGGGATCATCATGGCACTGGACAGCTCTGAACCTTGATCCCGAGGGGTTGCCTCGAGTACCATATGGGGGCGCACCGTGCGCTGTGCGCGTGCTGTGCGAAAAGTCGGCTGTTTTCCACCACCGGTAGCCACGGGGTCCCAGGGTCCTGAGTTCTGCACCCTACAGCCTGTGCTGGTGCATCAGGGATTTTTTGTTTTAAGTCTGATGCTTGCCACGGGGTCCGAGGGTCCTGAATGCTGCACCCCAGATGCTGTTTTGAATGGATCATGCATGCCTCTGTAGGGGGGTGGTTTTCAGGGGTGTTCCCAGGATAATACAACGTAATAATTGGCGCTGTGCCCGCGCTGTGCCCGCGCTGTGCGAAAACGCCCCCTCTGATGAGCAGGGTACGCCAGGTCATCTTGGTCTGGACCTGCCTGCCAATCGGTGGGTACGTCAGTGCATGGCGCCGCCCGGCCTGGCCGTAGGATGCAGGCAGCAGCCTTTCCCTGCTCACACAACAACGGTGTACGGCATGGCACACGTGGATGCAGGCCGCCCGCATCAGGGGGCCATTGGGCAAACGTCCGGTGGGGCGCACCGTGCGCTGTGCCCGCGCTGTGCGAGAAGTCGGCTGTTTTCCACCACCGGTAGCCACGGGTCCCAGGGTCCGGAATTCTGCACCCTGCAGCCCCTGCTGGTACACCAGGGATTTTTTGTTTCAGTCTGATGCTTGCCACGGGTCCCAGGGTCCTGAATTCTGCACCCCCGATGCTGTTTTGAATGGATCATGCATGCTTCTGTAGGGGGGTGGTTTTGAGGGGTGTTCCCGGGATAAACAACGTAATGATTGGGGCTGTGCCCGCGCTGTGCCAAAATGCCCCTTGTGAGCAAACATAACCGTTTGAGCCGGCGGAGCCTCTTGTCGCACAGGCAAGGCACTCGCTCGCATCACAGCGACTTCTCGCCGACAGGGGCCCCGATGAGGGACAGGTCCCAAGCCCATGGGCCCTTGCTCCTCAACATGATCTCCCCCGTACTCTGCACGTCTCACAGCCTACCCTCGCCATGACACGTTGCTGGTCGTTGCGGCGGGCGCCGGTGGCCTGAGGACGGGATGAAGAAGATCCTGGACCGCTGGAAGCCCGCCGCCAACAAGTTCTCGCTGGAGCACCTCGAGTACCTGTTCCACAACCTCGTGCACTATGAGCGGAACGACTCCAGCCAGAGCGCCCACCAGGTCGTCGAGACGCTCCGGGAGATCGCGGAGCTCCTGGTCTGGGGCGACCAGCACAACTCCGCCTTCTTCGACTACTTTCTGGAGAAGCAGATGCTGCAGCACTTCATTAAGGTCAGGGTCTTGCTCAGTGTGCGGCCTCCCCTGCGGGGGGGTGGGTGTCAGGGAAGTATCAGAATGGCCTTACACCACCGGAGGAGGGGGTGCACCCCCCTGGACCCCCATCCCCCAGACAAAAGTGACCACAGTGGAGAAAAAAAGAAATTTGCAGTAGGGCAAATGTTGTTGGGCCACTTTTCTCATCAAACAGGCCGGCATTTTGGAGTTTGATTGGAGATATGTGCCAGATTATGACAGGTGAATGCCTTGTGTTTCATCTTGATTGTACGTAGCGTATCTCCTCGGGAACTGATGTAGCTTGAATGATGACCCCCTCCCCCAGTATGTGCATGCACGCCCGTTTGGGCAGACAAAACAAAAGGAGCAACACAACGCCGATTGAGAGAGGGAGGTGTCAATGACAGATCGAGTACCTGAGCAATGCACATATAGATGAGCTTGATGTACATAGCAGAGATGTTTGGGAGCGTTGACTCTAACGGGACTGAGCATCTACGGTTCGAGAACGCTATTGCCCTGCTGTAGACCCGCTCTATGTTGTTGAATGTGTTTGCTGCCCCCAGACCAAAGTGACCACAGTGGAGAAAAAAACGAAATTTACGATAGGAAAAATCTGGATGGGCCATTTTTGATACACAAACTTTTGGGTACCTAATACTATGATTAGACGAGGGAACCCTGAATTGACCTGCAATGATGAATTGGCTTTGTTTGCTACCAACAAGATGACATTTCCATGTGCTGAGTGGTTCGTTGCCCAATAAATCACCTCGAAGAGAGGTTGTTAGATCAAGCGCAGGCGCGGGCGTCATATACCCCCCTTTTTTGGGGTCATTCGCGTAGCATACCCCAAGGCATGATATTGGATGTCCAACCCCTTGTAAAATCATTATTTTGCCCAATAAGACCATCCCCCAATGGATTTTTTGATTTTGAGGCCTCTACCCCCTAAAACTGGATATCACTTTTTTGAGGGGGGGTGGGGGGGGGGTGGGTGGGGGGTGGGGGGGGGGTCAAAAGTTTTTGCTTAATAGGCTACAAGCAGTGGGGACGCACGGTGCTCGTAACACGGCCAGCGGTCGAATGGTAACGCAGCCAATGCCAGACCTGTAGGCGTAAGTTCGAATCGTGATCTGCTAACCTTTAGCGCCGCCGCCGCCGGCGGCGCCAAAGTGGGCAGACTGGGGTTCGAGCCGCCGACCGCACGGATGCAGGTTGGCTGCATTACCACTCGGCCACTGCCTGCACCGCGGCGATAGGCCTCCCTGCTGCTTGGGCCCGCATCTGCCACTGACAAAAAACCCAAACTGTGTGTATCTGTCTGACTGCCTGCTTGCTGGCTCAGGGACTGATTGGCTGACTGTCAACCTCTCTTCGAGGTGCACTGCCGAAGGCAATAGAATTTTCTGTTCCCTGTGGACTAGGTACGTTCCGACGGGGGGGGAGACCCCTCCCCCCTGGACCCCCTCGGGGGGGGGACCCCTCCCCCCTGGACCCCCTCCCCCCCTCCCCTAGACCCCCTCCCCCCTCCCCCCCCCCCGCTCAAGCAAGTCCCTGGTTGGGGGTATCTGCCTGGTCGGTTTTGCTGGCTGCTGGTCGTGACTGTGTGCATGTCTCCCCCCCCCCCACCTTTTGTCCATCCCCCCCACTGGGGGGGGGGGGGGCGTCACTTGGCCCATAAACAATAAGAAATCAATAGGAAATCACAGGCGCTGAAGGCGCCGAAGAAAAATTTTAGTTGGATGCATTAGAATTCAGGTGAACTGTTGTGTGGTGACAGTCCTCCCGGGGGTGGGGGGGAGCCGTCATCCCTGTGGGGGGGATGGACATGGGGGGGGTTACCTGTGTCTATACCTAACCTTCCTCCCTTCTGCTTGGGTGCTGGGAGTCCCTGACTGCACATCCCCTGTACTCTCGAACATCAGTTCGCAAGAGAGTGTGTCTCCATTGCACTTCTGTCTTGGTCGCAAAAGTGTGTGTGTTTGTGTGTTTGTGTTTTTGTACTGACGACCGGTGCCTTCCTTGCGTCTGCTTGTGTCGGTGCTCGCTTTGCATCATCTGCAGGCGCGCGCACGTGTGCAGTGATGTATTAGAACGGACACTGTAGGAGGAGGGGGGGTACCTCCCCTGACCCCCCCCCCCCTACCTCCCTCCCCTTGGACCCCTCCCCCCCCTCCTGCCCTTCCACTATTTGAGGCTAACAGCCAAAATATTGCGTCGGCGCCTTCGGTGCCAAGAGGATTTAAGCTTCAAAATTTGTGGGCCCCCTTCGGCGGGGACCACAGGGGGACCGAAGGAGGAGGGGGCGTCCGGCTGAACCCCCCTCCCCTCCCTCCCCCTTCACACCCCCTCCCCCCCTCCCTCCCTCCCCTTCTAATACTTCCCTGCACGTGTGTGTGTGGTGGCGGGGGGGGTGGCAACCATTGCCAATGCATTTGCAGGTGCTGATTCAGGCGAACGGAAACCCCATCCGTGTGCAGATCATCCAGACGCTGAGTATGCTGGTGGCCAACGTCTCCAACGAACTCTCGCTGTACTACATCTTCTCCGGGAATCACATCAACAATCTGATCCGGTACCGGTTCGACTGGTCAGATGATGAGGTGACCCGCCAGCCCACAAGCCAGCTGCCCCGCAGACCCATGCAGGCCTTCCTCTATTATATGGTGCCCCCCCCCCCCCCCCCACAACACACAACGGAAGTTGCTTAAACCCCCTACCACACAGCGGCTCTGGCCTAGGCGAGGGCTGACTGCGTATACCGTCCGTCCAGCACGGAGGTCCAGGGGCGCCCCCCCCCCCTTTTCAGACAGGCAGCCCGCAGACTCATGCAGGCCCTCCTCTAATATAGCAACATCCCCCACACAACACACACACACCACACACACACACACACACACACGCCTGGTGGTTATGAATGCGGATATATAACCACATCGGGTAATAGTATATCAGAAACGCACTTGTCTCCCACGCAATAGATCGTGGGTTCGAATGCCGGTGGGCACGCCGCCGGGGTTCATTCTTCATGCAGGTCCAGTCGCCACCCCAGCCCCTTTCACCCCCTCCCAGCACATGAGCTCCAGTGGCACCCGTGGGTTTTTCGTCCCCGCGTCCGCCAACAGCGCAGCGGACTCGCCCAGTGGGGCCTCCGCGCAGGGAAGCACAGGAGCACGGACCAGGGATGCGGGACGCGGTAGGAGCACAAGCCCCACTCCCTCTTGTTGCATGTTGCATGTCATCTCAATCCAGTTCCTGAGGCCCGGCGACAGGGCAACAGAACAAAAGACCTCATGGTTTGGTGGCATCATTGTTGAGCCTCGCAGTTTGAGCATGATTTGAAAGAATTGGGCGTCACACACACACACACACACACACACACACAGGGGTGGGCGAGGGGCAGGGGGGGGGGGCACGGCCAGGCCCTGACCCATAACCCCCTCGCTCAACCTGTCGCACAGCGTCCAGGACTTTAACTGGCCTTTGGCTTCCTCTAATATAGCGACACCCCCCAACACAACACACACGCACACAAACACACACACACACAGAGACATTAGGGCACGGGAGGGACAAGCACCAATAAATGACAGCAAGGCATGATTCAAGACGAGATGCACGGGGCGGGCGGGCCAAAATACCTGAAGGCCAAACCCGAAACTAAGGACTGCCACAGCCAATAAACAAGAACTGCCGCAGCCGAGCACCTCGTGTTGTGAACATCACCCCCCGCAGCAGGACGACTGGCAGTTGGCGCGCGCGCGCACACACACACACACACATGCAGGGATGCATGGGCTGGGCTGTGGGGAGGGGTAGGGCACGCACGCATGCACGTGTGTCAGTGTTTTCACACCCAAGTAAAGGGACGACTCCGGCGCCAGGGCCTAGACATGCCGAGACGGCTCCGGCGTGAGTGATCGTACGCCCGAACATCGTGACCATTCTGGAGTGACTGTCCTTACTTACGACTAAGCAGACGACTCTGGAGTGGGCACTTGGGCGGATCTTACCGAACACACCGAAGATTCCGGCGTTCGGCCCCCTGCCCATGATCTTCTCATGGAGCACTTCCCCACCCTCTCTCCCATGGCAATTCCCCCCGTAGCCCAATGACGCCCCACACCCCACCACCCAACTCCTCTCGTGCACAGGCACACCTCTGGCGTATCCGCTCCTGGCCACAGCGCTCTGCGCTGCGGCCGCCTGTTTCCGCTTCGGGGGTGCGAGCGCCACTCGTCGGTATCCCCCCCCCCCGCCCGCCTGTCGAGGCAAGCGCTGGAGTCGGTCTCGCACATGCAAACTCTCTTTGAGGCGCTCACACGTGGTGACCATCACCTCCGGGGGAACAGTCCCTCGGGGCATGGCTTTCCACGACAGCATTGCCGAAGACAGGCGCTGTAAGAGTGCCGTGGTGACCAAAATTTTTGTGTACCAAAAATGGCCCGACAAGTTTTTCCGTATTGTAAACTTTGTTTTTTCCCACCAGGGTGTGCCGTGATGGAAAAAAAAAAAACTCGGAGTGTCCAATACGCCCTACGATGGCGGTTGGTGGGTAACCGATGGCGGTTGGTGTGTAACCGACGGCGGTTGGTGGGGCGTCCGTCGGGGCTGTGCTGAGGGCCTCACATCGGATCAACCACCGCGCAGATACGGAGGACCATCCGCAGTTAGAGCGTCGAGCCAGGGGGAGCCAGGGGCTTGATTGCGGAGGAGACAGACTCCCTCACATTCTTGCACACGCTTGCATTGGCGCACCGATGGCGACCTCAGTACCGTGTGCCCACCAAAGGGGAAGGCGGTACCTGGGGACTGCTGCGCCATGAAGGCCGCACTGTCTGGACTGGGGATGGAACTGGGGCTGGGGCTAGGGGCGGGCTTGGGGCTGGGGTGGACTGGGGCTGGGGCTGGGGCTGGGACTGGGACTGGGGCTGGGGCTGGGGCTGGGGCTGGGACTGGGGCTGGGGCTGGGGCTGGGACTGGGGCTGGGGCTGGGGCTGGGGCTGGGGCTGGGGCTGGGACTGGGGCTGGGGCTGGGGCTGGGGCTGGGGCTGGGGCTGGGGCTGGGGCTGGGGCTGGGGCTGGGACTGGGGCTGGGGCTGGGGCTGGGGTTGGGGTTGGGGCTGGGACTGGGGCTGGGGCTGGGGCTGGGGCTGGGGCTGGGGCTGGGGTTGGGGTTGGGGTTGGGGCTGGGGCTGGGGCTGGGACTGGGGCTGGGGCCGGGGCCGGGGCTGGGGCTGGGGCTGGGGCTGGGGCTGGGGCTGGGGCTGGGGCTGGGGCTGGGGTTGGGGCTGGGACTGGGGCTGGGGCTGGGGCTGGGGCCGGGGCCGGGGCTGGGGCTGGGGCTGGGGTTGGGGTTGGGGATGGGGCTGGGGCTGGGGCTGGGGCTGGGGCTGGGGTTGGGGCTGGGACTGGGGCTGGGGCTGGGGCTGGGGCCGGGGCCGGGGCTGCGGCTGGGGTTGGGGTTGGGGTTGGGGGTGGGGCTGGGGCTGGGGCTGGGGCTGGGGCTGGGGCTGGGGTCGGGGTAGGGGCTGGGGCTGGGGCTGGGGCTGTTTTGTTTTGTTTTTGTTTTGTTAAAAACGCTTTGGCCAGATTCGTACTCGTCCCCTCCCGGGTATACCCATCTTCGCTGGTGGTTGCATTCTTGCCCTTACCTGCCCTCTACGTCCTTCATACCTTCTCAGTTGGTTGCCAAAGAAAACAAAACAAACCGCCGCTCTGCCCGGCTGTCCCCTGACTATCTTGTGTCATGTGTATTCTGATATGGCACTGGTCGCTACCCCTTTTGGTCCTACAAAAAAAATTGTTACTTTCTCTGATACGGACATCTGTAAGTACACAGCTACAATCTGTCAGCAGGGATCACGCGCACAGCACTACACTGACACTAACACTCTCATTGCTTCTGAAATTCTGCTTGCAATCGCTGTCATCTGTTATTTGGAACTGGTGCCGTGCACCAGGTTAACCACCGTGGTAGAACTCGTGCGGACTGACGCAAGGTCCCTTGCGAACCTCCTGCCCGGTCACTGTGTCTACACACTGTCCCATATATACGCTTATGTACGCAAATATATTGCGTTTGCCGATGGGCAGCATGGGTTGTGAACCCCTGCAGGTACCGCTTCGCACTGCTTCACTGCTTACCTGACACCTGGGATGTCTGGTGCTCTCCGCTTGAGACACACACAAAAAAAAAAACAGGACAAAAGTAAGACATTCAACAGAAACCACAAAATGGTGGTAACATCATAATAGTAATAATAGTATCATGAAACAGACTGGCACCCTCTGGCTCAGTCGCGCTCCTCTGTGTCCTGTAATTAATGAATGCGTTGCCCCCTTACTTACCGCCTGGTGTAAGGCTGGTGCCACTGGGACACGGCCCCTTTGCCTTTCGGCCCGTTCCTTCCTCCCTTGCCACCGGCTTTCCACGTTTCGCGGCGCACGAACCCGCTGTTCGGTGGTCGCCTCACTTGACTGTACCCGGTTGCCTCGTTGCGACCTGCAAAATACACGCAATGGCCGCGCACTTGTCGGGCTGTACCCCCTGCACTCCTTCGAAATCTCTAACGGCCCATCCTACTGCCACCCCCAGTACATCCAGGCACCACAGATGAATTCCACTATCCTTGCGACACCCCCTCCAGCCCCACTCGCTATGGACTAGGCACCAGTACACTGTTTTCCCCTGGGTGCCTCTACGCACTGCCTCACTAGCAACAGCACTCACCGGACCTGCTGCCTGACCCATCCATACATCTGGTACTCTGGGGTTCCACTCTGTTGCATGAATGCCGTCCCCTGTTTGCAACAGCAGCGCTAGAGTGCTTTCTGCCCTGGGCGTGATGGCTGAACTTAGTACCCACCATACTGGGAACTCTGCAGGCTTTGCCCCTCTGCGTCTTTTGGGGTTGATTCCTGATACTACTTTGCAGTTCGTTCCTGCTCTCCATCCACACAGGATGCTCGGCCGCACCGGGCTGTGCGCACCCGCTTCTTCTCCGGAGTGCACCATGACGTGAGCCGCCTCAAGTACTTGAAGTATCACAGCCTGTACTCTCCTGGCACCTGCTCGTGCTAACGGCACTGCTATTCCCCTGATAGGGCCTAATCCAAGCCACACTGGCCACACTACTCTGGTCTCAGAGTCTCCATCTATCAGGCTGCTCGCTCTGGATGGGTGGGACCACACTATATCTACTCTTGGCTTGCCCGTAATTCGAACTCCTCCCCATGTCGGCTGGATTCTGTTCACAGAGACACCTTCTGCCTGCAGGATGCGGCACACCTCCTGTACCCACAAGTATACCCTGAGCTTGGTCACCATGCATTCATGGAACAGGTGGTGGCGCACACTGTCGCACCACATTTCGCATTGGGGGCAGTGCTGCTGCACCCCTTCCCATTCCCACTCATGGGCACTGGCATACAGGCACCACGTCCGTACTTCTCCCCAATCTCTCAGGGCTAGCGGTTGTACTCTCCTCCATGCTCTCATCGCCTCTGCCGTCTCCTGGAAGACGCTAGTCCATGCCCTCTTGCCTGGTGCTGCTGTGGCTGATGGGCTAGTGCACTGGAGTGCAGGTTGACTGTTACTCAGCAGGAACTTTCTCAAGTCCCCTATGACCTCTCCCTTGTAGAATGGTAATACCGTCTTACCATCTAACCACACCACTGGCAACCTCATGGGCGGTGCCCTGCCATGCGCACCTTCCTTGGCTTCCTCGTCCATGAGCTGGTTCTCTCTGGAAATCCAATCCTGCTGGTGTGAGTCATGCTGGGCCTGCACCCACCCCCAGGCTGTGACTTCTTCTCCCTGACATGCTGTGATTACCCTATCCACTATCAACCCTTGCTTCTGTCGTACATCCGCCGACTGGATCCCCTGGATCGCCCCTAAGCAGTCTGACCAGGCCCACACTTCGTGAACTTCTACATCGTGGCTGACTACTGCTTCTCTCACTGCATCATACGCCATCGCAATCATGGTAGCTTCTACTAATTTGGTGCTCATCCCGTGCGCTAGCAGTGTTACCTTTTTCTGCAGCCACACTCTGCCTGCATCGTCCATCACTTTGGCTGCCCCTCCCCATTTGGGAATGTTGCTGGCATCTCCGAATATGTACAGGATGCGGCACTTTCTCGTCCCCTGTGGCTTGTTCAGCACCCACTTTTCGGCTTTTTCCAAACCCACTCTGTGGAACTCCACCCCTATCTCCCCAGCTCTTTTTCTGAGGCGCGACACATCTTTGTCGTATTTATGTAGGTCTGGATTTTGCCACTGATGCCACGCCGCTGCTTTCAGTACTTCACTGGGGCTGTTCATGGCTTTGTGATACTCCACTAACGCCGTGGTCCACAGTACTTGATCAGGGGAGGTTCTCCCCACTACTTCGTACACACACTCTCTTGGTGTGCGTCTTGGAATCCCGAAAGCCCCTCTGAACGCTCTGGTTACCATACCGGTTAACTCATCCAGCTGCCCGTCCGATGGGATGTTTACGATGCCTTTGAATACCATCCTATTCTCCACCATGCCTTCGATGATCGCTTTTGCCACTCCTGCGGACACTGGCCATCGGCTTAATTGCGCTGTTACTTTGTTTGTCCATTTCTTGATGTCCTGCCTGATCTGCGCATATCCTCCTGTGATATTGGCATTACCCCCCAACAGCTTGACGAACTTGTGCCTCGGCTGGGTGGTCACTTTGTCCGTCCCCCACTTGATGAAGAACCTGTGTGTTCTCACTTCGCCATCTTGTACCTTGTACCCGAGCATCTTCATCTTCCCACTGTGGTTCCTCTGCCCCAACGCATGAACTAGTCCTCGGAGGGTGTCTGCCAGAGCTTGCGTTTCCTGTGCCACTTCCTTTGGGGGGGCTGCAGCCGCTGCTTCTGTGTCATCTACATACCCCATCGTGCCCACAACTTCTCTTCCCCCATCTATGGTAACGGGCACTCCCTGCTGCATTTCCCTGACTGCCAAGTGCATGGGGTGCATGGCCATGATGTACAGGACTGGGTCTAACCCCCCGCACTGCAAAACTCCATCGAGCTGGCTGTACCACTCGCTCAGTCCATACGCCGTCACTACATACGTTCGCAGAGATTCATACATGTCCAACACTCTATGCACCACATCCCTTACCGCTGGTGGCCCTTGATCTGCCATCACCTTTATGGACTATCTCATGACTTCGTCATACGCTCCCACTATGTCAAGAAGCATAACACCTACTGCTCCTTTCGTGGCCAGGGCTTGCGTGATGAGAATGTGCATCAACCTCCTCATGCCGTGCACCGAGCTCCCTTTATATCCTGCAAATTGTCTTCCTGCAGACCATCTGGGCCTGGTCAACGTTTGCACCATGGGCGCTAGTAGCTTCGCTTGAATCCTGAGCAACGCTGACAAGACCTTGATGGGCCTTGTGTTCTTGTTCACGTCAAACCCTGTTGACTTGTGCAGGGTCATGTGAAGTACCTGTCTGGTCTCCTCTGGCCACTGTCCATACTCCATGTTGAGGATGTCAGCAAATTTACTTGCTGTCCTCATCCCAAACAGTTTCAGCAAGCTGGGCACCACGCAATCTACTCCTGCTGTCTTGTTACTGAACTCGGCTTTTCTGTTTAGCATCGTGGCTACTGACACTCTTCCCGCGTCCTTGCTCTCTATTGTGTCCGCCACTTGCTCTACCCGGCTGCTACTAGCCTTTGCCACTTGTCTCTCCACCAGCCCCGCCACCCATTCGGATGGGACAGTGGTGCTGTGCCTGGGATACTTCTTGGCACACTCCCGGCTGACTACTCGCAGTATGTCGCTGCCCTCCACAACTTCGCCGGACTCTGTGTCTGCTACCTTGTGCATCTTCAGGAACGGGTTGGCAGCCTGCAAGCGGAGTACCTTGAGGGTGCGCCCCTGGAGACCCCTCCTTGCTACTTGCTTCCAGTTCTCTATCGTGGCCTCCCAGAACTTAGCTGTGAGGGATTGCTGGATTACGTCTCGAACTTTCCATCCTTTCCCCTGCACTACGGTCTTGAGACGTCGAATTATCTCCCTGTCATCGCTCTCCGGCTCTGATGCGCTCTTCATGAACTCCTGGTTAGCTAGCACTATCACCTCTCTCATCGTGTGCAGCCACTCTTCTGTCGACACTAGAGGTGAAGCACTGTACGCCTCCATGATGTCCGAGAACATCTTTTTCTGTGACCCATCCCACCTGAGTGGGGTCACTGGCCTGAGTGCCGACGGGGTCGCTCCCGCTGTCAGCTGCACCGAGTCTTTTACCCATACTACTGGGTGGTCACCTACTGGTGTGAGCCATACTCCTAGCTCCTGCATGTGCATGCCCCTTAGCATGAAGAAGTCCTTTGGATGCTGCTGACGTCCACTCATAAAGGCTACTACTGAGTCTTGGCGCTGAAGCGTGGCTATGGTCTCTGTGGTAGCCTTTATGAGTGGCCGGATGTCTCTGTTCCAGTCCCCACCTACCACCATCCAGTTGTGCGGCGTGACGTCCAGGGCCTGACGGATCTCCACCAGCTGGTGCGTGTATTCTTTGGGCTCGTTTTTCTGGGCCATGTGTACTGACCCTACAACTCCTACTCCTGCAGCGTTGTGCGTCAGGATCAGCAGCGCACTTGGGGTGTCCAGGATCACCGCTTGTTTGGTTGCCCATTGATGTCTAACCCATACCTCGTTGGCTTGACCCACCTTGGTGTGCTTGGAGTTCTCGTGCCAAAATCCTTCCATTTGTCTCTCTACCCTCTTCTTGTCGGATCCCCACGTCTCTTGGCACGTGACTACTGTGGCCCGGGTTTCCTGGGCTATAACGACTACTTCATCCCATTTCTTGCGCGGCTGCTCCTTCTCTCGGTTGATACCTTGGCAGTTGACCGACACCAGGCTGTATCCCATACTCACTTGGTGACAGGCCTCGGGGACTCGCATGGCACTCCATGCTTTTGCTTCGTATTTCTGCCTGTTCCATTCTGGGGCCGTCCAGTCTAAATACACGGTACTCTTGCCCCCCCATACCTTGTTTTTTACTGTCTCTCCCGCCCACTGGCGCTGGGTAGCATCCCATCCTGTTGCTCTACATATTGCTTTCCACCACTGGATCATGTCGCTGGGCGTCCTACGCCTGGTCCTGTGTGCTCGGCCTGCTCTGAGTAGTACTTGATGGTCCCTGCCGTGCTCCCACACTTGCATGACTACCCACAAGCGGGTTATCAGCTCTCCTTCCTGGGAGTCTTCAGCTGGTGCTTGCAGTATCCCACACTTGCCTATGGTAGGCGACGCAGCCTGCATCACGAACTTCGTCGTCCCGCACGCTAGCACTCCTGATTGCACTGCATCTCCCTCTGGGGTTGGTGCTTTGCCAATTAGCTGCACACTCCTGGTCCCCATTGTCTCCAACCGGGTCCCTTGTCCTGTCCATTTCGGGCCAAGAATCTTGGTGACTCGGACACTCTCGGCCTTGGTGACTCGGCCTCTGCACGTCAGTTCCCTGACGTCGTCTTCCGTTTGGCTGCTTTCTGGCATCCTGAACTCTCCCGCTAGTGTGTACAGGCCCAGCTCGTCTGCCTGGCATCCTTGGGCTGACGTCGGCTGGTAGTTGCCTGTCTTCTGCACCGGCACTCTTCTGCTGGCCCTCTTGATGGTTGCCGACTGAGCAATTTCCTGCAACGCCCACTCTGGGGCTTCTTGCAGCCCGTGGCCTCTGTGCCGGATCCTGAGCTCCATATCATCTGCCACTTGTTCCCACTCTTGGGCATCATCTTCACTACCCCCTTTGTGGCTGGTGCTGCTGCACCTATCTGTACTACTGAAGGCGCTCTGTAATCCCCAGATCGCATGTCTCTCTACGGTCGTCCTCCTAGCCGAATCGACTGCCGGGGTGTCACTGTGAAACTCAACTGCGGCTTCTATTTCTACACTGCCTCCGTACCCCCATAGCGACATGAACGCGCTATCTGCTGAGTATGGGGGCATGATACACCACACTGCCGCCCCCCAACTCTCTTGATGGTACACACCTGTGACCGGGACTGCCGTCGTGGCATTCGCTTTACCCGAGGGCTGTGCTGGGATCCTGGCTACAATCTTTTTCAGTCCATCTAGCAGCAGCAGCTCTTTGATCTCAATTTCGTCGGACCTCTGCATCGGGTCACGTGCTGCACTCACCCTGAACGAGTCCCTGTACACGCCCGACAGCGCTGCGTCTAGTTTGTCTCCGGGCACAAACATTACCACTTCATTGTACTGCCGGAGCATATCCCTGAACGTCCGATAATCCAGTGATACCGCTCCGAATATCCCTTCGCGTGCTGCATAGCTATCCATCGGGTCGGTGTACTGGAATCCTGTGAGCAGGACTGGTCTCAACCTCTTGGGACCTTTGGTGAGGCGTTCTACGGTGACCTTGTTCACGCCAGCCCCTGTGTGCCACTTGCCACCTACCTCTGCTTCGTCTCCCGTATCCCGGGGTTTGCTGGCCTCAACTTCGTCACGAAGCCCAGCTACTCCTTCTCGATGCTGGCCATGGCTCTCGCTAGTTTCACCGTCGTCTGGCACCAGTACCCGTCTCGCATTCCCCAGGTTGTCCTTCGCATACTTCCTGCTCCTCGGTGAGGGGGACCCCATGCTCTTGTTCTTCTCCGGCGTCTTCCTAGGCGCTTGGTCGATAGTCTCCTTGGGTGGCTTTCTGGCAGCATCCGCAGCTGCTCTCCGTTCCGCCCTAGCGGCTTCTTCATCCTCCAGTCTTGCTTTTCGGACATGCTTTACGAATTTGACTATCATGGTCCACCACCACTTTGCCTCTTCTTCGGACGCTTGTGGTAACCGGCGCTTCACCCCCGAGAATATTCCTGTGGCCGGCATCAACAGTACCTCTACATCAATCTCCTCAACATAATCCTCAGCTATCATCGCTTGCAGTTTGTCCTCCTCGGGGATGTTGAGGTCTTGCAGCGATGACAGCAGCACCATGGCTTTCTCGGAGTGCTTGCCGCCCCCCTGGTTCTTCTCTCCCGAACCGCTCGCCGCCTGGGCGTCTGTTTGTGGCTGATCGTCGCCAGGCTCTGACCGTATGTCTTCGTGCTGGAACAGCTTGGGCCAGAGTATATTCCACATGGCTCTGGCATCCTGATCCTTGGTGATGACGTTGGAAGACCAGGTTGTCAGCAGGGTCTTGCTGGACACCCTCATGGTCACTTCTACCACTGCGTCAAGCAGTGTATACTTGCTCTTGATGCCCGTCAACTTTCCACCTGCCCGCGGCGCTAGTTCTTGAACAACTTCCTGTTCTACCTCCGGTGCCACTTTGATGTACAGTGCAGACCACGGGGACGTCTCGATTTCTGGCCTCAGTTTTTCTACTTCTGCAGCTACAGCATGGTCTACGTCTCCACTCAGCATGAGCGTGGTGAGCATGCGTGCCCGCAAACTGCCTGGTTGGACCCATAGCCCCAAGGCCTCCGTGACCTCCAGCCCTTGGTCTGGCACCCACTTGAGTTTCCGATGGTCCCCTTGAACGGCCTTGACCTTCCCAGGTTTGACCTCTATGGCTGGGGGCATGACAACTCTGAGACAGTACAAACCAGTGTGCATTACTTCGTCCTTATGCCCTCTTACCGTGCCACTCATATCTAGTGGCTCTAGGCTCTCGTGGCCCTACTAGGGCCATCGTAGCCCGTTTGCCTGCAGGGCTTTTCGCACACTTGGAAACTCGTACTGCCACTCTTATTTCTCTAGCAGTGCTGCTGCACTTCACTTCGTGGTCTGTGCCGTGCCGCACTCGTGGCGGGCCTTGCTAGCACACTTGCTGCACGCACGCACAGGCACTGCACTATGTCCTGAGCCTTCTCAGCTCGCATCCCGTCACTGTGTCAGGGCATCCGCACTTGCGGGCATGAGTCTCGTAGACTCGCATCCCTCGGGTACAAGGGGCATCCACCTTGGTGGGCATGAGCCTATACGGCTCGCATCCTCCCCGTCCTTGCGTTCCGCCGCTCTCCCTTGTCACTTGGTGCTATGTGCGCACTGGCACTTGCCCTTACCGTTGTTGCCCTAATCCTCGCTCCCCCCCTCCCTGTGCCCATGCTCTCGCTGTTGCTGCCCATCTTAGTTGCTGCACTCTGTCGCCATCATGTTACTATGTCTAGAGCCTTTGTGACTCGCATCCCTTCACTGTAACGGGGCATCCGCATTCGCGGGCATGAGTCCGGGATACTCGCATCCCGCAAGTGCATGGGGCATCCACCTCGGTGGGCTGGAGTCCGTGTGATTCGTATCCCCCCTACTCTCATGGGGACCTGTTCAGCTTTGTTGCAGCTCTCTCTGGACCAACTAGCACGGTTTGTGCTCTGGCTCTGGGTCATACCCTGGCTGTCTACCTTCGTTCGGCCTTCTCCCTCTGTGGCTATGCACTTGATATCATGGGCTCATGATTCCTCAGCCCGCATCCCGATCAGTTGTCGGGGCATCCACTGCCGTGGGCATGAGCATCAGCTGCTCGCATCCCAACACTCTGTCAGGGTATCTCCATACCTTGTCACTATTCCCGCACCCGATGGGCGCTCTCCACTTCCCTCATGGGGATATCTACTTCAGTGGGCATGAGTCTCTGCGACTCGCATCCCATCAGAATGGGGCATCCACTACTGTGGGCATGAGCTCTCAAAGCTCGCATCCCATTGCCATGGGGCATCCACACCTGTGGGTATGTGTCCGTGTATTTCCTTTCTCAGCCTGTGGCTGGGGAGTGTCATCGGGGGCTACACCTCCATGGACGCCGACTCTAGGTTTCTGGGAAACTTGCCTGGGGGGTTGTTCTCCACTCTGGCCTGGTCCCCCTGAACTTGGTCGGTGGGTTTTGCGGATCTCCTTCTTTTGCACCCATGGTATCTGTCAATGTCAGGCCCATTGCCACCTCACGTGTCGGTGCTACCCTGGCCGCCGGCTAAAGATATCCTACTGGAACGCCTTGTATCCACACAAGCCGCCTTAGCCTGGTTGCCTGGTAAACCAGTGGGTTTCGTGCTGTCTGTACATGCCTCCTGCCTCGCAGGGGTTCCTCACCTGGTGGGTCTACTCGCTGCTCAGCCTGGGCCCCGCTGAGATGTTCGTGGGGTGTGCTTAGGCAGTCTAGCTCTCCTTGAAAACAAAACAGAGCCGCCATAGGCATTGTTGACCCTCAGGGTTTCCATTTCGGCGCCAACCCTGTTTTGTTTCCCCGGGGTACCAGTACCTCCTATACCGGACTCTCTCGACGACAGGGCTTGACAATTCGCACCTGCACAGCCACTGCAGGGCGCTAAGGGGCATTCTTAACTTCACGGCAGCGCCGCAAAGAAAGATTGCTGTTTTGCAGAAACAAACCAGAGCCGCCATAGGCATTGTTGACCCCTCGGGTTTCCATCCCGGCGCCAACCCTGGTTTGCTTCTTAGGCTGAAAATTGCCACGCCAAAATAGCGGAAAACAGAAGAAAACGAAACAATTGTTACTGCACCTACCTATCTTTACTAGTGCTGCTCTCTCACTATACCTCGTCAGCGTTCTTTACCCTGTCACCCCGGTCTCCCGGCTCTTTGTCAGTGCACCAGATGAGCGGTGCCATGAGTCTTGTTGTCCTTTTCTTGTCTTGGCCGCACGACACCACGACGCCCCGCTCACCCAACCGCCACGAGAGACGGAGTAAGGGTGGATCCTCTTCAGATACAGCCTGAGGCATTGCTTGAGGTCTGGGGGGTGTGCTTTCGCGACCACCTACAGCTGGAGCCCACGCTCAACCACTGCAAGCGCCGTGGCCGGAGCATGATTGCGAAGCCACACGGGGACCACAAGGCCCACGGGGGCTGTTGCCTAGGTTGGGGATGAGCCAACCTTCTTTGTTCTGGTGTATTGGGCTGTTTTGCCCCCCCAGCAGAAACCCTCGCCCGGCAGGTTTCCGCTTTTTACCGTACCGGCAACTCGTCAGCACCACGTGGCACCGGCGAGTTGCATCAATTCCACAAACAAATCGGTCCGCATACCCGCCACACAGTGGCTGGGCCCCAGGTCTGTCGCCCAGGGTTGGGAAGGGAGACTTTCCTATTTACAGCAAACCAATATCTTGTTTGACCCACAGGTTTGACCCGAACTTGCCTATTTAGGCACAATGGTCCATTTAGTTCACAGTGGTCAAGACAAAGCTCTCCTTCGACATCCTATTTACCACAAACCAACATCGTGTCGGACAGTCACCTGCCACCCTGTGGCTAGGCCCCAGGTCGCTTGCCCGGGTTTTGGAAGGGAGAGTATGTTGTTAACCCAACCTCTTTAGGGCATGAACTCTGTTTGACTGTGTCTTTCACTGCGTTTATCCACCTTCTTGTCGTTGATCTCTTACACCATTTACACCATTCACTCGTTCCGAAATGCTTTCAGCCTACAAGAGAAAAACAGGAATACCCTCCCTAACCTTCCCTGTTTGCAACCACCTTCGCAGAAGAGGGCCCGGTTAAGGAAGGGGCTGGGGCTGGGGCTGGGGCTGGGGCTGGGGCTGGGGCTGTGGTTGGGGCTGGGGCTGGGGCTGGGGCTGGGGCTGGGGCTGGGGCTGGGGCTGGGGCTGGGGCTAGGGCTGGGGCAGGGGCTGGGGCTGGGGCTGGGGCTGGGGCTGGGGCTGGGGCTGGGGCTGGGGCTGGGGCTGGGGCTGGGGCTGGGGCTGGGGCTGGGGCCGGGGCTGGGGCTGGGGCTGGGGCTGGGGCTGGGGCTGGGGCTGGGGCTGGGGCTGGGGTTGGGGCTGGGGCTGGGGCTGGGACTGGGGCTGGGGCTGGGACTGGGGCTGGGGCTGGGGCTGGGGCTGGGGCAGGGGCTGGGGCTGGGGTTGGGGTTGGGGCTGGGGCTAGGGCTGGGGCTGGGGCTGGGGCTGGGGCTGGGGCTGGGGCTGGGGCTGGGGCTGGGGCTGGGGCTGGGGCTGGGGCTGGGGCTGGGACTGGGGCTGGGGCTGGGGCTGGGGCTGGGGCTGGGGCTGGTGCTGGGGCTGGGGCTGGGGCTGGGGCTGGGGTTGGGGCTGGGGCTGGGGCTGGGGCTGGGGCTGGGGCTGGGGCTGGGGCTGGGACTGGGGCTGGGGCTGGGGCTGGGGTTGGGGGGGTTGGGGTTGGGGCTGGGGCCGGGGCTGGGACTGGGGCTGGGGCTGGGGCTGGGGTTGGGGCTGGGACTGGGACTGGGGCTGGGGCTGGGGCTGGGGCTGGGGCTGGGGCTGGGGCTGGGGCTGGGGCTGGGGCTGGGACTGGGGCTGGGGCTGGGGCTGGGGCTGGGGCTGGGGCTGGGGCTGGGGCTGGGGCTGGGACTGGGACTGGGGCTGGGGCTGGGGCTGGGGCTGGGGCCGGGGCCGGGGCTGGGACTGGGGCTGGGGCTGGGGTTGGGGCTGGGGCCGGGGCTGGGACTGGGGCTGGGGCTGGGGCTGGGGTTGGGGCTGGGACTGGGACTGGGACTGGGACTGGGGCTGGGGCTGGGGCTGGGGCTGGGGCTGGGGCTGGGGCTGGGGCTGGGGCTGGGACTCGGACTGGGGCTGGGGCTGGGGCTGGGGCTGGGGCTGGGGTTGGGGCTGGGGCAGGGGCTGGGGCTGGGACAGTCAGTCCCAGTCCCAATCCCATTCCCTGTCCAACTCCACTCCCAGCACCAGCTGCAGCCCAGGAGGGTGCAACCAGGCCTGGGACACGACAGGAGGTCCCCGGCAGGGCGGTCCGCGATGCCCCGCCTCCTTGCGCCTGCAGATCGTCACGAACTACATCTCCTTCTGCAAGACCATCGCCGTCCGCCTCAATCCCGCCGTCGTCCAGTTCTTCTTCGACAAACTCAAGAATGAGTTCCCGCTGTACACCGAGACCGTGCGCTTCTGTCAGCACGAGGTTGCCCTCCCCTCACCCCGTCCCTCTGCCTGGCGGCGGCTTTCTCCCCTCGTACGTTCCTCCCCCCCCCCCCGTTGACACAACCAAAACACGTTCGGGCCCACAGAGGGTCCGAATGAGCAGTGGCGAGAGGCCAATAGGCGCCGCCAAAGGCACACAATCAGATACCGAGGCCTTGTGCCAATACCCCCCCCCCCCGGTCCAAGCAACGCCTGTGCGGAACAATATGCACAATGCACTGGGCAATCTGTGGCGGCGTCTCCGGCGGCGTAGTCATGACACTGTACTGTGAGAGTTCCCGGAAAGATTCCGGAGGGTGACGACCATCGTCGTTCTAAAGCCAAGCAACGCCCATGTCCACGCAACACCGGGCGTTGGGTCCATCAACTTTCGCACCGCAGGTTTCGGCGGTGCATTTTTCCATTGGTCCCACTGTGTGCCATGTGTGCGGTCTGATACCTTGGGCTTTGAGGTGCGGGATGTTCATGTTTTGTGTCAAGGAAGCGGATTGGGGCCTGATGGCCTTTGTGGCGTATTTTGTCCCTTGGGTTTGCGGAATAGGACACCGTGTCTCTCCGCATGTGCCACGCACGGTGTACTGCGTGAGCAACGCCCTTGTCCAAGCACCCCTGGGCGTTTCCTTCCATTTCATGTCCATTTCTGGTCATTCACCGTTGCCGGGACAAAGGCGGGGGGGAGGAGGGGTACTGCGGCCCCCCCCGCCCCCTGTCGGCGGGCCAGGCAAACCGCCGGTCGTCCAGGCAAACCTCTGGTGGCCGGACCATCAGCCGGTCGGCGGGGCAAACAGTGGGCTACACCCAACAAACCGTTGTTGTGCCCTTGTGGCGTACCCCTCCACGCACACTAGTACTAGTCGTACCCGGGGGTGCTATTTGCGTCCGCTGATGCCCCTGTGGGTTCTGTTTCTGTGGGCCCCTGCCCACAGACACTGCCCCTCCCTGCCACATACAATTGTGCTCGTTGTACTTGGGGTATGTTCTCTAATGAGCCTCTGCCCCCCCCCCCCCCCAAGTCTGCAGCCTCAGCCTCTGGCTCTTCAGGAGATCGTTTTCCTGGAAACACACCTCCAAAGCTCAACGCCAGACGGCGGTGGCGCAGTGGATTGGCTCAATATACAAATGGACACCCACATCCCAAGGCCAGACTATGGACAGAGCGCAGGGAATCAAAGAGGGCATCGCACGGGAGATCGCCCCTTCCCCCACGCCGCGGGGCTGGGGCAGGCAATGCAGGGGGCTCCGGGCGCGCGGGTTTCTGCACAAGGAGGAGGGTATCCCGTCACAATAAAACAGTACAAGAGTGGGTGGCGGACGTTGGGGGTAGGGCAGGGCAGGACATGGGGACTGCCTGTGGTCGGGGGTGGAGGGCGTCACTACCACGGCCATGCCCCCCCGCATGGGAGGTGGGGTTTTCAAAACTGGGGGGGGGGGGGCTGGGCAAGGGGCTCAATTGACAGGACTTTTGATCAGTTATTATCAGCTGTGGCACCGAAAATCACCTCGATTTTTTTTTTTGACCATTTGAAAATGGTCACTTTTTTTTGGCACCAAATGCATGGCAAATGGTGACTTCTCTGAACCCCCTCGACGCGCTGATTCCAAAAATCCCATTTTCTTTTTTTTCTGATTTTTGGGTCTGGGTCACCTCCGAGGCCCGGGGGTCAGTCTCTGTAGGAGTTGGGGGGTCCCGTCAATTGAGCCTATTTTTTTTTTCGGGGGGGGAGGTCTAGCCAGGGGGCTGTGTTGACCCCGAAGTTGTATCGACCCGCCCACACATGCTCTTCAGGAGATCCTGGTCCGGACCCACGTCCGCGCCATCGCGCTGAGCGTGTTCCGCATGGCGGACCCCGACATGACGCCGTTCATCCGCCGCAACGCGGGCTACTTCCTCGGGTCCCTCTGCTGGTCGCTGCGGGAGGCGTTCGCCACCCTCGACGGCCACGCCGCGGCGTTCAACGCGCAGCTGCAGCAGCTGTGCCGGGCCAAGGGCCAGCCCGCGGCCCCCCCGCCGGGCATCTACCAGCTCACGACGCTGCACCAGGACCAGGTCGACACGCTGCTGTACATCAACGACGTCTATGACCTGCACCAGCCGCAGGTACAGCCCCGGGCCTTTTTTTGTAGTGCCTCGCACCCCCCCCCCCCCCGGGGGAGGGGGGATGCGTGCCTGCCTTTTTCAAAAATTTGGGCGCCTCCTCCAGATGGGGACCCCCCCCCCCCGCAGGGATGCATTGGAAGGGGTGGGGGGGGGGTACCTCCAGGGCGCCCAGCCTACGCCCAGCCACTGTCCCCCTGACGGCAAGTGCCGGTTTCAATGGCATTTATAACCGACAGTAACCGCCCCCAACCGCTTCGGCAACCTCCTCCAACCGCTAATCTAACGGCTTATGGAAACGCCCCTGAGGTCCCTTCCCTTCTTGTGCATCCCTGCCCCCCCCCCCCCCGGGGGGGGGGTTGGGGTTGGGCCAACAATCGGTTTGTGGTGTTGAGGGGAAGAGTTATATTCCCGGCGCCTTTTCCCCTTACATTTTCTTTTGTGTTGGTCGGTCGGTGAGTGGGTCGGTGGGTCTTGGGTTTTACTGCCCCCCCCCCCCCCCTTGGGGGCAAGTGCTGTGGGTGCCTGCCAAGAGTGGGTGCCTCCCTTCCCATTCTGCCCCCCCCCCCACCTCTGTTGCTAAAGAAAAAGCCCTGTTCAACCTCCGGTGGTTTCAGAAGATACCCGATGGGCGTCCCCGACCTTCCAAGTGATGATGGTGGTGGTGGTGCTGTGGAGCAGCAGAGGGCAGCGCGTTGCTGCAGACCACCAGAGTGGAGGGTGGGTGGGTCTGGTATAGTCGTACAGCAAGGCAGCAGAGAGTGTATCCACCGCCAGCCTGCCAAACAGCCGGGGTTTGGGGGCTTTGCAGGGACCGTTCGTTAGGCAGGTTTTAGCATTTGGCGACCACGGGGAGGGTGCATTTGCCATGTTGCAGTTTCAGGATTTGTTCAACAACTTTTTCGAGTATTTCTCGCTTTTTTTTTCGGAGTCTTTTTCCCAAGTTTTCCCCATTTTTTCCATTTTGTCCAGTTTGTTCAGTTTTTGCCAATTTTGTTAAAAGCTTTTTTCAGTTTGTTGCCATTTTTTCCAGTTTTCCTCAGTTTTTTCCAGTTTGCATTTTCCAGTTGTTTCTTCCGTGTTTTCCAGTTTTTATTTCACATTTTTTCCCATTTTTTTTTCAACGTTTCTGCCGTTTCCAGTTTTCTTTTCTGCCTTTTTTCTTAAAACATTTCCCCAGTTTTATTACCTGTTTTACTGCTTTTGATTCATGTTTTCGTTTACTACGATGCTTCCCGATTCTGCCGAACCTACCAACGGCACCATGGGGCCGGCCACTTCGGATGCCTGCCACTGTCGTCTCCCGTCCCTTCGGTGCACAGGTCAGCCCCATCCTCACGGACAACTTCCTGCACATCTTCCTGCTCCCCTTCCTGGCCACCAGCTTCCTGAAGTCCCCCCAGACGGAGGGCCTGGTCTCCAAGCGCACCGCCACCTTCGTCCTCGCGCAGCTCTTCTCCGTCTTCACGGCGGAGGACCTCCTGACGGACATCGCGCGCCTCATCGTGGGCCCCCCGGACGCCCTCACGACCATCACGATGGCCCCCGACGCCTCCAGCACCATCATGCCCCACCTCAGCGCCCCGCCCCCGCCGTTCCACAAGGCGCTGCTGCCGGAGCCGGGCCTCGGCGACAAGAAGCGGTCGCGGGGCACGACGCCGCCCGCGAAGCCGGCCCCCGAACCCGACGCGCGCGCGCGGCCGCCCCCGGCGGCGGCGGCCCCGAAGCCGAAGGCGGCGGCGCCGGCCCCGCGCTTCCAGCGCCAGACGCCCACTTTCGCCCGGCCCCCGTCGCTGCAGCCGTCCGGCCCCAACGCGGCGGCCCCGGCGTCGCCGGCGTCGCCGGGCCCGGGCCCGGGCCCGGGCGCCGCGGGTGCGGGCCGGTCCCCCGCTGAGGCGGCGCTGGCGGGGGTGCAGTCGTTGCTGCAGCTGGGGGGGCGGCCGCAGCAGCCGCCGCCAGAGGGGCCGGAGCCCGCGACGGGGGCGCCGAAGGGGGAGGCCCCGACGGACGCCTCCCCCACCCTCCGCGACCGGGTGACCAACCTCTTCCAGGTCGTACCCTGACCCTTGAGGGCACGGCACCTCGGGCCGCGACCGGTGGCCGAGGGGCCGGCCGGGCCCCCGTTCGTGCACGCGACCCCCCCCGCGCCGCTCCCCCACACCGGCCTCAGCGTCCCGATCTTTGTGTTCCTGGCATTTGCTGTTGGTTCGAGCAAAGCGGTGGCAGTTCCGCTCGTCTTTTCGGGGGTGACACACGGTTCTGCGCCGAAAACACAGAGCGGCGGCGTCCCAAAGCAACAACGACACAGCGGAGGAGAGGGAGAGAGAGCCAGGGCGGGTGGCCACCCTTCCCACCACCTCCCAGCAGCCGCATCAGCCCCCCCCCCCCCCCCGGGCTGCCCCCCTTCACATTCAGTCATTCCCGTGGGGGGGGTTGCTCGCCGCCGCATCTGATCTGGGGAATGCAACACAGGGCGCAGGAGGGAACCTTCGGCAACCTCCTCCAACCGCCCAGCTAACCGCCTCTGGGGCCGCCTCTGAGGTCCCTTCCCTTCCAATGCGTTGGGAGGGGGGAGGTCCCCCCCCCCCCCCCCAGGGCGCCCAGCCTCTGCCCAGCCACTGTCCCCCTGACGGCAAGTGCCGGCCTCAGTGGCATTTGTAACCGACAGTAACCGCCCCCAACCGCTTCGGCAACCTCCTCCAACCGCCTGCCTAACCGCCTCTGGGGCCGCCTCTGAGGCCCCTTCCCTTCCAATGCCCCCCTGCCCCCGTCCCCCCCACACTCCCCCACACTTGACTGCCCCCGTCTCCGCAGGTCCCTCTCTTCCAGAAACCCGCCGCCGCCGCCGCCGCCCCCGAGGCCTCCGTGGCCGTGGAGTGCCGGTACCTCCGCCTGTGCCTCGAGTTGGGGGAGGCCCAGGGGCACGTCCACGAGGGCCTGGCCGCGCTCCTCACGGACCCTCCGGCCGCCACGCAGGCGTCGCCCACGGCGCTGTCCGGTCTGCAGACTTGGCTGGACCGCTTTGGTCCCCTGCGCCGCAAGTCTCAACCCGCGGCCCGGGAGCGGGGGGGGAACCCGGCAATATGTCTGCTGATGCAGGCGGGGGAGGAGATGCAGGTGTGTGGCGGTCGTCTCTGTCTCTGTCCCGGTCTCTCTCTCTCTGTCTCACTGTCTGTGTCTCTCTCTCTCTCTCTCTCTCTCTCTCTCTGTCTCTGTCTCTCTGTCTCTGTCTCTCTGTCTCTGTCTCTGTCTCTCTGTCTCTGTCTCTGTCTCTGTTTCTGTCTCTTTCCCCGTCCCAATGTCTCTGTCTCTGTCTCTGTCTCTGTCTCTGTCTCTGTCTCTCTGTCTCTGTCTCTGTCTCTGTCTCTGTCTCTGTCTCTGTCTCTGTCTCTGCCTCTGTCTCTGTTTCTATCTCTTTCCCTGTCCCACTGTCTCTTTCCCTGTCCCACTGTCTCTGTCCGTGTCTCTGTCTTTGTCTCTGTCTCTGTCTCTGTCTCTGTCTCTGTCTCTCTCTCTGTCTCTGTCTCTGTCTCTGTCTCTGTCTCTGTCTCTGTCTCTGTCTCTGTCTCTGTCTCTGTCTCTGTCTCTCTGTCTCTGTCTCTGTCTCTGTCTCTGTCTCTGTCTCTGTCTCTGTCTCTGTCTCTGTCTCTGTCTCTGTTTCTGTCTCTTTCCCTGTCCAACTGTCTCTTTCCGTGTCTCTGTCTTTGTCTCTGTCTCTGTCTCTGTTTCTGTCTCTTTCCCTGTCCCACTGTCTCTGTCTCTGTCTCTGTCTCTGTCTCTGTCTCTGTCTCTGTCTCTGTCTCTGTCTCTGTCTCTGTCTCTGTCTCTGTCTCTGTCTCTGTCTCTGTCTCTCTGTCTCTGTCTCTGTCTCTGTCTCTGTCTCTGTCTCTGTCTCTGTCTCTGTCTCTGTCTCTCTGTCTCTGTCTCTGTCTCTGTCTCTGTCTCTGTCTCTGTCTCTGTCTCTGTCTCTGTCTCTGTTTCTGTCTCTTTCCCTGTCCCACTGTCTCTGTCCGTGTCTCTGTCTTTGTCTCTGTCTCTGTCTCTGTTTCTGTCTCTTTCCCTGTCCCACTGTCTCTGTCTCTGTCTCTGTCTCTGTCTCTGTCTCTGTCTCTGTCTCTGTCTCTGTCTCTGTCTCTGTCTCTGTCTCTGTCTCTGTCTCTGTCTCTGTCTCTCTGTCTCTGTCTCTGTCTCTGTCTCTGTCTCTGTCTCTGTTTCTGTCTCCTTCCCTGTCCCACTGTCTCTTTCCCTGTCCCACTGTCTCTGTCCGTGTCTCTGTCTTTGTCTCTGTCTCTGTCTCTGTCTCTGTCTCTTTCCCTGTCCCAATGTCTCTGTCTCTGTCTCTTTCCCTGTCCCAATGTCTGTGTCCGTGTCTCTGTCTTTGTCTCTGTCTCTGTCTCTGTCTCTGTCTCTGTCTCTGTCTCTGTCTCTGTTCCTGTCTCTGTCTCTGTCTCTGTCTCTCCGTCTCTGTCTCTGTCCCTGTCTCTGTCCCTGTCTCTGTCTTTGTCTCTGTCTCTGTCTCTGTCTCTGTCTCTGTCTCTGTCTCTGTCTCTCTCTCTGTCTCTGTCTCTGTCTCTGTCTCTGTCTCTGTTTCTGTCTCTTTCCCTGTCCCAATGTCTCTGTCTCTCTCTCTGTCTCTGTCTCTGTCTCTGTCTCCGTCTCTGTCTCTGTCTCTGTCTCTGTCTCTGTCTCTGTCTCTGTCTCTGTCTCTGTCTCTGTCTCTGTCTCTGTCCCTGTCTCTGTCTCTCTCTCTGTCTCTGTCTCTGTCTCTGTCTCTGTCTCTGTCTCTGTCTCTCTCTCTCTCTCTGTCTCTGTCTCTGTCCCTGTCTCTGTCTCTGTCTCTGTCTCTGTGTGTCTCACTGTCTCTACCGCCGTGGCTGTCACTCTCCGTGTCTCACTGTAACTGTCAGTGTCGGTTTCACTGTCACTGTAACTGTCGCCAGCCGCAACATTTACTCAGCGCTTATGGCAAATCCTCCGCCGTAACCGTCATTCACGCTCCAACTGCATCCTTCCAACTCCAACCGCAGCTGCAACGGTTTTGTAACCGCCGCCCCCTGCTCCCCAACCGCCAATCCGTCGCCAACCGGTTTCGCAACTGTTTGCCACACTGACCGCTGTCCCCCCTCTCCTTCAAACGCGGTCCGGCCCCCGCCCCTGCCCCTTCCCCTGCCCGCCCCCCCTTCGCCGCCTCCCGGTTGGCACGCCCGTCCCCCTCTGCAGGTTCCCACGCAAAGCGTGGCCCTGCTGCTGCTGGCGGACATCGAGACGACGGGGGACTGGCAGGCGTCGCTGGGGCCGCGGGTGACCTCCCTCGTCGACACGGTGAACAGCCTCATCCCCTCGTCCCTCGTGCCCCCCGGCCTGCGGGCCCCGGCCCGGCCCGACGCCGCGGCGCCCGCGACCGCCGCGGCCGCCCCGCCCTCGCCCGCGGCCGCCGGGGCCGCCGCGTCGCCCGGCGCCTTCGGCCCGTCGCCGATCTGGTTCGACACCGCGGCCCCGGCCCCGGCGCCGGACGCGGCCGACGCCGACTGGGCGGCGCCGGAGGCCCCCGACGACGAGGAGGCGGAGGCGGAGGAGGCGCCGCCGAGCCCCGGGGCGCCCGGCGCGGCGCCGGGGCAGGCGCTGCTGAACGGGCTGCGGTCCGCGGATCTGACGCTGCAGCACCTGAGCGCGGCGCTGCTGTGCGCGATGCTCGCCAACCGGGCGCTGGCGCAGGACATCCTGGAGGAGCTCGACATCGTGCCGCAGCGCATCCAGCGCTGCCGCAAGTACCTCACGGAGCTCACGGCCCCGGTCCGTGCCCGCCACCGTCCGCGTTCATTCCCCTTGCCCATTTTGTCCACTTTGCACCCCAACATTATCCTTGAACCCAACCTTGACTCTAATGCCCACCCCAACCCTCAGCCTACTCCTAACCCTACCCCCAAACCTTTCCCTTGACCCTAACCCTAATCAAGACTGAATATTGGGACCGAGCTGGTGGGGGAGGGAACATTAGATATGAATGGTGAGGGACACCAATGAGTTACACATTGAAGGCCGTTGACACGGTGGAATCAGCCTGCAAGTGATCCCCTTCACCACAAGGCCCACTTTCAAGGCTTTTGTGGACTTGTGAGGGGCCAAAATGCCCCAAAATGGGCTCAAAATAGGCTCATTTCACCCGTTTGTGCACCCCAAATGGTCTAGGATGAGTTTTGGAAAAATGCGTTTTTGACCCATTTTGGACCCATTTTTGGTCCCAAAACAGCGCATCTTCAAGGCATTTTGGGATTTTGGGAGGACCAAAATGGGCCACCCCAAGCTCAAAACAGTCCAAAAACACTTGTTTCAGCATCACACATGGTCTAGGATCATTTTTGAGAAAAGTCATTTTTCTGCCCCTATTGGACCCTATTGACCCATTTGGGCACCCACCTGTTTGGGCTTGAGCTTGCAGCTTGCCGCAGCCTACTGGGCTTGGGTACGGGGGTCTAGGCGTCCATTTGGGCAATTTTGAGGGGTGGAAACCACAAAACGAGGGGGGTTGCGGGTGGATTAGGTGCCCTCGGAATCGCGTTTTGAGCCATGTAGCCAAAGATATGGCCTATTCTTGGTTTGTGGCTGTCGCCAGCCAATCTGCACAAAATTTGGGGCTTCTGGGGGCCTTTTTGGGCCGTTTGCGGGACATATGGTGGAGTCAGAGGGCCGCAAATGGCTCGTTGACACAAGAAAGTCAAGCCGCACATGGAGTGCACCCACCCTTCTCTTTCCTTGGCCGTTTTGAATGGGTTCTAGGGCTCTTTTGGCCCAAAAATGGCTGTTTTTGGCCCTAAATTGCAGTTTTTGAAACTGAGGTCCGCCACTTGCGACACCCATTCCCGGCCGCCACCGTTGAGTTTCTGGCTCAAACTTTGTGTGGTTGTCCCTCACACCCATAGGTATCATCCACCAAAAATTTCAGCCGAATGTGAAGCACCACGACGGATGTCTGATTTTTCCCCATTTCGCGCGTGCTGCTTGCTGCTTGTTGCTGCTTGCTGCTTGTTGCTGCTGCTAAACCTGGTAGGTCCACCCTAGACCCTAAAAAGGGTTATAAAACCAAGACTGGTTCCACCAGCTCGGTGACCCTAACCCTAACCCCAACCCTAGCCCTAACCCTAACCCTAGCCCTGCCCCTAGCCCTAGCTCTCACCCTAGGCTCGGGTTAGAATGAGTGTTGGGGTCCAAAATGGAGAGCAATGATGTGGCAAAAGCAGCCATGAACTAAATTGGGGGGATCTTGTGCAGCCCAATCAACATGGCTGGCATGGCCAAACCAACTGGCTGCAAAGGTTAGGGTTAGGTTTATGGTGATGGTATGGTTAGAGGGAGGGCAAGGGGAGCCTGTGCCCCCCCCCCCCCCACGCCCCCCCCCTCACCACCCCAAATCTCCCCACCTGGACCCCCCCCCCCACCGACCCTCCCAACCGCCCCCCCCCCCTCGTCCCTCCCTGAACCCCCCCCTTCCAACGCCCCCCCCCCCCCCCCCCCCCCCCCCGCCCCTGGGGGCCTTCGGCCCACTTCTACTGGGGGGGGGGGGGGGGTCGCGTACAGAAGCGAGGAGACGTCCCCCCCGTGATTTAGGTTTAAAAGATTTCGGCCCCCCTTCGGCGGGGACCACAGGGGGACCATCGGAGGAAGGGGGGTCCGGCCGAACCCCCCCCCCCCCCCTCCCTCCCCCCTTCAGACCCCCTCCCCCCCCTCCCTCCCCCCTTCAGACCCCCTCCCCCCCTCCCTCCCTCCCCTTCTAATACTTCCCTGGCCACGCGCTTACTTCCTCAATGCAAATATCTGAAATCTTTTGGCTCCAACTTGCTGATGGGGTGGGGGGGGGCAGGGATGTATTGGAACGGCTGACAACCGCAGGAGGATGCCTCCCCCCGCCCCCCCCTCTTGGACTCGGAGTCCCCCCCCCCCGCATGGACCCGGAGGGTGCATCTGGATGCCCCCGGTCAACGGCACGGGCAACAGCCCGTCTCCGGGACGGCCGACCCCCGGAGTAGTCAAACAGGACAAGTCATCCGGGGGCTCCGTTGACACAACCAAAACACGTTCGGGCCCACGGAGGGTCAGAATGAGCAGTGGCGAGAGGCCAATAGGCGCCGCCAAAGGCACACAATCAGATACCGAGGCCTTGTGCCAACCCCCCCACCTTTTGGAGTGGCACAGTGACAGTGACAGGGACAGACTGTGACAGTTCCAGTGGTTTTGTCATGGGATACGCATGAGAAACATGGAAAAAGGACAGCCGGCCCTCGGAGGCCCCCTCCAGAAAAGGGGCTGCAAGGGGCCCCACCCCCCCAAATAAACTGTTCGGTAGCCCAAGAGCACACGAACCAACAGCCACATCAACACTTTCCCACCCATGTTGACCCCTCCTGCAGCCTGCCCAAAGCTACAAACCACCTTCTCTGTTGGATTGGAACCGGAAAAAAGATGGACCCGCCCCCCAAAAAAGACCCCAAAGTGGGGTCCGTGGTAAAACTTAGTAAAAAAAAATTTTTAAAAATTTTTTTTGAAAAATTTTTTTTACTAAGATTTACCAAATTTTACCAAGTGTTACCCTCATCCGGTACTAAGTTTTACCAAATACCCCCCAAAGTGCGGAAAGGCGTGGTCGCCATGTTGGGACAAGCCCGTGGTAGGACACCGGGGGGCGGGGTACGGCAATCCTGCAACCCCAGGGCCCAGAACCTGTCGTCACACATACCCATCGCTGAGACAGTGGAATCTGTTGGATCGAATCCGTTAGACCTTGGCCCGTGGTAGGACAACGTGGGGAGGGGGCACCTGTGTTCTTCTACGATATGTGAGCTCAGTAGTGAGGTGACAAACAGGGATGGTGGTTACCAAGGGGGGCGGCCTGTTCGAATTCCAGACCCCCCCCCCCCTCCGGGCACTGATCAGGCCGTCAGGGGAGGACGCCATGGGCAGAAGTTGCATTCTGGATTCCCCCCCAGGGGCATGTGGATGCCCGCGGCAGTGCGGATGCCCGCAGTAGTACGGATGCCTTCTTGTCATAGCAGAAGGTTCAAAGGCGAGAGGCCAATAGGCGCCGCCACAGGCTAACAGAGCCAACCACCAAGGCCTTGTGCCACCCCCCCCCCCCCCCCCCTCCAGACCCCCCAAAGTTTTCGCAGCCAGTTGGGGTCTAGGATGTGAACAGGCCGCCCCCCTCGGTGATTAGTGCATAGCGGTGGTCAGTGACGTGCCGCTGCATGGCCCCTCCGTGTGCACGTGTTGGTGGCCGGCCCAGTGGCATCTTGGCGTCCCATTCTTCGTGACACAGAAAGGGGCCGGTAGTCTTCTGGGGCACTGATGAGCCAAATTCCTTTCTGCCTCTTGTGCACCTTTGCAATAGCCCAGAGTTCCTTCAGGGGGGGCGGGGCTGAGGACGGAGGTGTGTGGGCAGCAAAAACAGTCAAACGACCCCCACAACAACCAGCACAACCCCCAATACGCCAATTATTGGGCGCCGCTGACGCGCAAACGGCACATCCCGCCACATTCAGCACAGCCCCGGCACACCAACGACTGGGCTCCGCGAACGCGGAAACGACACCAGCAGGAGCACCGGCCGCAGCGGCCGACAGAACGCAGCGACCCGACGCAACATGCGAAGGGAAGACCAGGTGACTGTCCAGGGCCCCGTAAAGAAACAACAACCCGACAGAATGTCACACAGGGGGGGGGGGGGGTAAGTCTGCGGCAGTTGGCGGCGAGCTGGCGGCGGTTCGGCAGCACCCGACGGCGGTCGACGGCCAACCGACGCCGACGGGCCGGTAACCGCCAGCAGTTTCCGGTCGCACTCCCGGGGGCTCTGGGGACCACTGTCGGTCCGCACGCGCGTCTCAGGACGGCAAGGGGGAGCCCGCGGCCCCGCAGCTGGACTACCCCGCCCGCGTCATGACCCTCCTCCTGGACCTCCTCAACCGCTGCAGCGCCCACCCGCGGCAGTGCCGCCTGCACAGCGTCCTCGTGCTGGTCCGCGTGGTGCTGGAGGTCGTGGTCGCCCCGTGCTACGACACCCTCCACGCTGACCACAAGGCCGCGCTGCAGCGCGCGTTCGACGCGGCGCGCGCGGCGCTGCAGGCCCGCCTGCGCACCGTCGACCTCGCGCGGTACAAGCCCGCCGTCCCCGCCGACAAGCGGACGGCCCCGGACGCGGCGCAGCCCCCGCTCTTCACCCCGAAGGCGGCGGACGCGCAGGCGACGGACCGCGCCGCGACCTTCGCGGCGGCGACGGCGCCCGCGGCCGCCGCCACACCAGCCGCGGCGGCCGCCCCCGGACCCGCCCCGGGGCAACGGCCTCTGAACTCGGAGCGCGAGTCGCACGAGGTCCTCGTCGGCCTCGTCGACCAGGAGCGGTCGAAGTTCCTCAGCGCCCTGAACCTCAAGACCAACGCCCTCATCTCCGACAGCACGTGCCTCGTGGCGTGCGAGGCCCTGGGGCGGACGCGCGTGCCCGGGCCGGCCTGCCCCGCGTGGCTGAAGAATCTGGAGCTCTGGAAGCGCTGCCCCCTGACGGAGCAGGAGGACCTGCAGGTGCATTTGCACATGCTGCAGCTCATCGAGCACCTGGTGCTGACCCTCAAGGGCCGCACCGACAGCGTCTTCAACGCCCTCGCCTCCCCGAAGCCGCCGCGCGTGGGCTCCGAGCTCGACACGCGCGACCGGGCCGGCGTCAACCTCCGGTGCCGCGTCATGAGCCGGTCGCCGGGCGGATCGTTCCCCATGGACCTGGCGGGCAACATCGACACGCAGGTCCCGCGGGTGTTGCGTTGCGGCGGCGGGTTGTGCGACGGGGGCGGCGCGTGGGCTGCGGGGCTCCGGTGCAGTGCAGGCAGGGGTTGTGGTCTTGCTGTGTGTTTGCGGTGCCGTTCGAGCGCCGGTCTGCAGTGCAAGGGCCTAGAGGACACGAGTATGATATAGTATAGCCATCAAGGGACTAGAAGACCCGGGTGTGATATAGGAAAGTCGCCAAGGGCCTAGAGGACACGAGTATGATATAGAACTGCCATCAAGGGCCTAGGGCAGTTAACATAGGATTCTCTTTCATTCCTAGTCCAATTTCTTTATGAGGGCCTCTCTTGTGTACCATGTCGGAAGACTCCGACGCTTAGCAACACGAGTCTCCCGCGGTCCAAGCCAATCCTCTATGACAAGGAGAGGTGCTGCCTTAGCAGCAAACCCAGCCGGGCAAAGGATCTAGGAAGAAGCGTGGCGACACGAATATGATATAGAACAACCATCAAGGGCCCAGAGGAGACCGGTATGATTTAGAACAGCCATCGAGGGCCTAGAGGACAGAAATGTGGTCTAGAACAGCCATCAAGGGCCTAGAGGACACAAGTATGAGGGAGAACAGCCATCAAGGCCTAGAGGACACGAGTATGAGGGAGAACAGCCATCAAGGGCCTAGAGGACATGAGTATGAGGGAGAATAGCCATCAAGGGCCTAGATGACACGAGTATGAGGGAGAACAGCCATCAAGGGCCTAGAGGACACGAGTATGAGGGATAACAGCCATCAAGGGCCTAGAGGACACGAGTATGATATGGAACAGCCATCAAGGGCCTAGAGGACACGAGTATGAGGGAGAACAGCCATCAAGGGCCTAGAGGACACGAGTATGAGGGAGAACAGCCATCAAGGGCCTAGAGGACACAAGTATGATATGGAACAGCCATCAAGGGCCTAGAGGACACGAGTATGAGGGAGAACAGCCATCAAGGGCGTAGAGGACACGAGTATGAGGGAGAACAGCCATCAAGGGCCTAGAGGACACAAGTATGATATGGAACAGCCATCAAGGGCCTAGAGGACACGAGTATGAGGGAGAACAGCCATCAAGGGCCTAGAGGACACAAGTATGATATGGAACAGCCATCAAGGGCCTAGAGGACACGAGTATGAGGGAGAACAGCCATCAAGGGCGTAGAGGACACGAGTATGAGGGAGAACAGCCATCAAGGGCCTAGAGGACACAAGTATGATATGGAACAGCCATCAAGGGCCTAGAGGACATGAGTATGAGGGACAACAGCCATCAAGGGCCTAGAGGACACGAGTATGAGGGAGAACAGCCATCAAGGGCCTAGAGGACATGAGTATGAGGGAGAACATCCATCAAGGGCCTAGAGGACACAAGTATGATATGGAACAGCCATCAAGGGCCTAGAGGACACGAGTATGAGGGAGAACAGCCATCAAGGGCGTAGAGGACACGAGTATGAGGGAGAACAGCCATCAAGGGCCTAGAGGACACAAGTATGATATGGAACAGCCATCAAGGGCCTAGAGGACATGAGTATGAGGGACAACAGCCATCAAGGGCCTAGAGGACACGAGTATGAGGGAGAACAGCCATCAAGGGCCTAGAGGACATGAGTATGAGGGAGAACAGCCATCAAGGGCCTAGAGGACATGAGTATGAGGGAGAACAGCCATCAAGGGCCTAGAGGACACGAGTATGAGGGAGAACAGCCATCAAGGGCCTAGATGACACGAGTATGAGGGAGAACAGCCATCAAGGGCCTAGATGACACGAGTATGAGGGAGAACAGCCATCAAGGGCCTAGAGGACACGAGTATGAGGGAGAACAGCCATCAAGGGCCTAGAGGACACAAGTATGATATGGAACAGCCATCAAGGGCCTAGAGGACCCGAGTATGAGGGAGAACAGCCATCAAGGGCCTAGAGGACACGAGTATGAGGGAGAACAGCCATCAAGGGCCTAGAGGACACGAGTATGATATTGAACAGCCATCAAGGGCCTAGAGGACATGAGTATGAGGGAGAACAGCCATCAAGGGCCTACAGGACACGAGTATGATATGGAACAGCCATCAAGGGCCTAGAGGACATGAGTATGAGGGAGAACAGCCATCAAGGGCCTAGATGACACGGGTATGAGGGAGAACAGCCATCAAGGGCCTAGAGGACACGAGTATGAGGGAGAACAGCCATCAAGGGCCTAGAGGACACGAGTATGAGGGATAACAGCCATCAAGGGCCTAGAGGACACGAGTATGATATGGAACAGCCATCAAGGGCCTAGAGGACACGAGTATGAGGGAGAACATCCATCAAGGGCCTAGAGGACACGAGTATGAGGGAGAACAGCCATCAAGGGCCTAGAGGACACAAGTATGATATGGAACAGCCAACAAGGGCCTAGAGGACATGAGTATGAGGGAGAACAACCATCAAGGGCGTAGAGGACACGAGTATGATATGGAACAGCCATCAAGGGCCTAGAGGACATGAGTATGAGGGAGAACAGCCATCAAGGGCCTAGAGGACACGAGTATGAGGGAGAACAGCCATCAAGGGCCTAGAGGACACGAGTATGAGGGAGAACAGCCATCAAGGGCCTAGAGGACACAAGTATGATATGGAACAGCCATCAAGGGCCTAGAGGACACGAGTATGAGGGAGAACAGCCATCAAGGGCCTAGAGGACACGAGTATGATATGGAACAGCCATCAAGGGCCTAGAGGACATGAGTATGAGGGAGAACAGCCATCAAGGGCCTAGAGGACACGAGTATGAGGGAGAACAGCCATCAAGGGCCTAGAGGACACGAGTATGATATTGAACAGCCATCAAGGGCCTAGAGGACATGAGTATGAGGGGAACAGCCATCAAGGGCCTACAGGACACGAGTATGATATGGAACAGCCATCAAGGGCCTAGAGGACATGAGTATGAGGGAGAACAGCCATCAAGGGCCTAGATGACACGGGTATGAGGGAGAACAGCCATCAAGGGCCTAGAGGACACGAGTATGAGGGAGAACAGCCATCAAGGGCCTAGAGGACACGAGTATGAGGGAGAACAGCCATCAAGGGCCTAGAGGACACGAGTATGATATAGAACAGCCAACAAGGGCCTAGAGGACACGAGTATGAGGGAGAACAGCCATCAAGGGCCTAGAGGACACAAGTATGATATGGAACAGCCATCAAGGGCCTAGATGACACGAGTATGATATGGAACAACCATCAAGGGCCTAGAGGACACGAGTATGAGGGAGAACAGCCATCAAGGGCCTAGAGGACACAAGTATGATATGGAACAGCCAACAAGGGCCTAGAGGACATGAGTATGAGGGAGAACAACCATCAAGGGCCTAGAGGACACGAGTATGATATGGAACAGCCATCAAGGGCCTAGAGGACATGAGTATGAGGGAGAACAGCCATCAAGGGCCTAGAGGACACGAGTATGAGGGAGAACAGCCATCAAGGGCCTAGAGGACACGAGTATGAGGGAGAACAGCCATCAAGGGCCTAGAGGACACAAGTATGATATGGAACAGCCATCAAGGGCCTAGAGGACACGAGTATGAGGGAGAACAGCCATCAAGGGCCTAGAGGACACGAGTATGATATGGAACAGCCATCAAGGGCCTAGAGGACATGAGTATGAGGGAGAACAGCCATCAAGGGCCTAGAGGACACGAGTATGAGGGGGAACAGCCATCAAGGGCCTAGAGGACACGAGTATGAGGGAGAACAGCCATCAAGGGCCTAGAGGACACGAGTATGAGGGAGAACAGCCATCAAGGGCCTAGATGACACAAGTATGATATGGAACACCCATCAAGGGCCTAGATGACACGAGTATGAGGGAGAACAGCCATCAAGGGCCTAGAGGACACGAGTATGAGGGAGAACACCCATCAAGGGCGTAGAGGACACGAGTATGATATGGAACAGCCATCAAGGGCCTAGAGGACCCGAGTATGAGGGAGAACAGCCATCAAGGGCCTAGAGGACACGAGTATGAGGGAGAACAGCCATCAAGGGCCTAGAGGACACAAGTATGATATGGAACAGCCATCAAGGGCCTAGAGGACATGAGTATGAGGGACAACAGCCATCAAGGGCCTAGAGGACATGAGTATGAGGGAGAACAGCCATCAAGGGCCTAGAGGACACGAGTATGAGGGAGAACAGCCATCAAGGGCCTAGAGGACACAAGTATGATATGGAACAGCCAACAAGGGCCTAGAGGACATGAGTATGAGGGAGAACAGCCATCAAGGGCCTAGAGGACACAAGTATGATATGGAACAGCCATCAA
Organism: Eutreptiella sp. 'Long Island Sound 2002'; assembly: GCA_964036045.1. Taxonomy (NCBI): domain Eukaryota; phylum Euglenozoa; class Euglenophyceae; order Eutreptiales; family Eutreptiaceae; genus Eutreptiella; species Eutreptiella sp. 'Long Island Sound 2002'. Next base: position 8,697,571 of record OZ038404.1, on the reverse strand, counting down.
GGGCCTAGAGGACACGAGTATGAGGGAGAACAGCCATCAAGGGCCTAGAGGACACAAGTATGATATGGAACAGCCAACAAGGGCCTAGAGGACATGAGTATGAGGGAGAACAGCCATCAAGGGCCTAGAGGACATGAGTATGAGGGAGAACAGCCATCAAGGGCCTAGAGGACATGAGTATGAGGGAGAACAGCCATCAAGGGCCTAGAGGACACGGGTATGAGGGAGAACAGCCATCAAGGGCCTAGAGGACATGAGTATGAGGGAGAACAGCCATCAAGGGCGTAGAGGACACGAGTATGAGGGAGAACAGCCATCAAGGGCCTAGAGGACACGGGTATGAGGGAGAACAGCCATCAAGGGCCTAGAGGACACAAGTATGATATGGAACAGCCATCAAGGGCCTAGAGGACACGAGTATGAGGGAGAACAGCCATCAAGGGCCTGTTGTAGTGGTGAGGAAGGGCTGGGTTAAGGTCAGAATCACTGAGATGGTGTTGACCATCGACGTTGTATAACCCTCTTTAGTGTCGAGGCTGGACCCATCAAGTTTGGCAGGCGGAGGAGGCTCCACACACACGCACGCATACCCCGTGCGTCTCGTACTGTGGCGTCTCGCGCAGCACCGGCAGAGGGGTGGATGGGACGGCTCTGGCTGCAGTACCTGCGGGCAGGGCAAGCTATTTGGCTGGGGCCCGGCTTAGGCAACCCAAGGGGCTCCCTTCCATCCACCGCCGCGCCGCAGGGCACGTGGCTGTACCCGTTCATCGAGGGGGACTACCTCGTGCTCGTCGAGCCCTCGCCCACGGTCATGAACCGCGCCACCGTGCGCTTCGTCGTCGCGCTGTTCTACTGCGAGATGGAGCCGGACACCACGTACCCCACGCGGTTCTGGCTGCTGGCGCGCACCACCGCGTGGGTCCCCACGCAGATCCTCTTCCTGATCTTCCCGTCGGCCGAGCTCGCGGCGGCGATGCAGACCGACCTCGCGAAGGCCAAGTCCGCCGTCTGGGGCCGCAAGATGCGCGCCGTCTGGCAGCTGCTGGGGCTGTACCCCGGGGCCGAGGGGGCGTGACGTGTGGGGGGGGGGGGCGCACGCTGTCAGCTGCGGGGGGGGGCAGGCCTCTGGAGGGAGAGGGAGGGTTGGGTGGTCAGTGCCTGTGGAACCGGTTGGCCACGGTTGGAAAAGCGGTTGAGGAGGGGGAGGCAACGGTTACAAAACCGCTGCAGCCGCCGTTAGAGTTGGCAGGACGCGGGGCTAGCAGTTGCCGTTGAGGGCTGCATGCGGGATTGACGGTGATTGGGTCTGCAGATGCGTGAGAAGTGCTGGTGAGCGGATGAGTGCAACGGGCACGTGTTCCAGTTGCGGTTTTTGCTGCTCATGAAGAGGCTCTGCGGTTGTAGTGAGCAGTTGGCCCTGAGGTGCGAACAAAATACTCGCACTGGAAGTGTGGGTAACACGTCCGGTTGAAGGGGTCCAACGGAGAGCATCGCACGTGGGTTTGGTCTGCACTCCTTTTTGGAATGCCTTCGGAGGAGCCTTTTCAGCTTCTGTGATAACATGTTTCGGCACTGCATCGTTGACCTCCTGTGGAAGTCGCTGCAACTCTTTTTCGGATTTTTTTTCAATTTTTTTTTAATTTTTTGGAAATTTTTGTTTCAGTTTTTAGGTTTTGGTTTTTAGGATAACGTTCGGCCATAGGAAATCGACAGGAAATCGAACAGAGGCGCAGAGAACGGGGTATTTTCCATGTTTGCCCGAAGAGGGGCGGCTCCGTCCCCACCCTTTGGGGGGTGGGCATCCCGTGCCCGAGCCACGCCCGAGTCGGGCGGCCATTGCAGCGCGTCTGGTGCCTCCTCAGCCCCCCCCCCCCCCCACTGCTCACGTCGACCCTGTCGAGGCTGTGGTGACCCAGGCCCCCGGGTTCGATGCGACGGGCTCTTGATCGCGCCCTCCGTGCGCTGCCAACGCACCGCGACGCATTGGCGGTGCCCCTGGCCGAGAATGGGGGGGGTCCTGCGGGAGCAGCTGCGACGTTTGTGCCCATCGCTGGGCATCTGAGCAGGAAGAGTGATTGTTTTCCGTGTGGGGGTCGTGCGGCACGTGCCTGTGAAACGGTTGACGACGGTTGGGAAAGCGGTTGGGGGGGCAGGATGCGGCGGTTACAAAACCGTTGTAGCTGCAGTTGGAGTTGGAATGGTGCGTTGGGCGCGTAACTGACAGTTGTTGTTGTTGTTGTTGTTGTTGTTGTTGTTGTTGTTGTTGTTGTTGTTGTTGTTGTTGTTGTTGTTGTTGTTGTTGTTGTTGTTGTTGTTGTTGTTGTTGTTGTTGTTGTTGTTGTTGTTGTTGTTGTTGTTGTTGTTGTTGTTGTTGTTGTTGTTGTTGTTGTTGTTGTTGTTGTTGTTGTTGTTGTTGTTGTTGTTGTTGTTGTTGTTGTTGTTGTTGTTGTTGTTGTTGTTGTTGTTGTTGTTGTTGTTGTTGTTGTTGTAGCGGTGTAGCGGTGTAGCGGTGATGGGCCTGTTATGCGGGCGGCTTCGCGTCCCCCCCTAGGATCACACAGCAGGGCAGGCTGGATGGCATATGCCGCCACCAGCACACAGGTGCACACGGCACAACATAGCTACACCGTGACACCACCATCTGTGGTACTCAGTCCCACAGAATAAAACGGGGTCCCAGCCCCACTGAATAAAAGGGGGCCAGCCCCACAGAGTAAAGGGGGACCCTGCCCCACTGATTGAAAGGGGACCCAGCCCCATAGAGTAGGAGGGGACCCAGCCCCATTGCTTGACAGGGGACCCAGCCCCACACTGTAAAAGGGGACCCAGCCCCTGAGATCTGGATCAGCAGTGGGACAGAACCACACATGCTGTGCGCCGTAGAAGGCGGACGGGTGCTCCAGGGAGCCAGGTATCTGCAATAGATCCTCCCGCCAGTCGATTGCAAGGGGACCCAGCCCCACACAGTAAAAGGGGATCCAACCCCACTGATTGACAGGGGACCCAGCCCCATTGCTTGAAAGGGGACCCAGCCTCCGAGATCTGGATCAGCAGTGGGACAGAACCACACATGCTGTGCGCCGTAGAAGGCGGACGGGTGCTCCAGGGAGCCAGGTATCTGCAATAGATCCTCCCGCCATTCGATTGCAAGGGGACCCAGCCCCACACAGTAAGAGGGGATCCAGCCCGATACAATGAAGGGGGACCCAGCCCCATTGATTGAAAGGGGACCCAGCCCCATTGATTGAAAGGGGACCCAGCCCCATATAATGAAAGGGGACCCAGCCCCATTGATTGAAAGGGGACCCAGCCCCATTGATTGAAAGGGGACCCAGCCCCATTGATTGAAGGGGACCCAGCCCCATACAATGAAAGGGAACCCAGCCCCATTGATTGGACGGGGACCCAGCCCCATATAATGAAAGGGGACCCAGCCCCATTGATTGATAGGGGACCCAGCCCCATATAATGAAAGGGGACCCAGCCCCATTGGTTGAAAGGGGACCCAGCCCCATTCATTGAAAGGGGACCTAGCCCCATTGATTGAAAGGGGACCCAGCCCCATTGATTGAAAGGGGACCCAGCCCCATAGATTGAAAGGGGACCCAGCCCCATTGATTGAAAGGGGACCCAGCCCCATATAATGAAAGGGGACCCAGCCCCATTGATTGAAAGGGGACTCAGCCCCTCATAGCATACCTCCACAGGGCCCAGCGCAAGTATACTTCCATAGGGGACCCCAGCCCCATAACACCAGATATCTGGGGGCCCAGCCCCTCATGCTTCGACTGTGGATTGCCCTACCAGCAGGCAGGGGCCTGCTGTGTGCCTAGGCGAGGTTGTTGTTGTTGTTGTTGTTGTTGTTGTTGTTGTTGTTGTTGTTGTTGTTGTTGTTGTTGTTGTTGTTGTTGTTGTTGTTGTAGCGGTGTAGCGGTGTAGCGGTGATGGGCCTGTTATGCGCGCGGCATCGCGTCCCCCCCTAGGATCACACAGCAGGGCAGGCTGGATGGCATATGCCGCCACCAGCACACAGGTGCACACGGCACAGCATAACTACACCGTGACACCACCATCTGTGGTACTCAGTCCCACAGAATAAAACGGGGTCCCAGCCCCACTGAATAAAAGGGGGCCAGCCCCACAGAGTAAAAGGGGACCTTGCCCCACTGATTGAAAGGGGACCCAGCCCCATAGAGTAGGAGGGGACCCAGCCCCATTGATTGAAGGGGACCCAGCCCCATACAATGAAAGGGAACCCAGCCCCATTGATTGGACGGGGACCCAGCCCCATATAATGAAAGGGGACCCAGCCCCATTGATTGATAGGGGACCCAGCCCCATATAATGAAAGGGGACCCAGCCCCATTGGTTGAAAGGGGACCCAGCCCCATTCATTGAAAGGGGACCTAGCCCCATTGATTGAAAGGGGACCCAGCCCCATTGTTTGAAAGGGGACCCAGCCCCATAGATTGAAAGGGGACCCAGCCCCATTGATTGAAAGGGGACCCAGCCCCATATAATGAAAGGGGACCCAGCCCCATTGATTGAAAGGGGACTCAGCCCCTCATAGCATACCTCCACAGGGCCCAGCGCAAGTATACTTCCATAGGGGACCCCAGCCCCATAACACCAGATATCTGGGGGCCCAGCCCCTCATGCTTCGACTGTGGATTGCCCTACCAGCAGGCAGGGGCCTGCTGTGTGCCTAGGCGAGGTTGTTGTTGTTGTTGTTGTTGTTGTTGTTGTTGTTGTTGTTGTTGTTGTTGTTGTTGTTGTTGTTGTTGTTGTTGTTGTTGTTGTTGTAGCGGTGTAGCGGTGTAGCGGTGATGGGCCTGTTATGCGCGCGGCATCGCGTCCCCCCCTAGGATCACACAGCAGGGCAGGCTGGATGGCATATGCCGCCACCAGCACACAGGTGCACACGGCACAGCATAACTACACCGTGACACCACCATCTGCGGTACTCAGTCCCACAGAATAAAACGGGGTCCCAGCCCCACTGAATAAAAGGGGGCCAGCCCCACAGAGTAAAAGGGGACCTTGCCCCACTGATTGAAAGGGGACCCAGCCCCATAGAGTAGGAGGGGACCCAGCCCCATTGCTTGATAGGGGACCCAGCCCCACACTGTAAAAGGGGACCCAGCCCCTGAGATCTGGATCAGCAGTGGGACAGAACCACACATGCTGTGCGCCGTAGAAGGCGGACGGGTGCTCCAGGGAGCCAGGTATCTGCAATAGATCCTCCCGCCAGTCGATTGCAAGGGGACCCAGCCCCATAGAGTAGGAGGGGATCCAACCGCACTGATTGAGAGGGGACCCAGCCCCTAAGATCTGGATCAGCAGTGGGACAGAACCACACATGCTGTGCGCCGTAGAAGGCGGACGGGTGCTCCAGGGAGCCAGGTATCTGCAATAGATCCTCCCGCCATTCGATTGCAAGGGGACCCAGCCCCACACAGTAAGAGGGGATCCAGCCCGATATAATGAAGGGGGACCCAGCCCCATTGATTGATAGGGGACCCAGCCCCATATACTGAAAGGGGACCCAGCCCCATATAATGAAAGGGGACCCAGCCCCATTGATTGAAAGGGGACCCAGCCCCATATAATGAAAGGGGACCCAGCCCCATTGATTGATAGGGGACCCAGCCCCATATACTGAAAGGGGACCCAGCCCCATTGATTGAAAGAGGACCCAGCCCCATTGATTGAAGGGGACCCAGCCCCATATAATGAAAGGGGACCCAGCCCCATTGATTGGACGGGGACCCAGCCCCATATAATGAAAGGGGACCCAGCCCCATTGATTGATAGGGGACCCAGCCCCATATAATGAAAGGGGACCCAGCCCCATTGATTGATAGGGGACCCAGCCCCATTGATTGAAAGGGAACCCCGCCCCATTGATTGAAAGGGAACCCAGCCCCACTGATTGATAGGGGACCCAGCCCCATATAATGAAAGGGGACCCAGCCCCATTGATTGATAGGGGACCCAGCCCCATTGATTGAAAGGGGACCCAGCCCCATTGATTGAAGGGGACCCAGCCCCATATAATGAAAGGGGACCCAGCCCCATTGATTGGACGGGGACCCAGCCCCATATAATGAAAGGGGACCCAGCCCCATTGATTGATAGGGGACCCAGCCCCATATAATGAAAGGGGACCCAGCCCCATTGGTTGAAAGGGGACCCAGCCCCATTGATTGAAAGGGGACCCAGCCCCATTGATTGAAAGGGGACCCAGCCCCGTATAATGAAAGGGGACCCAGCCCCATAGATTGAAAGGGGACCCAGCCCCATTGATTGAAAGGGGACCCAGCCCCATATAATGAAAGTGGACCCAGCCCCATTGATTGAAAGGGGACTCAGCCCCTCATTGCATACCTCCACAGGGCACAGCCCAAGTATACTTCCATAGGGGACCCCAGCCCCATAACACCAGATATCTGGGGGCCCAGCCCCTCATGCTTCGACTGTGGATTGCCCTACCAGCAGGCAGGGGCCTGCTGTGTGCCTAGGCGAGGAGGTTGTTGTTGTTGTTGTTGTTGTTGTTGTTGTTGTTGTTATTGTTGTTGTTGTTGTTGTTGTTGTTGTTGTTGTTGTTGTTGTTGTTGTTGTTGTTGTTGTTGTTGTTGTTGTTGTTGTTGTTGTTGTTGTTGTTGTTGTTGTTGTTGTTGTTGTTGTTGTTGTTGTTGTTGTTGTTGTTGTTGTTGTTGTTGTTGTTGTTGTTATTTTTGTTGTTGTTGTTGTTGTTGTTGTTGTTGTTGTTGTTGTTGTTGTTGTTGTTGTTGTTGTTGTTGTTGTTGTTGTTGTTGTTGTTGTTGTTGTTGTTGTTGTTGTTGTTGTTGTTGTTGTTGTTGTTGTTGTTGTTGTAGCGGTGTAGCGGTGTAGCGGTGATGGGCCTATTGTGCGCGCGGCGTCGCGTCCCCCCTTAGGATCACACAGCAGTGGATGCTAGAAGAACTACTATTTTTGCTACCCTTGGGTCTTCTAGCAGTGGATGTACACAGCACAGCACCGCTTTGCCGTGACACCGACCTTCAACCCCTCTTCATTCTTTGGGATCATTGTGGGCAGTGCTCTCACGCACTCAGCACTCTGCATTTCTCCGCCTGTGGTCTATGGTGTTGCATATTTCTATTTGTTTTGGTGGTACTCTTTCACTTTCATCTGTCGGGTACTTGTGGCAGTGGTGACAGTGGTCCAGACACTGTCTCGGGCCAGATGCACATCAAAGTATCTCATGCTACACAGCAACAAACACATGCCAGTAATTGCGGCAGAATGGCGGCGCCGGTCACGACACTTGCTGCTTCAACATCTGATTGATTCCCCACATGGATGTGTATGTGTCTCGAGTTTGCCGCTGCAGACCGGAATCAGCGACACGCAGGGCCACAATAATGGTCACTGCTGCTGCGGGTGTAGCCTGTCGTGATGACTAGCATATTGTTACAGAACCTGGGCATGTACAGTGACATGGGTCACTGCAGGTTGGGGTGTTCTGTAGGTTTTCATCACGATATATTAATTGGAAAACACAGCAGGAGAAAGAATATGTAAAACTGATATATGCGGATCGCACAGAGAGTCGCACACTGCTGCTCTCCCGTGTCACTGTGATGTTGGTGTCATCACCGTTTATATTTTCCTGCTGGCTCTCTGAGTACTCTCCATCGGCACTGTCGCTTGTCACCTCGATACGGCCCGCCTCCATAGCCGCCCGTATTGCCTTTTCCGCTCTGGTTACCTCCATATCCGCGCTTGTTTCCTCCGCCGAACTCGTGACGTCGCTGATCTCGGTACTCATGGCCTGCCCGGCTGTCTCTGGCGTCGTGATACTCCAGTCTTCCTCCTGGACTCCCATCGTGCAGCAGACCCGACCTGTCGCGACCTGTGTACAGCAAACTACACAAACCACTGAGCAAGCAGCGTACGCCATTGAGGGACGATGCGCGGGTGTCTGCACGTTGTTGTGGACACTGTGACGCCATACGCAGTGTTATCAATGCGCACAATGCAGTGTCGACCCCGCAGTGGGGGGCGGTGACCCGGTGGCTGCCACAGCGCAATATGTACGTCTCGGCTGCACATGTCCAACCCAAGCCCTTGCCAGCCACTGCCAGCTCCACCGATCTTAACGTCCGTCTCTCGCACAGGGCCAAGCTGTGACGGCTAGGCATGCACTGTTGCACTCTGGCACATACACCGGCACACGGCACATATTGGGGATCATGGACAGAAGGGCAGCTACAAGGGTGCAGGGGACACTCAGAAAGACAGAGGCAGGATGGGGGTACAGCCGCGGGTCCCACTGAAGATGCGCCACTGTGCTGCGCTTTGGCGGTATACTGCTCACGCCTCGCAGGAGGGCTGCAACGTCAGGCGCTTCCTCGCTGATCAACTGAGCCATAGCTGACGTGACCTCCGCACACAGAGCGGCCGCGGGGTCTAGCGCCACTTGCAGCAGGCTGTGGGCATCTGCATTGGGCGTCATCCCCATCATGAGGGGCCACAGAGCAATGGTGGGAGGAGCAGACGCCATGAAACTGGCCAGCACACAGTGGTGTCCTGCGAGTACTAGGATGTCTCCTCGGGGTGTCAGAATTTGCAGTCCACTCCAAGTCCTATACACATACACGCCATCACGCTGCACTCGCTGAAGGAAACTTGCCAGCACACGAAGTATCCCATGCAGCATGATCTTGGCCTGTGGGCAGTCTCGGAGAGAGTGGCAGAGCCTGTGGACATATTCCTGCCCACAACAGCTGCATACTCCTGCGTCGTGGTCGTCGTGTACCAGGGGTGACCAGTCCCAGTACTGTGCTTTCAACTGCACATGTCCACTGACGTGTGGGTGCAGGGCACTGTGTGACCCCCATAGGTCTGTGAGCGGCGCTGGGACAGTCCAGTGGTCCCAGAATTGAAAGGGTAGTACTTTTTCCTCCGTGCGGCGGCGGTCGTACAAAGTCCAGCTGAACTCCGCGCGTACTGCCCGTTTGAGGTCCGCAATGACACCTTGCGGTCCTTCTATGACTGGCGTGGGCTGGCTACCATGGCACCATGTCGATGGAATTCTCCATGTCGATGCGTTGTCGCCTTTCCACGCTGCCTTTGACTCTGCATCCGCTTCTTTGTTTAAAGCGGAGAGTAAGCCTCGCGTCTTGGTGTCATGTTCTGCTGGACATCAGCCACATCGAAAAGGACAGCGCTCATACAGCAGCTCCAGGGACGCAGCAATCTAAGTTCGCGGCTGCCAGTGCTGCGCCTGCAGGTTTCGAGCATTGCAGGGGACAGCCGCGGACTGATTGTCGCACCACGGCCATATCATGACACCTTCTTCTTGCACAGATCTCACTGTGGTGTGGAGACTTTCAGCTACAGCAGTGGCCTCCATATCCATTGTGCTGGAGTACTGGGCTCTGATTTGCGCCCTCCATCGTCTCAGAATGACTCCTTCAATCGTGGCCAGCACCGCCCCAAGGCCCCACGTGCACTGGTCACGGGAAGTGTTGCAGTCTGCCACTAGTAGCAGGATAGGCACTGCCGTCTGAAATCTGAGTGGCGTTGGCGCCCAAGTGCCTCCGTTGCCTCGATATAGCCTGAATGTCCACTGACGCGTTGTGCACCATGTTGCAAAGACCCCAAAGTCGCTGACATTCCACTTGGCCACGGTCTCTGGAGTGGCCCCGCTGAAGGCCCGCTGTAACTCTCGTTGACAGGCTTCTCGCGCCAAGCGATTTGGAGAGTGTGCAACCTTGCATAATTCCATCACAGCAGACCTCCACAGTTTGTCTCCTGGCTTCGGGACAGCCAACCTTCCTTTGTTTGCAGCGCCAAATGCGAATGATCGTGGCGTTCTGCGGGGAAGGCGAAGGGCAAGCCTGCCTGCACCAGCTACTGTGGACGTCACCTGGGACACTGGCCCTCGTCGTTTCGTCTCCGCAATGCAGTCACTGGGCCAGTCAACTTGTCGCGTGTAGACCCAGCGCACTGTGATCATGCCGTCCAGAATAACCCTCAAGAGGCTCACGGATGTTGCGTGTTGGGCCATCCTGGACATCACCTTTCGTGAGGCCTTTCGTGCTTCGCGCTCATCATCTGTCGGGCTGGCAGCAAGCTGCACATTGCCTCCCACCATTTTTACATACTCCTGTGGCCCAGCACTGTTGATGTCTTGATTCTCCACCCGGATGTGGCTGGGCTCTTGGGCAGCACCTTGCTTTGATGGTCTTTGGGCCACGAGGCCAAATTTATCAGGGTTGCACTGGCCGTCCAGCCGGCCAATTTCTGTCACACATACATCCACATTAGCCTGCATGGTGTGATGTGTCGGTGCTGCTACAATGACATCGTCCACGACCATCAGTGCCGCTATCTTGTGTTGCCCGGATATTGTTTCCAGCGGCACCTGTTGACATTGCGCGTTCAGGGCTGTCACCAGGAGGGCCGTGTAGAAAACGTACCAGAACGGATCTAGGCCGCCACCCTGGATCAGCCCACTGGCCATGCTGTACGCAGCAGTGAGGCCTTGGACGGTCACTACATACGCAAGCAGCCGGCTGTACAGTTTGCGGGACTGCTGACACGCCCAGTACCACAGGGCGTCATGCGACGCTTGGCGACTCAGGGCTGACAGATCTGTTTGCCCGTAGGCATTGCTATGATCGAGCTTGAGGAGATACAGCCGTCACTTGGCTCTCACATGCTGTATCTGGAGAATGTACAGCACCCTGCGCAGATGGGACGGGCTGAGGCCTTTGACCACTGCATACTGCGCATCTCCGAAGACCTCTGGCGTTAGCACACGCTGGCCTCGCCTGAAGTGGAACCGCTGACGGTGGCGCAGTACTCCCGACTCTATGATAATGGGTCTGGTGGCTTTGTTCAAGATGACGCCTTGCTTTTTTACGACAGGCAGGTGCGGCCCACTCAGTACATCATCGGGCAGCTGGTCCAGGTCGCACACAAGCATTGCAGCGAGATGTGATAGGGCCCACATCCCCATGTGTCCTGCAAGCACCGGCGCATACCAGTCCATCGTTGCTGTCGCTGATGTCTGGTCCGTCGTCGACTGGATGACTTCGCCTATCTTGGCTAGATATCCAACTCCTTGTTTAATGTGGCCCCCGGACTCTCTGATGACTTGCAGCCTACAGGCTTGCTGTATTTTGGTGTGTGCAGTGGTCCCCCACGTGGTCGTACCTATGTGCCTGTCTACCCATGTAGCAGGTACCGGGTTGGGCACTGGCGGGTGTCGCAGGGATGCTTCATGCCGAACCGCGTCCTTCAACTCTGCACCGCTCACAACTCGTTGTGTGCGCGAGTCCCAGATCCGACTGATGGCTGAAAATGGGACTGTCCTCTTCAGCCTCAGAATTGTGGCTGCTTCTGTGGTCAGGCTGGCCTGCATCAGAATGTTGCGCTCCTTCACCATTGCATACCAGGCGCGCTCTCGTTTTGTCTTGTCCCATGCTGCTTGATTGTGGCTGGGCGGTTGCTGCGGATGGCGCTCGGCCTCTTGCATTATGGTTTGGGCTCGAGCCATGTCCGCTGCTTCCTGCCCTTGACGCCTGTGCTCCTCTACAGCCCCCATGGCATCTTGATACCTGGCCAGCCAGTCCTCTGTGCCACCGTCATATTGACTCAGGGCCTCCAACATGTCTCCAAAGGCTCTCCGATCACCTTGATCCCATGCTCCTATACTCACTGGACGATACGATGCACTGCTGCCGCCCCACGCTGTGACGCTGAAGCTCAGGGCCAATACCACTAGCAAATGGATTGCAACGAGGCCGTCGTCATACGCAATTCTGGCGACCGTTGTTCGGGCAGTTGTGACAGCGGCCCAGTCTTTGTGGGGTCGCTTTTCTGCACCTGTGCACACTGGAGTCACTCCTGCAGCAGACAGCGCGATCATGGACGGCAAATGAGACGGTACGTGTTTGTTCCAGTCACCGAGGTATATTTCGAACGCCGGAGGCTCCACTGCCCGCAGTTCTGCTATGGTGTGTAGCACTTGGCGGTACTGTTCTCCCCGACTGCGATGGGGCATGTGCAGGACATATATCCGGCAGCACTGCCCATGGACAGCCAGGGTGACAACAAATAAATGTCGTGAGTCGTGTATTAGCATAGCATGCGCACCGGTCTGCTTTCGCATGAGAAGGATCATCCCTTGGCCGGCACTGCTATGGCGGGATTTTCTGCGCATATACCCAGGTACTTGCTGTTCATATGCCTTCTCCGCCCAAACTTCACAGCCAGCAGCCAGCGTGATACTGGCAGACAGAATTTTACCTGTGAGAATCTGCCACTTGTCTTCAGTGAGGCTCTGCGCATTGACGAACATGGCGGAGAGACGCACTGTCTTGGCTGCACCCAGGGATGGCACCAGACGTTGTCCTTGCCAGGGGCCGGAACTGTGGTGTGACGGCCTTGAGCTGACTGGGCCATGTTCTGGCATCACCACTAACATGCTGCCGTGCAGCGCTTGAGTCACAGTGCAGATGCAGCGACATTGGCTCATGTCCAGCGCACTTACCGGCAGCTCCCACAGGGCTGTCCACTCCTGGCACCACTGCTGCACATATTCTTCTGATGTGGACAGATCAGCCGGCTCCAGCTGCACACACCTCCATCTGGGCGTCGCCACAGTTGACGCACAGTAACATACAGCATGGTGCGTAGGAACTCTTCGCATGTCATCGTCCACTGCAGCGGCTCAGGCACCTTATCTGGCAGCGGGTACGCCAGGATGCCAGTGTGCTGGAAGAGGGTGGCTCCTGTCTTCAACACAAATCTGGTGGCTCCACAACGCAGCTCACCTGATCGAACAGACCTCGGGGTCAACGACTCAGTCGCATGGGACACCCATACTACAGTGCGTTGGCCGCAACAGTCCGCTTCTCCAGGTTTGGACGCTGTGGGGGGGCCTGCTACGGTTATGCCACACTGCCACTCCACACCAAGCAGGGTTGCGGCATCATTGTATGTATGCCACGTCGGGTGTTTGCTGGTCACGTGTCGTTGCACTGACGCTTGGCTGTGATGCGGGACAACGCGGTCCAGGCCTGTTGCGGCTCGGGTATGACCTCGGAATGTGTGCACAAGCTTGTGACGGGGCACGTCGTCGGATACTTCAGCGGTGCATGGAATCGCATGAGTGACCGTAAATTGTTGCCGGTTGCGGCGCGGCTGCATACTTCTCTCCCAGCGGCAAGTGGTCTCTGACGGAACCCAGATGCCGTCATGAAGAATCGCCTCCGCAATGGCAGCATGCGTTTCAGTGGGACCCGCGGTGTCATGGGATGTCAGTTGCACTGGGGCTCCTGGGGAGTCGGCAGTGCCTGGGCCCCACAGAGACAGAAGAGGCCGAGATGGACAGTAGGGCCACACTGATGAGACGCACATCGCTGGAGGCACACCTGTTGTTGCATAGTGTGACACATCAATTTCACGTGCTCGACCTCGCGGGCGCGCTGACGGGGGTCCTTGTTGGCGCACTTGCAGCAGGACCGCCATGTCGTGTCGTCGTTTCAGGCGGACGTCAACTCGAGAGCGGCGGAGCGTTTTCCGGTTCCAATCTTTTCCGTCCATTATTTCATCTATGGACGGAGCATCAGCAATGAGGAACAGTTGCGACGTCATGCGGTCAGCCTTGCACATCCGCTGGATGATGTCAAAGAGCTCGTCGCCATTATGACTGCGGAATGAATCATCGAGATCTTTCAAGATTTTGCGGGGTTCACCCCCGGTGAACCCTGAGGTCTCTAGAATTGCCAGGCGGTGTGAGGCTTTAGACACCGCTGCATATGCCGGTTTCTTGCCGCCACCTTCCACGTCGTCCTCATCATCGTCCTCATCTCTCGCTCGCATGGCTTTGACTATCTCCTTCACCGCTGCGACGGACAGTCCACCCGCTGAACTCGGCGAAGCGTCAGCTTGTTGCATCTCGTGCCTGACGATCGCTCGCAGGTCATCCTGAGGCGACTTGTCTCCACTCGCATCTCCGTGTTCTGCACGCAATTCATCCACGATTTTGCGAATTTCCGTGCGACGTGCCAACGCTGCATTGGACACACGGTCCTGGGGCAGAAACGAGTCGGCAGAGCTGGCGCGCGTCGGGAAAATCATGTCTGCATAGACCAAGTATGCTGTGTTCCAGCCAGACCCACGGGAGAGCATTGCGAGGCTTTGGCGCGAGAGTTCACCCAGAAGACGTTGGCCAGCTCCTGCTGCTTCCAGCACGACGGACGCTGCCAGCACTATTTTGTCGCATGCTGACATCTGGCCTCCCGAGTCAAGGTCTTCAGGCTGGATCCCAAATAGTTGCGCAGTTGCTTCTAGCGTCGCACGCGGCAGAGTGGCCAGCGCCTTCTCATAGGACATGACGCATATGTCGGGGTCGTGCTGAGCAATCAGCGCACACTCAGCGCCTGGAATGGCAGAGTCAGCGGGGAGCGCCATCGCCAGCAGACGAGATTGGGGTGACGTCTCTTGCGCAAAGTCGTCCAGGGGGACTGAGTGCTTTGCATCATCATGGTCGACCCAGGTGACTACGGCTGCCCCATCAACTTCAGCGACTTCCTTGAAGCTGGCGAAATGCGTGACTTTGATCTTCGGGAGACGCGAGGGGGATTCATTCGGCATGTTGCGTCACTTGCTGCAGAGCGCAGTGCAGAGATGTGTCAGAGAACAGCTCCAGCAGTGGGTCAGAGCCATGCATGCTGCGCGCCATGGAAGGCGGACGGGGGCCCCAGGGGGCTAGGTATCTGCAGTAGATCCTCCCGTCAAGGTCGTCACTCGGTGCGCCGTGAAAGGCAGACGGGGGCCCCAGGGGGCTAGGTATCTGCAGTAGATCCTCCCGTCAATTTCGTCACTCTGATGGCGCTTCTGGCAACGTTGTATCTGCAGCTGATCTGCTCAAGCGCCACTTGTTTTAACAATGTCGTCTCGATGTTGCAGTGGCAGCTTGCACAACAGTGGGACGCCTGTGACAAACTCCTGTACAGCAGCAACCTTTCACTCTCGCCCTTTGGAGTGTGTTTCTTGCCTACTTTCTCGCACAGCACAGTTCATCGCAGGTTATCCTCGCTTATTTCTGCCTACGCATGTGTGATGACACCACCATGGACCACTCGTGACGGTACTGCACCCGGACTCATCTATTTGCAGGCACTATCTGAGACAGGGCAATATCTCCGTTATCTCAACACGTCACAGGGTATTGATACCATGGAACCTTGGTTTTCACATTGTGGTTCACCCCGCAGAGCACATCACATGCAAGCACAGATACAGCCTGTTATCTCGCCAGTTGTTGATTCTGCTCGCCACCTTGGCCGCTGTATGTCAATGCTTCAGTAGTTCAAAGCCAAGGGGCTGGGATTTCGACGTGTCACCCATTTAACAGCGATCAGGTTGATTTGCCTGGGCTGTGCTCAATTCTGTCAGTGCGTTCCAGGCAACATTTGAACACAGAGATGACACATGTTGAGATGGCTTCTGCGAGGCACTGCACATGCAGGGCGCGGTTCAAACCTGTGACGTCACAAGCAGGTGAGTCTGTCAGCTGCATTGGCCGCTGAGTGTTTGTGGAGGATGCGCTCAGAGCCAAGAAGCTCAGATTCCAACTTGCAGTTATTTCAACAGGTGAGCCTGTCATCAGCATGAATGCAGTGTGCAGACATGTCATTGTGTTGTGAGTCTGTGGTTTGGGCTGAATGGTGAATTTTCATTTTTTTTCTATGATCCCTTTCACCCTGTCAATGCTTGCACGCACATGCCAGTAATTATGGCTGATTGGCGGCGCCATTCAACTGTGTGCGTACTTTTCAGCTTCTCTGTCATGCTTACTCTTTCACCTTACCTACCAGCAACCGTAGGTCTCCTGTGTGCCTAAGCGAGGAGGGTTGGTGTTGTTGTTGTTGTTGTTGTTGTTGTTGTTGTTGTTGTTGTTGTTGTTGTTGTTGTTGTTGTTGTTGTTGTTGTTGTTGTTGTTGTTGTTGTTGTTGTTGTTGTTGTTGTTGTTGTTGTTGTTGTTGTTGTTGTTGTTGTTGTTGTTGTTGTTGTTGTTGTCGTTGTTGTTGTTGTTGTTGTTGGGGAGGGGCATCCCGTGCCACAACATCAACAGATTTGGAACGGCTCGAACCGTGGGTCTTGACGTCGCGGACTCTTAACCTCCGAACCAACGCCGGTCCGTCGGACCCATTCCATGACGATCCTGATGCATGTGTGGGTCAGCCTTCCCCCCGCCCTCTGACCCGGCCCAGGGCAGTGAAGCAAGAGGCCCCGTCCAGGGGCTGCGTTGGCACAACCCCCCGAGGGTAGGGAAGGGGGGTGTAGGGGGGGTGGGGGTAGGCCAGGCGGGGGGAGAGGGGGGCGCGAGGGGGTGAGAGGCCGATGGGCGCCGTCGCCTGCGGAGGGAGAGGGTCCAAGGGAAGGGCAAGGGGACGTGGCGAGAGGCATGCCCAGGAACAGTCATGTCACAGGGGGTGGCTCTGCTGGTCCTTTTGTGGAGGGGCGGCGCATTGTGCATTGCGTGGGGGCAGGTAACCCCCTGCCCCCCCAAAGGCCCCCCCCAGACCCCCCCCCCTCCAAAGGGGGCCTCCGCTCAATAGTGGGGTTGGGGAGGTTTACTTCACGTCACTACCCAGGAATCGCCCCGCCCCCAGTGATATATTAGAATGGCCCCACACCTCCCCTTCCAATGTTTGAGGCTGACAGCCAAAATTTTGGTTCGGCGCCTTCGGTGCCAAGAGGATTTACGCTTCAAAAAAATTTTTTTTGGCCCGCCTTCGGCGCCTTCGGCGGGGACCACAGGGGGACCCTGCGAGGAGGGGGGGTCCCAGCCAAACCCCCCTCCCCGACCCCCTTCAGAAAACCCCTCCCCCCCCCCTCCCCCCTTTCTACTACAACCCCCCCCCCCCCCGCCCCTCGCCCTCAGTTGTGTCTGCTCATTGACGCCCATTGCCGTGGAGTGTTCCCCCATCTCTGCCCAGACCGGCGTACAGACTGGGGACCGCAGGCACTAGCGAGTCCGCATTCAGTCCGGAACCAGCGGCCGAACACCGGCGGGTCGTGTGTGAGCCCGGCCTCGTCCAACCCACGTGACCTGACCCAACGGGAACTTGGGGGGGAGGGGGATAGCCAGAGGCAGCCCTGAGGGTGCCTCTTGGAAGCGAAGGGACCTCAGAGGCGGCCCCAGCAGCGGTTAGGCAGGCGGTTGGAGGAGGTTGCCAAAGCGGTTGGGGGCGGTTACTGTCGGTTACAAATGCCAATGAAGCCGGCACTTGGCGCGTCAGGGGGACAGTGGCTGGGCATAGGGGCCCTGGAAGGGGGGGCTCTCCCCCTTCCAATGCAACCCGGGGCAGCGGCCTCCCCCCTCCATCCCCCCGCAGCGCCGTTGTTGATATGGGTGCGGTACCGTGTCTGTGTAGTCCAAAGACCCCCGTCGGCTGACAACACATCCTTCGTGTGAACTGCTTTCCTGCAGCATTTCGCAATCCGTTGTGCCCATACTGGCCGCCCACTTGTGCAGCACCTCGTGCCATGAGGTGTAGCAAACATGAACTGCCAAGTACCGGTGCTACGGCGCCACAGCCAGCCCCCGTTGTGTTTGCTTTGGCGTTGGGGGTGGTGTCCGTGTCGGTCTGTGTCGATGCAGCGGGGAGCGCGCGACGCGGCGCGCGTGCGCCGCACTGAGGGCGACTGGGGGCACTCCGGCTGGAGTGCGGCAATCAAAGTTGGGTATGTGTGGAGGTGACATGGTGGTGGCTGCTATCCGACCCGGGCATTCCTGCGATCACTACCTCAAACGGCGCGCGCGCGCGCGGCGCCAACGCTCTTCCGGGAGCAAGGGTGTCCCAGCCAACCCCCCCTCCCCGACCCCCTTCAGAAAACCCCTACCCCGCCCCCCTCCCCCTTTCTACTATACCCCCCCCCCCCGCCCCTCGCCATCAGTTGTGTCTGCTCATTGACGCCCATTGCCGTGGAGTATTCCCCCATCTCTGCCCAGACCGGCGTATAGACTGGGGACCGCAGGCACTAGCGAGTCCGCATTCAGCCCCCCCCCCCGCCACTCGGGCAGAGGAGGTCATGGTGCGATGCAAACGTTCGGGGGCCTGCGTCCATTGCGTGTCCGTTGGGGATCGGCCTTTCGGCGCCCGTTTTGGGTTTCGGGGGGGGCGTCTGTTTCCGTGGGATACAACGGCCGCTGGCGTCCGGGACGACGCGAGGCGACAGTGGGACCGCCGCGAGACACCCAATGGTCCACCAACACTGCTCTCCCTGTGACAACGGCATTTGCTGGCGAGCCAAGGGCGGGCAGGGAAGCAACCGCGATTTTCAGTAGGGTTGGGGGTTCGAATTCGCACGAATTCGCACGAGTTTGAATTCGGTACGAATTCGCTCGAATTCGGAGGACAATTTTACAAACTCTCATTATGACTCTATTGAAACCGAATTCGGATGAATGTGCACAATTTCGAATTTGGTACGAATTCGCTCGAATTCAAATTGAACTCGAGGCGAATCTGCATCCCCAATTTTCAGCTCCACACACAGTTCGCACAGCCAAGGATGCATTAAAGCGGGTGACAACCATACGAGGAGCCCCCCCCGCCCCTGGAACCTCCCCCGCCCCTCCTTGGACCCAGATTTCATCGTTGAAAAAATGAAAATTGGAAAATGAAAAGGAAATGTTGATTTGGGCCATTCTCCAGCCAAGTGCCATTTTGGCACTCTTTGGGTATATCGCGGGCAACACCCCACCCATATTTTCAAATATACTTTTTCCTCCATTTCTAAGCAAGCCGAATCACCAATTCGCTCCCGGCGAAAACGGAAGCTTTTGTGCGCGTTGTGCCGCGCGCACGTTGAACAAATCAGTTCCGGCCTGTTGGTTCTGGTACACAAACTGTTGGGTTCCAGAACCCCCCCCCCCCCCACTCCTCTCTTCGAATACATCCCTGCGCGCAGCCCCCCCCCCCCCCCATCCAATGGATCCCGGCTCGGCAAACCGATGCATCTCCTGCCTAACCCGCCATCCCCAGCCCCGAACCAATGACAATCACGTTGCTGCCAGACCCGCACGGGCAGAGGACCAGCGGGCCCACTGCACGAGGCGCAGACTGACGAGACCAGCGCCGGATGGAAGTTGGTACGGCGGGGCCGGCACACGAGTCCCCGGGCCCCGGCCGGCGGGAGGTTCGCCTGGACCTCATGTTCCTGAAAGATGTTCGCCCGCAGTGCCTCTCGCACACAAGGCCCCGATGCCACACTGTTCCTTCTTGGATTTGGACATTTGGTACTGACCGCGGGATTGAGGGCTCTCTCTCTCTCTCCCTCTCTCTCTCTCCCTCTCTCTCTCTCTCTCTCTGTGTGTGTGTGTGTGTGTGATCGATGATCGGCTTGATTGCTCCCCATGTCCCCGACCTCGCTACAGAAAGGCGCCTAGCCACATGACTCTTCCTGTTTTGTTGGCCTGATGAGGTGTTTCTGAAACCAGAGCCTTGTGTCTGCCTGGTTGTGCCCGTCCACATTGGCCCTTGGTTCGTTGGTTTCTCTCACAAAGTGTGTGTGTGTGTGTGTGTGTGTGTGTGTGTGTGTGTGATGGAGGGGGGCCTGGCACCCTCGGCGCATAGCCACAAATTACGGTTTGTGTGCGCAAGGAAAGACGGGTTGGCCTGTGATGTGCGCCAGTGGGGTCAGGCACAAATGGCCTGCGCCACCCCCAACAGTCGTGATGCCAGTGGCTGGGGCGGTGTCGTGGTGTGTGGCGGGGAGCAGGAGCCTTTTCCTTTATTGGAGATCTGGCGACCGGCTGCCAGAAACGATGCGCCAAGGAGACCTGACCATGGGCATAGCACTGGAGGTGAGGGTAAAGGTAAAGGTAAAGTGCTCAGGCGCTCTCCGAACTCCAGCGTAACCGTGATCCCTCCCTGTCCCTCGCAGCATCCCTTCCCTAGCGCCTAGGACACTGCGTTCCGCCCCCACCGGGATTCGAACCAAGCACCTCTAGTTCAGGCGTCGCGTGCATGACCGCTGAACTCCGCGATCTTCTTCACTGGAGGTGAGGGCCCAGGGAGAGGGAGACAGAGATGCTGGAGGGCCTGGGTTGGACAGCCCGGCCCTGGTCAACCAGCACGGGAGGGATTGGAGCCGCAGAGCACCGCCCCCATCCCGCTGACCCGTGCTGGTTCCCCTCCTGGGAATGGTCCTCCACGCACACGACGCAGTAACACGCGCCCTCATGTGCCCTGCCTGACCACCCCAATGACCCCTTGACCTTCACCGCCTGAACCGCCAGCAACCGTCGAAATAGACACACGTCCTTCGTGCGGCGACTTGCAGCATCTGTACGCCTGCGGACCCATGTCTTTCCTGTGCTTCGGAGGTCCACCAGTTTGATGCCCCAGAATATGGGACAAGAAGGTCACTTACGATGAACATGCCATCAAGTAACTGGGTCAACATCGTTTGGTGACAGTGGGGAACACCGTCACATGTTCTGGGCGGGGCTGTTCGAAGAGCAGAGGGGGGGGGCGGCGTATGGTTGACATCATCGTATGAATGACTTCATGGTATGAGTTGCGTCATCGTATGAGTGATATCATCGTATGAGTGACTTCAGCATTTGACGTCGCTCATACAATGATGTCACTTATACGATGGCGTCACTCATGCGATGGCGTCACTCATACGATGGCGTCATTGATACGATGAAGTCACGCATACGATGGCGTCACTCATGCGCTGGCGTCACTCATACGATGGTGTCATTGATACGATGACGTCACGCATACGATGGCGTCACTCATACGATGGCGTCGCTCATACGACGGCATCATTGATACGATGACGTCACACATGCGATGGCGTCACTCATACGATGGCGTCATTGATACGATGGCGTCACGCATACGATGGCGCCACTCCTGCAATGACAACACGCATACGATGGCATTATTCATACAACGGCGTCACGCATGCGACACCATCACTCATACGTTGAAGTCCTTCACACAATGAAGTCACTCATACGATGACATCACCCATACAATGAAGCAACTCATACGATGAAGCCACTCTTACCACCGCGTCTTTCAGATACACGTGGAATGTTTTGCTTATAAAGAGCGGATGGTTGAACGAGGACCGCTCAGGAATGAAACCATTTGTGGCAGACAATATTCATAGACATTAGATATTATTCAGGGCAGGGCACTAGCTCAAGTGGCACCTACAAGAAAGCAAAGCATTACCCCTCGTTCGATTCGCCGTCGCAGATTTTCTCTTCTGCGATTGACTTGCATACCTTGGGGCTTGGGCCACCGATTCCCCTACGCACCGACGAGGGGTGGGTCTGTGTCTGGTGCACACAAACGGCGTCCATCTGCCCGTGCTTGAAACAAGAAATCTGCCAGAAACTGCCCCCCCCCTCACCCTGATTTCCCCCACGATGCGTACCAGTGCCCACCACCCTCGGAGCGTCACCATAATACGTGTCTCCCTACCCACCTACCCAGGGGGGACTGCTGCGAGTACCTGAGGGGGCGGAGGATCCGGTCCAATGCAAATTGAAGGACCGACTCAACGCCCGCTCGGCCCGCGCCCTACAAAATGTTGCAGCACTGCGTGCCAGCAGCGAGCATGCCGCACCCATCCTCCCAGCCCAGGCTCTGTGTGTTGTGAGTGGGTGCATGAGTGACACACAATGGGCATCCTGCCATAGCCCACCAAAAGGGGCCACAAATCGACCCTCTGTGCGCCGGGTCACGCGGGGTGTACGGGTTCTGCAGTCCTGGAAATCCGGAAGCGTGGAGGATGGGATGGTAGGTGCCCAAGAAGTAACGTGAGTCCTCAACTGTGGTTTCAAATGGCCAAAACGGCCGAAATTAATAAAATGCAGGCGTCTGAAAATGGCCAAAATGGCCGAAAATAATATAAATGCAGCCGCGAAAAAATGGCCCAAACGGAGGAAAATAATAAAAATGCAGGCGCCGGAAGATGGCCGAAACGGTCAAAAGTAATAACAATAGAGCTGTCCGAAAATGGCCCAAACGGCTGGGGGCGGCGGCGTCTTGGGGTGTTTCTCGACCCGTCTCTCTTTTCAAGCTGAACTCCCCTCCCCTTGGCAGGAGTTCGTCCAACCCCCAGAGTATCGGCCAATCATCTACACCTCGCCTGACACTGCGTGGCACCTGCACCACCATGTTCGAGTCCAAACAACTTGTCAATACATCGTCGCAGTTTGCGGTCTTCAACAGCTGGAGATTGTGTGTGTCTGTGCCAGGAGACCGGGGCATGCGCCTATGAAGGTCCCGGACGCTAATGCGAAGGGGCAGTTCGGGGGTTAGCGGGCAAGAGCCTGTCTGAGGCCTGCCCTCGCCCTCCCCCGCCCCAGCCAAAACCTAAGGCTGCACCAAGACAACTAACAATGTCTGCATTCAACAAATGAGTGTACTCCATGATGCTGAAAATCTGAGTCACTGTGCAATCGTGCAACGTCTTTTGCGTTGGGAGCTGCAAGAATTTTGGTGCTTGATATTTTTTTGGGAATGCCATGCACGCAGTGCGCACGCAGTGCAAAGTTTTGGATGTCGGCAAATACTCGAACCCTAGTTTTGGCCCCTTTTCACAAGTTTTTGGTTCCGTACCAGGGTTTTTTTGGCTTCCCAAGCATTTGGGATGTGGCATATTTGAATTGTCAACCATTTCCCCCTAGAAGAGGCCCATCGACAAAGTGTACACAGTCGACACGACCCGGATCTCGACGTCGTCATTGTCGACACTGCAGCGAGCCTCGTATCCGTAGAGGCGGTTCGATTCGCCCTGCAGAGTACTCTTCCGGACAGATAGTACGTGCACCAAAACCTTGGTCGACTTCAAGGTGATTCTCGAACCGAGATGCTCAAGATCATCGATCGGTATGGCCACGTCCACAACTGCAAAGAAGTCCACGTGGTCATCGTCGCTCGAAGGCTCTCGATCGCCGATACTCGATGGTGGTGAGTCGACACCAGGACCGGACAGTTCTTCTTCGACGATGCTGTTGGTTATAAATGAGGTTTGCCATAAGCAAACCCAAGTTTGGTCTGTGCAAGATTGAATGTATATGTGTCTGCACTGATTGTCCGCTCAGTTGTCTTTTATATTTTGTATGCGCCCCAGACTCGCATACCGACGCTACTTATCTTTTTCTGTGTGCATGTGCTTTTGCTTGTTGGCAGATGTGAATTTAGACCAAACTACAACCAGAAGTATCGATGGACACCTGGCCAACCCTATGGTATTGACACCTTTCAGTCTTCCCCCTAGTAAACAGGTGACAGGTATTCTTGGGTGAGTATCCTAGCCTCTGCGTGCACAATATGCACGCAGTGCGCACGCAGTGCGCACGCAGTGCAAACACTTAGCCTTTGACGTTTGATAATAAAAGGGGGGGGTTTAAGGCCCCATCTCAGCCCAACCTGGTGTGGCCAAATGGGGCCCGGCTGCCACAGCCACACGAGGAGCCCTGACCGGGATGTGCGCATGACCCCATAGAGCCCGGATCGCTGGTACAGCGAGCGGACGCAGGGCCGAGGGCTGACCTTGGGATCACAAATCGCACTGTGGACGTGCCGTGCAATGGCGGATGGACGGAAGCCGATGACAGCCGTGGGACAGGCGCGGCCAGAGCCTAATGCGGACACCGCCCCCTGACCATGTCAGGCCCACCCGGCGTATCGTGGCGCGACGGAGGGACCCAGGCCGCCGTCTCACGCTGGGTCCTCCGAGGCCCCTGCAGGGCGAGGCCCAGCCTCATGAGCCCCCCAGCCGGGCTGGCGGCGTCATATGATCAAGGGCACATGCCTGTTTAGGAACTGAACGCTACTGCGAAGGGGAAGGGGGGGGATTCGACGAAGTTGGAGTGTGAGTCCCACTAGAGAGGGACACCGGCCATAGTCAGTGGGGTCAGTAATTCTACGGGATGTCTGTGTGAGGAGACTGTACGGAGGCGGTTCCTTTCGGTTGGGTGTTAAGGTGATTGATGGGTCATGGCGAGCTTCCTTCCCGGATACAGGGTGTCCTGGCACTTGTCGAATGGCTTGATTGTCTGATGGACAATGAGGCCTGTGTCCCTGAGAGTGGACACGGATGCGGATCCGGCCGCGGGCCCGGACGCCCGTGCCCTGAGCAACCGCCGCTCTCCTGATGCCCGTTCCGCCGCCGACAGCGACGGCACCGCGAGCTGCGGCACGGCCCCGGCACGCCCGACGAGCCCGCCGCGTTCCCTGTCCCGGTCGCCGCTGCGGTCCGGGTCACGGCGTAGCCGCCGCTCCTCCAGTCCACAGTTGACACGGGCGCGCTCGCCGCGGTCCCTGTCCCGGCCCAGCTACCGCTCCCGGTCCCGCTCCTGGAGCTCCCGGTCCCGATCCAGGTCCGTGGGCTCCCGATCCCTGTCACAGTCCCAGCGCTCCCGATCCCTGTCACAGTCCCGTCGCCCCCAGTCCCTGTCACAATCCCGGCGCTCTCGATCCCTGTCACAGTCTCGGCGCTCCCGATCCCTGTCACAATCCCGGCGCTCTCGATCCCTGTCACAGTCCCAGCGCTCTCGATCCCTGTCACAGTGTCGGCGCTCCCAATCCCTGTCACAATCCCGGCGCTCTCGATCCCTGTCACAGTCCCAGCGCTCCCGATCCCTGTCACAGTCCCGGCGCTCGCGTTCCCTGTCGCAGTCCCGGCGCTCCCGATCCCTGTCACAGTCCCGTCGCCCCCAGTCCCTGTCACAATCCCAGCGCTCTCGATCCCTGTCACAGTCCCGGCGCTCGCGATCCCTGTCACAATCCCGGCGATCCCGGTCACCTCAGGACGCACGCGCACCGCAGCGCAGCGCATCGGAGGACAGTCGGCAGGACGGGCACCGCAGCCCATCCCGCCCTCGCAGCCCGTCGCCGCACCGGAGTCCGTCCCCCCGGCGCAGCCGCTCCCCCCGCGACAGCCCCGCGGCATCCCGCAGCCGGTCCCCGCGCCCCCGCAGCGACTCCGGGCCCCGCAGCCGCTCGACGCCGCGCCGCAGCAGCTCCGCGCGGCGCAGCGGGACGCGCAGCCCGTCGGCCAAGCGCAGCCCACCCCCGTGCGGCGGCCACGCGCCTGCCAGCGGAGGCGCCTCTTCCGCTGGCGACCTGGTCCACGTCGACGACCCTCCCCCTGCCCCTGCCCCTGCCCTCGCCTCTGCCACCGCCACTGCCACTGCCTCCGTCGCCGGCCCTGCCCCCGCCGCAGCGCCACCGCAGTCCGACCGGTGCAGCCCCCCTCCGACCCCGGCCAACTGGGCCTCCCCCGCGCACCCCCGCGACGCCCCGTCCCCCGCCCGCGACGTGCCGGTGCCCGCCCCACCCCGTCCCCGGAGCGCCTTCGTCCCTCGCACCCATCCCGGCCCCGCGCGGGTGGACGTGCGCCCGAGCACCGCCGGGTACGCCCCGGTGCCGCCCATGTACCCCTCCGACGCCCGCGCGCGGCTCCGGGACCGGCCCCTGTCCGCAAAGCTCGCGTTCCGCGCCGATGTCCGCCGGCGCTTCGCCGGCGCCCGGCATCGGGCGTTGAGCCCGGCAACGCTGCCCGGCGGCGCCCGCGGGGAGGCCTGGCGCGACGGGAGCTGCACGCCGGCGCAGGCCGCGGCAGGGGCCGTGGCCGGCCCCGCGCCTTCGCCGCCGGGCACGCCGCAGCCCGCGGCGTGGGGGGACCGTGTCGCCACCCCCTCCCTGAACGAGCACCGGGACCGCATCCGTCTCCTGGAGTCCACAGCCGGGCAGTCCTGCCAGGGGTTGTACGAGTACTACTGCGGGCAGTACGGCGCGCACGTGAACTCAAAGGTGCGCGCGCGCGCGCGTGCGTGCGTGCGTCTGTGTGTGTTCTCTTCTTTCATGGTCTGCCTTGTGAATCAAGATTGAAAAGATGTTATCACAGTTCTCGGAGGGGCGGTGACGTGGGAGGGGGGCGCACAGAACCGATCCATCACGTGCGATGGTGTGCACGTTCGTGACCAAATGTGTGATGTCCGCTGCCACACCTTCCGGCGGGTACAAACGGGTTGGGGCGCCCGGGCAGTCACACGACCACATTTGGACGGAATCAGCCCCCCCCCTCCCCCCCTCTTCGGTTGCACTTATGCCTGACTGTGGAGTGCATTACCTCTGGTTTGCATTTGTCTGTTTTTTTATTTAGGTCCCCCCCCCCCCCCCCCTCTTCGGTTGTCAAGCAAATGACTGTCCCCTGTACTCCAGCGCATAAATTCCCGCCCCGGTGCTTCGGCCTCCATGCCTCCAGCGGGGGTTCTTCTGGGTGCTGGGGTTGCTGGGCTTGCGACTGAGGGGCATCGAATCTAGTGCTAACTCGAAACTAGTGCACGTGACGTGTGGGGCCTCGGGTGTGCTCCCTGGAGTTCAGCGTCCTGGGCCTGGGCTTCCCTGCCGCGCCCAGGCCAACATTAGAACGGCCAACAACGGTCCCCCCCCCCTTGTCTGAGCTACGGCCTCCGGCGCCATATTGCTGACAATCTGTGGCGCCGTATTCATGACAATGCACTGTGATTTCCTGCCGGGGGGATACCGGGGCTGACGGCCATCGTCGTTCTATCGCTAAGCTATGGCCTTGTTGGACATATGGGACAATGCTGGACTTTTGAACGACGTATGTCGCGGCTCCGCCGCGTGACACACACTGTACTGTGGGAATGCCACAACGATTCTGGAGGGTGGCGCCCATCGTCGATTTATGGCTAACCTACGGCCTTGTCCAAGCCACAGCGGGCGTAAGGACCGGATTAATTCGGCACGAGATGTAGTGCAACCGCTTAAGACATGGTTTTGGTGACAAATCTGCCCATTACATGGAGTCATGGACACATTTGTTGTGATTCTTTGCCCACTTGAACCCACAGAGCTCTGATTTTGGGGATACTCATGCATTGTCTTCCCCTTTCTTGGTGGCGGCGCGTGTGCCCGTAGTTGTATGTGTCGTGCGCACGCTACGGCCTTGTCTAAGCTACGCAGGGACCGTATTGATTCCGTACTTTTGCGTAGCTTAGCCAAGGGGGGGGGGGGCGGTTAGGAGGAGCCCCCCCTTCCCCGGACCCCCCCCAGACCAAGGTGACCATCGTGGGAAAACATGAAATCACCTCGAAGAGAGGTTGTTAGATCAAGCGCAGGCGCGGGCGTCATATACCCCCCTTTTTTTGGGGTCATTCGCGTAGCATACCCCAAGGCATGATATTGGATGTCCAACCCCCCGTAAAATCATTATTTTGTCCAATAAGACCATCCCCCAATGGATTTTTTGATTCTGAGGCCTCTATCCCCTAAAACTGGATATCACTTTTTTGAGGGGGGGGTGGGGGGGGTGGGGGGTCAAAAGTTTTTGCTGAGAAGGCTCCAAGCAATGGGAGACACCTTTATGTCACATTCACGCTCGGTCGAATGGTAACGCACCCAACCGCAGACTTTTTGGTCGGTGGTTCTAATCCTGGTGTGGGGCCGCCGGCGGCGACGCCGCTGCTGTGTTGGCCGTACCAGGGTTTGAACCGCCGCGGCTGCCTGCATTACCATTCGGCCACTGCCGATTCTGAGACCACTTGTTCTCCCCACTGCTGGGAGCCGTGTCTGCCACTGACAAAAAAACCAAAGTGTGTGTTTTTGTCTGACTGACTGCTGGCCTGTCTAACTGACTGACAGCCTCTCTTCGAGGTGCACTGCCGAAGGCCATAGAATTTGATCGCAAATCTCTTCGCCTGCCGCCACCCCCGCACGCCGCCCCCGCAGGTGCGGCAGATGCTGCCGGCGGTGCCCGACCGCTGGGACCTGCGGTCCCTCGTGCTCTGCGACAACTTCATCGGCGACCGGGGGCTCCTGCCGGTGCTGGAGGTGTGCCGCGCCAACCCGCTGCTGCGGGACCTGGGGCTGCCCGGCAACGGCATCTGCAACGCCGGCGTCCAGTGCCTCGTGGACATGTGCCTCGCGCACCCGTCGCTGCGGGCGCTGGACCTCCGCAAGAACCGGCGCATCACGCTGCCCTCCGCGGCGCTGCTGCAGCGGCTCGTGCAGCAGAACCGCAACATCTGCGCCGTGCACCTGGCGGACACGCGGATCAGCCACGGGTACCAGCAGCGGATCCTGCGCATCGCCGGCGGCAACGCCATGGCGGACCCGCTGAGCGCGTAGGGCCCGGGCCCTGGGGGTGCATCGGAAGGGGGCGAGGTACCCCCCGCGGGGCGCCCCGCCTACGCCCAGCCACTGTCCCCCTGACGGCAAGTGCCAGCTTCAATGGCATTTGTAACCGACAGTAACCGCCCCCCAACCGCTTTGACAACCTCCTCCAACCGCCTGCCTAACCGCCTCTGGGGCCGCCTCGAGGGTGAGTTGTGGTCCTGGCACACCCCAGGCGACCCATCCCGCCGCACAGAAATGAATTCCTCAGGAAAAAAATGGAACTTATGAAGGGGGGTCGGAATTGGAGGCCGTTTTGAGGTACACACAATTTTTTGTGGCCTCTGCCCCCCTCCCCCCCATCCCCCGCCACCCCCCCCCCCCCCCGCGGGGGTCGGGGGGTGGGGGGACGCCCTTCAGCAAAGGACGGCACGGAGCACACAGCGGCCGTAAAGACGCTGCGGGAGACACGCAACCGGCGAGATCACGGGCTGCGGGTGACGAGGGGCAGGACCGTGACGGGCCGACGGGGGGGCAGGGGGGGAGGGGGGGGGGCTGCTGACCAGTTCATTGGAGGGGCCCGAAGAGGGAGGCCGATCGCAGGGACACACATTTGTTGTTGGCCTCTGACCCCATCCCCACCCACCTTTGCCCACAACGCTATGGTTTGTTCCAGTTCGGGGCTCTACCGCCCCCCGCAACTGACGCCCCGGACCATCCCGGGGGCCCGCAACATGTGCCTCGCCCATCGGTCCCGGCCATTGAAGTATCAGAAGGGGGGGGAGAGGGGAGGGGGGGGAGGCGGGACGCAAAACTTCGGGTACCTAAAACGGCCTGACCAAATTTGCCCCAACGGTAAATTTCGTTTTTTCCCGCGATGGTCACTTTGGTCCAGACGGGAGGTCCCATGAGGGCTAGCCCCCCTCTTCAGATCGCCCCGGCCCGGGCCCCAGGGAGCGCCCCGTCCCCCGCGGTCACTGAGCCATGGCCTGGACCGGAAATTGGTGGGAGTGACGCCGGGGCGCAGGAGCAGCACGCGTGGGTGGAGCGGCACTGGTCCTGCTCTCTCGCCCGCCGAAAGTGTGTTTCCCCCACCGTTTCTGGTAACCAAGTATTTCTGGAGGTTTTGCCACATGACTGTGCATGGTGGCCCAAATTCCTACCGAGATGGCCCAAATTCCTACCGAGATGGCCCAAACTCCTGCCGAGATGGCCCAAATTCCAACTGAGATGGCCCAAACTCCTGCCGAGATGGCCCAAATTCCTACTGAAATGGCCCAAACTCCTGCCGAGATGGCCCAAATTCCAACTGAGATGGCCCAAACTCCTACCGAGATGGCCCAAATTCCTACCGAGATGGCCCAAACTCCTGCCGAGATGGCCCAAATTCCAACTGAGATGGCCCAAACTCCTGCCGAGATGGCCCAAATTCCAACTGAGATGGCCCAAACTCCTACCGAGATGGCCCAAACTCCTGCCGAGATGGCCCAAATTCCTACTGAGATGGCCCAAATGCCTGCCGAGATGGCCCAAATTCCTACTGAGATGGCCCAAACTCCTGCCGAGATGGCCCAAATTCCTACTGAGATGGCCCAAATGCCTGCCGAGATGGCCCAAATTCCTACTGAGATGGCCCAAACTCCTGCCGAGATGGCCCAAACTCCTGCCGAGATGGCCCAAACTCCTGCCGAGATGGCCCGGGTCCGAAGGACAAGAATTTGTGTTGGCCTCAACATGAAAGAGCCGTCCTTGGGGATCCCGATTTCCTGCTTCTGTTCTCTCCCTTTCGGGACAGGGATCATGGACAGAGGTCGGGGGGTAACCGAAGGCGGTTGGGGGTACGGACGGCGTCTCGGTGGCGGTTGGAGCACTCTTTGCAGTGTGAAGGAGGGAGTTCTTTTCATTTAATTTCATTCTTTTTCCCTTGGGACGGCCCTGGGTAGTGCGCTCACTTAACCACATGTCAGGTAACCGCCAAACGCTGGCGGTTCCCGTCTGTTTTGTCGGTTAACCACCAACAGCCCTGGGCCGTCCTTGGCTCTCGGCCGCCACCGGTTGGCCTGCCTCCTGCCGTCGGCGAGCGGGCCTTTTTTCAACCCTTTTTTCCCTTTTCCCCCGCCCCATTTCGGAACGCCCGCCTCCTGAGCTACCAGCCCTGCCAGTGACGCATTGCGCTCGCACTCCGCCCCAGGGATCTATAGGAAGCGGGGGGAGGTACCCCCCCCTTCCCCTCCAGGGCGCCCAGCCTACGCCCAGCCGCTGTCTTCCTGACTGCAAGTGCCAGCTTTAATGGC
The DNA here is from genome assembly GCA_964036045.1 of Eutreptiella sp. 'Long Island Sound 2002'. Classification (NCBI taxonomy): domain Eukaryota; phylum Euglenozoa; class Euglenophyceae; order Eutreptiales; family Eutreptiaceae; genus Eutreptiella; species Eutreptiella sp. 'Long Island Sound 2002'. The sequence goes on along the minus strand of OZ038404.1, from coordinate 8,667,084 downwards.
ATTTGTAACCGATAGTAACTGCCCCCAACCGCATTCGCAGCCTCCTTCAACCGCCTGTCTAACCGCCCCTGGGGCCGCCTTTGAGGTGCCTTCCCTTCTAATGCAACCCTGCTCCGCCCCCCCCATCAGCACATAGAGTGGCTCATCCACCCGTTGCCCTTGTCATCCTCCTCCCACTCCTGTAAACACCTGAGTACTGCTGGCGACAGCTTCACCTCAAACCACCTCTGACTCGAGCCTCTAATCATGGCTGCCAACAGCAACCGCTCGGGGCTATCCCAATCCTCACCCGACGACCCAGTCCCCTCGGGCGGATCCTTGTAGAAGTGCCATGCCGGCCCTGCTGCCCCCCCCCGAGCTTCACTGAGCAACTCAGCACCGGTGGACAGGGATGCATCGGAAAGAGGGGAGGTACCCCCACCCCCCCCACCCCTCCTCCAGGGCGCCCGGCCTACGCCCAGCCACTGTCCCCCTTATGGCAAGTGCCGGCTTCAATGGCATTTGTAACCGACAGTAACCACCCCCAACCGCCCTTCTAACCACTCCTGGGGCCGCCTCCGAGGCCCCTTCCCTTCTAATGCATCCCTGCCGGTGGGGTGGCAGCCCCCCCCCCCCCCCCACCCCCCTTGGACCCATCACCCCCCCTTTATGCTGAGGGGATTTTTTTCTGGGCCTTTCGGCCAGCGGAAGGTTTTCTCCGGCCCCCAGGGCCCAGCTCCATTTCAAAATCTCGCCGCCGACCAAAATTCAAGACCAGTTGGGGGGGACCCCCTTGGACCTCCAGGGCGACCCGAAAAGTGCTTTGCCGGGTTGGGGGGGGGGATGGCATGGGCGTCTGGCGAAGGAGGGGGGGTTCCAAAAATGGGCTTCCGTGCCGGGCCCTCTGTTTTCTGTACGGACGGATGTTGCCGCCAAAGGCACCGGACCACAAATTTTGGCCCGGAAAAGTTTTTTTCACGGAAACCCCCCCCCCCCCCCCACGTGTAGTCAAAATTATCAGCGCGACGTGGGGATCCTTTTGAGCCACATGTGTTGGGGCCGACCCCCCCCCCCCCCCCGGGGCACGGCAGGTAGGGCAGTCCCGGCCCGAACCCCCACTCCCGGCACGGCGACCAAGGAGGGAGGGGGGGGGTTGGGCAAATGGGCTGCCGTGCCACCCCCCCCCCCCCCCCCGGGGCACGGCAGGTAGGGCAGTCCCGGCCCGAACCCCCACTCCCGGCACGGCGACCAAGGAGGGAGGGGGGGGGTTGGGCAAATGGGCTGCCGTGCCACCCCCCCCCCCCCCCCCCCGGGGCACGGCAGGTAGGGCAGTCCCGGCCCGAACCCCCACTCCCGGCACGGCGGCCAAGGAGGGGGAGGGGGGGTTGGGCAAATGGGCTGCCGTGCCACCCCCCCCCCCCCCCCCGCAAAGCAATTTTCTTCCCGCCCAGCCCCACCTCCCCCCACACCCCCTTGAGTGATGCTCTTTGCCCCACCCCTTTTCCCCATCTGCTCTTGGTGCACCATCGGGGTGCCCGCTAACCGAGACCCACGGCGGCCTGTCTGTCATCCGCCAACGGTGAACCGCCAGCGAGAGCCCGCGAAAACGGGGAGCGGGTTTTTTCGGTTGTCTGCATTGAAAGACTGGCCTCATCCCCTTCTGTTCGTTTTGCATGTGCAATGCCGACACCACCGTCCTCTTCGCTGCCATGCGCAGTGGCATGCCCCCCGGCGCTCTCGCCCTAACCCATCCGAACTCGCGGGCAAGAGGACGCACGCTGCTGTGCGACGAGGCCTGTGTTCCAACCGTGAACCTTCGTCTGAACCCTCGATCCTGGAATCCGTAGGAAAGTTCCAGGACCGCGGCACTACCCCCGGCCCCTGTGGAGTAGCCACTGGGCACCCGAGGGTTTCGAACCCGGTACCATAAATGTTGGATAGATACACTCTAACCGCTTGACCAACCGGAGCCCCTCCCACACCAAACCGCATCCCTAGAGGCTCCCTCGCCCCCCTAGAGGCAGCACCCCTGCCCTACTTTGCCTTCTCACCACCAATCAGCTACAGGCACACTGCAGGTTCGCCATGATTGTGCTGCCCCCCGCATGGGGCGCCCCAGTGTACCATAGCGACTGGTTTCCCTTGTACAGTAGCATGCTGCATTTGAGACAGCCGTGACAAAACACACCCGGACCATGAGGTGACACTGAACGTGTGTGGCAACGATCCCGGCTTGAGGGGCTGAGGGGAGCCTTGAGAACCTCGTGATATGGCCAGACTGCATCCACCTGCCATCGACCCCCAGTCGCCCACTCCCGGACACAGCCTCAGCGTTGGGTCTAAATTGAGGGGGTTTTGTTGGAGGAGCCCTGCTGTTTGCCATGTGTTTGGACTCAGTGCGTGGGGGACCCGCCCGCCTGCCCCGGCCGCCCCACCTGCCCCGACCGCCCCACCCCGCCCCACCCACCCCACCCACCCCGCCCGCCCCGCCCGCCCCACCCGCCCGACCCGCCCGACCCGCCCTGCCTACCAGACCCGCCCTGCCCGCCCCGCGCGCCCCGCCTGCCAGATCCGCCCCGCCCACCGCACCCACCCCGCCCGCCCCGCCCGCCCCGCGCCCTGCCCGCCCCGCCCCGCCTGCCCCGTCCGCCCCGCGTGCCCCACCCACCCCGCCCACTCCACCCGCCGCGCCCGGCGCACCCGCCGCGCCCGCCCTACCCTCCCCCCCCCTTGCAAACCCCCCCCCCTTGCAATCCCCCCCCCCCCCACCCGGGAGACCGTCACTTCCATGTTTTTCTAGTTAACATGTATTGTGCTGGTTTGTGTTGCCCATCTGCTTTACGCATGGCCTTGCATTGCTTTCCCATTACTTCAAATCAAGCACCTGTGTGTGTTCTGTGATATTCTCTCTCCAAAGGCGTTGTATGGGTGTGTTGTGTTGCTACTTCAGACCCAAGATGCTTTCTCCCGGTGACCATGTACGGTACCACTCACGCACACTTGCTTCCTCCTCATCAGCCAGTGCAACATACCCCGTGCCTGTCATGCAAACTGAGCACGTGCAACAGTTCAAAGTGTGTTATTCTCGTACCCAGAAGTCCTTCACCGTTCCTTTGGATCCTCAATAACATTAGTGTTGGATGAAACACATTGGCACCGCATCAATGCGAAAGTCGCTTCACATGTGTTCTCTTTGCTTGCATCGGTGGAGGGTACCACAGTTTGCCTTGAAATACCCTTGCAATCTCCCCCCCCCCCCCGGGAGACCGTCACTTGGCGACCGTCTCCCCCCCCCACCCGGGAGACCGTCGCGCGCTAACCCGGGAGGTTGCAATGGGGGGAAAGGGTAGCTGCCCAAACCGCCCCGGCCGCCCCACCCGCCCCGCCCCCTCGCCCCGGCCTCTCCGCCCGCCCCACCCAACCCGCCCTCCCCGCCCCGCCCGCCCGGCGCCCCGCCCGCCCGGCCCCCCCGCCCCGGCCTCTCCGCCCGCCCCACCCAACCCGCTCGCCCCGCCCGCCCCGCCCGCCCCACCCACCCCGCCCGTCGCCTGCCCCGTGTGCCCCACCCGCCCCACCCGCCCCGCCCGCTCCCCCCGCCCCACCCATGCCGCCCACCCCACCCGCCCCTCCCGCCCCACCCACCCCACCTGCCCCGCCCGCCCCGTCCGCCATGCACGCCCCACCCACCCCGCCCACTCCACCCGCCGTGCCCGCCCTGCCCAGCCCACCTTGGCTGCCCGACCCAACCCGCCAGCCCCGGCCGCCCCGGCCGCCCACCCCGCCCGCCCCGCCCACCCTACCAGTTCTATATCTTACTTGTGGCCTTCGGGCCCTTGATGGCTGTTCTATACCATACTCGTGTCCTCCACGCCCTTGATGGGTGTTCTATATCATCGTCCTGTTCTCGAGACCCTTGATGCCTATTCTATATCATACTCCTGTCCTCTAAGCAAATCAGGTCTGTTTTATATCATACTCATGTCCTCTAGACCCATGATGGCTGTTCTATATCGTACGCTTCTCCTCTTAGCACTTGATGGTTGTTCTATATCATACTCACGTCCTCTAGGCCATTGATAGACGTTGTACATGGAACTGGTGTCCTCTACACCCTTGATGAGTGTTCTATATCATAATCCTGTCCTCCAGGAACTTCACGTCTGTTCTACATATTTGCCCCACCCGCCCAAATCGCCCCGCCCGCTCCCCCCGCCCCACCCACCCCGCGCCCCACCCGCCCCGCCCGTCGCCTGCCCCGTGTGCCCCACCCGCCCCACCCGCCCCGCCCGCTCCCCCCGCCCCACCCATGCCGCCCACCCCACCCGCCCCTCCCGCCCCACCCGCCCCACCCGCCCTGCCTGGCCCACCTGCCCCGTGCGCCCCACCCGCTCCACCCGCCCCTCCCGCCCCACCCGCCCCACCCGCCCCACCCGCCCAACCCGCCCTGCCTGGCCCACCTGCCCCGTGCGCCCCACCCGCCCCACCCGCCCCACCCGCTCCCCCCGCCCCACCCACCCCGCCCGCCCCGCCCGCCCCGCCTGCCCCGCCCACCCTAGCCGCCCAACCTGCCCCGCCCGCCCCGCCTGCCCCACCCGCCCCACCCGCCCCGCCCACCCCGCCCACCCAGCCCGCCCCATCCGCCCCGCCAGCCCCACCCGCCCCACCCGCCTTGCCTGGCCCACCAGCCCCGTGTGCCCCACCCGCCCCACCTGCTCCCCCCGCCCCACTCGCCCGTCCCACCCGTCCCCCCCCCCGCCCGCCCGCCCCAACCACCCCACCTGCCCCTCCTGCCCCGACACAAGTATGATATGGAGCAACCATCAAGGGCCAGGAGGAGAAGAGTATGATGTAGAACAACCATCAAGGGTCTAGAGGACACGAGTATGATATAAAACAGACTTGAAGTTCCTAGAGGACAAGGAGTATGACATAGAATAGGCACCAAGGGCCTAGATAACACAACTATGATGTAGAACACCCCTCAAGGGCGTAGGGGACATGAGTATGATATAGAACAGCCATCAAGGGCCAAGAGGACATGAGTGTCATATAGAACAACCATCAAGGGCCAAGAGGAGAAGAGTATGATATACCACAATCATCAAGGGTCCAGAGGACACGAGTATGATATACCACAAACCCGAAGTGCCTAGAGGACAAGAGTATGATATAGAATAGGCATCAAGGGCCTAAAGAAAAGGACCATGATATAGAACACCCATCAAGGGCGCAGAGGACACGAGTATGGTATAGAACAACCATCAAGGGCTTGAAGGCCACAAGTAAGATACAGAACAGACCTGCCATGCCAAAAGGACAAGAGTATGACATAGAATAGCCATCAAGGGCCTTGAGGAGACAAGTATGATGTAGAATAGCCATGAAAGACTTAGAGGACACAAGTATGATATGGAACAGCCATCAAGGGCCCTGAGGAGACGATTGTGGGAATGCCATGCACGCAGTGCGCACGCAGTGCGAAGTTTTGGATGTCGGCAAATACTCGAACCCTAGTTTCGGCCCCTTTTCAAAAGTTTTTGGTTCCATACTAGGGTTTTTTGGCTTCCCAAGCATTTAGGATGTGGCATATTTGAATTGTCAACCATTTTTGCCCATTTTCAACCATTTCCCCCTATTTCCTCCCCCGCATGGGCGTTAGCGCACGGGGTGTGCGCCGGGCATCTTTGAGGGAGCGTTCTTTTGGGCCTTCAACCTTCCGGTGCTATTGAGGAAACCGGGCCAATTTTTCCTCTGGTTGGTGTTACGGTTGTAACTCAGCCCCCTTCCTTGCGTTCATGCCTCTCCCATGTTTGTTGCCAAATGTCAAACGGGCACCTTGAGCTTGGTATGTGGTCATACAACTCCAGGGTGTCTGCTGCGGAACTACTGTATTTTGCACTTTGTTCGTAGAATACACATGTCAATCTCCGCGGACCTTGAGGAGTTTGTGGTATGGCCTTCATCCCCACCACATCACTGTCCTCGCTCGCCATCAACAAGTGTGTCGTGTCCACGCCCAGAATCACCACCGCCCTCCCCTTCATCCTATTTGCTATCAGATAGGTGACAGGTATTCTTGGGTGAGTATCCCGGCCTCTGCATGCGCAGTATGCACGCAGTGCGCACGCAGTGCAAGAACTTGGCCTGTGATGCAGAAGAGCCATTAAGAGCGTAGAGAACACGAGTATGATATAGAATAGCCATGAAGGTCCTAGAACACACGATCGTGATGCAAAACGGCCATCAAGGGTCTAGAGGTCACGAGTATGATATACAATAGCCTTGATTGATATTGATATGATGGCTATTGTATATCATAGTCGTGTTCTCTAGGCACTTCAGGTCTGTTCTATATCATACTCGTGTCCTCTAGACCCTTGATGGCTGCTCGATATCATACTCTTCTCCTCTAGGCCCTTGGACAAGAGTATGATGTGCAATGGCCATCAAGGGTGGCTGCATTTTTCTTATTTTCCGTGCTTTTGCCCATTTTCAGGGGCTGCATTATTATTATTTTCGACCGTTTTGGCCATTTTCAGGTGGCCGCATTTCTATTTTTTTCGGCCGTTTTGCCCATTTTTTGGCGGCTGCAGATTTATTCTTTTCGGCTGTTTTGGCCATTTTTGGGCGGTTGCATTTTTATTATTTTCCGCGCTTTTGCCCATTTTCAGGCGGCTGCATTTTTATTATTGTCGACCCTTTTGGCCATTTTCGGGCAGCTGCATTCTTATTATTCTTGGTCATTTGAGCCATTTTGCGGCGGCTTCAATTTTTATTATTGTGGGCATTTTCGCCACTTTCACCCGGCTGCATTTTTTTTTTTATTCTCGGCCGGTTTTGCCATTTTCTGGCGGCTACATTTTATTATTTTCCCCCGGTTTTGCCATTTTCGGGTGGCTACATTTTCCTATTTTCGGCCGTTGTAGCTATTTTCGGGTGGCTGCATTTTCAAATTTTTCGACCGTTATGGGCTTTTTCGGGCGGCTCCGTTTTTATTGTTTTTCGGCTGTTTTCCCCATTTTCAGGCTGAGGCATTTTCAATTATTTGGACTGTTATGGCCATTTTTGGGCAGCTGCATTTTTATTATTTTCGGCCGTTTTGACCATTTTCGGGCGGCTGCATCTTTGTTGTTGCAGTAGTTTGTGCTATGTGTCAATGCTCCGTGATACGGCGATGAAGTTTCATAATCAGTGACTGAGAACTGCTACTGGCTTCAAGATTGCGCCCACGAGGATATTGCTACAAACTCTGTGGAACATCAGAATCAGTTGGATGCATGATCGTTTGAACCACCATAGTGGGTCAAGGGCTGGGAGTGCCCCTGGCGGGGGCCATTCAGAGAACGGCCCGTTGCTCTTTCCTACACACACACACACACACACCTAATAATAACCTGTCCTCCGGGATGCATTAGAAGGGAAAGGACACCTGCGGGGGCCCCAGCAGCGTTTAGAAAGGCTGCTGGGGGAGGTTGCCAAAGCGGTTGGGGGCGGTTACTGTCGGTTACAAATGCACTTGAGGCTGGCACTTGGTGCCAGCGGGACAGTGGCTGGGCATAGGCTGGGCGCCGTGGAGGGGGGCCGGGTACCTCCCGCCCTTCCAATGCATCCCTGCCTTCCCTCTCCGGTTTCTTCAGATCCGGATCCCGCCAATCCACTTCCATGGGCCGGTGGGTTCCGCATGTGTGGCAGGGCCTCTGCCCCAGGGCTCGCTGAGCGCGGGAGCCAATGCTTGTGGTCGAGGTCGTGGCGCTGCTGCTCCTGGGGTCGGTGTACAGTCAGAAGCCGAACCTGATCATTGGGTCCTCCATGGGACTCCCAGACCACCGGGTTTGTGTTTTGGGGTGCAGGGGTCACGGCCCAGGGAGCAGGACGGTCTGTGTTGGGGCCAGAACACGGGGCGCGGCTCGTAGGACGCCAACTCCCCCCCTTCGCGGGGGGAGGGCGGGCTCTGGTCAACAGGAGTTGCTCAAGGCACTGGCCTATGGAGGCCATTGGTGCCAATGCCGCCCGACGGTCCATGGGCACCAAAGGGGCACGCGGGCTTTCAACTGACGAGACCCCCAAAATCCTACCGAGACCCATGCTCAGGCCCCGGAGTTGACCCAGACCCAATAATCGGCAAATATGAAAATGAGATTTTTGGCATCAGCGCGTCAAGGGAATTCAGACAAGTCAACATTTGCCATGTATTTGGTTCAAAAAAATTGACCAGTTTCAATGCGCAAAAAACTTTTTGGTGGCTTCGGCGCCAGAGTTCATAATAACTGATAAATGGACCTGTCAATTGAGCCCTTTTCCCAGACCCTCCCGCACACACAGTTTTGGGGTGCTCTGTTGACCGCCCCCCCCCCCCCCCAAGTTGCAAGCCCTACTGCCCAAGGC
>OZ038404.1:8596308-8658520 GCA_964036045.1 Eutreptiella sp. 'Long Island Sound 2002' | reverse complement strand
GTTTGCACCGCAGTTGGCAAAGCTTGGTTGGCCTATAGCTTCCACTGTCGCTGATTCAGACCCAGGTACCAATTCCAGACCTGCCACTAGCGTCTGCCAGCTCAGACATGATCAGATGAAGCAGAGTCCTACTGAGCCACACACTGGACGCAGCACGTTCCTACTGAGTTCTGGTGGTGCGGCGGGCGGGTATTACTGAGTGGCCGTTTATGCGGGGCCAGTTCCTACTGAGAACCAGTTCCCCTGCCGGACGCTAGTGGCATGTCTGACCAATTGCCTTTTTTCTTCCACATGGACCCTGAAGCCAATGACGTGGGTACAGCGTGCTCTCTCCAGCTTTCCAAGATCGGCCCCGCCCCAATCAAGCCACCCCCAGGCCCGGGGGGGGCGGCCGGGCCCGGTCCTTGTATGCGACACCCCCCAGCCCCCCCCCCCCCCCCCCCGGGTTTTGAAAGATAGTGGTGACGGGTCGGCCACCAGCAAGTGTCCCTAGAGAAAACCCTAACCCTAACCCTAGGGCGAACCCTAACCCTAGGGCTAATCAAGACTGAATATTGGGACCGAGCTGGTGGGGGAGGGAACATTAGATATGAATGGTGAGGGACATCAAGAATGATTCACACATTGATGGCTCTTGACAAAGTGAAATGGACCTGAACCCCATCACCACGAGGCCCACTTTCAAGGCTTTTTGGACTTCTCAGGGGCCAAAATGCCCCAAAATGGGCTCAAAATGGGCTCATTTCACCCTTTTGTGCACCCCAAATGGTCTACGACGAGTTTTGGAAAAATGTGTTTTTGACCCATTTTTGACCCATTTTTGGTCCCAAAACAGCCCATTTTCAAGGCATTTTGGGATTTTTGGAGGACCCAAATGGGCCACCACAAGCTCAGAACAGTCCAAAAACACTTGTTTTAGCGTCGCACATGGTCTAGGATCATTTTTGCGGAAAGTCATATTTTTACCCCTTTCGGACCCTGTTGACCCATTTGGGTACCCACCTGTTTGGGCTTGAGCTTGCAGCTTGCCACAGCCTAGTGGGCCTAGTTATTGGGGTCTAGGCGTCCGTTTGGGCAATTCTGAGGGGTGGAAACCACAAAACGTGGGGGGTTGCGGGTGGAGTAGGTGCCCTCGGAATCGCATTTTGAGCCATGTAGCCAAAGATATGGCCTATTCTTGGTTTGTGGTTGTCGGCAGTTGGAGCTTCTGGGGGCCTTTTTGGGCCGCTTCCGCGGCATATCATGGAGTTAGAGGGCCGCAAAGACCTCGTTGACACGGGGAAGTCAAGCGGCACGTGGAGTGTACCCACCGTTTCCCTTCGTTTGGCCGTTTTGAATGTGTTGCAGGGCTTTTTTGGCCCAAAAATGGCTGTTTTTGGCCCTAAACTGCAGATTTTGAAACTGAGGTCCGCCACTTGCGAATCCCGTTCCCGGCCGCCACCGTTGAGTTCCTTGCTCAAACTTTGTGTGATTGTACTTCACACCCATAGGTATCATCCACCAAAATTTCACCCGAATCCGAAGCACCACGACGGAAATCTGATTTTTACCCATTTCGCGCGTGCTGCTGCTTGCTGCTTGCTGCTGCTGCTTGCTGCTTTCTGCTGCTGCTGCTAAACCTGGTAGGTCCACCCTAGACACTAAAAAGGGTTATAAAACCAAGACTGGTTCCACCCGCTTGGTGACCCTAACCCTAATCAAGACTGAATATTGGGACCGAGCTGGTGGGGGAGGGAATATCAGCTATGGCTGGTGAGGGACATCAAGAATGATTCACGCATTGATGGCTCTTGACAAAGTGAAATCAGCTTGCCAGTGAACCCCATCACCACGAGGCCCACTTTCAAGGCTTTTTAGACTTCTGAGGGGCCAAAATGCCCCAAAATGGGCTCAAAATGGGCTCATTTCACCCGTTTGTGCACCCCAAATGGTCTAGGATGAGGTTTGGAAAAATGCGTTTTTGACCCATTTTTGACCCATTTTTGGTCGCAAAACAGCCCATTTTCAAGGCATTTTGGGATTTTCGGAGGACCAAAATGGGCCACCACAAGCTCAAAACGGTCCAAAAACAGTTGTTTTAGCGTCGCACATGGTCTAGGATCATTTTTGAGAAAAGTCATTATTTTGCCCCGACTGGACCCTGTTGACCCATTTGGGCACCCACGTGTTTGGGCTTGAGCTTGCAGCTTGCCGCAGCCTAGTGGGCCTAGGTATTGGGGTCTAGGCGTCCGTTCGGGCAATTTTGAGGGGTGGAAACCACAAAAAGTGGGGTGTTGCGGGTGGAGTAGGTGCCCTCGGAATCGCATTTTGAGCCATGTAGCCCAAGATATGGCCTATTCTTGGTTTGTGGCTGTCGGCATTTGGAGCTTCTGGGGGCCTTTTTGGGCCATTTCCGGGACATATCATGGAGGTAGAGGGCCGCAAAGAGCTCGTTGACACGGGGAAGTCAAGCTGCACGTGGAGTGTACCCACCGTTTCCCTTCGTTTGGCGGTTTTGAATGTGTTGCAGGGCTTTTTTGGCCCAAAAATGGCTGTTTTTGGCCCCAAATTGGAGTTTTTGAAACCGAGGTCCGCCACTTGCGAATCCCGTTCCCGGCCGCCACCGTTGAGTTTCTTGCTCAAATTTTGTGTGATTGTACTTCACACCCATAGGTATCATGCACCGAAATTTCAACCAAATCCAAAGCACCACGACGGAGTTCTGATTTTTAGCCATTTCGCGCGTGCTGCTGCTTGCTTGCTTGCTGCTTGCTGCTGCTGCTAAACCTGGTAGGTCCACCCAGCTATCTGTCAAAACTTGGGGGGGGGGCAGTTGGGGGGGGGGGTCCAGCCGGGGGTCGGGGGGGGGGTCCAGCCGGGGGTCGGGGGGGGGGTCCTGCCGGGGGTCGGGGGGGTCTGGCCGGGGGGTCTGGCCGGGGGTCAACGGGGGGTCTAGCCGGGGATGGGGGGGGGGTTAGGGTTAGGGCTAAGGTCACCGAGCTGGTGGAACCAGTCTTGGTTTTATAACCCTTTTTAGTGTCTAGGGTGGGGGGGGTGTCGCATCGAGACCAGTTGTAGTCGCCCCCCCGGGCCCCCAGGGCTAACCCAATAGAACCCTGAGAGCACGCTAGCGCGCCGGGCATGCGCCGGGTACGCCGGGCAAAACTTCCCCCTGTCCACCCAAGGCCTCTCCTAAAGGGGGACGTTGGGCGATCTGTCATTCAGTGACGGATGAAGAGTGATGGGAATGGCAAGTGGGGAGAGTGACATATATTTTGGCACAGCTGTGGGAGAATGCGCCGGAAACCTTTTTTTTGGCCTGCCGAACTTTTACCCCATGTGTCTTTACTCAAAATGCTCCCATTTTTGTGCAAAATTCAAACGTGGGTGAAAAACACGAAAAAAAGCTTGACCCCCTGACCCAACCTGTTGGCCCTTGGCTGCTGGCCCATCCATCCGTCACCTGTCACCCTATCACTCAAGTAGGCCCTGGGGGGGGGGGGGGGCGGGTTAGCAGGGGGGGTCCACTATGAACATCCCTGGTCCAGACCGCCGGTCTCTCGGACGCGCCGAATTCTTTTCGGGAGCCCAGGTACCGGGGCACTGTCCGCAACTACAGCTACTACCCCCCCCCCTCCCCCCCGGAGCGCACAAGGTCCCCCCGAACCCTCGGGAGCAACGGTCACCAAATGACCCGGCAGGGGGCAGGGCTGTGCTTAAAGGGGGTTTCCAAAAATTTCCAAAAAAATTGCATAAAGGGGGTGTTTTGGGGGGTGGGCCAGGGATGTATTAGAACGGCCGTACACCGCAGGAGGAGGGGGGGTTACCCCCCTTACGACCCCGGCAACAACCAGCACATCCTCAATACGCCAACTATTGGGCGCTGCTGACACGCAAACGGCACACCATACCACATCCAGCACAGCCCCGGCACACCAACGACTGGGCTCCGCGACCGCGGAAAGGACACCAGCAGGAGCACCGGCCGCAGCGGCCGACAGAACGCAGCGACCCAACGCAACATGCGGAGGGAAGACCGGGTCCAGGGCCCCGTAAAGGAGCAACAACCAGACGGAATGTCATACAGGGGGTTACCCCCCCCCCCTTGGACCCCCCTCCCCCCCTCCCCCCCACCCCCTCCAATGTTTGAGGCTGACAGCCAAAAGTTTGCTACGGCGCCTTCGGTGCCAAGAGGATTTAAGCTCAACAACGTTCGGCCCGCCTTTCGGCGGGGACCACAGGGGGACCCTGGGAGGAGGGGGTGGGTCCCAGCCAAACCCCCCTCCCCCTTTCAGACCCCCCCCACCCCTGCCCCCCTTCTACTACATCCCTGGGGGGCGTGTCCCATGTTCTGTGCCAGAAAGGCCCCTATGGTCCTTCAGGCCACGGACGAGCCAATTTTCTTGCTGCGCTTTTGTGCCGACTGCCGCTTGTGCGCACGTGCAATCGCCCAGGCTCCCTTCGCGGTAGTGGCGCCCAGGGCCCCTGCGGCAGAGCCGGTGGACTGCCCCCTGCCCTTTGTCAGGGTGGCGGAGGAGCTGGGCCCCCGCAAGCTGCACAAAGTGACGCTGCGGTTCTGGCACGTGTGCCACTTCCTGCGGGCGCACGGGGCGGAGTACGGGTACGTGGCCCACTTGGACACCTCCGACGTGCTGTTCCAGGCCGACCCCTTCGAAGCGGCGCAGGTCGCCGTTGCTGAACTGCTGCCGTCCCCGTGCCCATGGGGGGGGGGGTGCAGTGAAGTGAACAAGATACTCCGACCCCCCCCCCCTTGTCCAAGCAACGGTGCGGGTAGAAACCGAGCCACTATCCGATCCGGACACAGGGGAGGATTCGGGGGCGGGGACGTCGGAAGACGAAGAGGTGTTGTCCGTGTCATCAGCAGAGCTGTCCGGGGGCGGATTCTCCACTGATGTCAGTGATCGGGCACGGGAGAGGACGCAGGAGTTTGGCAACATGGGGGTGTGGGACACAGATTACAGTACGGATGTTAGTGACAGCCGGAAGTGTAAGGGCAGGAGGGTAATCAAGACTTCCTGATACGTGGCCTAAAGGCACGTGCCTGACCATAAACTAACCGGAGGTGGCGCCAGAGGCGCCTTTCTGGACCGATGGGACAATGTGTGGTGGCGCCTGACGGCGCCTTGCTGGACACCACGAACAATGTGTGTCGCGGCTCCGCCGCGTGATACTTGCTGATTCAGGGCATAGGTCTGTCGGTGGGGACCTATTGCTGAACTTTCCACTGTTCTATGGCCAAGCAACGGTGCGGGCTTCGGTTCTTCGAGATATGAACCGATGGACAGTTCGAACCCCGGGGAGGTAAACTGGAAAACGGGAGCGGGCAGTTGGGAAAACGGTTATATTGGTGACGGCCAAGCAGGAAACCGGAAATGCACTGCACACACACGCCACAGAACACGGGTTCGAGCCCACTGCCTAACCGACCCAAGGGGGGGTGTAGGTTTGTAGACCTATCCAAACGGGCCAAGAAACATTCGATAACCGCTGACTGCGGTGAGCTCAAGGCAACATTCGGCCCACGCTTGAGGGGTACTGCAAAGCAGAAGGTCAAACAATGAACTGCAGTTTGTGGCGAAGACCATATGCCTGTGACACGGGGGCATATGTGAGCTCTGTATCCGTTGCTTTATGGCCCTTGTCCAAGCAACGGTATGGGAAACTGATTACAGTTCGGATCTCCGTGACAACCGGCGGTGGAAGGGCCGGGGGGTAATCAAGAGCACCCCTGACGCGGCCTAAACGCACGGCTCTGACCTGAAACCCAATCTGTGCCGGCCCCTCACGGCGCCTTGCCGGACCGAATGAACAATGTGTGGGGGCGCCTGACGGCGCCTTCCTGAACGATCCGTACCAGACTTGACCCTAGTCTCCGGCAAAATTTTTGGCCACCTCCGGCAGCCTCCGGCAGAAACATGAGGTTACATCCACCAGCCTCGGCAGAAGTTTGGTACCCTCCGGCAGGGCAAACACCACTCTCTCAGAAGCGTAACTAGAAGTTTCTGGGAGGGCAGCGGGGTCGGAAATTTGCGACCACCCCACCGCCTTGGCAAGGGGAGGCACACCTGGAACCCATCACCCCTGACGAGAGCCCCACACAATCAACTAAAACCCAAATGCACAACAACACTCACATCCGGCAGCCTCCAGCACAACAATAGGCCACATCCGGCAGCCTCTGGCAAGAGGTTGCCCTCACATCCGGCGGCCATTGGCATGCCGGAGCGTAGGGTCAAGTCCGATCCGGACAATGTGTGTCGCGGCTCCGCTGCCTGATATTCTAAGTACTGTTGGAATGCCAGAGTGATTCTGGAGGGTGACCTCCATCATCGAATTATGGCCCCTACCTCTGCCGGTGCCTCTGCCTCTGCCTCTGCCTCTGCCGCTGCTCCCGAGAGGATCAGCCAATGTGGCGATGGAGATAGCGGCGCAGCTACGCAGGAGATAGGGGAGTGGCTGCAGATGCGGGGCAGTTGCGCGGACAATGCGGGGAAGATGCGGGGACGGAGCGGGTGTAGAGTGGGCTACAGCAGGCGCCGGCCCTGTTGGCGGGGTGTGAAGGAATGTACAGAAGGAGCGCAGCAGGCGCAGCGGCATATGCCGGAGTGTGTAGGAGAGTACTTGGGCGATGTGGGTGGTACAGGCAATGCGCGCCGTTTATCATTGGCGGGGGTACGAGCACAAGGATACTACAGTGGGAACATACGCGGGGTAAAACCACAGCCGGGGACGGTGACGTGGGTCCCAACGCGGCGCAATACCACCCTCATTGATAATGGGGTGTGCCTGGAACGCACAGGGTAACACCACCGCTAGGTGCCAGCGGTGTGGGGCCTGTGGTACACACTCGGCATAATACCACCCTTCACAGCAGTGAGGTTGTTGGTGGCCTGGAGCAACTGGGGTAAAGCCATGGGTGCAGGCCAGCAGTAGCGGGGCTTTGCTGTGTCTTGGCGTGAGGGGTGTGTGTGCTTGCCAGCAAAAACAAACAAACAAATCAAAAAAGCACGCCGAGGAGGGGGGGCGGAAGCCCAGACCGATGACGTGGAGACCGGAAGCCAAAGCCAAAACCAAAGCCTCTACTTCTACCTCTGCCTGTGCCTCTGCCTCTGCCTCTGCCTCTGCCTTTTCCTCTACCTCTGCCTCTGCCTTTTCCTCTCCCTCTGCCTCTACCTCTACCTCTGCCTCTGCCTCTGCCTCTGCTTCTACCTTTGCCTCTGCCTTTTCTTCTGCCTCTGCCTCTACCTGCCTCGACCTGTGCCTCTACCTGTGTCTCTGCGTCCTACTCTAGCTTTGCTGCCTCTACCTCTGCCTCTACCTCTGTCTCCACCTCTGCCTCTGCCTTTGTCTCTGCCTCTGCCTCTGCCTGCCTCGACCTGTGCGTCTGCCTCTGTCTCTGCGTCCTACTCTAGCTCTGCTGCCTCTACCTCTGCCTCTACCTCTGTCTCCACCTCTGCCTCTGCCTTTGTCTCTGCCTCTGCCTCTGCCTGCCTCGACCTGTGCCTCTGCCTCTGCCTTTGCCTCTGCCTCTGCCTCTACCTGCCTCGACCTCTGCCTCTGCCTCTGCCTCTACCTGTGCGTCTGCCTTTTCTTCTGCCTCTGCCTCTACCTGTGCGTCTGCCTTTTCTTCTGCCTCTGCCTCTACCTGCCTCGGCCTGTGCCTCTGCCTCTGTCGCTGCGTCTTGCTCTGGCTCTGCTGCCTCTACCTCCACCTCTGCCTCTGCCTTTGCCTCTGCCTCTGCCTCTGCCTCTGCCTTTGCCTCTGCCTCTGCCTCTACCTGCCTCGACCTCTGCCTCTGCCTCTGCCTCTACCTGTGCGTCTGCCTTTTCTTCTGCCTCTACCTCTACCTGTGCGTCTGCCTTTTCTTCTGCCTCTGCCTCTACCTGCCTCGGCCTGTGCCTCTGCCTCTGTCGCTGCGTCTTGCTCTGGCTCTGCTGCCTCTACCTCCACCTCTGTCTCTGCCTTTGCCTCTGCCTCTGCCTCTACCTGTGCGTCTGCCTTTGCCTCTGCCTCTGCCTCTACCTGCCTCGACCTGTGCCTCTGCCTCTGTCGCTGCGTCTTGCTCTGGCTCTGCTGCCTCTACCTCTGCCTTTGTCTCTGCCTTTGCCTCTGCCTCTGCCTCTACCTGTGCGTCTGCCTCTGTCTCTGCTTCTTACTTTGGCTCTGCTGCCTCTACCTCTGCCTCTACCTCTGTCTCCACCGCTGCCTCTGCCTTTTGCCTCTACCTGTGCCTCTGCCTCTGTCTCTAGCTCTGGCTCTGCCTTAGCCTCTGCCTTAGCCTCTGCCTCTGCCTCTACCTGTTCCTCTGCATCTGTCTCTGCTTCTTCCTCTGGCTCTGCTGCCTCTACCTCTGCCTCTGCCTCTGCCTCTGCCGCTACTTCTACCTCCGCCTGGTGTAACACCTTTTTCCGTGTGCACCAACGTCCTGCCAGCACCACACCACCTGCGTCCCCCAGCCCTACCTGGAGCGCTTCAACACAGTGCTGCTGCATCAAGAACAAGGCGTGGTGGAGAATTCTTGGGGAAATCGGTGGAACTACAACGTGATTGGGAACTGCTTCGGCCAGGCCACAGCGATGAAGGTTGTCCTCTGCGTGCGGGGGCGGGCACTGAGGGTCTCGCTCGCCTTTGGGATTAGACGAAGGGGAGTGTTGTTGTACGGGGTTGGTATTGTGTAGCTTGGAGCTCTGGGCATGTCGGGTTTTCACTTCGGGGGGGGGGGGTCAATAGAGCCCCCCAAAACTGGGGGTTCGGGAAAAGGGCACCATTAATCAGTCATTATGAAGTCTGGCGCCAAAGGCGCCGAAAATTTTTTTGAGCATTAAAATTGATCGATTTT
Organism: Eutreptiella sp. 'Long Island Sound 2002'; assembly: GCA_964036045.1. Lineage (NCBI taxonomy): Eukaryota > Euglenozoa > Euglenophyceae > Eutreptiales > Eutreptiaceae > Eutreptiella > Eutreptiella sp. 'Long Island Sound 2002'. The sequence continues at coordinate 8,649,680 of OZ038404.1, read as the reverse complement.
TTTTTCACCAAATACATGGCGAATGATGACTTTTCTGAACCCCCTCGACGCGCTGATTCCAAAAATCCCATTTTCTTTTTTTTCTGATTTTTGGGTCTGGGTCACCTCCGAGGCCCGGGGGTCAGTCTCTGTAGGATTTTGGGGGTCCTGTCAATTGAACCCCTTTTGGGGGGGGGTCCGGCCGGAGGGGTCTATCGACCCACCCCCCCCGCAAACGAAAACCCGGCCTCCCCTGTGCCGCATGCACTACTGCATTGCACGCGGTACCATGTGCCCCACGCCACTGGGTGGCATATAGTACCCGTAGCATGCAGCCGTGTGTGGTGTGTAGCATTGTGTGGGCTGATACGTTGGGGAAGGCTTTTGGAGTGCAGCCCACACAGTGCACATGGGGCGGCACGCAGTGCCTTGTCAGCCCAGTGTGAATACACAATAAATCAATAAATGGTGACACTCCAGAAGTTGTTCAAAGGTTGGCACTGAGCACTGAATGCACCGATTCGGGGATCCTATTTGTGTGTAGGGCGAAGACATCTGAAGTCTTCGATGTGCGCATGCAAACCGCTGAGCGCGGTGCAACTATTTGGCGGTGAGGACAGCCTAAGCACCCATTGTTTGAGCCAGTTGTGCGACAAAGTACTAACGTGTTCGCCGACTACCACTCAAAGCTGGTTGCCAATGTGGTGCACGCGCAGTGCAAGACTTTCCCCTGACACGTTCTGTGACGTGCGTGGTGCACCTGCGAAGTGATTTCCGGACCATACTTTGCACTTGGGTTGTTTGTTCAGTGCTTTGCACTTCCATGCCTTTACTTCCCATTTTTCGATAGGGTTGAGCACCACCACCCCTTCTTTCTTGCGGGTGGGTGGAGGGGCAGGGGGGCTGCGATCTGGGGACACGGCAACCCCCACAGCACGAGAGGTATCCCCATCGTACCATTGTCTGCCCAGCTCCGCAAGAAGCCGCCCATCTGCACCTGCTTCCAAATGGGCACGGCCGCGCAAGTGCAGGAGTTCATATGTGGACTCACGACATTGAGCCAACGTCGGTGTGTGCTGGGCCTAGACATCTGATCTGTTATCGGAAGGTGACCAGCGGTGCGGGACCGCCAACCCCCCCCAAAATGGGGAGCAGGCAAAAACGACAGATAAAACAGGGATAGATAACCTCTGCCGTCCAAGGGTCCCTGATTTGGGGAGCAGGTGGCGCGAAGGCCTCGGCAAAGGGGCACTATCCATTTCTCCCCAAGATTGCATCGCCATTTCCATGTTCCACGCCACAGGAGGGGCCACATGGCCAGTTCATTTCTCCCTGAGACGGTAGGGGTTGCACAGCCATTTTCTTTCCCCCCCGAGACGCCTTGGGTTGTGTGGCCAGCTTGGAGGTTGCTCCCAGGGGGTGCCATAAGGACACTTACCCCCCCCCTTTTTTTTACTATGGCATCCACTCTCTGATGTTTGGTGGCTACCCACCAACCGCCATCGCTTACCCACCAACCGCCATCGGTTACCCACCAACCACCATCGTAGGGCGTATCCGACACTCCTTTTTTCTTCCCCATTACGGCACCCCCTGGTTGCTCCTGTTCCGCCTTTGCCGAGAGGATTCATCCAAGAAACACTGCGCATAATCAAAGCACACTGTCTGTTCAAGTCCCCATCACTATCTTTGAAAATGGGTTTTCTGTTGCTGGAAAGCTAGATAATCTCCTCCCTCGTTAGCCTCCAACCCAAAGGACCGGCGGGGGCCGGAGGGTGGGAGGGGGAGCTGGATCCTTGGGATGCATGATCCGGGATTCCCATGGGCTGAGGGGCAGAGTGGGGGCCGTTATGACGGTGCCCTGGTGATGCATGGCGTCTATTGTCTCATCAAAGATGCCGAGCAGCTTGATCACCTGCAAAGTGTTCTTGATGCCGTTCTGTACCGATGCACGCAGCAGGCAGAAGAGCATATGAGCAACCGGCTCTCGATCTGACCTTCTGTTTTTGACACTGCATTTTACGCACACAGACACACCCACCCACCCACACACACACATGCACACACCCACCCACACCCACACCCACACACTAATTCGCATCGTCCCTCCTTTTCACTCCTTTTTGAAGTCATGTGCCTTTGAGTGGGTGCAATCCAGCAGCTCTCAGGAGGTGGCGGTGTTACACAGGGGAAGTGCGCCAACGGTTCCCGCTGCACCTTCGCATAGCTCACCTTCATTTATGTCTCTCACCCCCCCCCCCTACCCCCCACTTTTGCGCCTTCCTTTTGTGTTGTGTCTTCTCACTCCGTTTGCTTTCCTTCTCTTCCCTGTGCCTTCAACACAACAGCATGGTACACCCGGATGCCATGCACCTCTGGTCTCCTGTAGAGCACATGGTGGCCCGAAAATTGCTTTGCGGGGGGGGGGATGGCATGGGCGCCCGGCGAAGGAAGGGGGGGGGGGTTCCAGAAATGGGCTTCCGTGCCGGGCCCTTTGCTTTGTGTAAGGACGGATGTTGCCACTAAAGGTGCCGGAACACAAATTTTGGCCCGAAAAATTTTTTTCACGAAAAAATTTTCCCCCACATATGTGTAGTCAAAATGATCAGCGCGACGTGGGGATCATTTTGCGCCATGTATGTTGGGGTCGGACCCCCCCCCCCCCCGTCACGGCAGGTAGGGCAGCGCCAGCCCAAACCCCCCTCGCGGCACGGCGACCAAGGAGGGGGAGGGGGGGGTTGGGCAAATGGGCTTCCGTGCCATCCCCCCCCCGCAAAGCAATTTTCTTCCCGCCCATGCTTGACAACGGCCCAGAAACGAGGTGTAGTCCTGGTTGTGCCGTCCCTGCAGAAGTCACATACAGCAGCGCCAGGAGGAAGTCTACGTCCATAGAAGGCCTGAGAAACCCCCACAAGTCCCCTCGCAAGCCGTATACCGCCACCTGAGGGCGTTTGGAGAAATAATACTGGGGCCAAGGGGCATCTTCGATTTTCGTTCGTGGCAACAACTGCAAACAGCCACAGACAGGCATGGGCATGCCTGCATCACATTGCGCCCTGTGCTTGAGACTCTTCCCACCCAACCGCCTACCCCCGTCTTCCCCCTCTTCGACCCACCAGCCCCCCCCCGCCGTGGGTGTGTAGGCTCCGGGTGCCGGGGGGAGGGGGGTGCGGGCTGCACTTGGGGCGCCACAGCTAGTGCTACCTGCTCGCCGCTTCTTCACAGGCTGCAAGCAGGGGTGCGGTGCAATGACCAGTCGTTGGCTGTCCCTGTCCTTCAAATGGGGTTCGTGAGGTTGTCCCCTCTTCCAGCTCTTAGGCCACGTGAGCAGTGTCGCCTCTGTGTTATGTGTTGTTCACCCTGCCCTTGCAGCGGTTTAGAACCGTCTCTTGGGGGTTACCTGCCACCTGCAGGCAGCAGCTGTTGCTACTCTTGCTGCTCTTCCTGCTGCCTCTGTGCGTGCGTGCGTGCGTGCGTGTGACTGTGTGTGTGTATCCCCCCGGTAACGGGTGGTATGAGTATTACTTGATTTGAGCCATTAGATTTAGTTGGTTGGGCTGGGAGTAATACAGGGGTACTGAGGTGAGGGCTCCAATACATTCCTGCAGCCGTACGCGGAGCTTAAGTGACATTTCATTCTGTCCTTCACAGGCCCTTGGCTTAGCGCTCTGCGCGGCTGCCGAGGGCTGGAGACGGTCGAGATCTGGTGCAGGATGTGCCTCTTCCTTTCACCCTGTACTGCAGAAAGGCGCCTAGTCGCTGATGGTCATGACTTTTCTTTGACTATTTGCGGCCTGACGAGAATCTACTTACGACCAGTGCCTGTGCCTGTCCTATTCTTGCTGGTTCTGGGCTTTGGTCGCTTTGCGTCATCCGCGTGTGTGTGTGTGTGTGTGTCTGTTTCTGAGTGTCTATTTTTTTTCGAAAGGCACCCGGCCGACATGCTTTTCAACTCCTTCCACTGCTGCATTCGGCCTGACGAGATGCGTTAGCAACCAGTGCTGTGCTCTGTTTGTCACGCCTGTTCGTCTCACTTCAATCGTGTGTGTGTGTGTGTGTGTGTGTTGCTGTTTTGCGACTGGACCCTTGGTGCAGCGACTTACCCCTCCGTGATGATGGCGATGTCAGTGAGACGCCACACCAAGGTGCTCGCCATTGGAGAGGGATGACTCGGGCGAACCCGCGTGGGAGTGAGTCCCGAGCACCGGTCAACTGCAATGCTGTTGTCAGTTCCTGCTGTTCTCTTGTGCGCGTGCGAGTGTGATTCCATGTGCAGCACCATTGCTCTTTCAGTTCAATTTAGTTCAGTTCAGTCTGAGCACCAACATTTTTGCTCCTCCAATGGGGATGCCAGAGACTTGTACCCACAGTGCCTCCCGGTGCATTTGTATCCGCATTGGTTATCTGTTGGTTCTTGTTCCCTTCACTAAGTGTGTGTGTGTGTGTGTGTGTGTGTGTGCGTGTGTGTGTGCGTGTGCGCATGCATGTACGTGGCTCCGCTTTTAATGGAGGTGGTGAAATATGAGGTAGGTCGGGAAATAGGGTAGGGTACATACCACTCAGATGTAGGGAGGGTATTGCGCCCTTTCGCTACCGGCAAAAATGGATGAGGCACAACGCAACGACTACAACAACAACAAGAAGAAGAGAAACGGGTGGATGTACGTCATAATCACATGCAAGATCGCTAAAGGGGCACCCGAAAAACTGCTTCTCAAATAGCAAAGGGAATGTGGCTCGGGGGAGGGCGCTTGAACTGGGAGGAGGTCCGCCCTGAGCCAAAACGGCAAATCGGAAGATCTTAGATGTTGTGGCTGGGGAGAGGGCACCCTAGCGAAGGGGAAAGTCCACCCTGGCCAATGCTGTAAATGGGACAGCTTGCGGGGAAAGACGTGGGCCTGGGAGAGGGCACCGCAGCCAAGAGGCGTCCACCCGCGGACTAGTATACCCACTCGCGGCAGCCAGAGCAGGGCAAGGGCACCCCAGCCAAGGAGAGAGTCCACGAAGCCAATGTGTGTGGTGGTCTTTTTTTTTTTTGGTTCCAGACATATGTACACCCTTGGTGCCAACTTTAGACCCCAACTTTAGACCCCATGGTGCCAACTTTAGACCCCAACTTTAGACCCCATGGTGCCAACTTTAGACCCCAACTTTAGACCCCATAGTGCCAACTTTAGACCCCAACTTTAGACCCCATGGTGCAAACTTTAGACCCCAACTTTAGACCCCATGGTGCCAACTTTAGACCCCAACTTTAGACCCCCTGGTGCCAACTTTAGACCCCAACTTTAGACCCCATGGTGCCAACTTTAGACCCCAACTTTAGACCCCATGGTGCCAACTTTAGACCCCAAATTTAGACCCCATGGTGCCAACTTTAGACCCCAACTTTAGACCCCATGGTGCCAACTTTAGACCCCAACTTTAGACCCCCTGGTGCAAACTTTAGACCCCAACTTTAGACCCCATGGTGCCAACTTTAGACCCCAACTTTAGACCCCATGGTGCCAACTTTAGTCCCCAACTTTAGACCCCATGGTGCCAACTTTAGACCCCAACTTTAGACCCCATGGTGCCAACTTTAGACCCCCCAGTGCCAATTTTAGACCCCTTGATGCCAACTGTAGAACCCAATTGTAGACCCCCTGGTGCCAACTTTAGATCCCAACTTTAGGCCCCCTGGTGCCAGCTTTGGCCCCCAACTTTAGACCCCCTGGTGCCAACTTTAGACCCCTTGGTGTTTGGCAGAGAGGCAAGACGGTGCACGTGCGACCCTTGGGTTGTGGTCTACGTCGAATGAGACGCCAAGTTGTAGGGGTGCACGGCTATGCACCAATGTGTGGCAACCGTCCCCAACACGGATCAGCATCCACAGCGAAAACACTGTGGGTGTCTGCACACGTGTGTCTCTTTGGGTGTCCGTGTTTTTGTGCCCGTCTTCCCGTCTGTGTGCGCGTGAAGTTCCGGGGGTGCCGTGCCCGCCTTTCGTTGCAGGCGCTACGCGGTCACTCCCTACATCAGTGGCGTGTTCACTTCCTTCTTCAAGGTCTGCATCCGTTGCTGCATCCGGTGCTCCATGTGCCCGGACGCGTGGGCTCCCACCGACCCCCACGTGTGCACGGGGGCAGGGCGGGGGACTATGACACAAGGACCGTCCGTGCGGATCCAGATTTGGTTTTTTTCCCCTTTCGGAACAGGGAGTATGGGCTGAGCCCGTTGGGGGGTAACCCACTGCGGGTTACCGACGGCGGTTGGGGGTCTAACCGATGGCGGTTTGCTGGGTACCTGAAGGCTGTGGTGGCCTACCGACGGCGGTTGGGGGGTAACCGACGCGGTTGGGGGGTAACCGACGCGGTAGGGGGGTAACCGTGAGCGTTCTGTTCTGTCAGTGCGATGGGGCCATTTGTCTTCCTTTTTTGCACTTTTTTGTTCCTCTGAATAATCGGCGCGGCGTGTCCAAACGGGGAGTTTGCGGCTTTAACCTGCGCGGGCACCCCTGCCCCCCGTCAGTGGGGCCCCAGGCAGGCCCTTCCGACCGCTTGTGCCGGCCCCCGACGGTGCACCGACCGGTTTGTGCCCGTCGCACTGGGCCGTCTGCGGGCCTCGCACCCGCACCACTTCAACCCCCGTGGCCCCTGTTGCATTTGGTGGCGGGTCAGTGCGACAAGCGGGCCTGTCGCGTGCTCCTCCTCCGAGAGGCCTAGGAACTCTGTTGGCACCCCCGCCCCCCGAAACGAAATCCCAGGTCCACTTTGTTTGCCACCGGCTGTGCCCATCCTCAACTGTCCGTCAAGGGAGCCCAGAAGGGGGGGGGGTCCCGGGAAAGGGGCCCGAAGGACCCCCCCCCCGTGCAAGCCAATTTCCCCCAACCCAAGCTGCGTTGCGGCTACCGCAGTGCCCGCCGCCGGAGCACCGGGCTCAGCGGGCGAGGAACAGCCGTGCCGCACCACACGCTCATGGTTCTCCATTTCCCCCTCCGATGGCCGCCGCCTCCTGCCCAAACACTGCCTCCTTGGCACTTCGGAGGTTCGAGTGTACCGGAGGACGGCAGCTTCTGTTTTTTTTTTACCCCCCCCCCGTTGTAATAGCTATGCCCTTGTCCAAGCTACAGCGGCTGTAGGGACCGTATTAATTTGGTAATTTAATTCGGTACAACTGTAGTGCAGCCACATAAGACATGGGTTTGGTGACGAATTGGCCAGTTACGTAGGGTCGTGGACACATTTGTTGGAGGTGTTTGCCCACTTGAATCCACGGAGCTCTTATTTTGGGGATATTTGTGCACTATATTCCCCTTTTTGGCACCAGCCCCCCGTGCAATCTTCTCTTTTTGAACGTGGGCATCTACGGCTTGTCCAAGCTGCGGTAGGCGTAGGGACCGTATTAATTTGGGACTTTTGCGTAGCTATTACAAGGGCGGGGGGGAAGTCTTTCTGAATGTCTATTTTTTTTTTTTTTCGCGAAAGGCGCCTATGACATGTCACTGAAGAGCCTTTCTCTTTGAATTTTGCTTTGCACTTCTGCTTTGTGCCTGACGGTACCGGTCATGCACACGCATCCATATCCCATAGCGGGGGAGTCTCAGGGACCGCTGAGGTTTGCCTCCGCACGGGGGCCCGGTGGCACTGTGTGATCGGGTGCGGGCGGTGGCGGGTGCGGGTGTCGGGGCGGCGCTTCGAGTCCGTAGCCCCGTGCTGTTCTACCGTTGTGCCGCTGCTGCTCACAGTTTGCGGACAAAGTGAAGTACAATTTCACGAGCGGGCATTTCCACATGGCCTACGGGAAGCAGCTCATCGCCCCTGCTATTGGCCACCAGCTCAACAGGTGCCTCGCACGGCTCGCGGTCGTCCCGAACTGCGCTCCAAGCGTCTTGTAACCGCCCGCCGTTTCGTAACCGCCCGGCGTTCTGTAACCGCCCGGTGTTCTGTAACCGCCCGCCGGTTGGTCCCAGCCACAGTTCCTGATGCTGACAACCGCTTTTACCGGCGCGCCTGAGCTGAGGACACCTTGATCCTCCTTCCTCCTCCAGCACCGCTGTGGGCTGCTGAGGGCTAGATCAGCCAGCAATGGTGGCACACACACTCAGACTCAGATATGCCATACAGACAAGAAAAGCCTGGGCGTTCGAAAGACAAAGTCTGTAAATTGCTGAGCCGGCCGGGGGGAGGGGGGTGGGGGAGGAGTCCAGCCCGAACCACACAACGAGGGGTTGAAACGACACCAATGGGGTGTCCGATATTCGTTTCCACCGGTTTCCTGTTCACTATTCTCCGCTATTTTGCTCGTACAGAGAGGGGGGGGAATTCCGCAGGGGGTTTTTCCTGCAGGGGAAATTCCGTATTTCAAATTGTCTGTGTGTCTAGGGATCGCAATCCCAGGATCCCTCTGCCGGCTGTCAGTGCATGTTGTTATAGTGGACCATTGTATTGAGGATTTAGGTGTTTCGGAATTTCCTCCTTGATTTTTTGGGATGGATGCGGAATTCTCCCGCAGAAAAATCCCTGTACGAAAAATTTCCCCCCTTCTGTAGCAACTGCCAAGGCACCCGTTGTTTGTCCCAGAGGATACCTTTCTCACGGGCAGGGCTGCTACTCAGCACCGCTGGAGGGGGATGGAGCCCCCCTGTGTGACATTCTGTCTGGTTGTTGCTCCTTTACGGGGCCCTGGACAGTCACCCGCTCTTCCCTTCGCATGTTGCGTTGGGTCGCTGCGTTCTGTCGGCCGCTGCGGCCGGTGCTCCTGCTGGTGTCGTTTCCGCATTCGCGGAGCCCAGTAGTTGGTGTGCCGGGGCTGTGCTGAATGTGGCGGGATGTGCCGTTTGCGCGTCAGTGGCGCCCAATAATTGCCCCCCCCCCCCCCCCCCCAAGACTGGGCCCAATTTCCTTCCGGGCTTTCGGCCAATCCAAAATTCCGAGTGGTTTAGACCAAAATCTTTCTTTGGCGCCTCTAAAACCCCAGCACCAACGGGGGGGGGGGGGGCTGGGGCCTTGGGCACGCTTATGAGACACAGCGTCCAAACCATCAGTGGTCACTGCACACGAGCAACCCCTGGTTTCGCAGAAACCACAGTTTGGCACCACTGCCTTGCCTGCTCTCCCAGTGTTCAGCGCGCTCCTGCCCGTGAGTGATATTATTACGCAGAGCTGTTGATTGCATGTGGCAGGGCAAGGGCGAGCATCACAGCCAAACAAGGGGTGGACTCACACGAGTCCCTAGCTCCGAGGCGTGGACAGCCCGGAGTGAAGTCCTCAAACAGGGAGCCCCTCAGCAGCCCAGAATGCACAAGAGCAACAACGCATCGCATTCACCACAGAACAACCCCAACAAACACCAGCAGCAGGTCAGTTTGCAGATTTGGAGACATTTGCAGAAGTGCCCGGTGCCCCTGGTGCCACCCAAATCACAGTGGGACCAGCCGGACGGAATGTCACACTGGGGGGCTGGACCCCCCCCCCCCTTTAGAAGGAGCTGTGCTCAGGGGGAGGGAGGCAAAATGGTGCAACACGCGCGTAAAGCGTCGCAACATCTGTTTCACCATCCCGAGTGGTCTGGGGGGGGGGGGGGGGGGCGGAGTTGGGATGCCCCAACCGGTGCTTTTTGCCACGTTGGACCCTTTTGGCCCCGCCGACGGTTCCAAATGCCATCCACACAGACCCTGGCCAATCCATAGACCCCCCTCCCGGCGCCTGGAATGAGCGGGCGTCGCAATGCAGTCTCAAGAACGCCCACGAAATCGACCACAGAGCTGATGGCCCCGGTTGATGGCCGAAACAGGCCGTTGCGGGGCCCAAATAGCATGAAACCCGGTCTTTGCCTGTGCCAAAGTCCTGTGGCCGCTCCGTAGCCCCCCCCCCCCCTGCCCCCCCTCCCAGCTCCTCGAATGCCCCGGCATCACAATGCGGTATTAAAGACGCCTGTACCGTCGAATCGTGAGGTGATGGCCCTGGTTGCTCCCCATTTTGCCACCCAAAGTTGGCCATTTTCAGGGTCCAAAAGTCACACTGGCTCATTTTTGAAGTAAGTGGGAGTTAAGAAGTGCCACTTAAGAAGCCAGATTTTGTTTTTGTGAAGGACAGCCCTTAATGACGGCCCCCAGAGACGACCAACCACCAACCGCCAGCTGCCGACGGCTGCCAACCGCTGCCAACCGCCAACCGCCAACCCCCAACAATTATCAATCACCCACCGCCGCCAGTCGCCATCAACCGCCAACAGCCAACCGCCAACCGCCACCAACCGCCCACCTTTGAAGTAGAGAAGCATTCCCATCAACGTTCGTTTCTGTTGGCGTTCTGAACCCTTTTCCCTTTCGGACGCCCCTGCTGAGTGCTGGAGTAGCATCCGCAGTGGGGCCCGGTCGCGCGGGGCGCGCCTGTGATGAATGACGCACATCTCGAACGTTGCGTCTCTTGCAGGTGCCTGGGACCGCTGTGGCACAACGTCACCGATTTTTGGACGGCGGCTCAGAAACGTGAATGGGTCGGCGTTCCAAGGTGAGTCTTGTGAGTCCCCTTCCCTTTTCCCCGCGCGCGCCCTCACCTTCCCCCCCACCCCCCCCACCCTCAACCTCACCGTCGATTTCACCCTCGCCTTCATCCCCCCCTTTACCCTCACCTCAACCCTCTCTTTCACCTTCACCCACCTTCACGCTCACCTTCACCCCTCCAGTCCCTTGCCATCGGCCTTGACTCTCAATCTCACCCTCACCTTCACCGTCATATGCTTCCCTTGGCCTCTAGTGGCACCCTCACCGTGCCGCACACCTTCTTGCTGCCCAAGCACAGCATGTTTGCTGCCACAGTACGGCGGCATTTGCCAACACCCCAGCCACGGCAGCCATGAGGCGCCTCGATGTAATCTGACGATTTCTGAACCCCCAAAATGGACGTGGGTCCGATCCCCGCAGAGGAGACACCGCCGATGTGAAGGGGGACCCCGTTTGATGCCTGACCTGCCACCTATGCTACCCCCAATCTAAGGGCAGTCGTATGGTCTCTACTCACACAGCCAGCTTTGTCAGTTCAACACCAACGGAAGACTCGGTCATGACCCCGAACAAGGTTCCTTTTTGTATGCTTCGCATGACCCTTTGGCCTGCGCTTTTTTTGCGGGCTCATTGAGCCTTTTGCACTCCTCCCAGAACCCCACAATTCCCGAATTTTTCCCCTTTAGTCACACACTGACCCCGAAACGCTTGGCCAAGTCGTGCTAGCACATGCAACGTGAATCGGCGCATGTAGGTGCTACCCGGCGCCCAACCGGTGCTGTGCGATGGAGACACCGGTGTGGTGAACCAAACCAGGCCAAAGGTGGTAAATCATTGAATGGTTGTTCGTTGCCCATGGCCCGGCATGTGGTGGACGGGTCCATGGTGTACTGATTGTGTGCCTCGTCTCTCTTTCCTCTCAGCCCATTTTCTCGGTGCGGTACGAAAGCCACAACTTGGGGACCTCGTCGGGTGAAGAATTCATTTGCCGGGGGGCTCCGCGAACGCGGAAACAACACCAGCGGGAGCACTGGCCGCAACGGCCGACAGAACGCAGCGACCCGACGCAACATGTGAAGGGAACAACGGCTGACTGTCCAGGGCCCCGTAAAGGAGCAACAACCCGACGGCATGTCACACAGGGGGGGGAGCGGAATGGGTGCAACCCACACGGAGGGAACAACAAAGGGCACGCCGCCGCTAGAGACAAGGGCGCAAAGGGCACGCGGCCGGACGTTCCAAGAGAAGTTTAGATGGCACACGCATGTTAGGCGTGCCATCCAAGGGGACAGGCTCTTGGAGGGAAAAGGGAGGAGGGTTTGGAAGTCAGACGAGGAGGACGTCAGTAGACGGTAGCCCGACGCAACATGCGAAGGGAAGAACGGGTGACTGTCCAGGGCCCCGTAAAGAAACAACAACCCGACGGCATGTCACACGGGGGGGGGGGGGGGTTGGGTTGGGTTGGGTCAAGGCCTCTCCTGGTCGCCAACCCACGGTTCGCGCCGCCTTCGCTGCGGGACCCGACTGGGGGGGGGGTCCTCTGTACCCGATGATACGTCATTCTGCCAGGATTTAGTTCATAGGACTTAGATGCAGTGGACTCGCTTCGCATACTCTGCACCTGCTTCCCTACTGCAGCGAAAGGCGCCTATGACATGTCACTGAAGAGCTTTTCTCTTTGACTTTTGCTTTGCACTTCTGCTTTGTGCCTGACGGTACCGGTCGTGCACACGCATCCGTATCCCATAGCGGGGTCGCTCAAGCCCCCCCCCATTTCGGGGGGCGTGGGGCGGGAATGGTGCTCCCCTGACTGAGCAGTACTATTGTGGAAAATAAAGGCATTTCTGTGCCGGCTGCCTGTTGGGTAACGCTCACTTCGCGCATTTGCAGGGGTGGGGGTGCCCCTAAGGGCCAGGCCGCCTGTTGTTTGCATGGGGGATCCTGATGGCGTTTGCCGCCGCCTTTTTGGACAACCTCAGAAGAGGCCTCGCCTTCCTGCCTCGCCTGTCCTCACCCCCCCTGCCTTCACCCGTCCTTTCCTTTGGTACGTTGTGCCAGCGCAGCCCTCGGCCTGTCCCTGTGTCACTGCTCCGCGCTGGGTCCGCACGGAGGAGGGCGGCGGCCCTCGCCATTGGCCAGGGGCGTCCAAGCGGACACCCCCAGGCCGGCGGCGGAGGAACCCCCCATGACCCGTGGAGCACCTGGTCCGCGTTTGCTCATTCAGGAGCCGCGGTGCCCCTCACCCAGAGTTTTGCTTAACAACTCAGCATCTCCTCGGGGGGGGGGGGGGGGGTGCTTGGCACAAGGCCTTGGTGGTTGGGCCTGGGGGTGGGTGGTTGGCACAAGGCCTTGGTGCTTGCCTCGGGGGGGGGGGGGGCTCCCCCTCAGAAAGCGGGGGCCGGGAAATATGCTCAGCCACGTAAGCCCCTTTTCAGGGCGAGGGGTGGCGGGGAACTGGGGCTCGAGTGACGAGCGACGAGCGACCCCTCCGCGACTGAACTCCCCCCCCAGCCCCCAAGTGGTGAAGGCCACGCCGCAGCGTACCGCTGGCATCTGCCGGCTCAGACACGATCGGATGGAGCGGGGTCCTACTGAGCCACACACTGGACGCGGCACGTTCCTACTGAGTTCCGGTGGTGTGGGGGGCGGGTATTACTGAGTGGTTTTTGGTACGGGGCCGATTGCTACTGAGAACCAGTTGCCCTGCCGGACGCTAGTGGCATGTCTGGTACGGCCGCGAGCACCGGGGGGCCGTCTCCTCGGTTCGGGTACGCGGTACGAGGGAGGGCAAGGGGAGGTAAGCGGAGCCCCCCCCCCACCCCCCGAGCTAACCACCAAGGCCTTCTGCCACCCCCCCCCACCACCCCAAATTGCCCCACCTGGAGCCCCCAACCAACCAACCCTCCCGACTCCCCCCCCCCATCGCCCCCCCCCCCCCCAGGGGCCTTCGGCCCACTTCTATTGGGGGGGGGGAGTTGCGTACAAAAGCGAGGAGACGGCCCCCCCGTGGCCGCGAGGCGCCCCGGTGGTACTCCGATCCCGCCCACCCCCTCCTCATGCTCAGGCAAGTGCTGCTGACGAAGTGGGACCGGACGTATCTCAACGTGCAGAAGTCCGCGACGGCAGCGGTCTGAGGAGGCCCGGGCAGCCCGTCCCCGGGGCCTGCGGTGCTTTGACGTGCGAGGGGGGCCCGGGGATGGACGCCGCGGGGCACACTGGCAGTGCGGCGGTGAATGAGACCCCGGGACCGAGCGCCCGGGGGCGCGCGCGGCGGTCGCTGCCGGGGCTGCGCGTCCGAGGGCCGGCGGTGAATGAGACCCCAGCCTCTGGGCGGTCGCCCCGGGACCGGGCGCACGGGGGCGCGCACGGCGGTCGCTGCCGGGGCTGCGCGTCCGAGGGCCGCGCCCCAAAGGCCGTGCGCTGCGCGGGCGCCGGTGGAGGGGCCTGTCGAAGGACGGACGGGAGGCCGGGTCGTGCGGTGTGGGAGGCCGGACACTGGAGCGCTCTCCGCAGCATTTCTGGTGCCATGAGGGCCTGGGGCTGGGACGCCCGCCGTGGCACTCGTGCCATGGCAGGTTCGTCCGGCTGTTCGGGGCCCTGGGGGTTCGAACCGGGTACCTCTGCGTCGGATGTTGGGTGCATGACCGCTCAGCTACGCGACCTCTTTAGGGGCGGTTTGTGAAACGTTCAGAGGCCGCCATGCCGCTCCAGACACTCGGAGTCGCCGCCATCAAAGGCCACACAACTGCCCTGCGTGCGCAGCCCCCTGGACCGAGGGGCGCTGCCCAAGGGGCGTCTAGCTCTGCGCCTGTGGGGTGCTGGGTGCTGGTCTGGGCTGCAGGCCCCAACAGCAGCGTGCTGGCCAGACCCCGGGGAGCGGTGCCACGGCACCAGCCGCGTGCGACGCCACGTGCAGACCGTCTGGCGGTTGAATGGGGGGGGGGGGGGGCGCAGTGGGAGGCGTGGCACCATTTCGAATGGCAGGCGCAACCGCAACCACAACCATAACCCAGGGCTCAGAAGTACCCAGTTTGGGTACGTTTAGCGGAACACTATCCGGGAAATGGGCCAAGGTAGGAAAAATGGGGGAACATGGGGGTAAATGAGGGAAATTCAGATTGCTTGGTGGAAAAATGGGAAATTTAGGGGCTGAAAAGGCCAAAAATCAAGGTTTAGGTTGGCAACAAGGCTGTGGGGGGGGCGCATTGGTGAAAGCTCCCGAGGAAAAATGGGGAAAAATAGGGAAAGCTCCCGAGGAAAAATGGGGAAAAATGGGGGAAAATGGGGGAAAATGGGGGGAAATGGGGGAAAATGGGCAGGAAATGGGGAGGAAGTGGGGGGAAAGGGGACCGGTTGCACCACCCAAGTTTCCTTATTTTCCCCCATTTCCCCCCATTTTCCCCCATTTCCCCCCCATTTTTCCCCATTTCCCCCCATTTTCCCCCATCTTTCCCCATTTTTCCTTGCCATGGGTACATTGTGGGTACGTTTGTGGGTACAGTACCCGCCACCGGAGCCGGGTACTTCTGAGCCCTGATAACCACAACCACAACCACAACCACAACCAAACCACAACCACAACCACAACCACAACCACAACCACAACCACAACCACAACCACAACCACAACCACAACCACCACCACCACCACCACCACCACCACCACCACAACCACAACCACAACCACAACCACATCCACAACCACAACCACAACCACAACCACAACCACAACCACAACCACAACCACAACCACAACCACAACCACCACCACAACCACAACCACAACCACAACCACAACCACAACCACAACCACAACCACAACCACAACCACAACCACAACCACAACCACAACCACAACCACAACCATAACCACAACCACAACCACAACCACAACCACAACCACAACCACAACCACAACCACAACCACAACCACAACCACAACCACAACCACCACCACCACCACAACCACAACCACAACCACATCCACAACCACAACCACAACCACAACCACAACCACAACCACAACCACAACCACAACCACAACCACAACCACCACCACAACCACAACCACAACCACAACCACAACCGCAACCACAACCACAACCACAACCACCACCACAACCACAACCACAACCACATCCACAACCACAACCACAACCACAACCACAACCACAACCACAACCACAACCACAACCACAACCACAACCACCACCACAACCACAACCACAACCACAACCACAACCGCAACCACAACCACAACCACAACCACAACCACAACCACAACCACAACCACAACCACAACCACCACCACAACCACAACCACAACCACAACCACAACCGCAACCACAACCACAACCACAACCACAACCACAACCACAACCACAACCATAACCACAACCACAACCACAACCACAACCACAACCACAACCACAACCACAACCACAACCACAACCACAACCACAACCACAACCACCACCACAACCACCACCACAACCACAACCACCACCACAACCACAACCACCACCACCACCACAACCACCACCACAACCACAACCACAACCACAACCACAACCACAACCACAACCACAACCGCAACCACAACCACAACCACAACCACAACCACAACCACAACCACAACCACAACCACAACCACAACCACAACCACAACCACAACCACAACCACAACCACAACCACAACCACAACCACAACCACAACCACAACCACCACCACAACCACAACCACAACCACAACCACAACCACAACCACAACCACAACCACAACCACAACCACAACCACAACCGCAACCACAACCACAACCACAACCACAACCACAACCACAACCACAACCACAACCACAACCACAACCACAACCACAACCACAACCACAACCACAACCACAACCACCACCACAACCACAACCACAACCACAACCACCACCACCACCACAACCACCACCACCACCACAACCACAACCACAACCACAACCACAACCACAACCACAACCACCACCACCACCACAACCACAACCACAACCACATCCACAACCACAACCACAACCACAACCACAACCACAACCACAACCACAACCACAACCACAACCACAACCACCACCACAACCACAACCACAACCACAACCACAACCGCAACCACAACCACAACCACAACCACAACCACAACCACAACCACAACCATAACCACAACCACAACCACAACCACAACCACAACCACAACCACAACCACAACCACAACCACAACCACAACCACAACCACAACCACAACCACAACCACCACCACAACCACCACCACAACCACAACCACCACCACAACCACAACCACCACCACCACCACAACCACCACCACAACCACAACCACAACCACAACCACAACCACAACCACAACCACAACCGCAACCACAACCACAACCACAACCACAACCACAACCACAACCACAACCACAACCACAACCACAACCACAACCACAACCACAACCACAACCACAACCACAACCACAACCACAACCACAACCACAACCACAACCACCACCACAACCACAACCACAACCACAACCACAACCACAACCACAACCACAACCACAACCACAACCACAACCGCAACCGCAACCACAACCACAACCACAACCACAACCACAACCACAACCACAACCACAACCACAACCACAACCACAACCACAACCACAACCACAACCACAACCACAACCACAACCACAACCACAACCACAACCACAACCACAACCACAACCACAACCACCACCACCACCACAACCACAACCACAACCACAACCACAACCACAACCACCACCACAACCACAACCACAACCACAACCACCACCACCACCACAACCACCACCACCACCACAACCACAACCACAACCACAACCACAACCACAACCACAACCGCAGCCACAACCACAACCGCAGCCACAACCACAACCACATCCACAACCACAACCACAACCACAACCACAACCACAACCGCAGCCACAACCACAACCACAACCACAACCACAACCACAACCACAACCACAACCACAACCACAACCACAACCACAACCACAACCACAACCACAACCACAACCACAACCACAACCACAACCACAACCACAACCACAACCCCACCACCAGTAACAACAGCGACAACAGCGACAACCGCAACAACAGCAGCGGCAGCAGCAGCAGCAACTGCGAGGGCACCGGCCACCAGAACAGCAATGACAACAGGACAGAACAAGATTTCAAGTGCGCTCGTGGCCATGTTTCCAAAAATACCTGACCGACGAAATGTGCGCGAGGGCCTGTTTCAGAATGGGAGATGACAGGCATGTCAGCCCAGGGGTGTGGGAGAGGGGCAGGATCATGCGTATGGAGAGGCGCGGCTGCTCATTCCAAGGTCTGCCTGAGCGTGCACAGAGGAATGCTCGCTGAGGGTCGGTTGTGGGAGCGTAGAGGTGCTGGGCCGCAGCTTGTGACGAGTGGCGTCCCTGCATCACAACGTTCTTGTGGAGGCTGCCCGAACGCATGCGAGGTGGGAAAAAGGTTTGTGTGACTGGTCGGGGGCGGGGGGGGGGGCTGGGGGGGGTATATCAAGCCCCCCTCACCCCAGCGGATCGGGCAAAAGGCTCCCGTGACAGAACATTCATAAAGTGGCAGCATGAGGACCCGTGCTGGCTCCGAAAATTGGGCCGCTTTGCGGCCCAAACGAAGAAAAATCGGAAAAAATTATTCAACACGATAGATACCCCAAACTGATCAGCGCGTCATGGCGACCATTTGAGATATACATGTTGGGGTCCCCCCCCCCACCCCCTGCGGGCCCGTCTGGTGCTGCCGTCACGGGAGGCATCCCGGGGGGGGGATGCCTGGAAAACGGGCTCGAACGACTTCTCCCCTCCCCCCCCCTTCCACCCAAACACGTCCCCCCACCCCCCACCTCCCATGCAGGACGGCGTGTTCGGGCAGCAGGAAAGAGGGGCCGGGGCCATCCCGGAACAGGCGCCGCGGCTCACGACGGGGCTCGTCCACGAGGTACAACGCGGTCCTGAATCAATTGCAGTTTCTGGGGGACGGCAAAGAGTCCGCATGGGGCCCGGCACTTGTTGCGGCTTGGAGCTCCGCCGAAAGGGTGGCCCTCGGGTTTGCCGGCCCACGCCCTCAGCGTACCCCTCCCTGGCTCCTTCACGGAAGTCTTGGGTCCGAGGCCAAGTCGCCCTGGCGACCACACCGAACCCTCGAGAGCTCCCCAAGGGCTTCATTAGAAGGGAAGGGGCCTCAGAGGTGGCCCCAGCAGCGGTTGCTCAGGCGGTTGGAGGAGGTTGCCAAAGTGGTTTGGGGCGGTTGGCGTCGGTTACAAATGCCACCAAAGCCGGCATTTGCCGTCAGAGAGACAGTGGCTGGGCGAAGGCTGGGCGCCCTGGAGGGGTTGAGGGGGTAACGCCCCCCAACATTGGCCACGGCGGGGTAAAAAGCATAAGCTGGTCCCTCCTCCTGCCCCCCCCCCCCCTCTTCCAATGCATCCCTGAGCTCCCGACTCCTTCCGATGACTGCCCTGAGGCTACATTGGGGCACTGTTGAGTCGTGCCATATTCCGTGGGTAACAACCTGATTCTGCTGAAGTGTGAGGCCGGGGGCGGGGCGGGGGGGGGGCAGGCAGGACTGGCCCGAGGAGGCAATGTATGCAAAGTCAAATAACCCCGGGACCTATTATGCCCCCTCTGAGTGAGGATGGCAGGGTGGTGGTAGGGGCGACAATGTATTGGGGCAGTGGGGCTTTCAACTTTTGGGGGGGGGTCAATAGAGCCCCCTGAAACTGGGGGGTAGTCTGGGAAAAGAGGCGCCGAAAATTTTTTTGAGCATTAAGAATGGTCAATTTTTTTCTCTCCCCAAATATATGGCAAATGATGACTTTTCTGAACCCCCTCGACGCACTGATTCCAAAAATCCCATTTTCTTTTTTTGCCGATTTTTGGGTCTGGGTCACCTCCGAGGCCTGGGGGTCAGTCTCGGTAGGATTTTGGGGGTCCCGTCAATTGAGCCCTTTTGGGGTGGGGGGGGTCTAGGTCTAGCCAGGGGGCTCTATCGACCCCCCCTCCCCGTTTCCAATTTAAAGCCCGCTTGCCCTTGTCTCTGACTTCGGGTCTGAAGCTCTGGGACAGTCTCGGACAGTAATTGAAAGTACCGGACAGTCAACCACAAGACAAAAGAATGTGAGGCCGGGGGCGAGAGGTGTGATGACGAAGGCTTTTCACGACGGCGCCCTGCTTGGCGATCGCAAAAGCCGTTGAGGTGGGCATGCCGTAGGATGACTGGTGCCAGGGCAAAAGACGTGCACAATGTACTGTGCGAGGTCTCTTACACCCGCAGCGATTGCAATCGTGTGTCTGTGTGTCTGTGCGTTTGGTGCTGCCGCACACCCCACAAGGAGTGTGATATTCAGACATTGCTCATCGTGCCTGTACTGCTTTCGCAATTGTGTGTGTGTGTGTGTGTGTGTTTCTGAGTGTCTATTTTTTTTTTCCGAAAGGCGCCCAGCCTCAAACATGTCTTTCTCTTGAATGGCCTGACGAGGTGTCCGGAGACTTGTGCTCAGCGACTTCTGCCCGGCCGTGTCTGGTATCGACCACAGGAGGTTTATTGGTTGTTGGCTCATTGTTTCCCTCACGAAGTGTGTGTGTGTGTGTGTGTGTGTGTGTGTGTGTGTGCCAAACTGGGTGCCCATTGGGTTCTCCACTGCTGGTCACACCTCATACCGTGGCAGTAATTTCGTCAGGGTTCTGGAATTCTAGGGTCTGGTGTCCATCTTCGACAGGTGAGCTCCCATCAGGTGTGGAGCCTAGTTGCCGCCCTCACAGGATTTCCCCGAACCCCAGTTAAACCCCCCGCCCCCCAAAATTTAGTACCCCGGAGGTGGACCCAGGACTTAATGGCCTGTCTGATGCACCTTCTGAGACATCTTCAGAGGAACAAGACATTGGGGACCAAGTCAGTGATAACAACGATGGAGACAGCGGATGGAGCTAATGCAGCAGCTTCTGCAGCTGTGGCCCATGCCTCTGCTGTTGCTTCCAGCACAAAAAAGCAAATGAAACTTACTTCATTCTTCAAGGGACGTTTGCAGCTCTAAAAAGTGTACCCTCGATTTGTTCATGTACCGTTTGCTTGGGAGGCTCAGGGGGGTACTCGTTTTGGCAGATCGCTCAATAAGGCCGGGAAATTTGGGGGGGTACTAAATTTGTGGGGGGGGTTTAACATGGCTTCGCACTTTCTGACCGTCTTGGATGGCTATGGTGTGGAGGAGTTCCCTGGGCAATCTCCACAGCCCCCATTCTTCCTCAGCTGAGGTGATCTGCATCTCTTGTTGACTGCTTAATCCAGAACAATCCACATGACTATTTAGGGCAAGTGGAGGTGTTGGCCTTGAAACAAGATTGTGTCGCTATTGGACCACAGGTGGGCCACCGAAGACACACCCACCACAGCCCGAGTCCTGCTTGCTGACCTTACGCGCCTGACCACCCCTGTGACACCCATGGGGACGGACCAGGGTAGCGGCACGCGTTTATATGTAAGGAGATGAACGGCCCCAGACATGCCGGGAAATCGCGATTTATTGCCGTTTTCGGCCGTTTTCGGCTTGAAAACTCCGCCCGGCAGTGGCCGGTTGGGCGTCCAAAATGGCCATAACTTGGGCTAGCCGCGTCAAAACGCGCGGTACTTCGGCTCATCGAATCCGGCATTTCATGCTCTTCGATTTAGTCCGCACAGTATCAGCCGGAAGGGATGAAGATGGTCTTGTTGCCCCGCCGTCCGTTTGACAGAGGGCTGTCACACCACACACAGTGCACATGTGTACATGCCTTCTCGTTTTGGGACTTCCAATACATATATGAAGCGGGGTCACGATGCAGTTGCACAACGCTGGCCGTATGTGTGCTGCGAAAATGGCAAGGCTAACCAGGGCTAACTGTCGAGGGCTGGCAACCAAAACTGGTCAGAAACAAGTGCCGGCGGCAGTGTGGGCTTTTCAAACGAGCGAGCCTTCAGCGGCCAAGGTGAGGGGGCGGCCGGCGAACCAACCACCATGCAGCAGGCTGTGGCTGCGGTTCGGCCCAAGTGCATTTGGATTGGCGGACGTTGACCTCATGACACCAAAGTCTAAGGCTGTAATCTACAGCGCATCTTGAAGATAGCAAATGACACTGCAAGATCTAGGCATGGATAGCAATATTGACACATAAATTCATAGGACCGCCGCCTGAAGTTGTTTTTTCAATTAGGCAGGGACGATGTATCGTAATGCGGCGATACATTTGACTTGGTGCTGCCAAGCCGTACGATCCACTACATGGTGGGCCCACTCTCTGCCAAAACGCTTAAAAATCGAAGCAACATCCGGTCGTTGTATGTGTAGGCTTTGCTGCATCAGGTCGCATTGAGTGCGGTGCAGATTTGGGTCCATATCCGATGTCTGTGTGTGCAGAAAGAACAAAAAATCCAGGCACCTACATACTGTGGTATCAGTTTCCTGGAAAAGCGAGTAGACAGAGTGTGTTGCAGGCACCGTGCACGCACTGTGGGAAGTGTTGGGATAAAGCTTTACATGGCCGCTGCTTTTTGCCCCATTGCACAATTCGCAAGCCTTTGGGAACACGTGCCATACTGGTTTCGAGACAGCCTCTTCCAGGGCGGTCCTTAAGGGACCAGATTTTTTTTTTGTTGCTAAGGACCGCCCTTAAGGACCGCCCCAAGGGACCACCAACCGCCAACCGCCAACTCCCATCAGCCGCCAACCGCCACCAACCGCCAACCACTAACCGCCACCAACCGCCAACCACCAACCGCCGCCAACCGCCAGCAGCGACCAACCGCCAACTGCCAACCACTGCCAACCGCCACCAACCACCAATCACCAACCACCACCAACCGCCGCCAACCGCCAGTTGCCAACCGCCAACCGCCAACCGCCACCAACCATGGTTGAGCACATGGAGTGCCTGCGGGCTTTTTGGGAAAACTGGTTCCGGAACACTTTTTTTTTCCGTTATGGGCCGCCCTGGCCTCTTCACCGGGTAAAATCTCCGCAAACTTCAGAAAACTGCTGCACCGTGTGCACAATGTCTGACAACACCCACATACACCTGCATACACCTCGAATTTTCCGAAGTAGGCCTTCGGCAGGTTAGTGCGCACCCTTGTTTTACCCCATGAGTTCAACGGCGCCTCTTTGCCCCCCAGCCCTTTACCAGAGCAGGGCAGATACTCAATGCTGTTGTGCACAATGCCTTTCAAGGGGGTTTGATGCATCCTCCTCTCCCTTTGCAGGTGGCACATTGTTCCAGAATGCAGGCATCGCAATCCAAAGCCCAACATTACGCGCTTGACGTGCCAGTGTGGGAAGAAAAGGGCCGCTGGTGTGTCAAACCCAGCAAGACCTGCATCAAGAGGACGGTTGAGTTGTACGCCCCATGCTTCGCGTCCACTGCCATACTCCTCATCCTCTTCACATGGCGAAGCATTGCGTACGGAGTCGATGCGCATGCGGCCATCCCATTGCTGTGCATCCCAGTGCACTTCGTTCTCATGAGGCTGGCGATCCCCCGTTCCCCCAAATACCTTGCTGCAGTGGTCTGGCTGCAGTCCCTCGTAGTCACGGGCTTCATCGCGTGGTCCCTGGACGGGATGGCGCGTCTTGAGGCACAGCGGCTCAGGGCTGCCTTTTTAGCTGGCGCGGAGGGCCTCCCAGGCCCTGTTCCAGCGACGCCTGGGACACGCAGTAGGGACGAAGCCTTGTTTTGGCAGATGCACGCTGACAATCCCAGCAGCAACACCTTCCTGCCGATGTTCATGGTTGTACTGCTGCCTCCGTGGATGCTGATCTGGTTGCTGTATATCTGTTCCCAAGTCGAACGGGGATTTGGCCTGTGCAGTTGGCAGGTCATTGGCAGCGTGGCCACCCTTGTCCTGAACCTGCTGGTGTTCTGTCTTGGCCTGGCCCTCTCGCAGAACGACTACGACTTGACACAGTGGGGCATCTGTGTGGCGGCATTCAGCGTCCTCCTCATCCTCCGTTTCCTCAAATACGTGAAGCTGGTCCACGATGTTCAACGACACGCCCAGGAGTTGAGCTCACAAAAGGCCTCCCAGGAGCATGCAGACAGTGTGCTGAACCACGTGCTAAAGAACATCATGGTGTGGGCCTGCGCAGGAACCCCCCCGCCCCCAAAGCAAGTGTTGCCCCGCAGGCCGGCATGTACCAGCCAATCGCTGGTGGTTGCCAGCCAAAGGCCGGAGATCACTGGTTAGCCAGTTACGCGTCATCTGCCATTGCTTGCACGCCCCGGGGGGCACGGCCGGGCCCGGTCGTTGTATGCGACACCCCCCCCCCCCACCCCGAGTTTTGAAAGATAGCGGTGTGGGGGCCATGGCGCCAAATGTTTTGTCCCATGCTTAGTTGAGAGGGGTACTATACTATACTATACTATACCTTTAGTCCTTAAGACCCTTGAGACTTTCTTCCTAGCAAAGACAAGAGATCGCTATTATCGCATACATTGCGCGCAGCCCCCCCCCCGGCCAAGCTACAACTGCTGTCACTGGACCTAGTGCACGCTGCGCCGGAGTCCTTGAACGGCACATCGGCGCCGGGAATCGATTGGGTACAGGTTTCCATCTACAAAGCCTTTTCGGATTTCTTTTGCCCTGTTATGCTCGACATATACACGGGCATTATGGCCTCTAACACACTCAACAACGACTGGTCACTGGCCCTCCTCAATCCCATTCCGAAAGGACTTGGGACTGATTCGGTCCACAACTTGCGGCCCTTAGTTCTACAAAACACGTCACATAAATGGGTGGCAGCCATCCTGGCCCTGCAACTCAGAGATTACATTGACGCCCTCACCCCTATTCAGCAACGGGGTTTCATCGGGGGTCGATCAATCTTCACGAATCTATGGCATACTTTTGGCTCCTGGAGCTCCCCGGGGGACGCCCTGTTTTGCCCCATAGATTTCAAAAAGGCTTTTGACTCTGTTTCACACGAGTACACTCGCACGTTCCTCAACCTTATGCAACTACCAGACAGTCTAATTTCCCTCTGCCTACTACTGTTTACAGCACCGATCTGCGTGCTTGTCTGTGATCACATTTATTCAGACCACAAAATCCTTCCTCGCTCGGGTGTCCGACAAGGATGCCCCTTCTCACCATCTGTATTTGCAATGCTCATTTCCCCCATCATCCATAAACTTATGGATTCGTCTGTCCATGTGCAAGTTCTGCTTTACGCAGACGATTTAATCATCATCATTGACTGCGACCCCAACACAGGAGTGCGGGTATTCCTCTTGGTCTGGAGCAGGGTTCAAGAATTCTCTGAAGTCACAGGCTTGTACACAAACCTGGATAAGTCCAACATACTGCTCAAGGGGCAATGGGACCCCGTGCACAGGGTTCAGCTCCTGAGCACAGGCCCCAGAATAGTCGAAAAATACAAGTACCTGGGCATTGTCCTTGGGGCTACCACAGCGGAGGAGGCCTATGGACCAGCACTAAGGAAAGCCACAGGACGTGCGTTTTCCATGCAGTCGTGGTCCCTCTCGCTCACTGACCGGGTGGAACTCCTCCAAAGCTGGATTCTCCCACTGCTGGTCTACCCAGCTCGTGTTGTCTATCCTACAGACAACGTCATCGCAGCGGTTAAAACAATTTACCGGGTTGCCCTTAAACTCAGCAATTGGGGCATAACACTAGACATCCTGTCGCACAGCAAAGAACAGGGGGGGTTAGAACTGGCCCCCCCTGACACCTTCTTGCTTTGGCAGTTTTCTACTATTTTTATTCGTCACATCTACAAAGCCGAGGTCATTCCCAAATGTGTCACTGATCCCTATGAGTGTTTTGCCACTGAGTACGGCATAGATATATCCCCGTCCACGCTCCACACTTTTCAAATGGGGAGCAATGTTGCTTGGCACAAAATGCCTTATCTTGCTTGGAGCGCCCGAGCATACTCACTCGTCACCTCTAAAGTGACTTTCAACCGGCCTGAAGCACTATCGCCCGGCATCCCACTTTGGCATAACAAACTGTTCTCCAAGCCTACATCCCTCACGTACTATTGCCCCCAGCTCATCCGGCAGGGGGTCACTACGGTGGGAGATTTAATCAGCAACAGCACACATATTTCGCAGATCGTGCCCACTTGGGCCCTCATTTATCAACAGGGAGTGTTTCATTATGGCTCCTCAAATCCCAGCCAGGCATCCACGGCACCACCCCCCCATCCCGTTCCGGGGGCGGATGTTTGGTCACGATGGACCACGAAATCCATGGCCTTGTTTCTTTGCTCCCCTACCTCCCTTGCACCAAGGCAACCACCTGGGGTGTGGAGGGCCTTCCACTCTTTCAATGTTCCCGCACAACATAAAGACTTCATCAGACAGGTGCTATGGCTCCGCCTCCCTTTGGGGGAGCGACAAAAGGATTGGAAACCGGATGATGTGTGGTGCCCAATTGACGGTGAGCTAGAAGCAATTGATCACGCGCGCACGGAGTGCTCCCTACTCAAAGTCGCCTTCAACACTATTGCAAAATACTTTCCCACGGCCACTGCTGAGGAATGTCAGTATTGCAGCACACAGCAATGGTCCAGTGGTATCCACTGTGTACTGCTGGTTTTGCTGGCGTGGGTTCATTTCTCACTGTTTAAGGACTGGAGTTGTTTTGCATTTTTTGTCACTAGTCTTCCTGAGAAAATTGGTTGTCCATGCACAAACAAACTGGGGGACAATGAATCCCAGGGGACCAGAGATGCGTCTTTCTCTGGGCAGTAAAAACACTTCATGGTGCCAACCTGAAGAACCAATGTAGAAAGAAAAAGTATTATCCAGTGTCCCGAAGTAAATGATGCACATCTTAGGTTGACACGTCCAAATCAAGTGTCCTACAATCAACAAGCGGCGGAACGAATGGGCAAAATTACAGAAACCCAAAGAATCGACAAAACAAATCGGCGAAATTCAGAAACCCAACAAATCGGCGGAACAAATCAGCAAGGTCGGCCGAATTCGGCCGCCGATTGGGGGGGGGGGGGGTTGCTAGTCACGCTCCAGCTGGTCAAATGCATCTCTCGGGTAGCCATCCGGCGCCTTGCGCCACTCTCCACGGATGAGGACCTTGGGACGAGTGTCCTCCTCTGTGGGAGTGGCCATGGAAGTGTGCGCCTTAGCATCTAGGCCTTCCACGCTTTGCTCGGCGGAGGCGTCCTTGCCTTTGAGTGGGGTGGGGGTCGCCTGATCACTCTCCTCGACCCCTGAAAGTGCAGCTTCAACTTGGGTGCTCGGGGGACTCAGGCGGGCAAGGAAGGTCAGTCACGCCCTCCAAATCATCACCTGGCAGTTCAATCACCCGCATAGCGCGAGCAGCATTAACAATGCTCAATACATAGTCCACAAAACCGGGACCCATTGGGGTGAGGGGCACGAGTGGGCCAGGTGGCTATATGACCCCTGCCGCTTGGGGGTTCCTCAACGCCTCAGAGCGGGGGACACAATCAGCAGTGGCGCACAAGTGGGCGCATTGGATACATGCATGTGTTTTCAGTAAAATTGGTAATGTTTTCCTTTGCGGTAAGGTCGTGTAATTTTGCTTTGTTGCGGAAAACGCGTGTAAAAAAAATCGTCAAAGCGTGTAATTCTTTTAGGTAAACGTGTTTTAAAAAAAATAGTCATGTCGTGTAATTTTTTTTGCGGTAAGAGTGTGTTAAAAAAAAAGTCAAGCCGTGTGGTTTTTTTTTGCGGTTAACGCGTGTAAAAAAAATTGTTGTATAGTTGTATAAAATTTTTTTTTTGGTAAAGCGAGTACAGTTTTACAGGACTTAACGCGAAAACAAAATACACAACGGGAGGATTTTTTTTGCGCAATTACCGCAAAAAAAAATTACACGAATTACAACATACATCATGACGGCCTGCAGCCCCATGCGGGGAGCCACAATGCCCCGGTAGGTCAGCTTGCCTGTTGACAGGGAGAACCCAACGCCCTCCCAGCCTCCTGTGCAGAGAATCCCCCAGGTGGGCGGCAACAGGTATCCTCCCCACCCGCTTCGGCGCGACCCCATGTACATATATCCCCCCTGCCCCTGGTTTCAGGTCCCAGAGGAAGTAAACACCTGAACTACACAGTCCTTGGAAGTCTCCGTTTCCGGAGGTCTCCCACTCTCCGGGAGGACATGGAAAAATGGGGAAAATGCGGGTAAATGGGCAAAAATGGGGGGAAATGGGGGGAAATGGGGGGAAACGGGGGGAAGTGGGGGAAATGGGGGAAAACGGGAGGAAATGGGGAATTGTGACGAATACAACATGAAGAATGCAATGAAAATGTTCCAGGAGGAAAGAAAAAAGAGAAAAATGGGGGGGAAGTGAGTGAAAAATGGGACATGTTCGGGCAATGTCCCATTTTTTGAGCCTATCTTTTCAAGGGCCAACAACAGTTTCCTCGGGGGCTCTTTATCAAAATTTGGTCTCCGGTGGAAAAATGGGAAAAATTCAAGGTCCCCGGGACGTCTCCGGAAAACCGGAGACTTCAAAGGGCTGGCTACAGAACCGCAAGTGGAAATAGGGAATGTTAGTGCAAAGGACTGGACAGCTGTGGACCATGGCCATTGGCGTGCAACCCGGGGGGGGGGGGGGGGGCGACTACAACTATTTCCTAATGCGACACCCCCCCCCCCCCCGCTATCTGTCCAAAATTGCGGGGGGTGGGCAGTTGGGGCGGGGGGGGGGGGGGGGGGGTAGGCGGGAGGGTGGGGGGGGGGGTATTGGCAGCTTGGGGGGATCAATGGTCGGTTCCGATAGACTGAATGTCCCCGCCATAGACACTTCCAGCCATTAGTCCAGCAGTAACGCGAAGTCCAATCAATGCACGTGTCCCCTTCTTGGTTGGGGTGCTCCACTATGTAAAGTACAGTGAGGCGTTTCTTGCGGTTAGCTCTGCGGGTCATTTTAGTGCTTGTCCTTTCTGCCGACTCTAGTGAACAACCAGGATCAATCAAAAGCAGTCGTCCATAAGGTGTGGACTGCATTCACTGTATTACGTGCGAACCGACTGGGCTGCATAGCATGGCACTCACTCGGCCTTTCCCGTCAGTTGCTGTTTAGTTTCAAAAAGTGCAAGGAGTAACATACAAACAGACTCAGAAAACTAAAGAAATTAGCAAAATGCATGTGTGTCGTGCCGGCTGTGTGTTTGCGGTGTCATAGTGCGGGCGTGGTGCCCCGTGCTTCAGTGGAAGCACCCTGGACTCCAGCGTCGCTGGTCCCAGGTTCGAACCCCGCTGCCCGAGCCGCCGATCAAGCGGAGCGGCGGCTCGGGCAAAGGCAAGCAACGGGTGGGGTGGCAGCCTCCCGCCGGGCGTGGGCGGTGGCGGGGCGCACTGCTGCAGGTGCCTGGGCACATTTTTCTTATTAAGTGAAGTGCACGAAATTGAAGCTGCTCAGTAGGAAAAAATAGATAAGGTCAAAGCGAAAAATAGATGGAAAGGCGGGAGGGGCCCCAGTCCCCGGTCGGGCGAGGCCGGTGGGGGGGAGCACTGCTATAGGCCGGGTTCGAACCGGCGATCTATGCGACGACAGCTGACGATGGTAACCACTATGCCACACTGCCTCCCATACCGTCTTTGTGGGGGGGAAAATTCAAAACTTGCACAACCGAGTCCAGCTCGGCAGCAGTGGTCCTGCGCCGTCGCTTGGTGGGGGGGGTGTATGTGGCCACGGTGAAATCACATGACGGGGTCTTGAGTACCGGACACCTGGGGTGGGAGAGCCTTCCCTGGTCCGCCAATCTGTCAGCTTCATTATTCCCTAGGATGTCCACATGGGACGGCACTTTAATAAACTTGATGGAGCCTGTGTGTGCGCTGAGAGTGTCAAGACGAAGTTCCCAGAGGGGAACATTAAAAACCGGACCACTGCTTCCCGTCCATCCCCTGAGTTTCCACCGGCGTGCCGCGCCTATGGCTCCTAGGAAGACGTA
Source organism: Eutreptiella sp. 'Long Island Sound 2002' (assembly GCA_964036045.1). Taxonomy (NCBI): domain Eukaryota; phylum Euglenozoa; class Euglenophyceae; order Eutreptiales; family Eutreptiaceae; genus Eutreptiella; species Eutreptiella sp. 'Long Island Sound 2002'. Next base: position 8,620,165 of record OZ038404.1, on the reverse strand, counting down.
CTCACTATCGGTGCAGATTGCGACTTTACCAAAAGAAAAGATTTGTAATGCTCGAATCACGGCCAGGAGTTCTGCTGTGTTGTTTCTTTGTCGGAAATGGACTGGGACATATGCAGAGATGCTGATGTCAGAATGCGCGTAGATGCCATATCCTGCTACTCGGCCCACGCCTTCCGTTTCGGCGGATGAGCCATCTGTGAAAACCAGGGTGTATCCGTCCGCGGCGAGAGTGTCAAAAACTCCTTCCAGCTCCGCCGCCCGTTGTTGTTTGTGCAGTCGGCGCGCTGTCTCTTTTCGTTGTTTTTTGCTGGGCGGGGGGGTGGGAGGCGTGACACGCAGATGGGGGTGTTGCAGCACTCCATCATGGAGTAGCGATTGTAGTGCTCTGATGAAAAGATGCAGGTCATGATCCGAAATAGGAATATTCAAAGGACAGGTAGCCCATAGCTTCAAGGTGGCTATCCAAATAGAAACAAAGCGGGTCCAAGTAGCAGAATATTGGCGTTGATGTTTTTTCTTTTGGCGGGCTTGCCAATTGGCATGTACCGCCGCCCAAGCCAGGAAGCCTGTCGGGCATTGGAAAGAAAACTGTAGGGAAGAACAAAGCAGGACCACAGACCCAGAGGTGCTTGCAAATCAGTGCTGTACACCCACCCAGCACACAGTGGGATGCAAATGAGAAGCCTGTGTGCATTTTTCTTGTTCTAGCAAGCTTTGTTTGTGCACGGAGAACCAATTTTCTCAGGAAGACAAGTGAAAAAAAATGCAAAAACATTCCGGACCATAAACACTGGGAATTGAACCCACGCCAGCAAAAGTGTGAGACCGAGCATATGCCACTGGACCACCACTGTGAACTGCTACATCACTGCTGAGGGACCATATATAGACCGAGAGATGAAAAAAAAATTTAAAAAATTGAGAGACATTTTACGTTTCCAAATGAATGCAACTATTGAGCAACCATAAGGAAGGTGTGTTCGGGGTCTGGGACTGAGATCCAGGGCACTGGGAGCCTGTTTTGCCGAAAAATCGGTCCGCCGATTTGTTCGCCGATTTGTTGGGATTTCTTCACCGATTTGGGGGGGAGGTTGGACTAGGTTTTCATCAATGAGTTGGCCAAACAGCCAATAGCGGAATTGCACCCGCTTGTCAGCGTAACACACCTGGTGCGAAGCCCATGTCCAGCGACACAAAAGTTGACTTGATCTACAAGCGTGCATTCTGCAACTACTTGAGGCGGGTGCATGTTTTGTGGGCTATATTTTCCTCTGCTTGTTTGGTGTAGCAATGGTGAAGCGTATAAGCATGCTATTATGTTGGCCCCATCCTAGTGCCTTGGTGGCCTATAATTGTGGCACTATGGATGTTGGCCATGGCCCTATTAGGGCTCTTTTTTTGGGCCTGATTTTGTGTCGAGTGCGAATGACACCATGCGATACTATATTGTTATATTTTATATGGTATATTATGTTTATATGTTATTTTGGCCAAGTCGCAACTAATTGGTGGCCGCACATAGTACTAGGTACACCGTGGACTGGGCATCCTTGAGATCGCTTTGGGGTGCCGTACGGAACTGGCAGTAGAACATATTGTGCATGAGGTGCAAAAGTTGCATTTCTTTCAATTTTTCAATTTTTTTTTATAGTTTACACGACGTACCGCAAAAAAAAACTAATTACACGCAAAAAAAATCAATTACACGATTTGCCGCAAAAAAAAATACACGCGTTTACGGAACATGCCTTGTCTTGTTTGGCTGGCAACTGACGAGAATTGAGCACTCAGCGCTTTTGTGAGTGCCTGTTTGTCGCGCCCTACGTGTGTGTGTGTGTGTGTGTGTGTGTGTGTGTGGTCAAGTTGTGCCGTTTTCAGAGGGGCCTTTGGGGAAGCCTGGTCTCAGGAAACCAAGCCATCCTCTCAGGGCTTTCCGTAGGTCACCGTCTGGGGGCCAGCCAGACCGTAATCAGGACTCACTGCTGTACGACCGTCCCAAGGCACGCCAACGATCAGAGGGCGGGCTGGAGGCAGACCAGTAGACTTGCAGCGGGTTTAAGTGGGTGATCCCCTTGTTTCCTCATCTGCATGAGGCTACGGAGGCCGGGGCTGGAGCTAATCCTTGGTGCATGTGGCTGTTTTGTGGTCAGGGGCACAATCAGTATTCTCATTCTTTGTTCTGCACCAGGTGGACGGTTTCAACTGTGTCGACTTGTTCTTCGATGGTGTGGGGAATGAAGTGCTGGTTGAAGCCAGGGACCTAATGTTTCGCGGAATGTGGTGTTGCCGAATGCGCGAGGCCATTCTGAACGTTATGAGAGGCACGTACACACCGGAGTTCACAGAGGTGAACCTCCAAGAGTTTGCACGCGACCTCTGCAAAGGCCGCTGTAAAGTGTCATGGACAGCCCCCAACGTGACAGTCCGCTTGGAGTCGTTGTTGTGCAACATCATCCTGGACAATGCCATCACCAATGCAATCCGGCACGGCTGTCCAAATGGCCCGCAGGTCGCCGTTCCCTCGCATCTGCATCCACTCTCCGTTTTACCCCCATCTGCACCCACTTCGCTGTCACATGTGCACGGAGCTGGAGGTGCTGCGTGCGAACGGTAAAGGGTTGAGGGGTCAGCGGTGGCTGCAGCAGGTGGACAGACAAGCGGGCAGGCGCGTGTGTGGACAGGCAGGCGAGCAAACAGTTGGGCAGTCCATCGTGGGGCACTGGGGCGCACACCCCCCGCCCAACCCCCAACCCCCAACCCCCACGCAGGCCGGCTATACTCCTGGATTGAGGGTCAGAGGAGGGTCTCCGGTGCTGCAGTGACCAAGTGAGGAGCCCCATATGACAGGCTCCGGGTACCACTCCCGTTTGGGAAGAGGTACGCCAACGGTGTTGTGTGTATGTGCCCCCAGCGGGAAGACTGCCCCCCTGTTCCTGTGCAGCCTGTGTGTCTTGGAGTGTGCATAGTGCGTTGGCCGTAGTGGAGTCACCCTAATGGCAGTGGCCTGGGGGAGTAGCCCGGGGGCTCCCAGGCACATTTTGAAAGGGGCATGCGCATTAGCAGACTGCCTCCCCCTTCCCCACCTTCCCCCACCAGTGTACACCAGCAGATCCCTCCCATCATTCTTCTACTCTCCTCTCGTCTCCCTGTGTCTCTCATTGCACCTTATGTTGCCCAGAGCGGCGTCTGGCGGGGGGGCGCTGCGGGCTTTAAGTTGCCTGGAAAGCCTACTGCAGTGAAAGGGGCCGCAGACCCATGGGTCTGCTGAGCCACGTACGAGCCAACCGCGCAAAGGTTGGCTATCAAACAAACCAAGCAGCGAAAGCTGGCAAGGACAATGAGACCTCAGAGCCGGACCACCGGTGTCCTCGGGAGTCGGCCCCTCAAATACGCACACCATTCATCCATCCATTCATCCCCACCCACCCACCCGCAGCCCACCCCAACCAGACCCCTATACACGCCCAACAAAGCCAAATAGTAACGATGAACAAAACCTTGGGCTCCGAAATTTTGACAAAGTTTTCTGCCCTCACGGTGTGTTTTCCAAGGATGGTACACTGCTGCCTTGTTAGTGGCAAATAGCCTGGCCCGCAGAGGGGGCAGGGCTGGGCTAGGCCCCAATGCTACCTGTATTGGTAGTCATGACACAACTGTCACTCTTTGGTCTCAATGCCTGCCAGACTGATGACAGCCCCAAGGACGTAGGTGCATTGCACCGTGGCTACCAGTAGCAACACAAGGTTGGTTGTGGTAGGCGCTGCTTTTTTTCCCAACGGCTCCCTTCTCTAAACCCGCAATTGTCGCATCCTGGCCATTGCCCCCCCACCCCCACCCCACCCCCATACCCACGTCACATTAACCGGTGCTTTGCATGGGCGAAGCTGAGCTGCAGTATTGCACAGCCGGAACAATATAGGAGCTCCTGAGGTTGGTTCACCCGTGCAAGCGGCAGCAAAGTGCTCGGAAGATCGTGGTCATGGTGAACGAAATGGTGGTTGATGGGGCATTGTGCGCATTGTGCCTTGCCCACTTGCGCTGTTCGTCCTCACCGACGTTGTGCACCCGTTGGTATTGGCCCCCTGGTTACCCGCGCGAAGTGTGCTTGTGTGGGTGGGTGGTTGCACCTAACACAGGATGATCAGGTTTGGGCAGTCATGAACACGAGCTCCTCCACGGAGGTTCTTCTTGGTCCGTTGTGAAGTACAATCCGAAGGGTGGGCAGGCCAGGGAACAGGGGTGCTCTGTCTCTGAACCGTGCCCACAGTCCAGATCTGCACTTTGCCATTCTTTATGAACAGACCAAAAGATGTCCAGGGCTGCCCTGCGGGTCCTGAGGAGTTTTCTTTCACCGCTTTACTTGCTCTGTTCTTGTGTGCGGTTCTCGTCGTGTGTGTGTGTGTGTGGGTGTGTGTGTATGTACTTTTGTACTTTTCTGCAATTACATGCTTCGTACACTCCGTCCCCTTGACCGCTGTCATCCGCAACCTCAATGGGCCTGAAGCAGCACCAGGGAAGGGGCAGGGACTGGGACAACGACTGGGTAGGAGCAGGGCCTGACTGTCACAAATTATCCGGGTGGCCACGTGGAATTTGACATTTTGCTGTATCCTGTGCAGGCTTCTGGTTTTGTTAAATTTTGGTAAAATTTGATTTTGGTAAAAAGATTTTGGTAAAAGAATTTTGACTTTGGGAAAAAGATTTTGATTTTGGTAAAAAGCATTTTTCAAATTTTGGTAAAAATTGATTCTGGTAAAAAGATTTTGGTAAAAACATTTTGATTTTGGTAAAAAGATTTTGGTAAAAAGCTTACCATTCACCTCGGGAGTGCTTTGCTACTCCGCACCGTCTGCCCTCACAGGCAATTGGCAGTTGAAATGGGGGCCCAGTTTGCACAACCCATAGGCCATGCCAACAGCCATCTTGTCAAAATTTTTCACTGGTGCACTTATCAATGCTATGCCTTTCCAATCTTCATGGACCTGTTTGCCAAGTGTATCAACATGGATGCAGGTGGCAACCTTGTGCAATCATCCTGTATCCGTGACTTTGCGTGCTATCAAAATTGCAATATACAAGTGCTGTAGCAGAGCTGCATGGTGTGTAGACGCTTCCATCCAATGGGCTGTTGTGCAGTCTCATCACGTGCCCAGTATTGCAGCAGCAGACACAGGATACCTTTTGCGTTGTTGGCTGACAAAGGAGGCTGTGTGGGATGGACCAGCTTATGCTTCATGGCATGCACCTCATGCAGGTCCCTGCTGCGCCCTGGCATCAAGACTGTACTACGCTTCAACTCCTTTCGTGACACCCAGGTCTACGGTCCCCTTTCTCTCCACCCTATGCCTCAATACGGCCCGAATCTACCCGCATACCGCAACCGTAATGTCGTCTGTATACCACTGGGCAGTTGTTGCCCTGGCCAAAAAAACACAAACGGGATGGCCCCTGCTGAGCATGTGCAGCTCTTCAGAGTCAAATACTCCAGAAAAAGTGGCACACAGAGCCTGTTTTGAGGGGGGGTGGGGATTATGTGGTCCACATCTACCCACATATTTGCACATATTTACCACCTATTTCTCGATGGTCTTTTTGGTTCCACTCAGAGAGGATTGATGGTTACCGTTCTGCTTGGGAGGCTTGCCCAAAGCCTGCCCCAAAGGGCAAGCATTTGCAATTGTTCAAGATGAGGGACAAGGTTGGAAAGGGCTTCTATTCCACAGCTCCTGATGTCCCTGATGGGCAGTGAGGACCTCCAAAACTTGCCGAAATTTGCCTACGCAGGCTCATGTTTCGCTGTCCACCAACATCCAAGCGGACAAAGCGTCCGCACGGCGGCATATGTCTCAAGTGCACGCAGTGAACACCCGAAGTTCCACCAAGTGTCCATTGAGAGTACACATAGCAGGTCATGGGTCAGTGACAGGGCCGGCTTTGGGTGTGGGTTAGGTATGCCCTACCCTCACCAAGACGGCTGCGGCGGGGTGGCGGGAGGAACGAGTCCTGTGCCTTGCCCCACCCCTATCGCCCCGTTTGCACGGGTGTGCACGTCCTCCCGGACCTCTCGGGTCTCGGGGGTGTTACAATCCAGTCAAGACAATGACATCGCCCATGTCCTCAAGCGGGATCTCCATATCGTCGAGATCACTAGGAACCTCTAGCGCCTCTGTCCTCCGTTTTTTGTGCGTCTCAGGTGGGTTCTCGTCCCGCAAGCGCTTCATGCGCTGTGCAGTGGCCCCTCAGATGTCCCATCAGGGGTCCGACAAAGTCGTCCGCCGTAAGGCCTTAAGGCACCAGTTAACAAAAATTTGTCTACACATTGTGTCCAAGTGCCCTATTCTGGCTATTGTGCTTAGGGTGAGGTATGGGCTGGTTTACAGGACATGCGCTCTTTTGGTACCCCCCCCCCCCTTGTATAAGCTACGCCCTTGTCCAAGCTACAGTAGGCGTAGGGACCGTAATAATTGTGTACGTAATTTTAATTGCATACGAAATGTAGTGCGGCCACATGAGACATGGATTTGTCGTCACATTTGCCAATTACATGGAGCCATGAACACATGCAACATGCCACATGCAAGGCAATTTGATTTCCAAGAATTTGAAGTTGCCCGAGCCCAAACCAGCCCCTAAGCCTCAGCCAGAGGTATCTTCAAGTGGTGAGCATGTGCAATTGTTCCGCATGGTGTATGATCGCAAGAAGTGTTTCCAAGCCGAACATTTGTAGGCTTTGCATTCTTCATTGCTTGTGCCAACATGGATGTGAACCTGAAATTTTCATGTTCCCAAGGCTTTCTTGTGTTTGCATACACTTGGAAATGTGGGCAGAGGTCAAGGTGCACTCATACCATGCGCGCGCACACGTGTGTGTCGGTAGTCGTATGTGTTGCGCGCAAGCTACGCCCTTGTCCAAGCTACAGTGGGCGTAGGGACCGTAATAATTCCATACATTGGCGTAGCTTTTCCAATGGGGGGGAGTTACTGCGCGTACACGGAAGCCTCTCTCCTGCAGCACTTTTGCAGCCGCATGCGGCAGTGTTACAGCCACTCACACCCTTCCATTGCTACTTCGCGCCGCCGCATTATCGCTTGGAAACGCCAAGGGGCTTTCCTTCTCGACTACTATGATACACTGCTGGAAACGCGTCACACAAGGAAAGACCACTTTTGGGCTAAATTCGTACGTGCCCTGCGGCATCAATCGATGCCAGCGCTTACACAAGTCGCCGCTGAGCTGCTCAGGGAAAACAGGTCCACTCTGGAGGACCTATTCCGGGCTGCTGCAGCCACCGTGCATCGCCTCAAAAAGCGCTCACAGCCCTGTGGCCCTGAAACCTCCAACCCAAAAAGGATCTGCGTGCCCCCCAGTCCCCCAAACACCCCAGAGTCAGAGTTGTGGTGACGGTAGATCCCTGGAGAGCACTACCAGAACCCTCCACAGACTCGGCACTTGGCACTTGACCCTTACACTTGACGGTGGTGTCAGCTGCGTGCCAGTTACTATTTTTTCACCAACCCATGGCAGGTTGGCCCTCCTGTGGCTTTCTCCCCTTGCCTATTTTTTCCTCCACAGGGGTGGATTGCCAATCCCCAGCGCGCCGTAACCCTGCTTGTGTTCTTCCTTCCTTCTTAGTCCTTTTCTGTATGTCACCAACCAACCCCACTAAACTGGAATGGGGACAGCAGTGCTCTCTGCCCCAAGTGAATAGTGACCAGCTGTACCTCGAGCGCTGCGGCCTGCTCTACGTGAGCGTGTTGCGTACCATCAGTACCACTTGCTTCGGTCGGTAACGTCCCTACCTGGTGAATTACCCATGCCGCCTCGAAGCACTGATTCTCTCTTCCTGCTGCGTCCATTTCTTCCTGGTTTGGTTCGCTACGCAATAGGAAACCACAACCAAACCCGACAGCAAAAAAACTGTGGGAACAGGTACACTTCTCTCCTGCGACACGTGGCTCAGACCCCAAACCCGGCGCCCAGCCTTCTGGTTACACGCCTGATAACAAAGCTGCTGCCCCAAACCCCTACCTCCCGGAATCGGTCCAAGGCCGTCCGCTACCTCAACCAGCATCCTGGTACAACCTACACGGCAGATCTTAAAACTATTGCATCCTCACACTATGCGCATTCCCAGGTATGTTTCACCCCGACCTGGTCCCTCCCCCACCATGCATTAAAGTTTCTACAAGCAATTTGCCCAAACCCTGATGCGACATGGACGGTGGGACATGGAGTATGGCACCCGCTTCCTTCAGTATGCCCACTACACAGAAGCCTCCCTCCTGCAGCGTTGTTGCAATTGCATGTGGCGGTGTTACAGCAACTTACGCACCTCCATTGCCACCTCACATCGACGCATCATCGCCTGGCGGCGCCAAGGGACTCTCCTCCTTTAGTACTATGACACACTGATGCAAACGTTTCACACCAGGAAGGAAATGAGACCCTTGAGACATCGATCAATGCAGGCACTCACACAAGTTGCCGCCCAGCTGATACGGGAAAACTGGTCCACTGCGGAGGACCTGTTCCGAGCTGCCGTTGCCACCGTGCATCACCTCAAAAAGCGCTCCCAGCCCTATGATTCTGCAAGCCCCCAACCCAAAACGGAACTGCATGCCCTGCACTCCCCCACAACCCTCCGAGTCCGAGTCGCTGTAACGGTGTGGCCCAGTCCCTGAAAACAGGGACCAGCCCCTCTACAGACTTGACCCTGACACTTGATCCTTACACTTGGCGGTGGTGTCGGCTGTGTGTCAGAAACTTTTTTCACCAACCCATTGGCCCTCCTGTGGCGTCCTCCCCTTTTCTATTTTTTCCTCCACAGGTGCGGAACGCCGCTCCCCAGCCCGCCGTAACCCTGCTTGTGTTCTACCTTCCATCTTAGTCCTCTTCTGTGTGTGGGGGAACGTTAGTGCGCCAGGTGCGCGCAGGGCGCGCGTTGGGCGCGCGCCGGGCATCTTTTGTGACCCGTGCCCCACCGGTGGACTGTTGCCGTTGATATGTTGGGCAACATCATATGGATTTGCCCCTGGGCCCCCGGGACATCAGCAGGTGTTTTGATTTGGGATGGGTATGGGTGGACCTTCTCGTACCCGAGGTGATTTCTTTGATTTCGAAGTTGGGGGCCATGATGGTGCTTATAAAGGCCGGATTCATGTCATTGTGCCATTCATTGGAAGAAAGAATGGCACTTTGACAGCCCCCCAACAATGTTATAATGACGTGCACGGGTGGTATAGGGCACGCATTGAGCAGCTGTTTGCTCGGTTGTGGCACGCAGGATGAGGCAGAGGATGAGGCAGATGTGTGTGTGTTGTGTTTCCATAAGCGCTCCACCGTCACAGTTTGTGATGAGTGTAAGGAGCACTATTGTAATGAATGTATTGACACCCACACTTGTGGGACCAATGTTGTTTGTTAAGTACAAGACAGATGACAGTTGGAGTTGCTGAATTGACAGATATTGCTTTATTATGCAACGTGCTTTGCAGGGAAGGTGCGCAGTCCATCATGGTCTACTTGGGGGGCCTTCTCCATCTTGGGCTGAAGTTGGGATAGTTAATAGAAAGGTAGCGCGCCGGGCGCGCGCCGGGCAACCATTCCCCCTGTCACTGACCACTCCGCAGCAGTGCATTCTACCCCAAGCGACTAGTGACCCGTTGTGCCTGAATGACCAATCATGCCTGAATGTCATCCCCCTCCCACTCTGATTGTGAATGGCATGCAACCTGCTGATTCACCTCGGCGTTCAATCTTCACTCCGTTGTCTTCTTCAGATTACAGTCATTGTGCCTCATGCACACTGGAAAGCCTATGGGCGTGGCAGTCTCCCACTGCATAACCTAACCTGGGGGGACCGTTAGCGCACCGGGCATCTTTTGTGACCCGTGCCCCACCGGTGGCCTTCTAGGGGGTGCACTAAGGGGGCGCACTTAGCGCAGTGCAGCTACTTGGGCGTATGGCTGTACTAGAGACCCATACTTTGAGATACTAGGAGTATCATGGTGACCCCCTAGCGTAGGTTTTGACTTCTGATTTTTGTCCCCTTTGTTGGGGACCCCCGAGAATGCAGGGGTGACGTAGCATTTCCGCCCTCTTTTGGGACCCAACCTTCCGGTGCTATTGAGGAAACCGGGACAATCTCTGAATCCACGCTTTGTTGCGTGGCCCCTTGAGTTGGGGTTAGGGACTCGCAATCCACGCTTTGTTGCGTGGCCCCTCGAGTTGGGATTAGGGACTCTCAATCCACGCTTTGTTGCGTGGCCCCTCGAGTTGAGGTTAGGGACTCACAATCCACGCTTTGTTGCGTGGCCCCTCGAGTTGGGGTTAGGGCATGCATTGAGCAGCTGTTTGCTCGGTTGTGGCATTGTGGTTTGGTTAGGAACATCTGGCGTGGCGGCCCCAATGAGTTGCACCAGTCAGTCCGTATTTTGTTGCATTTTACACGATTTTGCATCCGGAGGCAAGTCCATCACCCACCCTACGGACCATGGGAGCATGTCCCGCCTCATGTTCGGACTGACCAAAGCAACTCGGCCGCCACGCAAGATGACGCAGAGGATGAGGCAGAAGTGTGTGTGTTGTGTTGTCAGAAGCGCTCCACCGTCGCAGTTTGTGATGAGTGTAAGGAGCACTATTGTACTGAATGTATCGACACCCACACTTGTCGGACCAATGTTGTTTGTTAAGTACAAGACAGATGACAGCTGGAGTTGCTGAATTCACAGATATTGCTTTATTATGCAACGTGCTTTGCAGGGAAGGTGTGCAGTGCAACGTGGTCTACTTGGGGGGCTTCTCCATGAGAGGGTAAATCTGGGGCTGAAGTCAGGATAGTTAATAGAAAAGTAGCACGCCGGGCGCGCGCCGGGCACACATTCCCCCTCGGTTTCAGATTCAGCCAATCCTCACTACGTGTCAGATCCGCTACTACAGTCATCTGTGGGATGATCGTAGCACTGGACAGCTCTGAACCTTGATCCCAAGGGGTTACCTTGAGTACTGCAAAGTGAGCAGGCTACGAGCTGCTCATCTTGGTCTGAGCCAAACAAAAAAGAATAGTGGCTAGCTGTACCTGAATGTCATACCATGCCAATCCCATGCTAATAGTGTATGATGTGCATTCTGCTGACGCATCTCGGCCTTCAATCTTCACTCCGCTGTCTTCTGCAGCCTACAGTCATTGTGCCTCATGCACGTTGGAAAGCCTACGGGCGTGGCAGTCTCCCACTGCATACCCTGGTTTCAGACTCAGCCAATCCTCACTACGTGTCAGATCCGCTACCACAGTCATCTGTGGGATCATCGTAGCACTGGACAGCTCTGCATAAACCTCGATTCCGAGGGGTTATCTCGAGTATTGTAAAGTGTGCAGGCTACGCCAGCTCATCTTGGTTTGAAACAAAAAGAAAAAGATTTTGATATGTCATCGCTGACATCTATTGACAGTGGTCTCCCAAGTGTTGTTGAAGAAGACAGTGACAGTGTGTCCGACACTGAGATTGTGCAGGGAAAGGGTGATCCTGGTGTATGGGGTTTGGCAGATTTTTTTTGCCAACGGAAAATTGTACTTCACCCGCGATCTTCCTGAGGTAAACTGCATGCCACAGGGGCTGGAGCCCCCTGCCAAACCTGCTGCCAAGCCTGCCTCAAAGCTGCTGAACCTCCTGCCAAGCCCTCCAAGCGTGCTCCCAAACCTGCTGCCCAGCCAAGCTTGCAGCCCAGCCTGCAGCTGGAGAGCCCATTCCTGTGGCCCTCGTTGCCCATGTGCAGCTCTTTAAGTTGAAATACTCGCGTCTGAAAAAGTGGCACACCGAGCCTGTTGCTCAGTAGACCTGACATGCATCCCTGCAGGTAATCACCTCGAAGAGAGGTTGTTAGATCAAGCGCAGGCGCGGGCGTCATATACCCCCCTTTTTTGGGGTCATTCGCGTAGCATACCCCAAGGCATGATATTGGATGTCGAAACCCTTGTAAAATCATTATTTTGCCCAATAAGACCACCCCCCAATGGATTTTTTGATTCTGAGGCCTCTATCCCCTAAAACTGGATATCACTTTTTTGGGGGGTGGGGGTGGGGGGGGATGGGGGTGTTTGGGGGGGGGGTCAAAAGTTTTTGCTGAGAAGGCTACAAGCAGTGGAGAAGCATATCGCCAACACACAACTGCTGGTCGAATGGTAATGCAGCAGACCACGGCGATGGTGGTCGGTAGTTCGAACCTGGGTCGGCGCACTCTCTACGGCTCGGCGGCGGCGGTATATTCACCGGACATGGGTTCGAACCGCCGATCAAAAAACCGTAGCCCGACGATTTGCCATTCGGCCACTGCTTCAATACTAGGACACAAGAGTTCCCAATGCTCGGGGCCGTGTCTGCCACTGACAAAAAACCCAAACTGTGTGTTTCTGTCTGACTGACTGCTGGCCTAGCTCAGGGACTGAATGGCTGACTGTCAACCTCTCTTCGAGGTGCACTGCCGAAGGCAATAGAATTTTCTGGTCATTTTGTGGTTTACATGCCCTCGTGTTCACTCTCCGTTGTTGTGTCGCGCACCTCTTGTCGAGTAATCAAAGGGCTGAGGGAACGGTCTTCTGGGGTAGGTTCCCTCAGGGGTGTGAGGGAACCGTCACGCACAGCCGCTTACTGGACAAGGAGGGGGGGGGGCTAGAGCTGAACATGCATCCCAGTTCCTGGCTCAATCTGTGGGCTCGCTTCCTCCCCCTCTGCTCCTCCCTCTCTCTTCCCTGGTCCGGAGGTGCCCTTCCCCCCCCCCCTGTCCTTCCCCGCCCCTTGTCCTTCCCCAGGGGGGGATGGGGGACCGTCACTTGGTGAACCCCAAAAGCGCCAAGCCACCGCCCAAGGGTGCTGTCCAAAGCAATCCTGTGGAAAGTGGTGAGCATGTTCAAGAATTCAAGGTCAAATGGAGCAGGATGAAGAAATTCTACACCTAGCGAGTCAAGGAGTAAATTTCATTACATTGGTAGCGCATTTAGCGCGCGCATGATTTTCATATTGTTGCATTACTTGCTTTCATTATTCGTTATTGTCATTTCGCCTCTGCCGCAATCTCTGTGCCCTACAGTGTGCGTGTACCGCGGTACTACGGTCCCCCGGGGGGTGGTGGGGGACCGTCACTTGGTGACCGTCCCCCAGGGGGTGGCGGGGGACCGTCTTCCCTTGGGTGGGGAAGGACAAGGGGGGGGGGGGTACGACAATGAGCCGAGCGATCAAGTTCGAGCTACATGCGAGGCCTGTGGTGCCAGCTTAGGGTGATTGGTATTGTCCTAAGCAGGCTAGTTGTCTTGGCGGACAAAGCATGGTCATATGGAAGGACAACCAAGGTCAAGTTGGAACCGGGCGGAGCACACGCAGTGCAGCATAGCGCCCGTGAACTTACCTTCGCAGCTTCCGGACTATGTTGACTGAAAAAAGAAAAAGCTCAAGGTGGATGGGTTGTACTTAGGGGGCGCCCTTAGCGCAGTGCGCACGCAGTGCGGGCACAATGCAACTATTTCTGCGTCTAGCCGTACTGGAGACCCATACTAGGGGCATCATTGTTGCCCCTAGCATAATTTTTGATGCTTCTTCCACATGGGGGATATGACATTTTTTTGGGTTTTCACTCGGTTTCACCCATTTCCAGCCCTTTTCACAGTTTTTGTTGCTAGTCTTCACCATGAACTCCCACACTTTGGTGTGGGCCCTTGAGTTGGGGATAGGGTGTTCTACCCCCGCTCCAATGGCCTGTGACCTCCTACCACGATGAGTTGAGAGTGGTGAATCGGTGATGCAAGATGGAGTCTATCTCCTTTGCCATCCCAAGTTCAGACTCGCCACCTGACTGCCCTCCATCTCCGCCGCCCAACACATAGTCAAGTTCCCCCCCAAAGGCCCCTGGTCCTTCACCACTGCCACAAGAACCGGGAAGTTCCGCCTCAAGGTCCCCTCCAGTCTAGTTTGGGTGTCCTAATTCTAAGGGTGTTTCTAAGGGGCGTGCCTAGGGGCTCTTCGGGGGAACATAGTCTAAAAGTAGCGCGCAGTGCGCGCGCAGTGCAAGGATTCCCCCTTACAAAGGCACAACACCTTCATAGCGGCCTAACCAAGCGTTCATGGCGAGATGAAGTCCAATGCAGGGTTAGTCCAATATACATGATCTCACCCACATCCTAAAGGTCAGTCCAAGGCGTCGCCACTACCTCATATAACACACGTTGGAACACAGAATGCAAGTCAACCACATGCGACGTGCGCGCGTGTGACGACAGGCGCAGGCCTTATTATTTTTCTCCGTCCGACTGGACGGCGCCTTTTTCCACAGCCAGTGGACCAATTCCTCACGGAATTACGCCTTTTTCTTCTTTCTGTACCTTTTGAATCGTTATTCCGCAGTCTGCTCAACTTGCGGAATTTGCCTGAATAACCATGCCTGGTACTAACCCCAAGTCCAAGACTTCGTCAAAAGCTACGGATAGGTCCAGCGGTAGCCTCCGCAAAAAGACTCTGGACTCTCACTCCATGTCTCGTGACATTCGTCAAACCATCCTTTCACGCATTGACCCCGAGCGAGTTTCGGTGGCAATTGACGTTGAAAGTTTGTCCACGGCGTCGGACTCCTCTTCTATGTTCCTTCCCTTCCCACCAATCACCTCTTTGGACGATAAAAAAAATACGAATCAACAAAAAAAAGAGGACCCAAAAAAAGGTCTCGGTGAATTTGCTTCTCCGGCTCCACGGCCGCCTCACGGCACGGCAAGCTCATCCGCTCCCAACCCCGAGTTGGCATCAATTGTTGATAATGAAAAAAATGATGCGTTAGCATCCATTGTTGATAACGAAAAAAATGATGATCAAAAAAAAGGTGTCAACGAAGAAGAGCCCTCGAATGTAGATCGCCTCAATTCACGCTCTTCAACTTTCACCACTACCGGTGAGACCGCCCCTTCCCAACCTCCTATAGACTCTAACCATGATCATATTAGCGTTGGCTCCGGAGAGCGGCCCCATGATTCAATGGCCGAAGATGGACATTGTGTGAGCGATTCAAGGCATGCTTTTGCCTCTCCTTCCCCAAACACGACACCCGCTAAAGTCACACGGGAAAACACACACGATGACACCGCGCAATTGCCGTATACACCACCACCACTAGCGCCCCCATTGATTCTTGAACACAACCCCATCAAGGCCCTTGCGCAACGGACCTTCCGCCCACAAGGAGCGTTGCCCACCGGCTTCCCCGAGCCCCGTGATATGACAAAAGATGTCCAAGGTGGAAAAATTCCGGTCAAAGGCCAAAATAGGTTTTCCAAAATTGACATCCTTTCCCACACGCCCACCACATACCACGATACCTCACCTCTACCGCCGCCGGATCTTTTGGCGGCCCTCTCCCCATCCCCACAAATACTACTCTTTGGTGACGGACTCCCCTACCGTGGTTTCCTAAAATGTTTTTCCGTTGCCGACACGGCCAATTTTGAATGGAATAAGCTCATAGGCCTTGTCTCTTTCGCCATCCTACCGAACTTCGCGCCATTTCAAGATGAGCCGCCCTTTCTATCTCACCGCACGATAGTGAAACAAATTGTTGCCATGCTATGAACGGCGAAAAAACAAGACAAACCCACCACCGTTTGGCTTGCCTATAACGCCCGGAGTAACGTCGCCGACGTTGAACTTGCCGCCGTGCTAGATAGGCGCATTGACCTCGTGCCCACACTCGCATTCTTGTGGCTATCGGTAGTTTGTCAAGTGGTGCACATGGGAACACGCTCTCCGACCACCCACGATGTGACCACCTCGCCCACCCCGCTTGATCAACCTTTAGTTATTTTCCAACTCACGTCATCTCCACTACCAAAAAATCACGTGCCTCAAACGATTGGATACTTCCCCAAAAATGTCGACCCCACCGAGCCAATCCCAGCCAATGTCCACACACCACAATCCTCCCTCTTCCAGATCCGGGTTGACGTCCCGATTGACATCACAAGGGTAGTCGACGGGGTTGAAGTTAAGTGGCACATTTCTGGATCTCTTCCCCTCATGCTGATGTTGAACGGGTTAAACCCCGATGACACCTCAACGGTCCTCAAGGAACTGACCATACCGAGGATCACCAAAACTTTTTGGCCGGTGGTGGTAAACTCTGCACCCGAAGGATACAAACTTTTCGATTTTTTCGTGCCCTTTGACGTCCTGGGCAATTTTTACGACGAACAGCCAGCCCTCATGGACATGGGCGTGTCCATTGGCCTCCTTGACCGCTCGGTCAAAGAATCCGCCCTCATCATCACACACCAACCCCGTTTCCAAAAAAATGGGCCCCGTAGACGCAAAATGCCATCGGATGAGGTGCGTACGGCCGTGGAAATGAACCCACCCCTGTACCGAAAATTCGCCTTTTTGGTACTACTGAATAAATACGATGTCCTAGGAATGGTCCACGACCCCATGCTTATCCAACCAGCAGTGCAAGAAATTGAATGCCTGGGCGAAATGATTTGCGTGTCTGCCCACACGAACAACAGGGTGTTCGCCAAGGATTTTTCCCGCGAGGTCGAGCCCCCCTACGCAATCGCCCGCTACCCAACCACACTCGACGTCCGCGACGTGCTGAAGTCTGCCTCCTCCTTCGGACCGGTTGAGAGCCATCAAGTCTTCCAGCAGTCAGGCTTGCTAATGGTAAAATACCAGGCAGTGCAATCAGCAGCAACTGCTTACGGCGCCACAATGCCCGGTCCCATTTATCTGACGTCAGGCAATGCCGACAGGGATATCACTATCTCTCTTACGGACCGCATGGAAAAAGTGAAACTCATCTCACTCCCTCAGCCTGTGCTCAACGAAACTAATTTGGCGGCAGCCACCAGTGACCTGCCCGAATTTCACATCCCTGATATAGCGTCTGCTGCCCACCCCTCCACCATCCCCTCCGCCCCACCCTCAACACCCGGCTCTGCCTTTCTATAAGTCACTTAACCCATGCACTGGCCGTCCATACAGACCCTACTTCAATGTATCACGCGCGCTCGGGCTGAACAACAACAGGTGTTCACCTTCCGCTGGATCGGTAGACGCCCTGCACACATTGCTGGTTGAACATTCCTTGTCCCGGTACACCACACGCTCACAGCTCGCTCTCTGTGTCGCTTTCCATCGCCTTATGCGCTCCCTGTGCGCCATAGCGTCCCTTGTCGCCACACGTGCATTGGCCCTCGCCTCATCCACCGTTTCATTACTCTCGTTGATCAAGGCCGGCAAACCCCCCCCCATCGCATCCCAGTCTGCGCCGGTAACCCCACCATCCACCACACAGACTAGAGACCCCCCTACCCCCATACCCCCACCGAGCCAACCGCCAAGAAACACGTCACTCACAGTATCCCACACAGGCGCCACCCTCTCCCACGCCTCCCTAAACGTCGGAGGACCTGACATTACCCCAAACCGGTTTTGCCACCTCCTCACAGGCTTCCAGCCTCTGCCACATACTATAAGCCTACAGGAATTCAAACCATCCCCCACCGCCCACGTCAGAGACTTCGAGCGTGTTGCCCTTCACTGGGGTTTCCACCTACTACACAGCTCCCCCTCCTCCAAAAATGGTGTTGCCTTACTTGTACACACCTCCATCTCCCCGAAGCCCCCCCCGCTGAAAGTCCACATCCCTGGAGTGCTGATCTCCACACAGCTGCACTTACACCCAGACCCGCTCATACCCGCCATGCACATTGCCTCCTTTTACGGACCACACTCCCTCAAAGAAAAACGCGTATGTGAGCCCCACCTAGACGCACTACTACGCAACTCCTACCTAATCATGGGTGACTTCAATGGCACCACACACCCCACGCACACCACGACCCTGCGCCCCAACCTCTGGCCCTGGCTAGCGGCGAAGGAAAAGGTAGGCTCACTAGTCGACGTGCTACTCCCACAGGTGGATGGCATCCCCTACACCAGGGTGCGCCGGTTTGGTGGCACCAAGAGCTACATAGACCGAGCATATGCCACCCGGTTGTACCAGAACTCATACGAAGTGTCCTCCGCACGCGTCATTGATTTTTCTTCTGTGCACGGAACCTCCGACCACGACCCGCCACTTGTGTCCACCATCCCCTGGACCGCCCCGCACCTCCCTGAACCACGATGTGCGCTCTGGAACAGACGCGACGTCCAGTTGTACCGTTCCCTCATATCCCATGCCCTGCAGGACTGCCCTATGCCGGAAGTATACCAAGACGTCGAGTACTGCTACCGCAGATTCACGGATTGTATGCTCTCTGCCATGAGACAGGTCAATGCTTCCCGCCCCCCCTCCTCAAGCCAACAGGTTGACGTCTCAGACTGGCACCAGCTAGTAAAGCAAATAGCACGCCAAGCAAAACGGCGCTCCAAAATATTTTTTCGGCGAATCAAACACACCCTGCTGAGTCCCCCGACACCCTCCACACTCCCCGTACCCACAAGAAAAATACAACGCATCCTCCAGTGCAACTCACTTTGGTGCATGTCCGCAGCCACACACATACCACGCACGCCCACGATGCACGACGTACCGCCACCCAGCTTCAGCGAACTGCGAGCACTGGCCCGATCAGCTCGGAAGAAGTCCCCTGGGCCGGACGGCGTACCCCCGTATCTCCTCTCTGTACTACCCGACCCCTGTTTTTCGGTCATCCACACTTGCCTGACCCTCTGTTACGAGGCAGGAGAAGTACCACACTCGTGGCTCGTCTCTGAGACCTTCTGCATCTACAAGGGCAAAGGTTCGTGGAGGGATCCAGATAGGTGGCGCCCCATCGCCATGAGCAACAGCATCTACCGCCTGCTCATGCGATGGGTTTATAAGCGCGCCTACCCCCTGCTATCACCCCATCTGCATAACCGCCAGTTTGGTGGACGACAAGGAGTGTCCACAGCGCACGCCACACAGACATTCCTAAACGATATGGACACAATAGGCGCCGCCAAAGGCAAACAATCAGATACCAAGGCCTTGTGCCATCCCCCCCCCTCCCCCTTCCAACGAGATGGCGTGGCTCAGCGGTCATAGCACATGACGCCTGACCGGGGGGTAACGAGTTCGAGTCCCGGGCTTGGCCCGAGGCACAAGGCAAGCGTCCTCAAGGCCCTCGCTCTCATTGGCGTGGCGTATGGTCTGCTCCTGGCGCCTTATCTTGGCCGTGCACTTCTGACCAGCGGTACACCACTGCGGGAGAAGGGCTCGAGGCTCCTGTGGGACCTCCGGGGCTTGGGTTCCCCCCCCCTCCCCCCAAACTCTGTACCTCTACCCCCCCAACACCCAACACCCCCTTTGAAGCGATACCTTTTTGTGTGGGGGTGTGGGGTGTGTGTGGGGGGGGTGAAACCCGTGGCTACTGAGGTGTGGGGGTGTCCGCCTAGCGGCAGCAGACCTCCCCCCCCCCCCCCGGCGCCTACCGTAGCAGAGGTGCTGACGACTCGGTGACGACCCCCCCCCCCCCCCAGGAATACATTAGACGGCCAGAAGGGGTTCCGGGGTGGTGCTGCAGGTGGTTGGAGGAGATTGCCAGAGCCACTGGGGGCAGTTACTGTCGGTTGGGAAATGATGCCACGGAAGCTCACAGTTGCAGTCAGGCAGAGAGCAGCTGGGCCATATAGACTGGGGGCCCTGCAGGGGTGGCTGGGTGGGGGGGGGGGTTACTCCCCCCCCATTCCAATGCATCTCTGCCCCTACCCGCCGTACTGTTTGAGACAGAGTCGTCGTTGCTGGCCACTGACGAGTTTTGTGCTTCTATGCCCTGTGCTTGGGCGACAGTCCAAGCTTGACACAGCGCTCCTTTAGGGGTGGGGATGGGGGGGGGGGGGGCGACATTGCTTCTGCCTTTTGTCACCTCAGTGGACTGCCCACGGGCATCTTCGTGTCTCACTCTTGTGACACAAAGGGACCTCTGGTCTTATAGGCCACTGACGAGCCCATTTTATTTCTGCGCTTTGTACTGCCTGCCGCCTGTGCACACGTGACATAGCCCAGTGTTCCTTCGGGGGCGGGGGGGGGGGGGGGCTGACCGTTGTTTGGGGGACGCACCGTGTGCTGTGCCCGCGCTGTGCGGCAAGTCGGCTGTTTTCCATCACCGTTTCCTGTCTTATGAACTCAGAATTTAGGTCGAATTTACAGGTCCGGTGGGTAAAGCTTAGCGTCGGCCACTGGCGTACCGCCGCGTATCCACTGCTTTGCATCTCTGTGGCCCACCCACAGGCATCTTCGTGTCCCATGTTCTGTGACACAAAGGAACCTCTGGTCTTATAGGCCCCTGATGAGCCCATTTTCTTTCTGCGCTTTGTGCTGCCTGCCGCCTGTGCACACGTGACATAGCCCAGAGTTCCTTTTGGAGGGGGGGGGGGGGCGGTCGGGGCCCTGGACAGCCAAGACCGACCGACCCCCACCCACACTCTGGGGGAAAAGCGACATTATTGAAGAGGCCAGAAAATTCCAGGCCCATTGTCAGTGCACAAGCCTCTTTTTGGCCTCTGACCCCGCCCCGCCCCCTCCGGCTGAGGGATACAGACGTTGGATGCTACCCTTTACCCTGCAAGACACAGGCTGCAAAGCAACAAATAGTCAGCACAAACAGCTCTTGGGTGACATTGCCATGGGCGCCTTTTGGCGTGACAGATGAGGTACCCTGAGGCAATGCGCTGGCGGGCGTGAGGGCTCGTTCATGGGGCACATTCCTAACCTACGGAACGTCGGACACCACTGATAAGCATGTCCTTCACATCACTGCACCCCCCGCGGGGGTAGCATGTCCGGCGCACTCGGCGATAGCCTGGACCGGAGTCCACGGGATGACAAGGGGGCGCACCCACATGGGGGGGGGGGGGGGGGGCACTGCCCTCTTGCGAGTTTGGCCCTGTTGCAGCGTCGGCAGAGATTTCTGGGAGTCGGGCCAAGGTGGACGCAAACTCCCCTGCTCCCTCCCCCATCGACGGATCAAACTGCACACCCCCGAGGGGAGGGGGGGGGGGGCGTTCCCCATCACGGCACCGGGCACGTCCAGGAACTGCTGCAGACCCTTCGCTGCAAACACGAGCGCCAACTTGTTTGTGCGACCTTTTTCGAAGGTACTTGCGACACAGCGGTACCGGCAGTTACATTCCAGTGCGAAACGGTTGGTTGTACTCGATGGCCGTCAAGGGAATAGTTTGAGGGGGGAGGAGTTCTGGGAGGGCCCAAATCGGAGGGGGGATTTGGTGCCGCCCCTTGCAAACGAAGGACAAATGTGGTATGAGGCCCGTTGCTGTTGCTTCCTCGTGGATGGTGGCTGTTATTTCCTGATGGGCTGTGCACCAGCGACCTTTACCACTGGGCACGCGGGAAGCCGCAGGGACCTCCAAAAAGCCCCTGAGGTCACGGAATTGAAGCGCGAAGCTCGCAAAATTCCGGCGGAGCTGGGGGCTGTCCCGCAGCCTGCAGGGTCCAGGCCCGTGGGCCCGTCCTCGTCTACCGCGGGACACGCCCGGCGGATCCCGGCGGGTGGCAGTCGCCTGCTCCGGTCGATTCAGGTCGAGTGCAGTTGACTGGGTTGCATTGTTCCGGGGGGTATAGCCGGAGATTCGTGAAGCGGCCTCCTTGCCACGCCCCTGCGCTCTCCGTGCCAGGACGAGGAGCGGGAGAAGGGGCAGGTGCTGGCCGCCAACCGCGACCAAGACCTGCGGCTGTCGAACCGTCAGACGGAGATCAAGCAGTTCACCGTCAACATGCACTGGAAGGGCGAACAAGACCTGGTGTGGCTGTGGTGCGTGGCGTGGGAGGGGCGCGCGCGACGTGCCAAGCGCGGCGGCGGTGCGTGAGAGGGCACCGGATGGCGCGGCGTGCGCAAGAGAAGGGAATGCGGACGCGTGCGCGCGGGCGCGCGTGCGCTCTCTCGCACGCGCCCGGGCAGGAACGTACGTGCGCATACGTCGCTGTGCGTACCGGGCGTGTGCATACCTCGCCCCCCCCCCCCCCTCTCTTAGAGCAACACGAAAGTCCCAAATTGGACGGACACAACACCTGCGGTTACTCTGACAAGGGGGTTGGTGGGTCGGATCCCAAAAGTGCGGAAGCAACACCCGCTGTTGCTTTGACAGGGGCGTTGCTCTCGCAGGGGGACGCAAGGGGAGGGGCGGTGGCATTGTGCACAGCAGGTGCTGTGTACGTGCGGATGCCGTGCATACGCGTGCACGGTATGTGTGTGTGCTGTGCGAGACGTCGAGCGGGGACGAGGAAGTGCCTGCCCTGTCCCCTGTACTGCAGAAAGGCGCCTATTGGCGTTGGACATGCTTTTTCTTGTTTGACGATCCAACTGACGAGCATTCCAGGGCTCAGAAGTACCCAGTTTGGGTACGTTTAGCGGAACACTATCCGGGAAATGGGCCAAGGTAGGAAAAATGGGGGAAAATGGGGGTAAATGAGGGCATTGCTTGGTGGATCAGATTGCTTGGCGGAAAAATGGGAAATTTAGGGGCTGAAAAGGCCAAAAATCAAGGTTTAGGTTGGCAACAAGGCTGTGGGGGGGGCGCATTGGTGAAAGCTCCCGAGGAAAAATGGGGGAAAATGGGGAAAGCTCCCGAGGAAAAATGGGGGAAAATTGGGAAAAATGGGGGAAAATGGGGAGGAAATGGGGGGAAAGGGGACCGGTTGCACCACCCAAGTTTCCTTATTTTTCCCCATTTTCCCCCATTTTCCCCCAGTTCCCCCCCCATTTTCCCCCATTTCCCCCCATTTTCCCCCATTCCCCCCCATTTCCCCCCATTTTCCCCCATTTTTCCTTGCCATGGGTACATTGTGGGTACGTTTGTGGGTACAGTACCCGCCACCGGAGCCGGGTACTTCTGAGCCCTGGCATTCTGGCATTCGGATCCTGAGTTGTGCCCGTTTGCCCCGCAATCGTGTGTGCTGAGTGTGCGCGCTGTGCCTGGGGGGGAGGTTGACTGAAGGGGGGCTTCAAGAGCGGTTTGGGAAAGTGGATCCTGGCGGTTGGAGAAGCGGTTGGGGGGCAGGTTCTGGCGGTTATGAGCCGGGTGCAGGGCCGCTGGGGGCGGGCAGCAGGGTGGTCGATGGGCCATGCCCAGGGCTGCGCTCGAAGGGGGGGCACGGTGTGCGCACGCGTGCTTGTACGTACCGAGTCCGCGCACGTATATGGCACACGGTACGCAGACCTGTTCACAACGCCGGCGACATGGGTCGCTGTGGGTTGGCGGCACCCCACGGCGGATGGTCGCGCGCGCCCTTTCCGACGCCCGCGCGCACATGTCGCTGCTCGTCCCATGTCCGCAGGATCTGTCGTGCATCGCGCTCGGTCCCGACGGGGAGTTCCACGCGACGGTGTACTGGGGCTCGCGGTTCGCGAACCACAACTGTTTCGAGCACTCCGGCGATGTCAAGGTCTGCCTGGCGGCTCGTCCGGTGCCGACGTGCTGCGTCTCGTCCTCAGGGAAGTATTGGAATGGCCGTACAACGCAGGAGGAGGGGGGGGGGCCGCCCCTGGAACCCCAACCCCCCCCAACCCCAGCGCGCACAAGTCGTTGCTGGAGTTGGCAAACCCCCGCATGGACTCGGAGTGTGCATCTGGATGCACCTGGTCAACGGCACGGGCAACAGCCCCGTCTCCGGGATGGCCGACCCCCGGAGTAGTCAAACAGCACAAGTCATCCGGGGGCTCCGTTGACACAACCAAAACACGTTCGGACCCACGGAGGGTCCGAATGTACAATGGCGAGAGGCCAATAGGCGCCGCCAAAGGCAAACAACCGAATACCGAGGCCTTGTGCCACCCCCCCCCCCCCCCCAAAGCGTGGGAGAAGACAAAGGTTACAATCGGGA
>OZ038404.1:8538722-8596108 GCA_964036045.1 Eutreptiella sp. 'Long Island Sound 2002' | reverse complement strand
GGCGGAGGTGGTGCAGATCATCAACAAGCTGCAGCCGTACTGGACGAAGGGCGCGTACCACGTCCTGGGCCGCAACTGCAACCATTTCGCGGAGGAGGCCTCGCGGACGTGCTGCTGATGAACCAGTTCGAGTTCCCGCAGTGGATCAACCGGATCGCCAAGCTGGGCCACGCGGTGGTCCCGGAGGCCGTCGTCGACCACTTTGTGGAGGAGGCGCACGCGCGGCTGCGGCAGGAGTTCGAGCAGCAGCGCGAGTTCTGCGGCCTGTCGGACCTCGACGGGATGACCCTCTGCACCCAAGGCACCCAAGAGGAGGGGCTGCGGTAGGAGGGCCCCGGGGCTTCGTCTCTCGGGGCCTCCGCACGAGCCGCCGTCCCCGGGGTGGTCAGTGGCGGGGAATGGGGGGAATGGCCGGTTTTGCGTCGCCGGGTGCGGTGATTATCATGTTTTACAAAGGGAACTATGGGGAGGATCGTCGACCTCCGTAAAACTGGGGGAAATGGGACTCAGAATGGGGTTTTCGTCCCATTTTCGCCGTTTTTCCTTCCCAGTTTTTCTCCCCATTTTTCTTGCATTTCTCTCCCACTCTTGAAGTTGTTCCCACATTTTCTATACTGCTTTGTTGATGACTCCCCGTTTTCCTCCATTTCCCCCATTTCCCCCATTTTTCAGGCTCAATCCTGGTTTCCTCAGTTGGTGAGTTCGGTGGCGGTGAGCGCGGATGCCTGGTCTCCCCTCCCTCTCTCCCTCCCTCCCCCTCTCCCTCCCTCCCTCCCTCCCTCTCTCTCTCTCTCTCTCTCTCTCTCTCTCTCTCTCTCTCTCTCTCTCTCCCTCCCTCCCTCTCTCTCTCTCTCTCTCTCTCTCTCCCTCCCTCCTCTCTCTCTCTCTCTCTCTCTCTCTCTCTCTCTCTCTCTCTCTCTCTCTCTCTCTCTCTCTCTCTCTCTCTCTCTCTCTCTCTCTCTCTCTCTCTCTCTCTCTCTCTCTCTCTCTCTCTCTCTCTCTCTCTCTCTCTCTCTCTCTCTCTCCCCCTGTGCGCGCTTCTGTGCGTGCGAGTCATTCCTGTCAGCACCGGGTGGATGGCCAGAGTTCACTTAACAACTTGGCACCAAGAGAGGTAAGGGGGGGTTCCAGACCCCCCCCCCCCCCCTGAGACCCCCCACCCCCAAGTGGGCCTTCGGTTCCACGGCACCAGCGGGTGTGGCTACTTGTCCCCCGTGATACTCATCGCATGCCATGACCAAAGCCGCGGTCTTTTCGCCGTTACCGATCTTCGAAAAGGGCTCGGCAACCCCCCGCCTTGTGCAGCACCGTGTGGCACCGCGTGGCTCTGGGGGAAACGGGTTTCTGGGCTGGCCCAAACTTTGCCCTCCATTACTTGGGGACCAGCGGGGTAGTCCCCCCCCCCCCCCAGAGTATTGCATAACAACTCAGCATCTCTTGAGGGGGGTCTGACACCCCCCCCCTCGGATCCCCCCCCCTCTCTTAAGTGATTGGGCAAATTTTTCTCCGGGTGTTCAGCCAATCAAAAATTTTCTCTGGTGCCTTCGTCCTTTAGGCCAGAAAATTTCTTCGGCGCCTCTAACAACTCAGGGTTTCACGAGGGGGGGGTCCCACCCACCCCCCTTGGACCCCCCCCCCCCCTAAAGGAAAACTCTGCCCCCCCCCCCCCCCCCCCCCCTCAAGTGGAACCCTTTGGATGGCCCCGTTAGACAGGGGAGGCTCCGTGCACACCATTGCATCGGCTACTGCCCACCGCACGCGCCTCTGTAGTCGTGGACTTCTAACCCACCGAGAGAGATTGCTGTACTCCTTGCGCCCCAGAGGGGCAACTCCTAATGTGGTCCCTACCCCCCCCCCCCCCCCGTCGTTTGTCCCGAACTGCCACAGCGTTCTGCCGTGCCCCAAACCACAATGGGGTCCTTGTGCACGACGTTCTGCTGCCCACGTGGTGCTGTCAAGCGTTTGGGGGGGAGCGGACGTGCATCCGAGCCCCTGTTCGGCTTGGGTGGAACAGGCATGGCTGTGTACATATTTGTAGACCATTTTCAGTCATGCCCCACCCATCCCCCGTGTACAACGAATGTCTTGTCCAACGACTGGATCCGTTCGGACCGTATTTTTTCGGGACCTAATTAATTGGCACCGGGTTTGGGTACCGAATCAATTGAGTATCAAACGGCGTGTCCACCGAACACTCCTGTTCAGACCGTAATGTTTGAGGATTTTATTGTTCAGTGGAGACGAGGGAGGGGCGGGGGGTTATGCACTGAGCAGCGCCCCAAAGGCACAGCCGTAAGAAGGTCGCGTAGTTCAGCGGTCATGCACGTGAACGCCTGAACTAGAGGTGCTTGGTTCGAATCCCAGTGGGGTCGGAACGCAGTATCCTAGGCGCTAGGGTGTCTGTGACCCCGCGAGCCGGAAGGGATGCTGCGAGGGACAGGTAGGGACACGGTTACGCTGGAGTTCGGAGAGCGCCCGAGCACTTTACCTTTACCTTTACCAAAGGCACAGCCATGATAGGACAACATCTGGTCCACGCTGCAGCCAGAACATACAGATCCGCGCTGGTTGCAATGGCCCTAAGTCGGGTCGCATCTAACCTGCCCATGGGGATGTCTGGGGGAACGGTGCCAAGCTGCGGTATCGCCCAGCCTCCTTCACTGCAATATGCTCTGCGGCTGCACTGCAGCGCATGGTGCGGTGGATCATGGGTACATGTCGATGAGGGGCTTGTTGTGGGCCCGGTGTGCTTGGGTGTGGCCTCCTTCTGCGAGGGCCTTGGATTTCCTTTTTTTTTTTTGGCAAACTTCACTTCTGCTGCAACCGCCCAATAACCATCGAAATGAGTTCAATGCCCTGCAGTGTACTCGACAAGCAATCTCAAATCCCGGAAACAAAGCAGCAGTTTCGTGCAAGACCAATGGCAAAGGGGGAACGTTAGTGCGCCGGGCGCGCGCCAGGCATCTTTTGTGACCCGTGCCCCACCGGTGGACTGTTGCCGTTGATATGTTGGGCAACATTATATGGATTTGCCCCTTGGCCCCCGGGACATCAGCAGATGTTTTGATTTGGGATGGGTATGGACCTTCTCGTACCCGAGGTGATTTCTTTGATTTCGAAGGTGGGGGCCATGATGGTGCTTATAAAGGCCGGATTCATGTCATTGTGCCATTCATTGGAAGAAAGAATGGCACTTTGCCAGCCCGCCAACAATGTTATAATGACGTGCACGGGTGGTAAAGGGCACGCATTGAGCAGCTGTTTGCTCGGTTGTGGCACGCAAGATGAGGCAGAGGATGAGGCAGAAGTGTGTGTGTTGTGTTGCCAGAAGCGCTCCACCGTCGCAGTTTGTGATGAGTGTAAGGAGCACTATTGTACTGAATGTATTGGCACCCACACTTGTGGGACCAATGTTGTTTGTTAAGTACAATACAGATGACAGTTGGAGTTGCTGAATTCACAGATATTGCTTTATTTTGCAACGTGCTTTGCAGGGAAGGTGCGCAGTCCATCATGGTCTATTTGGGGGGCCTTCTCCATCAGAGGGTAAATCTCGGGCTGAAGTCGGGATAGTAAATAGAAAGGTAGCGCGCCGAGTGCGCGCCGGGCGCGCGCCGGGCAAGCATTCCCCCAAGGTATCGATTTCAAGCGCAGCAGTCCGTTGGAGCACGTTCAACAGGAGTGCAAACCACACCACCAATACCAATAGAGCGGGACTACAGCAGGGCAAAAGCATTTCCGGGCTGTAAGTGCTCAGTTCTCTCCTTTGCCAATCCCTGCTCGGCGAGAGACTAGCTTTACCACGTATGTGCTCCTCGGTCCACCTTAGTGCTCTAAGCTGTGTCTTCTCTGCTGAGACCACACTTATACTGGAGCTGTGTGGTATTATATTGCTACTTCAGGGAATGCGCAATACTGTGAGCCATGCTCTACCTGCGGAATCCGAGTTACTATTCTTGATGTGAGCTCAGTAGTTAGTTGACAAGCAGGTCCGGTGGTTACTGCATAGCGGTGGTCAGCGATGTGCCGCTGCATGGCTGTGTGTGCCCCGGGGGGGGCGACTCCGCGGGTCCTAGGATGCCAACTACCCCTGCCCCCCCCCCCCCCCCCCTAGGGGCCTTCGGCCAACAGTTAGTTGGGGGGGTAGTTGGCGTCCAGAACCGAGGGGTCGCCCCCCCCTGGGGTGTGTGCAAATGTTGGTGGCCTGCCCATTGGTATTTTTCCGTCCCGTTCTTTGCGCCAGGAAGGTACTTATGGTTTTCCAGGCCCCTGACGAGTCAAGTTTCTTCCTGCGGTTTGCGCTGGCCGCCTGTTGTGCGCATGTGAGAAACTGTGTGCAATGTCATAGAGTTCCATCGGGGGTCACCATTTTGAAACGTGGAAGGACCCCTCCACCCTGTGCCCTGCAGCTCTACAGTGCAGGCCATGGTTCACATGTAGCATGGTACGAAAGAAGCATTTCTCCAGGTCACTCAGCAAGGCGGTAGGTAGTCCCGATAGTCAAAATTGAGGACCTATCTAGGAAACTCTGCATTCATGTGAACCAACACCGCCGCATTGGGATGCAACTACTAAAACACAGGTTACAGCAACTGAGAAAATTGGTTTGACAACCGGACTATGAATTTTGCACTCTGCACAGTGATATTGACCTATTGTATGTGTGTGATGCCCACTCTCAAATTGCCGAACAGATGACTCGATATAACTAAGAGTAAGTGAGCGTTTTCACAAGCAATGCTAGATGCAGTATTGCGAGCTCTGGGGTGCCTAACAACAACAGTGCTGACAACCAATCAAGGTTCACAAGTAAGCACAGGATCTGTTGTAGGCACTGTTTGTCGCACGGCGAAGAGGTACACAAAATCGTGGAAACTCGTGCAACGCAATACTCTTTTTCTGTTCTACATTTCATGCCAGCATGCATTCAGCCTCCCTGTTGCATGCACACAGTGTAGGGTGCAAGGATGCATTTGTCAGCTGTGAAAACAGATTTCAGAAAGCATGTAAATTCTCATTAGAAAATGCTGACTACCCGCAAAATTCTCAAATTTGTCTAGCCTTAAACTCTGCTGGGTAGTAGTTCTAAATTGATTTTCATTATAGATCCACTGTTCATTTCTACACATTGCCCATACCATCCCATAACAAAAAATATTTCTGCACCAAACAAAAACCCGTTCTGAGATTTTATCAGAAAAAAACATCCAACAGAAACAAAAGCGCACCGTGAATGACTTCGCTGTGCTGTACAAAGAAAATCAGTTGGCACCAATGCACACAGACCTTCGGGGCACCGAGTACGCGGAGACTTTTTGAGGTCTGCGGGTGGGCATTGAATGTGCTTTACCCGAGTCTGAGCTTCGTTGGTGCTTTTCTCTCTCTTTAAGTGAGCAGAAACACAAGGAAGAAATAAAGCAAAGGGGGGCTAGTGGCGAACTACAAAAAAGGCATAGGCATTTGATATCAACATTACTTTCTTCGAGATTTCTGTGGCACCCACTTGGAAAAAAAACAAAGTACAACTGGACATGGGTAAGAAAACCAAACACTTAGGGCAAACAAATGCATGCATGACAGGCAATGAACACGTGTACAAGCGTGCAAACATGCATGCACGCTGTGGGCGTCCCAGAGTCATTGCCGGGCTCTCCCAACAAGAAAAAATGCAAACAGAATAAGACACGGACCTTGAGAACATATGTGCTGAGGCCACTCCTCCTTCGAGTCGTGAGGTGTTGATTTCGCGTACAAAATAGGCAGGGAAACTTTTTTTTTGCAGAATGACGACGCAGAATTTTTCCACAAACACTGGCCTAGTGTATGTTAGAACTCTAAGCCTCCAAATGATCAGGGATGTGGGGCTTTGACACCTCTTCAGCATGACACCTCTGCAGCAGCCGAGCGTGTGTAGTCCTAGTTGGAGAGAATGAGCAGAGAGGGTACAAAAAACAAATAGTAGAAATTTACCCAAAACTTGAATAGGGGGATGCACGGGCACGCAAACAGAATAAAAAAGTTCGAAAAGATGAAACTGCCAATCGAAAAAAATATCCGAGGTGTTTAATAGATTATTCTTAGTGTGATTCTAAAATATGAAAACAAACAGCTTACAAGAGCAAAGACAGTCTGTTTTCAGTGTCAAAGGTGCTGCTTGTCACACCCATTTTGTATGTTCGAACTTATTTGATGTAGTGGCTAACTCAAAATTGATAAAATCCAAATGAGGGCTTAACACCTTCTACCTAAAGCATAAGCCTTACGTGAGGCCAGTTGTCCAAATTTGCGCTGGTTCTACAAGAGAGTGAGGTAGAGAGTGTGGCACGCAGCGAAGATGAGCTGAGTCACCGGGTCATGTCGTGGAAGGTTGGCACAACCATAGCCTTCAACGGGGCCAGCGGGCATGAACGCACACATACATATACACACCTAGACACAACCTTTGAACATGGAGCTCGATTGACAGCATTTCCGCATTGCAACGGGATATCTCTTTCAGTGGGCCATTCTCACTACATGCTTTCTTCGCTATACGCCTTCATCGTTGTCACTGGTGCTGGTTACCTTCGCAGCACTCTCCTTCATGCATGCCGCCAACTCAAGTGTATGCACTCGTCTAGGCACTTGCGTTGCGTGTGCTAAGACACTTTGTACATGGCGCTCTTTGAATCGCCTTGTTGCAGTCCTTCGATTGAATAAACACTTTGCATGGCCTCTGCGGAGAATTTGCGTCTTTTATACTGTAATTGTGGTGCGCTCTTCGCACATCCTTGTTGCAGCCGCAGCACCCGTCCGCACGGAAGCAGCAAGCATTGAAAATGACTCGCAAGAAAATTTTTTTTCTCAAACACAGTCGACCCAAGTGTTTCTTCGCAGCTGATGTTCAGGCACCAACCCATCAAGATTGTTGTCAAAACTCAAATGGTAAATAGCGGTGCATATTTCGAAATTTAGTTGCATTTTACCCATTGATTTTTTGAGTGTTTGGTGCCCAGATTCAACCTTGCCTCCCCAATTGTCTCCTTTGTCACCAGACATTGACGAACACCAAAACGAAAACAATCACATCAAGCTATTCCATAACACTCTAGATGTCCTTGTGTCACTGTGCATATTTCTACATCTGTTGAGTAATGCATCTTGTCGTTGCGTGTTTTCTTTTACCCGATTATTGTCCACAGTCTCATTGCCGTTTGAAAAGTTCTTGTATTGGGTTTGTGCTTTGCATCTTCTATGACAATCTTCCTGCTCGGTCCCAAAAAGAACCAAATTTTTATCCCCTGCCCGTGGTACCAAACAGATCCCGCTAAATTTGTAGCGACAAGATCAAAATTTCCACCAACTGAAATTGTTGCAATGCTTCTGTAATGGAAATGAGTTGCAGCGCTTGCGGTCGCGATAGTTGCAGAATGTAGGTCGCCCGTGAGTGCAGATAAATATTAAACAGAGATTACGAATGACGAGATTCATGTGTATTTGTACATGTTTGTATGTGTTTTATTATTGATATCATTGTTGTGTAGATATGACATGACCCGGACAAAGGGTATAACAATCTGAGTTACAAGAGATGGGATTGTGCAGTTCTTTATGCGCGTTGAGGCTGTGGGATAATCTTGTCGCTTACAAGATTGTTACCTAAGTTCCGGGTTCTGACAGGCAGCTGGGGTTCCGTTGCCGACACTGCCAAGGAGTCCCTGAAGACCTTTTGCGGTGGCGCTTGCTCAACATGTTGGATGACAACAAGATCGTCGAGTGCCGCGATGAGCTGCTGGTGAGAGGGATCATGAGTTGCACAGAGGGATCGGTACGAGAAATAGCACAAGAGAGAGCAGTGAGAGCTTATGCCATACACGCCGTAAATAGGGGACTGGGACTCCAGGAAGCAGCCCCCGATTTTGCTGCACAGCTGAGAAACGCTAGAGCCGAGAGGTATCGCAAGGGTAGAGAAGAGAGGAGAGGAGAAATTTTTTCACGAGCAAAGGAGGCGCCAAATGCGCTCACCAACTTGGCGAGCGAGGCGCCGAACGCTGCAGAGTTCGTCACACAAACGCAATGGGAACTACAGCAAGAGAGTCCTCCTCCAAAGGCGAACGAATCAGAGGGACACACAGGTAGCCGAACGGGGCAGAGAGCCGCGCTGTACAGGAGCGACAATGACAAGTGTGGAGGCGCTCTGAGCAACAACGGCGAGCCTCAGGTGTTGCAGAAGCCCAAAGAGAGGGCGCCAGAGCCCAGTCTTCAGCCCACGGGAAGGAAAGAATTTTGGGAAAACTTTATGGACGCTCTCAGCGCGCTGGAGAACAGAGAGGGCGCACGGGAAAGAGGCAAAAGGACGCGATGTCGCAAGTGGCGCACGACGCCAGCGACGCGTTCGTCAATAACGCCTGATGTGTGAAGCTTTTGCATTCTCGACACTTTCTGAGTGTCTATTTTTTTTCGATTGACCCTCAGCATTTTGTTGATGGATCCACCAGTAGTCCAGGCTATTCGGTGATTGGAGAAAATCCTGGGCTGTTCAAGTTCTGGAGCCTTTCCCGCAGTTTTCAAATCATCATCTCAATTCCCGAGTTCAAATCCACGCTCGCAATCTTTCAATTGACGCCAAGCCACCTTTTCGTTCATCCCGAAAACACCATGAATTTCACCCTATTTGGAAGCTCCAAAGCCGCCGATGATGGCCTTTCAACGCTATTCAACTATTCTCCGTCACACCTCTTTCAAAAACACCAAGCCTCAAATTCGCCGTTGCAAACACGCTTTCCGTCACGCCAACTTGAAGCCATTGAGGGCAAAATATTTGACACACGCCAACGCATTTTCGTTCCCGAAGTCTACCGCCGACTACAAGACTACTCCGAGTTTTACCTGGATGTGGAAGGCACCGATATTCAATCCGCCTTCGTTGGGAGCAACTCCACGGAAATTCTAGATCGAGGTAGGGTCTCTTCCGTTGCGCACAATAACTACAACGAGCTCGAAAAGCTTTTGTTCAAGCACAAGCGTTTCTACCTAAAGCCGTATGAGTTGGACTATTCCCAAGCCGAAGCCAAGGAGTCTCCACCCACCGCCACCCCGTGGGCTAAACAATTAAGAACCGTGCTAGATAAAGCCAAAGAAGAGAACAAAGACCTCAAAGGATGGTTCGTTATTCCGGCGTGGGACGCTCAAGTGGTTGCCGCCACCTTTCGCATGCTAGGCTCAACTTCCGCCCTTTTTCCTCTTCTTCCGCACATTTCTAGCGTGATATGTATGCACGGGGCGCAACTCCGGGACGCCTACAAGGTCAAAAGGGACGGCAAAGACTCCTACGAGTTCCGCACGAGCGGCCATCAAACGATGCCGTATGTTGCCTTGCTCCTAAACACCTCTTCCTTTGACGGGTGCCGATATGAAGACATCAATTTTAAGTTTGAACCTTTCCGCTTCGCCGCCAAGCACGCCCATCCAACGGTGCGAGACCTCCGGTTGCACAAAACACTACGTTTTGAGGTGAGCATAGAATTCCTTGATCACATTGAGCCTTCGCCGCCGGAAGAGAGAGACAAAACTAAACCAAGGCAACGCAAAATTGGAGACGCCCGTGCTTTCATGAAGTTAATGAACGAAATGTTTGTCCCCGCGCTAGCAAACGTATCGGTGAACACCAAAAATGCCTACTACCCGTTTGGCCACATAGTCCCTTCCGAGAGCCCGCATTGGGCCTACTACCGGTTTGATTGGGAACTCCCATCTCGCTTCGCCGACGAGCTCATGTTTAAGGTCCGAGAGTGCGCCCAATTCCTCACCGGAGAACTCCTTGCAATGGACATGCACGCTTTGCCGACTACCAAAGTGTATCGAGCCGTGATCGCTAGGGACCGAAAGGAAAGAAACAAAGACCTACAAGCTCCGGAAATGCTCACCATGATGATCGCCAACCTGCCCGGTGGACGGGGCGCCTCACCGCCCCTAGGAGCGATGTTCCGGTCTAAAGATTCCTTGGTCGTGGCGATTGACACCACTCACGCGCCGTGCGACGTCATGAAGACCGGTGTCCAAACGTTAGCTATCCGCTTCTTCCACTCATGCGGCATTGTCCTCTTTCATGGCATAGATGGGCAATTAGTGCGGTTCTCGTCACGATCCGGCGGCAACGCGAGGTCCGCGCCTTCGGGCGCCCCCGAGCGAGCCCACGCGACGCCGGCCCCGCCCTCATACGACTCATCTAAGGCCCCGAAGACCGCCGTGCTCCTAGTGGCCCCAAGATCGGCGCACGCTCTCGACTTGCGCGTCCAAGCGGGGTTTCTTGGCCCGTACGTGTCGTTCGAGCCCACGCGGCCTCCCTACGAACACCAACAAGCCTACCTCGTGGTCTACGAAAAGGGGGAATCCGCGCTGCTAGCGCATGATTTCAAATATGGAGACGCTGCCTTTGCCCCACTACACCGCAACCTCATCGCCCTCGAGAAGATCCTCCCCGCTCAAGACCCGGATGTGGCCGAGCACGAGCAACCCATAGTGCAGCGCCTCCAAGCGGGAGCCGCCTTGGGGTCCACGGCCTTCGTGTCCCAACTTGTCACCGCCCTTCGTGAAAGGCCTGCTACGGGGCTGACTGAGCGCATCAGCGAGTGGAACGCGGCACCGGAGGACGCCGGCGCCGCTACGCCAACGCCGGGACCAAGCCGCATCGAAGAGATGTCCGAGACCAGCGTCCCGCTGCTTGCTCCACTAGGAGGCGAGGCGACCACCCTCCTACCCCCCGACCACAGTGCCCCCACCCCCGCCTCGGATATTCAAATCGACCCCCGCCTCCCCGCTGGTTTTTATTACGTCCGCGACGTATTCTCCGAAAGCCAAGAGGAAACGGTAAAAAAGATTCTCCACGACAACACGTGGGAGAAGTACCACGGGCGCTCAGTCCAACACTTCGGCCACGCATACCTCGGCCCGAGCAAAGTCGCCGCCACGTCCCCCATCCCGGAAGAGTTTTCCTCCATCCTCCAAACCTACAATGCCGCGCTGGAGCGGCTAGGCCTCTCACACCCTCCTCCCAACCAAATCACGGGCACAATGTATCTCCCGGGAGAGGGCATCGGCTACCACGGGGACGACCCCTTGCTAGGCGACCCAGTGTCCATTTTTGGTTCCCAATCGGACACCACAATGTTCTTTAAGAACCCCTCCAACGGGGACTCCTTTCGCATCCGCCTGTTTGCCCGCTCTCTCCTGGTCCTCACGGGGGCCGCACGCCATGAGTGGCACCACGGTATACCTCGACGGAGAGAAGACGAAGTGTTTGGGCTAACCGTCCCTCGTACCGTCCCTCGCCTCGCTCTAATCCTCCGACACATACCACAGGCAAGCTAACCCACGAAAGCCAGAGGGCCGGGTACCCGCCTCCTGCACTGTCCAGCCCCCTCTACCTGAACACAAAAGGGCCAAGATTCAGTGAACCACCGGCCCAGTCACGGCTTCCACCATCACAGGCAAGGGGCTAGACGACGAGCTCACCTCGGCCGGGATACCGGCCGACCAAATTCAGCACTTTCTTTGCCTTAGCCAGCCCAGCCAACCCGGCTCCCCAGTGCCCCCCCAGCCCCCCCCTATCCCGCCCCCCCCGAGATCCAAAACGCGCCTACGGAAGGGTTACCAACGGCCTCACCGCCCCCCCATACCCCTCCCTTCAGAACTGCGTTTTCTATCCCACAACTTGCAGAAGAAACCCATAGTGAGCAGCCAAATTCTCCGACACCTCAAGAACGACTTCGACATCCTCTTCCTCCAAGAAATCAATCACGCCCCCATCCTCCCCCACGTATACGCCTACGGTTCGGGCACTAAAGCCACCATCGTTTCGAATATCAGCCAAGACAAACACTCCAGAGGCGAGCATGGTTCCGTCTTGGTCTGTTCCCCCCGGCTCTCCCGCTTCGTTACCCCCCTTCCCCGACTAGATACAGAAGGGATGCTGGCGGCAGCCGTTCTCACTCTCCCGGGGGCCCCGCCCACCTTGCTGGTCTCGGTATACGCCCCAAGCACGGACGTCCACCGCTCAAAAATTGAAAACATCCTACGGCCACTCATGCATCAGTATCCTAACCACGTCCTCGGTGGGGACACCAATTGCATAATGTGCCCTGAACTAGACGGATCGAACCTCCAAACGGACAACGAATGGCCGTGGCTTCGCAGACAGATCACGAGCGACCCGCCGCGCCTCATCGATACCTTTCGGCACTTTCACCCGACCGAGCGGTCCTTCTCCCGATACCCCACCCCGTACAGGGCAAGCAGTAGCCGCCTTGACCATATTTTGCTCTCCCCGGCGGCCTCGGAATTTTTTGCCCCCACCTCTGCAACCATCCAAACCGACGACAAAACGTCAGACCACCACCCAGTCACGTACACCTCTCAAGTCCCCCCTCACCCTTTTACCGAAGCTCCCACAACTAAGAGGAAAGTTTTCCGAAAACTGACGGAGCGGGAACGCTCCAAGCACCACGACTCCCTTGCCCCCCTGGCGCGGTGGTGCGAGTCTACCCTCCCCCGCTTTGAGTCCTTGTCCTCGGCGGACATCGAGCTTTTCACAGACGTCGTGCTGGAGGAAGTGGCGACCAGCTACCACAGTATCACCACGCCGTCACGCCCTACCTCCTCGGCTCTGGTAAAGAAAATCAAAGAGTCCCTGCAAACCCTGCCCCCCCCCAGCCATCCCAACTACCCCGCTTCCATGGACACGCTCAACAAACTCGTCAAGGAGTGGGAAACCAAAGTGAACAAGGCCGCAACCACCAAAATCCATCGGTGCCTAGTGAGGAAAACTAGGATCAAACGCACCATCAACGAGGCGCTCAACCCCGTGGAACGAGGTGAAATAACGCTGAAGCGCCCGGGCACCACACAGCTCGTCTCCACCCCCAAAGAAGTGGGCTCTATTTTCTCTTCTACACTCCTCACCCTGGGGGGCAGCCTCGAATACGCACCGCCGAACACTCTAGTGGATCGCCTACTCGCACACTCCCCCGCCTGCCCCGAACCCACAAAACACGGCCTCCTCCCTGACATTACCTGGGAATCGTTACGCAACACGCTTAAGAGGTCCAAGCCCAACAAGGCGGGGGGGCGGGACTTCACAAACAACTACACTTTGCACGTCTCCCCCCCCCCTATCCAACAATTCATTTGGAAGGTATGCAACTACTACCTACACCGGCCGTTGCCCGAGAAATGGCTCGAGGCCAACATTATCTTGCTTTTTAAGAAAGGGGACGTGATGAACCCGGTAAATTACAGGCCTATAGCCTTGCTGAACAGCGTTTACAAAATAATTGCAACACACGCCAACCGAGAGCTACTGGCAACGGCCATTGAACATTCCATCATACACCCCACCCAGTTCGGCGGGCTTCCGAACCGAAGATGCCAGGACCACATTTTCAACCTCTTATCCACGTTTCGGGAATCGGTCGGTAGCTACAGCCTCTACATTGATTTCAATAAGGCTTTTAACTCCGTCCCCCACACCACCCTCTTCACAGTTCTATCCCGCCTGAACTTTCCTACGCCCCTTGTAAACCTCATTCAATCCTTGTACCGTGCCCCTCGCGACTTCCCAGTGGTGTCAGGTCAAACCCACTCCTCACACCTGCAAACCAGAGGCGTTCGGCAAGGATGCCCCATGTCACCAATCCTTTTCTGCCTCTACCTGAATGTGCTCCTCTTCGCCTTGCCGTCCCACGTCACTGCACCCCCCTCCCCACACGAATCGGGCCACGCCTTTGTTGACGACCTCCTCTATCGATCAGAGAATGGGGACCGCATACAGCAAGTTTTAAACTTCTTCGACACGGTCGCCAGGGAGTGGGGTCTAGACCTTAACCTCAGCAAAACCGAGATCCACGCTATGGGAACAGCTCCCCCCAGAACCTTCACCTCCCCCTCGGGCACCCCCCTGTCGACAACAAACCAAAAGACGGGGCAACCACACAATTGCTACAAATACCTAGGGGTATACATCTTCACCGCCAACCATGAGGCACAAACACTGGCATTGGCCAAGTCGGAAATACGCTCATTTTTCACAACCCTCCAACCCCTCCAGCTCACCCTTTCGGAATACATTCTCTTGGTAAACGTCCAACTCATCCCTATTCTTTCCTACCGCCTCATGGCACACCCCCTGGCCCTGAACGAGTTGGGGGCCCTTCAGGCCATGATCTGGCAAAATGTTGCGCATGACCCCTCCCCGGACAGAGCCAACAGGATCTCCCGCCTCGTCTCCCCTAAGGCCCGCTACACCCCTCGCCACCAGGGAGGCTTAGGACTCCGCCACTTCACTTTTTCAATTTGCATGGCCCTGGTAAACACCGCAATAAGGTACCTCAACGGAGACGGCCCGGCCTCGACAAACGAATCTTTTTCCGAAGCAATGCTCTCCACCACACGCAACCCAGTCCAAGACACCATCATGGACGCATGCCACGCCATAGGCTTCCGGTACCACAGCACCGGCCTCTGGGCCTCCTGCCCCCCCTCCCTTTTCCTCCCAAAAGAAAAAGTCCAGGTCCGGTTCCTAGCCACCAAGCCGGCACCACAATACAGCAAGTTCGGCAACAGATTAAAACGGACGCCCCAGGACCTGGGGTTCCACCTAGGTACAGTCACGGAAGTGCACTCAGAATCGGCCACACTCCAGTTTTCGGACGGCACCACCCACACCATCAAAAACCCCGGTCTCCGCCGCAACGAGAAAGAATACACCTTTCAAAACCCAGCCATTTCTGTCCTCCCTCAACTGGCGGGGCGCCACGAACTGCTCACCCCCCCCCTTCTTCACCCTCAAGAATACATCCTCAACCCCCCCCCCGGGCCATACGGCGGGGTCCTACTCGACTCGTCACTGCATGGCGAGCTGTACCGGCTCCCAGATGAACCTCACTCCCTTGACCCCGACGACCTCGAAGAATGGGGTTGTGAAGCAGCCCTTGCCCTCCTCCTCGCATCGTCCCCCGGCACGACATGGGTGTACTTGGATGGCTCAGCGGGCGCCTTGGGCTACGGATCGGCGGCCACCCTGTTTTTTCCAAATGGCTCCAGATGGGTACTGTGCCAAACGTCCCCGTACCAGTCATCAGAGGGATCGGAGTTCTGGGCCGCTATTATGTTCCTACGGTGGGCCATTGCATCTCACCCGCACCTCACCTTCGCCGTGCTAGGGGACAACCTCCACGTTATCACTGTTCTCTCTCCGAACACCCCCCCAGGCCTCCCATCACGCTCGCCAGCCGGCACGTGGGAATCCTCTCTCCAGTCCATTCAGGCCTCCCTACGCCCAGGGATGATCCAGGGTTGGGGGTGGATCAAGGGGCACGCCGGGTTCGTGGGGAATGAAATCTCAGATGCTTACTCAAAGTGGGCCGCCCACGTGATGGTCTGGGACCCCTCCCTCCTTCCCCCCCCCCCGATAGGGTGCATATCCAGGGGCCCCCTCCCAGTCATACACAAATTGACTACAACCTCAATCAAGCATCTCCTCCCTCGCCACAAACACGAAAACATCCACGCACCGTCCAGCTTCCATTTTTACAATCACACTTCGTGGTTCAAAGGCCTCCCTTTCAAATGGTCCTCCGGAAATTTCAACATGGCGCCATTTGCTTTCCACGACGACTTGCGCCCTCGCCATTGCCACGCTTGCCCCGACCCGCACCCGATGGATGTTATCTCTTTCGTCTCACACTGCCCAACGTGCGAACACCTGGTCCAATCCTACATTCAATGCTGGCGCCCCCCCTTCACCACGGTGGTGTCCCAATGGTGGTCCGCGACCACACACGTGGGGGAGAGACGCAATTTCGTCCGGGGGCTTGTTCCCATGACGCTGTACACCGAACTCACGACCCCCCCCTCCGGCCGAAGAAAACCAGCACACTGTCACGACTTAAAACTCGCCCTGAAGGATCGTGTTCCCCTGCTCCTCAGCGCCCTATACCGCACGCTGGAATGGCTAAAAGACCACCCCCCCCCAGCCCCGCTCACCCCCCCTACGGGCCCCAACTCATGGGGACGCCCCTGGTCGCCCTACAGCACGTCGCACACCGCCCAACAACGCCCCCCCCCCGCCTACCACCCTCCCCCCCCCCTCCCGGACAAAGTTGCACACAAGCCCCCAAAACGCCCCCGCCCCCCATCTCCTGCGGCACACACCAAAACTCGAAAACACGGCCGCCAACCCCCAAGGCCCGTCCGGCCTCTATCACTGAAACGCGGTACCGCAAGTCAACCCCAGCCAGAGCCTCCGCCCCCCAAACGGCCGCTCACAATCAGGGACATGTTCAACCTCCCCCCCCCCCCTAGACCAGCACCCCCCCTCGCCGCCTCCGCCCCCATTTCCGCCCCTTCTCCTCGCATAACAAGGTACTTCGCACCAGCCCCCCCCTCCCCCGCGAGTACAAACTCACAATCGTCCTCACACTCGTCCAACGTGTCATCTCTTTGAAAAAGCCACACTTACACTTTCTCACGCCGACCCTCGACAGCCCTAGCGGCGCGATCAATCAGTACTACCACACTGGCACTCACCAGTCACTTCTGCAAATGAATCCCTCCCCCAAGCCACCCCCCGTGCTCAAGCCGTCATGCTCTAACCCCCAATCCGCAACCACACCGCCTTCGGGTATCAAGCGGAGACCCCGGCCTGCGGTTGTCTATAACGGGGCTGCCAAGTCTCTTTGAGATGAAGCAGACGAGGACAGCAACGTGCAGCGGCACTCAGCCCACGATTGAACTTGATTTCGGGCTCCCGCCCCTCCCCAAAAAAAGCTTGGCGCGCAAGAGCCTTTCTCCCCGGCCTGGCCAGCCACAAAAGGCGCCGTTCAGTGCAAAAAAAGCTTTTGCATTCTCGAGTGTTGATGTACGTGCGCGTCCGCTCTTGAGTGTGTTTGAGCAGAGACAGTGTTGGCAAAGGGTGTAGGTGTGTGGTTGATGTGCGTGCGCGTCCTGAGTGCCTGCACCCCCAGTGCCCAGGGGTGCTCCCTTTTGTCAGGTGAATCCGATTGCATATGAGCTGATGACAAAAACAGGTATGTCACTGAGGCGCCGGCAGCCTCAGTCGCCAAGTGTTTTGCACTTGTTGGGGCATACATATTATCAGGTTTGCCTTACTTTTTTGAGACAATGCCCTGGCGTGCCTTTATGGCATCTGGGCTGTTTTGGGGTTCGAGTTTTTTCAGCGGCTTATACATATCAGCGATGGCGCTGCCACTGCAGCTGCCCTTGGCGCTGACCCTCCTGTTTTTTGGCTTTGCACCTAATTTTGTGGGGTGTCTTATTTTGGAGAGACACTCCGTGGACTTTGGTGAGTCCTTGAACTGAACTGCTTGTTCAGCTTTTGGGGTTCTGCACACAGTGTGTGGAACATTTCAACGTGTTTGCTCCAGTTTTTTTTGTCCTTGCAGGGATTGCAAGGATTTGGTTTTGACAGTGGCGCTGGTTGGAACCCGGGCCACTCTGCCCTTGTCACGTGGGGGCATGGAAACTGTTTTTGTTGATCATGGAAACAGTTTTGGTCTCTGGATGTGCACCCAGAGGACCATTGTTTTTGCATTTGAGTAGCCATGCCACTGCTGGTGCTTTTTTGTGAACATTGTTTGAAAAATCTGGGAGTGGATTTTTGGGAGCAAAACATATTATGCAGGTGCATGGGAAAAACAAAGCCACTGAAAACAATAACTCACCCATGGTATTTGCAGGTGCAATATATTATGCCAAGTAGGCAATGTGCCAGATGGGTTGCCATTTTGTTTTACATTTCAACACTGTTTCACAATCTAACTTATATCATGCATACAATAGACATACACACTTAGGCCTAGACAGCTAAGGGCTGAAGCATGGCGCTGTGGTCTATAGAAAGCTAGGGTCACTGAAGCATGTTGTAGAGTAGTTTGGACAGCTAGGCCCTGAAGCACAGTAGGTCCACCCTAAACGGCTAGGACAGGTGTCTTGAGGCTTGTTGGGGGAGTGTGTAGAGTCATAGTGACTGACCCCATGGTGTGTTTAAGCCACAATCAGAACTATATGGGCACCCAACAGATTATATATGGCACAGCAACTCATCCCCATAAGATTTGATGATTTTCAGACCCTTCCATAGGTGTATGTCAGGTCTTAGGAGGGGAGTGTAATGGAAATGAGTTGCAGCGCTTGCGGTCGCGATAGTTGCAGAATGTAGGTCGCCCGTGAGTGCAGATAAAGATTAAACCGAGATTATGATGAGATTCATGTGTATTTGTACATGTTTGTATGTGTTTTATTATTGATATCATTGTTGTGTAGATATGACATGACCCGGACAAAGGGTATAACAATCCGAGTTACAAGAGATGGGATTGTGCAGTTCTTTATGCGCGTTGAGGCTGTGGGATAATCCTGTCGCTTACACCTTCATCAAGTTCACATTTAAAAGTACTCTGCAATGCATAATAAAATCCGGTTTATTTTTCTGATGGAAATTCACATTTTTCGGCCGTGCTTCTCAAGCTCGTGCGCGCGTGCATTCTGGCTAGTAACATGATATCGTGGCATGAACCTCACCTAAAGAAAACCATAAACCAAGATACCAGTACCTCCCGTCCGCATTTTTCGGCAACACTAAGATACCACGGTTTGATGGAAGCAACCCCACAATACTTTTGCGGGGTTCTTTCCCATGAACTGCTATCAATAGGGGTGTCGTTCTTCCATGAATTTCAGCTTGCTATGAACGGTTGCATGTGCTGGGTAAAGCTGGTTTGGTGCTTTGCCGGTGGTTGACCTCCATCCATCAAAAATCATCAGACTTTGGATGCATGGTTAGTATGGCTGCTGCTGATCCACCATTTGATTGGTTAGAAAAGCAAACACCACCTTGTGATTCAACAGTTGCATGCCTTCAGTTCCATTTTTGACGAACTCTAGGGGGATGACCACCCCCCTTTGGGGGGATATATCCACCGGTCAAAGTCCTGCAACACACATGCAAAGAGAATGTATGATCACATGTGGTTTCATGACCTTCCATCACCTCTCCTACCTCCCTGCCTGAAATTGAAATGGGGCAACCCGCCCCCCCCTTCCCCAAGGGTGTTCTGCATACAGCACAACATGTAGACATAAGGCAACCTGTTTCCTGTGCTGTGATTCTTCGTTCACAATGAGAAGGGCCATGCCCTTTCTACCCGCCCAACATGGGGGATAAAACCAGCCAAGCCCTCCGAGGATAGAATGAACTTGTTGTGGTGGGTTCCCTTTCACTTATCCTCGGCGCCTTACGTATCAACTGCACCTTTTGTTTGTCGCCTTGTTTTTCAGCATACTGGTCGCAACAATTCATAAACGCTTACGGAGACCGCCAAACAAAAAACCAAAGAAACCAGCCAAACCATCCAACAAATGGGAGGATACAACCCCTTTGCGGTGATAAAGCCACCTCCCGAAAAGTTGGGATAAAACCACCCCAGGGGTCAAAACTGGCCATAATGGGTGTTGGGGTTGGTTGTATTCCCCACTTTAGGGTGGTTTTATACCCACGACCACTAAAGCTCTGATGTGGGTTTTGGAGATATTTGGTATTCGTGTGCTAGATTATGCATCAAAAGCTGGTTCGAAGCAACTTGTGCCTCTTGGTGGTGCCAAATGTGCTGGTAAGCTGAGCTAAGGGCAGGCAGTGGACCACCGTTTAATACACTAGGCGTATAAGCGTTGATGGATTGTTTACACACAACTACCTTCCAGTTGCGGAGCATTTTTATGTATGCAGCAGTAGGTGTCGTCCCCGGAATTCAGAATGTTTGAAACTATGAAGAACTTTTGTTTTCAAGAATACCCACACTGCTCCCTCATTCCTGACAACGGCAGAGAAACACAGTTATTGTTTCATACACGTACTATTTTCTTGCACAGCCCCGCCACACTCCAATCACAGTACTCATCAGTCACTTTTTTGCAGTGCGGTTGGTGCATCGACAATGCATCAGGCAATGACAGGGCAAAAAGGGATGCATAAGGTGTAAGCACTGATCGTGGAAATGTGAACATGGAAGACAAAACATTGATATTTGTACATGCTTCAAGAATCATGTTCACGTCAGTAGAATCCAACCGTCAACATCTACGTCGGCCACGCAACAGTCCCCACAGCGGGACACCTTCAGGTCACTGACAAAGCACACATTCCATGCGTTCACTTCAAGCCTCTCGTGTCAGCATGGCCTCTGCTCTGCAGCTCGTTCGCTATCCTTGCAAAACCATATCCCCCCAGCAGCAGCCCCACCACAGGTTTGCACAATCTTTCAGGGCATAATCTTTCTGCACACCGCCCAGCCTATGCCCAGCCACTCAATGGCACTTTGTAATCGACAGTAACCGCCCCCAACTGCTTTGGCAACCTCCTCCAACCGCCTACCCAACCGCCCCGGGGACCACCTTTGGGGTCCCTTCCGATGCAACCCTGGACCAGCGGCCCAATCTCCTTGCCCTTCCTCTGCGTTGACGTTGGTACAGGCGGTGGGGCTTGCTCTGGTACCCGCTTATGGCCACTTCCCGGGATCGGGAAAATTACTGGAGTGTGCAGCTACAAAAATCCCCACAAGTCAAATTCAAATGTGCACTTTTTTCTCCATCCAAATCATACTGAACTGGGTCGCAAATATCTACACAACGCGTTCCTCCAGCCCCCAGAGGGGCGGGTATAGCCCGCTCCCAATCCTCGAACATCTGCTGCAGGTTCTCCCAAACAAAAAAGAGCGCAACACAGACACACTCCTGGACACAGACGTTCAGGTTGCAACTCGGTCCGAGGGACATTGACACGGGTCCCCAACCAATGCAAGGCGGTCCTCTGCCCCCCACATTCTTAAAGCGGCGCCGTGACCACGGACCGACACTCTGTTGTGGTGGCCCTGTAGCCCACCACAACCATGTACACACGCGGTGCCGTACACACCAGACATACCACGAGCGTCCAGCAGGGAAACTCAGGAAGAATCGGCCTCGTACC
The DNA here is from genome assembly GCA_964036045.1 of Eutreptiella sp. 'Long Island Sound 2002'. NCBI lineage: Eukaryota > Euglenozoa > Euglenophyceae > Eutreptiales > Eutreptiaceae > Eutreptiella > Eutreptiella sp. 'Long Island Sound 2002'. Next base: position 8,575,089 of record OZ038404.1, on the reverse strand, counting down.
AAAGGCCACTCAGTACTACCCGCCCCCTGCACCACCAGAACTCAGTAGGAACGTGCTGCGTTCGGTGTGTGGCTCAGTAGGACCCTGCTCCATCGGATCATGCCTCAGCCGGCAGATGCTAATGGCAAGTCTGGTACACACCTGCTGTCCCGGCATAGCGCACCGGAGCAAGCAGGCGCCATTTACCGGAGGGGCCAGGTCCCAATAGACACCCCGGAATCAGCGACCCTCCAACCGCTGCCCATTCATTGAGCCCGTTGCCCCTCGCACCCCCTGCCCACCCAGGGCCCCAATCGCCATCCTGCCGCCTATCATGCTCGGGGCTGCGGGGGTGGGTCCCGCAGCTTGGCTCCCCATGGCAGTCTTGCGCATTTCCGTGAAAGCGGGGTTGGGGGGGGGCAGGGGCTGCGGGTGATTGGTGGGTAACCACCGGCGGCTGCGAGGAGCAATAACCATTGCCCTAATAGCATGGGCTTCGATGTGCAACATCCTGCTTAACCCCCCACAGCCAACAACATAGCAGGGCAGACTGACCCCCCCCCCCCCGACCAGGGACGCATCCGAAGGGGGGGAAGCCCCCCCCCCCCCTCCACAGCGCCCAGCCCTATGCCCAGCCACTGTCCCCCTGACGGCAAGTGCCAGCTTCAATGGCATTTGTAACCGACAGTAACCGCCCCCAACCGCTGTGGCAACCTCCTCCAACCGCCCATCTTCACACCCGAACGGGGCCGGTATGCACGCCGCGTACCGCGGCCTGCGCCGGAGGCAAAAGGAGCGCCGCCATCACGAACAAAACTGTGAGGGGGCGCTCAATAACACGTATCGGCGTTGGAAGCGCCGTGGGGGGGCACGACTGCGCCAGGCAGGCCTGTGACCATCCGCACACCCATGCCTCCCAGAGCCGGCCCCGCCTCCACCTCCGAGCGGGAGCTCGGGGGGTGTCGCTGCGCCGCGTGCGCACCGCGTCCGCCCGTTGACAACTAATAGCCGCCAAACCACAGCGGAAACAAGGTGGCGGGATAACCCCTGCCTCCAGTTGCCACCGGCAAAGGGGGAAGGGTGGTCGAGGAGGAGGGCAGCGTTTGAACTGGGCAAACCCTGCACTGCTCCTGAAACCCCCAATGTCTAAGCATTTTGGGTGTACACACAGAAGGTGGAAAAACATTGTTCTACCCCGTGCTCGGCGCCCGGAAAAATTTGTTGGCGCCCGTAGCGCCGGTGGTTTTGCCCAGAAATCTCAAATGGCTGAAAGGCGGGTATGAGAGTTTTTGAAGGGTCTGGAAGGGGGGTGGGTGGGGGGTGCGCAGGTTCGAACACGCCGCCCCCCCTTGGGTCAACCACCTCTGCGCCATCCCAAGACGCACCCACCCAAACAGCCCATAGAACCCCAGAACAGCGTAGTTGCCAGCGCACCCCCTGTTTTCCTACGGTTTGTTCTTATGGTCGCCAATGAATCCCAGAGGCTTCCGGGTGGTTCTTAGAATATACCGAAATGAAGTGGGCGTTTTCCACTAGAGTTAAGGCAAGTGGTCTCTCACCCCAGAACCTAGATATCCGAAATTCCATTTAAATATTGTGGTCTGATTCTGAATCAATTTTGAAGTAATCCCCATTCAGTTACTTCGCCAAGCCATGGCCATGGACGCCTCTGTGTCTCTGGACACCTTCGACTTTCTAAAGCTTTATCTTTGTTTGTTTTGGTGCACATTTTGACCAAAACTCCAAGGTTATTGTTTTTCATATCCTAGTTGACTGTGATCATGCAAGCAGTCCACATACCCGACATGAACTCCACCCCCACCACTCAGTTGAGTGGAGGTATCCTGCTCTTTCCCCGAGGCCTCTTGACGGCTGCAATGATCACCGGGGGGGGGGGGGCCGGATCTCCCCAAAGTTCGCACCGCGCGCGCACCGCCGGCAAGAGCGCCCTCTGACGGGCGGCGCATACCCCCTACCCCCTACCGTGGTTCGGTATGATCAGGTATGATCAGGTATGATCAGGTGATCAGGTGTGATCAGGTATGATCAGGTATGATCAGGTGATCAGGTGTGATCAGGTATGATCAGGTTCTTGCTCTTTCCCCGAGGCCTCTTGGCGGCAGCAATGATCACCCGGGGGGGGGCCCGGATCTCCCCAAAGTTCGCACCGCGCGCGCACCGCCGGCAAGAGCGCCCTCTGACGGGCGGCGCATACCCCCTACCGGACCCTCCTGTGCCCCCTTGTACATCATACGGCCACGCAGGCATTTGGTCAACCCCTAACCCCCCCACCCCAGCCCCCCTCAACCGGATGGACGACACGGGCGCACACGCCCGTGGCCGGGGGGACGGATGGCGCTGCGGTCAATGAAGGGACCTCCAGTGCCTCAAATGCTGTGCCCGTGGCACCGCGCGCCCAACAAAGGGGCCCGTGGCAGTACGCGAAGCAGGTCATAAAGCCGAAGCCGGGGGCCGGCCCCCGCTTTGCAGCACATCTTTACTGAAAGAGGGGGGGGCGGGGGGCGGGGGGGGGGGTGTAGTAGAAGAGAGGAAATGGGGGGGGGGTGTCTGGGACCCAAATGTTTGTGTACCAAAAGTGGCCCGACAAGACCTTCCTGAGCGTAAATTTCGTCTTTTCCCGCTGTGGACGCTTTGGTCTTGGGGGGTGTGGGAGGCTGTGGTTGTCAGCCGTTGTAATACATCCCTCGGGGGGGGGGGGGGGTTCACCCTCCGTGAGGGCCTGTGATGGTGACATGTGCGGTGTCAGTGAATCCGCCGACACCAAAGCACACGGACCCGGCCAGCGCAGCATCGGAGCCTTGGTGTCCCCTTGGCACGGGTATGAAACTGTATATCCACATCCCTTCCGAGTGGTCAGCCGGTCGAGGAGGTCTGCCATCGCTGAGGGCCGATAGCCCTTAGGTGACGCGCGCGCGCCGCCTTGGGACGGAGTCCCGGCAGCGACTGTGTCGCATCGTCGCGTCGGTAACTCGTTAGGAGGCGCCTTCGGGACTGGGTGCCGGCAGAGACTGTGTCGCATCGTCACGTCGGTAACTCGTTAGGAGGCGCCCTAGGGACTGAGTCCCGCCAGGGACTGTGTCGCATCGTCACGTCCGTAACTCGTTAGGGAGCGCCCTGGGGACTGAGTCCCGGCAGAGACTGTGTCGCATCGTCACGTCGGTAACTCGTTAGGGAGCGCCCTAGGGACTGAGTCCCGGCAGAGACTGTGTCGCATCGTCACGTCGGGAACTCGTTAGGGAGCGCCCTAGGGACTGAGTCCCGGCAGAGACTGTGTCGCATCGTCACGTCGGGAACTCGTTAGGGAGCGCCCTAGGGACTGAGTCCCGGCAGAGACTGCGTCGCATCGTCACGTCGGTAACTCGTTAGGGAGCGCCCTAGGGACTGAGTCCCGGCAGAGACTGTGTCGCATCGTCACGTCGGGAACTCGTTAGGGAGCGCCCTAGGGACTGAGTCCCGGCAGAGACTGTGTCGCATCGTCACGTCGGGAACTCGTTAGGGAGCGCCCTAGGGACTGAGTCCCGACAGAGACTGTGTCGCATCGTCACGTCGGGAACTCGTTAGGGAGCGCCCTAGGGACTGAGTCCCGGCAGAGACTGTGTCGCATCGTCACGTCGGGAACTCGTTAGGGAGCGCCCTAGGGACTGAGTCCCGACAGAGACTGTGTCGCATCGTCACGTCGGGAACTCGTTAGGGAGCGCCCTAGGGACTGAGTCCCGGCAGAGACTGTGTCGCATCGTCACGTCGGGAACTCGTTAGGGAGCGCCCTAGGGACTGAGTCTCGGCAGAGACTGTGTCGCATCGTCACGTCGGGAACTCGTTAGGGAGCGCCCTAGGGACTGAGTCCCGGCAGAGACTGTGTCGCATCGTCACGTCGGGAACTCGTTAGGGAGCGCCCTAGGGACTGAGTCCCGGCAGAGACTGCGTCGCATCGTCACGTCAGTAACTCGTTAGGGAGCGCCCTAGGGACTGAGTCCCGGCAGAGACTGCGTCGCATCGTCACGTCAGTAACTCGTTAGGAAATGGCTGAACGGGTGGCCCACGCACTCCCTTGTGGGGCGGGCTGCCGTGGCTCCGCGGCCATACCCTCTGGGGGGGTTCAGTGGAAGCGCACGCACAGTTTCCCCCGCGTGTGACACAAGGCAAGGAAGGGGAGAGGGACAGGGGCATACGCAGGTCAGGTGCGAGCGTGTGAGGGATTGCGCGGGACCCTATCAAGGCAGCCGCCGAAAGAAAAATAACTGCCGGCCTCAGGCGCCCTCGCACCTCCGCAGAGCGCCTGCCGACGAGAAACTACTGTCGACCATCGGCCAACCGGCGTCGGCGTCGGTTGAGGGGCAACCGCCGTCGGTTGAGAGGCAACCGCCGTCGGTTGAGAGGCAACCGCCGTCGGTTGAGTGCCAACCGCCGTCGGTTGAGAGCCAACCGCCGTCGGTTGAGAGGCAACCGCCCTAACCCGACGTCGGCCACCGATGACCTCAGGCCGTCCGTAGCGGAAAAACAGAACGACACATCTCCGTGCCAAACGACAGCCGTGGCCCATATTGACGGGGGCAATGCAAGACGGAGTAGACCAGGGACGCCGGCGGAGAGGGCTCGGAGCCGTGCCGCGAGAGCGCGCGCGGCGGGGGGCGCGGCTCGAACAACGGCGGCGGTCGCCCCGGCATCACTGGATGGTGCCTAGGCTGCGGTTCAGCAGCTTCCCGCTGGTGAGGGAGGACTGCAGGAACTTGAGGCCCGAGAGGTAGCTCTCGTCCAGGCCCCCGTTGGGCGTGGGGTGGACGTGCGCGAAGTCGATCATCTTGACCCTGAAAGCACGCACATGGGGCGGGGACCGAAGGGTTTGGAGAGGGGGGGGGGGGATGCATTGGACGAGGGGGGGGTACGGGTACCCCCCCACACACACTCCAGGCGCCCCGCCTATGCCTAGCCACTGTCCCCCTGACGCCAGGTGCCAGGCAATTTCGGGTGCCAGGCATCAACGGCATTTGTAACTGACAGTAACCGCCCCCAACCGCTCTGGCGACCTCCTCCAACCGCCCAGCTAACCGCTTCCGGGGCCGCCTCTGACGTCCCTTCCCTTCTGATGCATCCCTGGGCACGGGGCGCATGGCCCACAACACCAGGCGGGTCCTCAAGGGACGGGATGTGTATGCGTTTCTGATAAGCGAAACCCCGGGTCACCGGGTCACCCGCCCTACGCAGGTACCCGCCCCCGGACGGTGGCAAAGGCATACAACGGAGCTCAGGCCAGGGCTGCATTTGAAGGGCAAGCACCTCCGTGTGATGCAGAATGGCCATGAGGAAACAGATATGATGAAGAAGAACGATCAACGCCCCCCCCCCCCCGCCAGCAGCGGTTAGGCAGGCGGTTGGAGGAGGTTGCCAAAGCGGTTGGAGGCGGTTACTGTCGGTTACAAATGCCATTGAAGCCGGCGCTTGCCGTCAGGGGGACAGTGGCTGGGCGTGGGCTGGGCGCCGTGGAGGGGCAGGGGGGGCACCCCCCCCCAATTCCAATGCATCCCTCGGACGGAACCGACCCATCACACAACAGACACGGCACTGGGCACCGGACGTACTCCTCAGTACCCGCCTAGTCTTCAGGGAAGACCCCTCCCCGAACGATGCATCGCACGCCGACCTCCCCAGCCACGGGCCCTACGAGCGGTCCCCGGATCACCCCCACCACCACCGCAAACACGGACCGCGTCGTGATCTCTCTGAATACAGCCACCAACTCAGCCACAAACCACGGCACCCGCCCCGGCACAGGGCTGTCCTTACAGGCAAAAAAAAAACCAAAAAGAACCGCCGGCCTCCGGTACCCTCGCACCTCCGCAGAGCGTCACCCCGCGAATAACTGCCGTTGGCCATCGGCCCACCGCCGTCCGTTAAGCGCCAACCGCCGTCGGTTGAGTGTCAACCGCCGTCGGTTGAGTGTCAACCGCCGTCGGTTAAGCGCCAACCGCCGTCGGTTGAGTGTCAACCGCCGTCCGTTAAGCGCCAACCGCCGTCGGTTGAGTGTCAACCGCCGTCGGTTAAGCGCCACCACGCGTCGGTTTGAGTGCCAACCGCCGTCGGTTACCCGCGCCCTGCCACCGATACGCGCAGCAGAAGGGCCCCGCCTGGAAAGCCCGGCACCCGCTCACGCTGCCGCAGACCTGAGCTGGGCGTTGGCCCCGAGCGCGGCGTCGTACGCGAAGAACAAGGAGCTGCCGTAGAAGGCAAACTCCCGCTGTTCACTGAACAGGGCCACCAGTCGGTTGATGATGCGGAGGGCGTCCTGTGGATGGGCGGGGCATGCGCAGCGGGGGGGGGGGGGGCGTGAGGGGGCCTGCGTCTGTTGGGGAGGAGGGGGGGGGGGTGGGCAGGTCAACAAGGCGCTCCACACATGCACGTCCTCGTGTGCGGAGGAGGTGGGGGTGCAGCTCGCAGGAGGGAACTCCGACGCGCGGTTTGTTTCGCAAGGAGGCCCCGATACTGTGCCCCCCCTGTGTGACATTCCGTCTGGTTGTTGTTTCTGTACTGGGCCCTGGACAGTCACCCGTTCGTCCCTTCGCATGTTGCGTCGGGTCGCTGCGTTCTGTCGGCCGCTGCGGCCGGTGCTCCTGCTGGTGTCGTTTCCGCGTTCGCGGAGCCCAGTCGTTGGTGTGCCGGGGCTGTGCTGGATGTGGCGGGATGTGCCGTTTGCGCGTCAGCGGCGCCCAATAGTTGGCGTATTGGGGGATGTGCTGGTTGTTACCGGGGTCGTTTGACTGTTTTTGCTGTCCACGCGCCTTGGTCCACAGGCCGTCCATAGCCCTGCCTCGCTGTGTTTCTGTGTGCGTGAGGCCCAGGTGCCCTGTTCCTCCACGCGCTGTCCCGGCCGTCCACCATATGTCTTTTCCCCCTCACGGCTGGTCTGCCCCTGAATGCTCCCCCCCCTTCCGTGTCCAAGCAACGGGAAATGACCAGAAATGGACGAAGGAAACGCCCAGTGTTGCTTGGACAGGGGTGTTGCTCACGCGGTACACCGTGCGTGGCGCATGCGGAGAGACACGGTGTCCTATTCCGCAAACCCAAGGCACAAAATACGCCACAAAGGCCATCAGGCCCCAATCCGCTTCCTTGACACAAAACATGAACATCCCGCACCTCAAAACCCGGGTATCAGACCGCACACATGGCACACAGTGGGACCCATTGAACAGTGCACCGCCAAAACCTGCGGTGCCAAAATTGACGGACCCAACGCCCGGTGGTGCGTGGACATGGGCGTTGCTTGGACAAGGGGGGGGGGGGGGGTGGGGGGGGTGCGAAAAGTCCCACACAATTCTCAGGCCGTGCAAACGAAACCCGAGCCAAAATGTTGGAGCAGTGCCTGTTGTTCCCGTGCCTCTGCCAGGCATAGCGCAGCGGTTGTTGATGGGGATGCACTGGAAATGAACCTTGCATCCTGCACACTCCTGGCAAGCCCAATGGAATCGAATAGTGCGCCTCGCCGAAGGCATGCAGGTGCGCAATTTGCCCCCCCCCCCGCCAAGGGATGTATTAGAAGGGGGGCAGGGGGGGGTCCGAAGGGGGGGAGGTTTGGCTGGGACCCCCCCTCCTCCCAGGGTCCCCCTATGGTCCCCCCCAAAGGCGGGTCAAAAATTTCAAAGCTTAAATCCTCTTGGCACCGAAGGCACCGAAGCAAAATTTTGGCTGTCAGCCTCAAACATTGGAGAGGGGGCGGGGAGGGGGGTCTAGGGGGGGGGGGTTCCCCCCTCCTCCTGCCGTGAGGGGGAAAAGGACATATGGTGCACGGCCAGGACAGCGCGTGGAGGAACAGGGCACCTGGGCCTCACGCACACAGAAACACAGCGAGGCAGGCTATGGACGGCCTGTGGACAGAGGCGCATGGACAGCAAAAACAGTCAAACGACCCCGGCAACAACCAGCACAGCCTCAGTACGCCGCTGACGCGCAAACGGCACATCCCGCCACATCCAGCACAGCCCCGGCACACCAACGACTGGGCTCCGCGAACGCGGAAACGACACCAGCAGGAGCACCGGCCGCAGCGGCCGACAGAACGCAGCGACCCGACGCAACATGCGAAGGGAAGAACGGGTGAGTGTCCAGGGCCCCGTAAAGAAACAGCCACCCGACAGAATGTCACACAGGGGGGGGGGGGGCTTTGTTGGCCCACAAATGTACTGGCGGCACAGTGACCGCACGGTGCGACATGCCTCGGAAAAGATGCGCTGCTGGAGGGTGTCAAACAGCAGAGCGTACTCAACAATAGAGGGCATTGCGTAGAGGGTACAAAGGGGGGGGAGTGATGTATTAGAACGGCCGCAGGAGGAGCCGATGGGCTCCCTCCCAGCGCTGTGAAGGACATTGCCTGCAATGCTGAGAACAGAAGGTATTAGGGTCAGCCAACTCGGTAGGTGGTGCAGGCAGCCTGCAGCAGTGTCCTCTCCTCTCTCCCCAATCAAACCAGGACAATCTTGGCGCCAGACAAACAGTTGACGGGTAAAACAATTCCCGTCCATCTTTGATGATGCTGTTTTGGAGGGCCCATGAAGCCAATATGAGTGATACCCCGAATGGCCACTCGAGTCCGACAGGTCAGGCGTGACCTGCAGGAGTTGGATCCTACTGATTCAGACATGGGGTGCAGCTGGTTCCTACTGAGTTCCGGGTGCGACCAGAACCGATATTACTGAGTGGCACATGGTACGGGGCTGGTTCCCATCGAAAGTCAATTTCCCTGCCGGACACCAGTGGCATGTCTGGTGATACCCCTCCTCTGATAGTGCCAACGTGGAGTCCCTCGGACACCGCCCCCTAATTCTTGATCCTTCGGGGGCGGCCGCGGGAGGGACGGTGCAGGGGTGCCGGGGCCAGACCTGCCGCAGGCGGTCGTTGCGGAGGAAGTGGGCCAGCACGTCCAGAACGCCTTCTTCTTTGAGGATGTCCTTGTCGAACTGCAGCGGCGGCGCGGGCGGTCAGGGCGGGGCGGGGGGTTGCGGGGGGTACGACGGTCTGGGGGCCGGTGTCTCGGCCTGCGCCCCTTGCCCTACTGCCCCTGCCCCAGCCCAGCCCGTGCCCGGCCGCCCCCCCTCACAGTCTCTACAGCCCCCACCGTCAGCGATACATTCGAAGGGAAGGGACCTCAGACGAGGCCCCAGAGGCGGTTAGGCAGGCGGTTGGAGGGGGTTGCCGAAGCGGTTGGGGGGCAGTTACTGTCGGTTACAAATGCCATTGAAGCTCGCACTTGCCGTCGGGGACACAGTGGCTGGGTGCCCTGGAGGATTCCTTCCAATGCATCCCTGTCCCCGCCGGGTCCCACACCCCCGCAACACACACCTTCCGCCCCACACGGATCTTCTCCGACCCATCGGCATTGAGGGGGATCTGGCACCCCACGACCATGACCCCCAAAGAGTGGGACGTTGTGAGCTTCGCCTTCGCGATCTGCTTAGCCTGGGACACGCCGCGCGTGCGATGCACGCCACCCTCTCGCGCCCCCTGGCACACGCGCACGCACGGGGCACAGGCACGCACACACCCGCCCGAAGGGGTTCTCATGCCGGAGAAAACTTGTCGCCTTCTTGGCAAGTTATGTTCTGTGGACCGCTCGCTCGGGAAGTATTGGAAGGGGGGTGAGGGGGGGTCTGGGACCAAAATTTTTGTGTACCCAAAATGGCCCGACAAGTTTTTCTGTATTGTAAACTTTGTTTTTTCCCACCAGGGGTGCCGTAATGAAAAAAAAAACAACTCGGAGTGTCCAATACGCCCTACGATGGCAGTTGGTGGGTAACCGATGGCGGTTGGTGGGTAACCGATGGCGGTTGGTGGGTAACCGATGGCGGTTGGTGGGTAGCCGATGGCGGTTGGTGGGTAGCCGATGGTGGTTGGTGTGTAACCGATGGCGGTTGGTGGGTAACCGATGGCGGTTGGTGGGTAACCGATGGCGGTTGGTGGGTAGCCGATGGTGGTTGGTGGGTAACCGATGGCGGTTGGTGGGTAACCGATGGCGGTTGGTGGGTAACCGATGGCGGTTGGTGTGTAACCGATGGCGGTTGGTGGGTAGCCGATGGCGGTTGGTGGGTAGCCGATGGCGGTTGGTGGGTAGCCGCAAAACATCAGAGAGTGGATGCCACAGTAAAAAAAAAAAGGGTGAGCGTCCTTATGGCACCCCCTGTTTCCCACGATGATCACTTTGGTCTGGGGGGGGGGGGGGTCCATGGGCGGGTACCCCCCCCCCCGTCCTCCTCTGGTGTATGGCCATTCTACTACTTCCTTGCCAGTCCACGGGTGTCATTTGCACACCCGGTGAGCCGCCAGCCAGCAGCTGCGTCTGAAGCACCGGGGGAAGGCCGTGCCAGAGCCCAAGGTGGCGCTTCTTCGCGCAGGCAAGCCTCCCCGCCCCCCTCTGGTCTCAATCCTGATGGAGGAAGGTGAGCCCCCCCCCCCCTTGTGTGACATGCCGTCGGGTTGTTGTTTCTTTACGGGGCCCTGGACAATCACCCGTTCTCCCCTTCGCATGTTGCATCGGGTTCTGTCGGCCGCTGCGGCCGGTGCTCCTGCTGGTGTCGTTTCCGCGTTTGCGGAGCCCAGTGGTCGGTGCGCCGGGGCTGTGCTGGATGTGGCGGGATGTGCCGTTTGTGCATCAGCGGCGCCCAATAATTGGCGTATTGAGGATGTGCTGGTTGTTACCGGGGTCGTTTGACTGTTTTTGCTGTCCACACGCCTCTGTCCACAGGCCGTCCATAGCCCTGCCTCGCTGTGTTTCTGTGTGCGTGAGGCCCAGGTGCCCTGTTCCTCCGCGCGCTGTCCCGGCCGTCCACCATATGTCCTTTTCCCCCTGACGGCTGGTCTGCCCCTGATGGGCTCCCGCTCCTGTTGCGCAAACAGCCCATCTGGGCTGCGGGAGACACCCCCCACCTGATGCCGGTTGAGCAGGGGTTGCCCTGGCACCCGGTAGCGACGGGGCTGGCTGGCCAGGCCATCCCCTTTGTTGTCGCTGCCTCCCATGCGCACGCTCTGCCATCCGCTCCATTCGGGTTCCCTGTTCCCGCTGTTCTGGTTGCCTTTGCTGCCTTGCTGTGCCCCTCCTCCTTGTCTGCTGTGCTCGCCCTTGTCCCTCTTGGTGTGGCTCCCGCGTTCTGTGTGTCTGTGTTGCTCTTCCCCCTGTCTGTTGGCGCTCATGGGTGCCCATGTCGCGCACCCCCTCCTGTCCCACACGCCTGCCCCCCCGTACGAGGATTTCACATCTCCGTACGACGTGGACTGTCCCATGCGCGGTTGGCTGTTCACGGCCCTGTTGCCACCCCCGTGGTGGGCACCTCCCGGCGCGCGGGGCGCAACCCCCGCCCTTGTGGAGTACGTGGGCACCTTGTAGAGGGAGGGGGGGGGGTGTTTGCTGATGGCTCGCTCGGCGTGCGCCGCCTTTGGTGGTTGCTGCAGTGCTCGCACCTCGTGGTTCCCTTGTGTATTGTTGTGTGTCCTGTTGGGGCTCGTCTCACTGCCGTGTGTGGGGCGGCTCTGTGCCCAGTTGCTTTGCTGCTTGCGTTCCTCCCAATTTCGGGCTCTTTCTTTTTCTGCTGGCACGCTCACCGCTGCTGGTGTGCCCCCCCCCCCCCCCGCACGCCTGCAGGGACAAGACTGCGCAGAGTGGGGAAGACGTGGAATCCCCCGCCCCCCAACCCCGCAGCACCAGCAGTCAGAGTCCTCCTTAAGGGTTGGGGGGGGGGGGGGGTCCTGGAACCCAAAAATCCAAACGTTTGTGTACCAAAAGCCGCCAAAGCAATATTTCCTTTTGTAAAATTTCATTTTTTCCCCACCATGAAATCCGGGTCCGAGGGGGAAGGGGGGGTTAGCCCCTCCGCCCTCCCCCATGGGACACCGGGTTGTGAAGCAAAACCCTGCCAGCAACCCCCCCCGGGCCCTGCTCACCTGTTTGCCGGGGCTCGCGTCGTCCCCGTACGTGCGGGTGCCCATCTTGAGGTCCAGCATCATGGGGACCGCCATGTCGCACAGCACGTTCTCCATCACCAAATGCTCGGCGCCCTCCTTCTCCTCAACGCCTGAGCCGTGACGTGGCGTCCGCGGACGGGGGGGGGGGGGGGGGGCGGGGGGGGGCTTGTGTTAGAAGGGGGGGAAGGGGGGGGGGATCTGAAGGGAGGGAAAGGGGTTTGGCCGGGGACCCGCCCTCCTCCCGGGGTCCCCCGATGGTCCCCGCCGAAGGGGGGCCGAACATTTTGAAGCGTAAATCCTCTTGGCACCGAAGGCGCCGAAGCAAAATTTTGGCTGTCAGCCTCAAACATTGGAAGGGGAGGAGGGGGGGGGGGGTCAAGGGGGGGTCAAGGGGGGGGTACCCCCCCTCCTCCTGCGGTGTACGGCCGTTCTAATGCATCCCTTTGGGGGGCGGAAGGGCCGCCGGGCGGCACAGCGCAGTGGAGAAGGGCCAGGAAGGCGACCGCACTGCGGCGATTGGGGGAAGGAGTGGGCCGAGGCCCTGGTGCGACGCCGAGGCAGCCCAGGGCTTTGCTCAAGGCTTGCAGGGCTTCAAGAGCCAGATACCTCTTTTGTTGGCGGCCATGGCCAGACATGAAGGCTGCTGGCTCCGGTGCAGTGCTGTCGAGTCCGTGGACCAGGCCCCGTGACACCCCATCATACCCCATCATACCTGATCATACCTGATCATACCTGATCTTACCTGATCATACCTGATCATACCTGATCATACCTGATCATACTCGATCACACCCCATCATACCTGATCACACCCCATCATACCTGATCATACCTGATCATACCTGATCATACCTGATCATACCTGATCATACCTGATCATACCTGATCTTACCTGATCATACCTGATCATACCTGATCTTACCTGATCACACCCCATCATACCTGATCACACCCCATCATACCTGATCATACCTGATCATACCTGATCATACCTGATCATACCCCATCATACCTGATCATACCTGATCTTACCTGATCATACCTGATCATACCTGATCATACCTGATCATACCTGATCATACCTGATCATACCCGATGATAACATACAGATGTGCTGCGGGGGCTGGGGGGGGGGCGATTTTGGAGCCCCACACCACCGCCGTGGCGCCAGCAAAGATTAGGTGTCGCTTGGCCATAGAACGACGATGGTCGTCACCCTCCGGCCTCACTCCGGGAACTCTTGCAGAACATTGGGTGCTGCTTGGACAAGGGGGGGGGGGCGGGGCAGAGGCGACAAGAGGCGGGGAATGACTGTGGCGAACCGAGTGTGTTGAAGGAGCACAGCTTGGGGACCCATTACCTGGGACATGGGATTGCGACTCTCGACGTTTTTTTCAACAGAAACCAAACACCAACTCGCGCCGTCCAGTGGCCAGCCATCATTTAGGCACACAACTGGACGGCAGTCGAAGGGCAGCTGACGGCGGTTGGAGGGTAACCGACGGCGTTTTGAGGGCAACCGACGACGGTTGGAGGGTAACTGACGGCGGTTGGAGGGTAACTGACGGCGTTTTGAGGGTAACCGACGACGGTTGGAGGGTAACTGACGGCGGTTGGAGGGTAACTGACGGCGTTTTGAGGGTAACTGACGGCGGTTGGAGGGTAACTGACGGCGGTTGGAGGATGAGCGGCAGCGGTTGAAGGGTAACCGACGGCGTTTTGAGGGCAACTGACGACGGTTGGAGGGTAACTGACGGCGGTTGGAGGGTAAGCGACGGCGGTTGGAGGGTAACCGACGGCGTTTTGAGGGTAACCGACGACGGTTGGAGACGGCGGTTGGAGGGTAACTGACGGCGGTTGGAGGATGAGCGGCAGCGGTTGGAGGGTAACCGACGGCGTTTTGAGGGCAACCGACGACGGTTGGAGGGTAACTGACGGCGGTTGGAGGGTAACTGACGGCGGTTGGAGGATGACCGGCAGCGGTTGGAGGGTGACCGACGGCAATGTACGCACATTTTTGGTGCAACGCGTTGCTTGTAAAACGTGTTGCCTCAGCCGTGGTGTGTGGTCTGTCGGCGCAGGAGATGCAAGGCGCGGCACACACCGTAGAACGTGGGTAGGAACGGCCCCAGCCGCGCGTGCCCGGACGTCTGCAAGTAGAACGTCTTCTCCGCCACGCTGTCGCACTTCTTGTAGAGCTTGCCCCCGTCGGTGAGGATGGCCCCCTGGTGGCCCCCGATTTGGTGGCTGTCCGCCGACAAGCGTTTGGGGTCCGCCGTCATGTCGCTGAGCCCAAAGGCCCCGGAGCAGTATTTCTTGACCATCCACCGGCTGTTGTGGTACCTGCGAATGCGGGGGTGGGGGGGGGTCCACACGGTCCTCCACAAAGCAGGTACCCGCCCCCCTGTTTGACATTCCGTCGGGTTGTTGCTCCTTTACGGGCCCTGGACAGTCACCCGTTCGTCCCTTCGCATGTTGCGTCGGGTCGCTGCGTTCTGTCGGCCGCTGCGGCCGGTGCTCCCGCTGGTGTCGTTTCCGCGTTCGCGGAGCCCAGTCGTTGGTGTGTTGGGGCTGTGCTGAATGTGGCGGGATGTGCCGTTTGTGCGTCAGCGGCGCCCAAAAATTGGCGTATTGGGGGTTGTGCTGGTTGTTGCCGCGGTCGTTTGACTGTTTTTGCTGTCCACACACCCCCCCTCCCCCGGCGTGTCCAGCGAACAATGAAATCCTCACAAAACACGGTCCGAACACGAGTGTTCGTTGGACACGCCGTTCGGTGCCCAAGTACTTCGGTACCCAAACCCGGTGCCCCATTGATTGGGTCCCAAAAAATTACGGTCCGCACGGAAGTGTTCGTTGTAAAAAACATTCGTTGGACACGGGGGGCGGGGAGGGTAGGTGGCGCGCAGGCCCTCCGCTGAAGGCAATCACTGCATTCGTCGGGGTGGCCCGCAACAGCAGCGTCACCAGTGCGCGCGCGCGTGCGACCACACGCGCGCAGGCGGCGGCTTCCAAATCCCAGAGAGCCGATCGAACCGTCGATCTCCATTTGGCCCCTTGCCCCCCCTTTTTTCTCCATTTCCCCCATTTTTCCAGACTCCAAAACCCTGGTTTGGTGAGTGGGTGAGTTTGGTGGCGGTGAGCGCGGATGCCTGCCATTGGCACACCGTCATCGGAACGGCCCCTGGTCGCGCACCACGCGTGTTGTCGTTGCAAGCTGACGAGGCACACGCAGACAACCGCTGTTATGCTCCGTTTGTTCCGCGGTGCACAGTCCGTGTCAATTGCTGCGCACGAACCGCCTCTTTCAGGAAGAACGGTGCAGTCGTCGTAAGGTGGCGTTTAAAAATGGGGGGGGGCATAGGGGAAAATGGGGAAATAGCGGGCATCGCACACAAGATGTGGGTTGTCGAGTGTTGCGGCGCGATGCGGTTGGGGGAACTGGGACAAAAATGGGAGAAAACCGGGACCAAACACCCATTTTTCGCAGTCCCATTTCCCCCATTTTCCCGGAGGTCGAAGATCTTCCCCACAGTTCCCTTCGTAAGAAATGACCTCATCGCGCTCACCGACGGGAAAACGGGAAGTGTTGCCACTCCCCGACACCCATCGCCCCGGCGGCTCGTGCGAATGGTCGCAATGGGCGCCTTTCGGTAGTCAACACGTGGGCACCAGCGGTCTTTTGGAGTTGCAGTTGCCCTGCGAGTGACATCCAAGCCCAACACTTACACCGCCGCGCCGGCGTTGATTGGGTCCAGAGCAAAATGTAATGGGGGCCGTGGTGACGCATGCCATTGCAACCCCCACCCCAAATCGGTGGGACCTTTTCAGTGGATCGGGGCAGTGGATCGTGGGGTACAAATTGACCCCCCCTCCACCCCCCGAACCAGCTCCCACCGATGGTTGGTGGTGAAAAATGCGAATCGTGTACAAAAACATCGCCACGTCGTGGTACTCTTTTCCCTCACTGTCAGCGTGTGTATCATTCTGTTTGCTGTATAATTGCTGTGTAGTTAAAGAACAAGATTTTTTGTTTTACTGTCGGCGTGTGTAATATTTCTTCTGCCGTCACGTCGTGGACCCAAAAAAAATACGTGACATGAGGAAACAAAAATTACCCGACAAGACCATTTGTTTTGCATACACACCCCGAACATTTACGCGGCTTACAATTGCAGTTGAGCCCCCCCCCCCCCCCTGATCAGCCCAGAGAAGCGCGCTGGCGGCACGGGAGACTTCCTCAGGGGGTCTTCAGGCACCACACATTGCCGGGGGGAAGAGTGCACTCAGGGGGCTGCGGGTGGAGCATTCTGTTTTGGACAGTGTGAGGGCCCCAACGGGCAAACAGTGCCGCATACGTCTGAAAGATGACAAATTGTTGCCCACGAATATTGTCTGCGGGGGGGGGGGGGGTGCTGTTGCATGGCACTCCACCAGCCCTGAGGCACCCGTGCCGTGCGGCAGCACAAGGCAGGCGAGGGACGCACCACTGCTCCATCTCGGTCACGCTCTGTGGGTCCATATTGAGTACACGGATCTGCCACTGCCATACGGTCCCATTGGCCGCCACAACGGTGCGTTTGGCGCCCGCGCTGGCGGGGGCAAAGGACACACAAAGCGACAGGTTCTTGGCGCATTCCGACTGCAAACACTTGGCAATCTCAGTGACCGGGTCCAGGTTCTGTGGGAACGGGGGAGAGGGCGACGGGCATGGTGTGGTGCGGTGTGGTGTGGTGTGGTGTGGTGTGCCGAAGGCGCTGTTACCAGAAGGCAATGGCCGGGACGTCTACCCACGGGTACAGGCAAATGGGAGGGCTGTGTGTATAGCGTGCGCTCTGTGCGTAAGTGTGTGGATATCAGCGGAAAGAGTAGGGGAGACATGGAGGTCACCCACCAGGCGACTGCTATCAGCCTAGAAGCTCCCGCTGCACTCCCTCTCTCTCCGCCTGTTGGTGCAGGCGCAGCTCCTGCAACACCCACGCCATCGTGCTGTTTGGGCCCAGGTGGGCCTTCAGCAACGTGGCACGCGCCTTGGCGTGGGCGCACACTCTGATGGACTCCTCGATGACATGGCGTGTGAACTCAGTCCCCAGTGTGTGGGGCCCAGAGCACTCCATGTGGGCCCGCTGCATGGAGTGGGTGCGCAACACTGCCGCCCACTGTTCTAGAACAGCCGGCTCCCACAGCCGGTTGCGCACCGACACAGCCCGACTCCCCACCTTCTGGTCTAACCACTCCGCGAGTCGCCGCCGAGCCGGAATCCGCTTGTGGGGCTGGGCCGAGCAGGCCCAGAGGTGGGGCGCTGTTTCTGGCTGTGCCCCGCAGAGGAGGCACGTGGTGTCCAGCACTGTGCTACGGTTGGACGATCTGTGCGCCAAGACAATCATTGTTGGGATATTGTCCATGCGGTGCGCCGATATATGGTGCTGCTGGTCACTCTCAAACCAGTCAAGGGGGAGGCCACTCCCGGGTGCATAGTTCATCCCCCATCGAGCCTCATATCTGACCTGCGCTGGAATGGAGGCTTGATCCTACAACCAGCCGCTCAGCGCTGTGGGGGAAAGCTGGCACCGGTCCCGGTGGGTTACCGGGGGGAGAAAGGAGAAAGTGCGGCAAAGGAGCCATGTGAGGTCCACCTCCGGTGGCTCCTGCGTCGCCGCATCCACTCATACGTTGAGGTCCAGTGTGGTGTGGTGTGGTGTGGTGTGGTGTGGTGTGGTGTGGTGTGGTGTGGTGTGGTGTGGTGTGGTGTGGTGTGGTGTGGTGTGGTGTGGTGTGGTGTGGTGTGGTGCGGTGTGGTGTGCCGAAGGCGCTGTTACCAAAAGGCAAAGGCCGGGATGTCTACCCACGGGTACAGGTAAACGGGCTGGGCTGTGTGTGTTGTGTGCGCGCTGTGTGTAAGTGTGTTGTGGCATAGCCGGACCAGTGAACTCTCGCACTTGGCCGACACTGCCTTGCCGACGCCTGCGCGCAGTCACACAGGGTCTCATTTGCCCACTGCACCCTGCGTGCCGCGCTGCACCACCAGTGCCTTCTGTGTGGTGCCGCACTGCTTGGTGCTCTGCACCACACTGCACTGTGTGTGCCGTGCTGCACTGTTGTTGTGGGCAGGGGGCAGTGGGCATTGTTACGCACTGCCGCACTGCCTGGGGGCTGTGGGCAGTGGAAATCGTGCTTCGCACTGCCGCATTGCCTGAGGGCTGTGGGGAGTGGTACTCCCGCCGCTCACTGCCTCACTGCCTGGAAACAGTGGGCAGCGCAACTCCTGCAATGCACTGCCTCACTTCCCTGGGGCAGTGGGCAGTGCAACTCCTGCAATGCACTGCCTCACTGCCTGGGGGCAGTGGACAGTGCAAATCCTGCAACGCACTGCCTCACTGCCCTGGGGCAGTGGGCAGTGGAACTCTTGCAATGTACTACCCCACTGCCTGGGGGCAGTGGGCAGCGGAACTCCTGCAATGCACCGCCCCACTGCCTGGGGGCAGTGGGCAGAGGAACTCCTGCAATGCACTGCCTCACTGCCCTGGGGCAGTGGGCAGTGCAACTCCTGCAATGCACTGCCTCACTGCCCTGGGGCAGTGGGCAGTGGAACTCCTGCAATGCACTACCCCACTGCCTGGGGGCAGTGGGCAGTGCAACTTCTGCAATGCACTGCCTCACTGCCCTGGGGCAGTTGGCAGTGCAACTCCTGCAATGCACTGCCTCACTGCCTGGGGGCAGTGGACAGTGCAACTCCTGCAATGCACTGCCTCTCTGCCTGGGGGCAGCGGACAGTGCAACTCCTGCAATGCACTGCCTCACTGCCTGGGGGCAGTGGGCAGTGGAACTCCTGCAATGCACCGCCCCACTGCCTGGGGGCAGTGGGCAGTGGAACTCCTGCAATGCACTGCCTCACTGCCCGGGAGGAGTGGGCAGCGCAACTCCTGCAATGCACTGCCTCACTGCCTGGGGGCAGTGGACAGTGCAACTCCTGCAATGCACTGCCTCACTGCCTGGGGGCAGTGGGCAGCGCAACTCCTGCAATGCACTGCCTCACTGCCTGGGGGCAGTGGGCAGTGGAACTCCTGCAATGCACCGCCCCACTGCCTGGGGGCAGTGGGCAGTGGAACTCCCGCAATGCACTGCCTCACTGCCCGGGAGGAGTGGACAGTGCAACTCCTGCAATGCACTGCCTCTCTGCCTGGGGGCAGCGGACAGTGCAACTCCTGCAATGCACTGCCTCACTGCCTGGGGGCAGTGGGCAGCGCAAATCCTGCAATGCACTGCCTCACTGCCCTGGGGCAGTGGGCAGTGGAACTCCCGCAATGCACTGCCTCACTGCCCGGGAGGAGTGGGCAGCGCAACTCCTGCAATGCACTGCCTCACTGCCTGGGGGCAGTGGACAGTGCAACTCCTGCAATGCACTGCCTCACTGCCTGGGAACAGTGGGCAGTGCAACACCTGCAATGCACTGCCTCACTGCCTGGGGGCAGTGGGCAGTGCCACTCCTGCAATCCACTGCCGCACTGCCTGGGGGCAGTGGGCAGTGCAGCTCCTGCAATGTACTGCCTCACTGGCTGGGGGCAGTGGGCAGTGCAACTCCTGCAATGCACTGCCTCACTGCCCTCGGGCAGTAGGCAGTGCCACTCCTGCAATGTACTGCCTCACTGCCTGGGGGCAGTGGGCATTGGAACTCCTACGGTGTGGTGTGGTGTGGTGTGGTGCGGTGTGGTGTGGTGTGGTGTGGTGTGGTGTGGTGTGGTGTGGTGTGGTGTGGTGTGGTGTGGTGTGGTGTGGTCAGGGATGTATTGGAAGAGAGGAGGTGGAGGGGGTTTGGGAGGGGGAGAGGTTTGGCCAGACCCCTCTTCTCCTATGGTCCCCGTATGGTCCCCGCCAAAGGCAGGCCGAACATTTTTTGAAGCTTAAATCCTCTTGGCACCGAAGGCGCCGAAGCAAAATTTTGGCTGTCAGCCTCAGACATTGGAAGTAGAGGATGGGGGGGAAGGGGTCTGGGGGGGGGCGTCCATGGGGGGGGGGGTCCCTCCTATAATTGTCAGCCGTTCTTATACATACCTGGGTGCGGTGCACTGCGGTGTGCAGGTTGGGGTGGGGTGGGGTGGGGTGGCGTGGGGTGGGGTGGTAAGAAACGGGGTGGTGCGGTGCGGCGTCCTGTGGTGCGTGTGGTCGTAGTGCTCCGGACAACGCCAGTCCTCATGGACTGCAGGGGCACGTCCCTTGGGCAGTACACATGGGCTCACAGATGAGCCGAACTTTGAGCCACACACTCAGAAGTTGGTGACAGCACACCCCATATGTGGATGCATCACTCATGCATTGTTCTTCTTCACCATGATTGGCGTAACTAAAACCAGAGAGTCCAGTAATGGCCCCAAGTGTTACACTTGGGGCCGTTGGGAACACATGGCATAAATTTGTCCTGGCAGGGTGCAACACGTCTGCCAGGGATTCCGCGGTAGTCGATGCGAGGCTCTGCTGTCAGACCACACACAAAATTGACTGGAAAATGGGTAAAAATGGGGGGAAACAGGTGAACACTCTCACTTTCCCCCTCAATTTTCCGCCCCCATTTTGATCATTTCTTGCAATGTCCTCCCCCATTGCAGCCAGGGCGGTCCTTAAAAGGGAAAAAAAGGAGTTCTGAAACGGCAGTTTTGCAAAAATGCCGCGCATAGCTCATATGTTCAACCATGGTTGGTGGCAATCGGCAGTTGGCGGTTGGTGGTTGGCGGTTGGTCGCCGTTGGCGGTTGGCGGCGGTTGGCGTTGGGTGGCGGTTGGTGGTCCCCGGGGGCGGTCCTCACCCAAAAAACAAATCGAGTTACTCAAAGACCACCGTGATTGCAGCCGTATTGAACCTCACCGACGGAAAAATGGGGAAACTGTGAGCCCCTCAGTGCTGGCAGACCGGACCACACCTGCAGCCGCGCGGTGACGTTCGCGACCTCGTTCTTCCGCACGGCCCACAACTCCTTCACTTTGTCGGTCAGCAGCTTGATCTGGTGCTGGATCATCCCCCGCCGCCGGCGCTGCTCGTTGCCGTGGCAGTACAGCGGAGTGCTGAGGGGCTTGGACGACGAGGGGATCACCACTGCACATGGGGGGCCGTGCGTTGCGGCGCGAGGGAGGCGGCGTGCGTGTGGCGGGTCGGGTATGTCAGAAGAGGGACCAGGCGTAGCGCAGCACAACACAACAGACTTGCCGCGAGCGTCTGCCCGCTCAGACATGATCGGATGGAACAGGGTCCTACTGAGCGTCACACCGGACGCAGCACGTTCCTACTGAGTTCTGGTGGTGCAGGGGGCGGGTATTACTGAGTGGTTTTTGGTACGGGGCCGATTGCCACTGAGAACCAGTTTCCCTGCCGGACGCTCGTGGCATGTCAGCAATACAACACCACACGGGACAACGTCAGGTATATGGACCGGTTGCAACCCCGAATACCCACGAACCCCCGCTTTGAAATGACGATTCCCGAAACATTTCAAAGCGGTGCAAGTACACGTGTGACTGTCTTCAAACAGCCCCTCGTGCACTTCCGAAGGAGCGTTGTGCATTCCGGAACTTCATCAATATGCTGGGACCAGGCTACAGGTGTCCGTCACACTAGCAATCGCCTGGTTGGGACCATGGGCTGGGCCTGGTGGCGGACGCTTCGTTTATTTCGGGGGGGATGGGGGGTTTGCCGTCCCCGTCTTTCAAGGTCGTCTCTCCAAGAGACGCTGTTCGGAGTAGGAGGATTCGGTTGGGTCTTTGAAACCCCCCCATTCGCTTCTCGCGGTTCCATCATCGCTGGTCACGTTGCCATTCCGAAAATGGGGACCGGGACGAAATGCCGAATCCCGCGGCACAAAGTGGACCGCACGACAAGACCACGTGACGTGGCACGACACACAGCAGCCGCTCCCGTGCAATAGTGGCCGGGGGTACGGGTACGGTCGCGCGATTTGGCCCGGTGCGCAGGACTAATACAACACCCAATCGCACACCCGAGGTCACCATGACAACAACTGATTCCAATGCACTCAACACGCACACACACGCGCATGGGATACTGCCACGAGCGCATGCGGGCCGCAAGCAACACTCCAACCCCCAAAGCTAAACGCAGTCTTTGGCGGCCGGCAATAACTTCGTCCCGATTTTGTCACTCGAGGCTTCAGTTCGCGATTTCGAGTCACGATTTGTCACTCGATGCTTCAGTTCGCGATTTCGAGTCACAACTTCGTGGATTTGGATTCCAGCAGCAAATTTGTTGCCTCGCTGTTGGCCGTTGCAGTGCTCAGTGGCACTGCAACAGCGGCCCCCTCACGCCCTCTTACACGCAGTCTCGGCCCTGACGACATACGGAGCGCGTCCAGGGGCTGTGCCGTCAGCCCGTTCTGGTGGGCGCGGATGAACTCCTGCACCTTCGGGTACAGGATCTCGATGTCCAGGCTCAGTGCCTGCAGCTTCAGGATCTGCTGCAGCAGCGGTGGACTGTCGAGGGTGTCTGCGTCCTGTGCCGAGGGCGAACGGGCACAGGGGAGCGGGACGTCCGGGCACGCACCCTCCTCCAGCGGGACCCAGGCTTGTGAAGCAACAAAACGGGGGTTGAAATGAACTCGTGTTCGGTGTGGCGTGGGCCGGGCCTTCCGATGGGTCTTGTTGGGTAGTGGGTGCGCGTGGGAGAGCCCTCCAGCAGCAGCAGCAGCAGTAGGTTTATCTGCCCCCCACCCACCCACCAAATTAAGACGCCGGCGCCGCAGGCAAAGCGTCCTCTTGAAAATTTCAATAAAATTTAATAATAAATAAAAATAAATAAATAAAGAAATAAGAAAAATCAAATTAAATTAAATAAACTACATTCAATTTAATTCAATAATAAATAAACATAAACAAAGACACTCCGCAAGCCCCCCGCCCACCCCCGCCACCTGCAAAGCAAAGAGGGCGGGAAACCACAAAACGGAATCGCGAAACATGTGTTTCGGAGCGTCGCTTCGATCATCGTGGGGGTTCACCCACAGGCCCACGGGCTAAATGCATCCCTTGGGCTGTACGGCCGTGTGGCTCTCCACACAACCGCCCGTGAGCTCACGCCCCCGGGACATGACCAGACGACCCTTCGCAGTCTGTTTTCGTGGTGCTCATGTCGCTACCTGTGGCCCTCCTGCGAGGGCCCCAGTGGGGGCACGCAGGCGGCCGCCAAAAGCGCACACCGCGCACCAGTCGTCCAAGACCTCCAGATGGTCCGGCAGCGCGACAAAAGGCGTAGTCATACAAGTCACAGGCTGTCGCGGTCCCTGGGGAAGCGGTCGGACCCATTGCCACTTACGAACCAGCCCGACCTCAGAGGCGGCCCCGGAGGCCGTTAGGCAGGCGGTTGGAGGAGGTTGCCAAAGCGGTTGGGGGGCGGTTACTGTCGGTTACGAATGCCATTGAAGCCGGCACTCGGTGTCAAGGAGACAGCGGCTGGGCGTAGACTGGGCGCACTGGAGGGGGGCTCCCCCCCTTCCAATGCATCCCTGCCGCCGGCTATCTGTCCAAAACTCGTGGGGGGCGAGGCTGGGAACGGGGGAGGGGGGGGGCTCCACACGACCCACTGCTGCCGCATGCATACGCATCTCAGGGCTGAAGGGTTCAGGGGTTCAGGGGTTGATTTGCGAGTATCTGCCTGACAGGGTTCGCATACAAGGGCCCGGCTGCCCCCCTGGGGTCGCGGTCCCGCTTCTCGGAGGGGGGGGGGGGAGCAGGTGGGTTGGTTCGCGGTTGGTGCTCCCGGGACCGACGCCTTGAGCGGGTCAGCCTCCGCACTGGGCCTGCCCTGAGGTATGCATTGCCATGCTGCCTTTGGCCAGTTCGGCAAAATCGTAACAAATCAGACAAAACGCAAAACAAAGAAAACCAAAAATTTGAACAAAAAACTTGCAAAAATGTGTTGCATAAAATCAGAAGGAAAAAACTGGAAAAAACAAAAAAGTCTGTTGTCACCTGTCCACTCGATGTACCCGGGCTGCCTGCAAGTCATCACGGCGCTACCCATGTCCTGGAAAACAGGCGTGCAGTGGAGACCCCTTGCCGCTCAGGGTGCGCTGTGCGGTGACGTATCAGAAGAGAAGGGGGCGGGGGGGGGGGTCATGGATCCCAAAAGTTTGTGTAGCAAAAATACCGGATTCACCGAGACAGGGACGTCCTGAGTGTCAAGGACGTCGCCTGCACAGCCGCAACTCGGGGGAGCGGGGGGGGGGGGGGGGGCGCAGTCCACGCTCCATGGCCAGGCTGACGACAAATTCAGTCTTCCTGTTCAATACTCAGCAATCGGGACCGTCCACGCAGCGCAGGACCCCGCTGAGGGGCACGGATGTTGCTGAACCGTTACCTTGCAATGCACAAGGCTGCAAGCAACAGTCGGCACAAAAAGCCATCGGCGCCTTTCGCTGTGACACGGACGTACCCTGAAACAGTGCTTCTGAGGCCCCCTGACGCCGAGTGCCAGCCTCAATGGCATTTGTAACCGACAGTAACCGCCGCCAACCGCTTTGGCAACCTCCTCCAACCGCCTGCCGAACCGCTTCCGGTGAGGCAGGCGGTTCGGCCCCTTGCCTTCTAATGCATCCCTGTCCCCCTCCTTCTCGGCCGGCGCCAACGACCGTCCGCCCCCACTGATGCGTCGCGTGGCCGCCGCACAGGCATACCATGGGCTGCGACAGGATCCGCGCGAGCAGGTTACTGAAGTGGTACGTCGGGCTCTCCCCTGTGACACGGACACACGCCACCGGGTCGCTGGGGTTCGGGGGAGGTGGGGCAAGAGGGCTACCACACGGGCTGCCTACGAGACGTGCCGGGCCACAGCACGTGTGTCGGTGGCCCCGACGCGGGGGGGGGCTGCAAAACCGGCTCCAGTGCATCCCACACCGCATGCGACGCACAGCCGCAAACATCGGGCATGCCTGCAGGACATGTGCCTGGCGGGAAGACGTTGGCGAAGGTCGCGTCGTAGCAGCTTCGGCCGTCCGCCTGCGGGGGGCAGGTGCGGTGTGACGCGCGCGCAGTGGCAGACAACATGCATTGTCCACCCCCCCCCCCCCGTGCGGTGACACGTGGGTGTGTCAAGTGGTGATTGCGCTCAGGGAAATTGCTGATCCCGAACCGGAATGTCCGGTCCTGCGCGCCTTTCGCCAATGTCTGTAAGGGATAGCAGCACACGATGCCGGCCTGTAGCATAAACACAGCAAATGCCCGCTCAGACTGGGCCAGCCATGCCATGAACACAGGACCAGATATATGTTGACCGCTGCATTTCAAACATTGGCGTCTCTTCAAAGAACATTAACCAGCACAACAGATCAACAGCACAGTCCTGACCCCCGAAGGAACTCTGGGCTATGTCACGTGTGCACTGGCGGCAAACAGCACAAAGCGCAGAAAGAAAATGGGCTCGTCAGTGGCCTATAAGACCATAGGTACCTTTCTGTCGCAGAACAAGGGACACGAAGATGCCTGTGGGTAGGCCACAGAGATGCAAAGCAGTGGGTTTGCTGACCCCCCTCCCCCCCGCCCCACTGTGGGGGTCACCCAGCGTAAGTGGACCAGTCAGCACACCACTCGCTGTGTGCACCCCCCCCCCCCCGCGCTTGCGCAGACACACGCCGAAAAGCAGGAAGACGACGGTCAGACGACCCGGTGCATTGAGAGGGCGTGTGTTGAGGCCCGCAGACACCCGAGGCGTGGCCCCCACGCAGCATCAACGACACGGAGGATTGAACAGGCACAAACGCTGTACTGGACCAGTGGGTGATCGGGCAAGGTCTCGGGGAGGGAGCAGATGAGATCAATTTTCTGTGCCTGTTGCAGCCGATCTGCATCAATCGAGACCCAAGTACCGTTGAACTTGTTAGTGGGATCCTCAGACTGGTAGCGCGTACCTAAATTGCCTGCCGCAGGTGCCGCGGGCGCCGCAGGACAAGCGTTCTCATTGGTACAACACCGGGGCCATTGCCTTTCAGTAACAGTGCCATCGGCACATGCGCACGCGCACACAAAGATGCGACAGGCAGGCGCACAACGATCCGTTGCTTGAGTCCCCCGTTAAGTCGGTCAGGCATGCATTGGGGGGCACAATCATGGGCAGAGCAGCATACACAGGCAGCAAGACACACGTGTAGGTGCACAGATCAGCACAAAACAGGCACCCAGGGACAAGGGTCCACTCCACCCTCGTTCCCACCCAGTGTTCCAAAGATGGAGGCTAGGCTGATCGAAAACAATAGGATCCCCTCCCTGTTCCAGTGGGGCCCGCCTGCAACATATGAGAAAATGGGAATCGACCAGTCCAAGGCAATCTACTGGCTTGAAATGCTGACTTTGGTTGAATGCTGTTTGGATACCGCAGGAGCAATCCATTTGAAAACTGCCAGAACAATGTCCAGGCCATAAAACAGCTGAAATTCCAATGTGCTCGGAGCAGCACACATCTCATCGAAGTCGTCAGCCCCCACCTCAGCGTTGTGACAACTTCATTGCGACAGTGCTTCACAGGCTGCATGCTGCATCCCAGGCACGTTGTGGAATGCCATACCGGAAACCTGGACGGACAGCCACAGCCTGCAATGAATCCCCCCGCAGGTAGAAACAGGCTGGGGGGCAATGGGACACGGTCAAACACACTGACTGGACATGCAGGCACGCGCACGGGCACAAACACAGATGGGGTATGATCAGGTATGATCAGGGTATGATCAGGTATCATCAGGTATGATGGGGTATGATCAGATATGATGGGGTATGATCAGATATGATGGGGTATGATCAGGTATGATCAGGTATGATGGGGTATGATCAGATATAATCAGATATGATGGGGTATGATCAGGTATGATCAGATATGATGGGGTATGATCAGGTATGATCAGGTATGATGGGGTATGATCAGATATAATCAGATATGATGGGGTATGATCAGGTATGATCAGGTATGATGGGGTATGATCAGATATAATCAGATATGATGGGGTATGATCAGGTATGATCAGATATGATGGGGTATGATCAGGTATGATCAGGTATGATGGGGTATGATCAGATATAAACAGATATGATGGGGTATGATCAGGTATGATCAGGTATGATCAGGTATGATCAGATATGATGGGGTATGATCAGGTATGATCAGGTATGATGGGGTATGATCAGATATGATCGACACGCACCAGCACATGGGCATGCTCGCACAACCACACAAACACACACCACCAGACAACAGCGCACACATCCACCAACACATGCACACAGCCCACCTCGTTTGGCGTGACCAACGTCCCCTTGTTGTAGACCTGGCACATGCCACTGCCACAATCTTCCAACTGCCGCTGCAGTGTGCTCTGCATGCGATCAAAGTCTCCGCTGAACAGGTCCACCGGACAATAGCACTGACCATTTGGTCGCTCTGTACACATCGAAAAGGGCTGTTTGTGGCCGGGCCGCGAAAAATGGCCCTAACCTTGGGCTGAGGGGGTGCGTGCCGCAGGCGCTCAGGGGAAGAGACACCCCTACCTTTCGAAAGGTCTCCCAAATGCACCGTGACGGATCAAAATATAACTTAATTATATTAAATATTATTAATATTATTAATTATATTAAATTAATCATTAATTAATTTATTAAATCTATTTTATTTGATTTAATACATTAACTCAATAAAAAAAATTAGACATTCTTTTCAACTTTGTCCTAAAGATGCACGTGACCAAGTAGGGAAACATTTTGGACTATGGAGGCATGGCGTTGTGTGGGGTTGCGTGGCGTGTGGTGTGGTGTGTCTCCTTTGACGGTGTAGAGGGGCATTCCTTCGGGTGCAGGCAGCCACACAGACCTGGTTCATCCTTTCGGAAGTTGGCCATTGTATAGTGGGACGCCAGCGCCTTGATCCAGTGCATCAATGGGGAAGGGGGCGGGATGTAGCCAGAGCTGACCTGTGAAGCGTACGAAGGCAGGCGTGGGCACAGGGGTGCTCATGCCTCAGGATCGAGGAAACCAGATTGCACATCCAACGCCAGCGGATGCCAAATCGAAGGGAACCCACCCTCTTGCACCGGCCTGGCAAAAAGAGTCACTGGGGTGGGCGGGCTTTCAACTTCGGGGGGGGCTCGATACAGCCCTCTGGCTAGCCCCCCTCCCCCTCCCCAAGAAAAAAGGGCTGCATTGACGGACCCCCAAAATCCTACCGAGACTGACCCCCAGGCCCCGGAGGTGACCCGGACCCGAAATTCGGCGAAAAATGAAAATGGGATTTTTGGAATCGGCGCGTTGAGACGCCAGAGTTCAAAACAATGCCGCTTGGGCCCAGCAGTGGAACGAGACTGAGCAGCACAAGCACAGGGCGACAGCGCAGCCCGGCAGAGGGCAGCAGGCCCACCCCACCGGCCCATGAACGGGACAAAGTGGCTGAGGGGCAGGGCAGCAGGCAGACCTGCAGATGCACGGTCCAGGTGGCGTCACGGGCTGCCCCAGGCAGGACAGTGGCATCCTTCTGTAACAGCGCGTACTGCGACTCCAGGTCGATCTTTGAGGCCTGTGGGGGCGGTGGCCGGTGGGAAGAGCCGACTCGGCAACATGCGATGCAGCGGCACAACACAAAAGAAGCGAACGTAACACAACACAGCACCCAACAACTCCCGCGGTGTGGCGTGGTGCGGTGTGCTCCACTGCGCTGTGGCGTGCATACCACAACACCCACAACGCAATGCAACACAAGACAATACAACACAACACAGCACAGCACAGCACAACACAACACAACCCAACACAGCACAACACAACAGAAACACAAATACAGGAGTTCCACTGCCCACTGCCCCCAGGCAGTGAGGCAGTGCAATGCAGGAGTTCCACTGCCCACTGCCCCCAGGCAGTGTGGCGGTGCATTGCAGGAGTTCCACTGCCCACTGCCCCTAGGCAGTGAGGCAGTGCAATGCAGGAGTTCCACTGCCCACTGCCCCCAGGCAGTGAGGCAGTGCAATGCAGGAGTTGCACTGCCCACTGCCCCCAGGCAGTGAGGCAGTGCAATGCAGGAGTTGCACTGCCCACTGCCCCCAGGCAGTGAGGCAGTGCATTGCAGGAGTTCCACTGCCCATTGCCCCCAGGCAGTGGGGCAGTGCATTGCAGAAGTTCCGCTGCCCACTGCCCCCAGGCAGTGAGGCAGTGCAATGCAGTGCAATGCAGGAGTTGCACTGCCCATTGCCCCCAGGCAGTGAGGCAGTGCATTGCAGGAGTTCCACTGCCCACTGCCCCCAGGCAGTGAGGCAGTGCATTGCAGAAGTTCCGCTGCCCACTGCCCCCAGGCAGTGAGGCAGTGCATTGCAGGAGTTCCACTGCCCACTGCCCCCAGGCAGTGAGGCAGTGCATTGCAGGAGTTCCACAGTGCATTGCAGGAGTTCCACTGCCCACTGCCCCCGGGCAGTGAGGCAGTGCATTGCAGGAGTTCCACTGCCCACTGCCCCCAGGCAGTGAGGCAGTGCATTGCAGGAGTTGCACTGCCCATTGCCCCCAGGCAGTGAGGCAGTGCATTGCAGGAGTTCCACTGCCCACTGCCCCCAGGCAGTGAGGCAGTGCAATGCAGAAGTTCCGCTGCCCACTGCCCCCAGGCAGTGAGGCAGTGCATTGCAGGAGTTCCACTGCCCACTGCCCCCAGGCAGTGAGGCAGTGCAATGCAGTGCAATGCAGGAGTTGCACTGCCCATTGCCCCCAGGCAGTGAGGCAGTGCATTGCAGGAGTTCCACTGCCCACTGCCCCCAGGCAGTGGGGCAGTGCATTGCAGAAGTTCCGCTGCCCACTGCCCCCAGGCAGTGAGGCAGTGCAATGCAGTGCAATGCAGGAGTTGCACTGCCCATTGCCCCCAGGCAGTGAGGCAGTGCATTGCAGGAGTTCCACTGCCCACTGCTCCCAGGCAGTGAGGCAGTGCATTGCAGAAGTTCCGCTGCCCACTGCCCCCAGGCAGTGAGGCAATGCATTGCAGGAGTTCCACTGCCCACTGCCCCCAGGCAGTGAGGCAGTGCATTGCAGGAGTTCCACTGCCCATTGCCCCCAGGCAGTGAGGCAGTGCATTGCAGAAGTTCCGCTGCCCACTGCCCCCAGGCAGTGAGGCAGTGCATTGCAGGAGTTCCACTGCCCACTGCCCCCAGGCAGTGAGGCAGTGCAATGCAGTGCAATGCAGGAGTTGCACTGCCCACTGCCCCCGGGCAGTGGGCAGTGCATTGCAGGAGTTCCACTGCCCACTGCCCCCAGGCAGTGAGGCAGTGCATTGCAGGAGTTGCACTGCCCACTGCCCCCAGGGCAGTGGGGCAGTGCATTGCAGGAGGTCCACTGCCCACTGCCCCCAGGCAGTGAGGCAGTGCATTGCAGGAGTTCCGCTGCCCACTGCCCCCAGGCAGTGAGGCAGTGCATTGCAGGAGTTCCACTGCCCACTGCCCCCAGGAGTTCCACTGCCCACTGCCCCCAGGCAGTGAGGCAGTGCATTGCAGGAGTTCCACTGCCCACTGCCCCCAGGCAGTGAGGCAGTGCATTGCAGAAGTTCCACTGCCCACTGCCCCCAGGCAGTGAGGCAGTGCATTGCAGAAGTTCCACTGCCCACTGCCCCCAGGCAGTGAGGCAGTGCATTGCAGGAGTTCCGCTGCCCACTGCCCCCAGGCAGTGAGGCAGTGCATTGCAGGAGTTGCACTGCCCACTGCCCCCAGGCAGTGAGGCAGTGCAATGCAGTGCAATGCAGGAGTTGCACTGCCCACTGCCCCCAGGCAGTGAGGCAGTGCATTGCAGGAGTTCCACTGCCCATTGCCCCCAGGCAGTGAGGCAGTGCAATGCAGGAGTTGCACTGCCCACTGCCCCCAGGCAGTGAGGCAGTGCAATGCAGTGCAATGCAGGAGTTGCACTGCCCATTGCCCCCAGGCAGTGAGGCAGTGCATTGCAGAAGTTCCGCTGCCCATTGCCCACTGCCCACAAATGCAGTGCAGCACGGCACACACAGTGCAGTGCAGTGCACAGCACTAAGCAGTGCAGCACCGCGCACAAAGTACTGATGGTGCAGTGCAGCACACATGGTGCAGTGGGCCCACTAGACCCTGTGTGACTGTCCACAGGCGTCGGCAGAGCAGCACCGGCCAAGTGCGACTGTGCACGGGTCCCGGCTGTACAACAACACACAAGCACACAACGCGCACACAACACACACAGCCCCACCCGTTTACCTGTACCCGTGGGTAGACATCCCGGCCATTGCCTTCTGGTAACAGCGCCTTCGGCACAAACACAAACACAAACACAACACAACACAAACACAACACAACACGACACGACACGACACGACACGACACGACACGACACGACACGACACCACACCACACCACACACCAAAACGCAGCACAATGCAACGCAACGCAATACAGCCGTGCGGTGTGGTGTGGTGTGGTGGGGTGGGGTGGAGTGGGGTGAATGCGACATGCCGCCTCGCGTGCGGACACCACACAGCACAGTACAGGGCGCTCCAACAAATTCGACGTGCACCTTGTCAGCGCCGCGCTGACGCTCGATCAGCGGGGCGACCTTGGTCAAGAACTCTTTCGTCATACACACCACCTTGCCCGGATCGGCCGTGTCACCTGCGGCACAGGGAGCGGGGGGGGGGGGGGGCTGCCATGCGCAATCGTGCATTCAGCTGCCACGATGGTCAGGGGGGGGGGGGGCTTCAGCAACAAACGGGCACACCGCCGCGGAGAGGGCACACGCGGCACTACGCACAACAAAATGTCAGATCATTCGGTGTGAAGTGTGTCGCTGGTGAAGAGAACAGGGCTGGCCTTAGGGAAAAAAAAAGCCTTCGTAACGTCAACAGAAACGCGGGTTCTCAGGGACGCTCTCTGCTTCGTGGTCAAGACATGGGCAAGACACAAACCACAGAAACAGGATTGAACAATGGTTTGCGGTTGGCAGCGGTTGATGATTGGCGGTTGGTGGTTGGCGGTTGGTGGCGGTTGGCGGTTGGTGGTTGGCGGTCGGTAGTCCCCGGGGGCTGTCCTTAAGGGCTGTGTTTCACAAACAGAAAATCATTGGGCTTCTTAACGACCCCCCCCCCTGAGGAGAACACTTCTGACCCGTCACCCGCAGTCGGTACTGAACGGACAACAAACGGGCCAGTAACCGCCGGCTCTTTGCCAGTTAACGGCGGGTCCAGAGGAGGGTCTTCCTTAACGAAACAAAAAACAAATGTTCTTTTTGCAAAGGAAACCCCTGAAGATGGTCTCTGCATCCGCCCGATTGGTGGCAGGGGGGGGGGGGGGTGGAGTTGCAGGTGGGGGCAGGTGGAGTTGCAGGGGGGGGGGGAGCGTCGAGAGAGCCCCTTGGCTGGAACCCCCGCCCCCAAAAAAAGAAAAGACTCAATCGACTCCCCCAAACAATCCAGGGGTCAATGGAGGGGGGGCGGCGGGGCAGCTGGGGGTTGGTCCCAGTCCATTGAGCCCCCCCTCCCCTTCAGTTGTTGTTGTTGGGGGGGGCTGTATCCCCCCCCCCAAATAAAAGAATGGAAGTCCAACCTCCCGAAGATGATGAGGCATCACTGCGCATCATCATCATCCTTCTCCGATCTGCCTCGATCACACCAAACTCCACCATTCATCACCGGGCCTGTGCACACAAGCCCCAGTGTCCGGGTGCAATGTCGCCTTTGGGCCGGTTTGCCCCCCCCCCCCCCCCAAAAGAAAAAAAGCCCCGGACTCTGAGGCTGGCGGTTGGCGGCGGTTGGTGGCTGGCGGTTGGTGGCGGTTGGCAGTTGATGGGAGTTGGCGGTTGGCGGTTGGTGGTCCCTTGGGGCTGTCCTTAAGGGCTGTCCTTAGCAAAAAAAAAAAAAATCTCGTTCCTTAAGGACGCCCCTGGTCTGGGGCTTTCGAATGATGGGGGATACTCATCCCTGACCCCTGCCCTTACCGCTCCGCCATGGCCACTGCGGTGGGGCACAGGCAGGGACGCATTGGAAGGGAAGGGGCCTCAGAGGCGGCCCCAGCAGCGGTTAGACAGGCGGTTGAAGGCGGTTACTGTCGGTTACAAATGCCATTGAGGCTGGCACTTGGCGTCAGGGAGACGGTGGCTGGGCATAGGCCGGGCGCCCTGGAAGGGGGGGGGGGGGGCGGGCCTCCACCCCTGGGGACGGGCGCACACCGAGGAACGGCACCATGCGGTCCATGACGTGCTGGTTGTAGGCGAGGTCGGGGTGGCCCGTGGGCGTGCCGCGGAACTGGTCCGTCGCGCACTCCTTCGCGAGGCGCATGACGTGCCCCTGGAGGTCCGGATCGGCGCCGCGGTACTCTGCGGACACGGCGGGAGGGGGAGGGGGTGGAGCGGAAGGGGCGGGCCGCAGCGGGGGAGAGTGGGGGGGGGGGGGGGGCACGCGCACCGCACCTGCCGCCCGAAAATGGCCAAAACGGCCGAAAATAATACAACTGCAGCCGCGTTAAAATGGCCAAATCGGCCGAAAATAATACAACTGCAGCCGCGTTAAAATGGCCAAATCGGCCGAAAATAATACAACTGCAGCCGCGTTAAAATGGCCAAATCGGCCGAAAATAATACAACTGCAGCCGCGTTAAAATGGCCAAAGCGGCCGAAAATAATACAACTGCAGCCGCGTTAAAATGGCCAAATCGGCCGAAAATAATACAACTGCAGCCGCGTTAAAATGGCCAAAACGGCCGAAAATAATACAACTGCAGCCGCGTAAAAATGGCCAAAGCGGCCGAAAATAATACAACTGCAGCCGCGTTAAAATGGCCAAATCGGCCGAAAATAATACAACTGCAGCCGCGTTAAAATGGCCAAATCGGCCGAAAATAATACAACTGCAGCCGCGTTAAAATGGCCAAAACGGCCGAAAATAATACAACTGCAGCCGCGTTAAAATGGCCAAATCGGCCGAAAATAATACAACTGCAGCCGCGTCAAAATGGCCAAATCGGCCGAAAATAATACAACTGCAGCCGCGTTAAAATGGCCAAAGCGGCCGAAAATAATACAACTGCAGCCGCGTTAAAATGGCCAAATCGGCCGAAAATAATACAACTGCAGCCGCGTTAAAATGGCCAAATCGGCCGAAAATAATACAACTGCAGCCGCGTTAAAATGGCCAAATCGGCCGAAAATAATACAACTGCAGCCGCGTAAAAATGGCCAAAGCGGCCGAAAATAATACAACTGCAGCCGCGTTAAAATGGCCAAAACGGCCGAAAATAATACAACTGCAGCCGCGTTAAAATGGCCAAATCGGCCGAAAATAATACAACTGCAGCCGCGTTAAAATGGCCAAATCGGCCGAAAATAATACAACTGCAGCCGCGTTAAAATGGCCAAAGCGGCCGAAAATAATACAACTGCAGCCGCGTCAAAATGGCCAAATCGGCCGAAAATAATACAACTGCAGCCGCGTTAAAATGGCCAAATCGGCCGAAAATAATACAACTGCAGCCGCGTAAAAATGGCCAAATCGGCCGAAAATAATACAACTGCAGCCGCGTTAAAATGGCCAAAGCGGCCGAAAATAATACAACTGCAGCCGCGTAAAAATGGCCAAAGCGGCCGAAAATAATACAACTGCAACCGCGTTAAAATGGCCAAATCGGCCGCGGCATCGCACCGGGCGCATTCTTTCACATGGAGTCTCGTAACAGTTCAGTGATGTTTCGGGTCGCCAGGGACGCGGTGGCCTAAGGGGTACACGTACTGGCTATTGCCCACCATCGCAACAGCCATCGCAGCCTGTGCCTTGGTGGCCTATCCCGCAGCCACGGCAGACGGGCGCACCGGGGGGGGCACTACGGGGCTGGTGAGGGGCTGCGAAAAAGCACAACGGATGTCTATGGGGACCTGGCCCCTCCGGTAAATGGCGCCCGCTTGCTCCGGTGCGCTATGCCGGGACAGCAGGTGTGTACCAGACTTGCCACTAGCGTCTGCCAGCTCAGACATGATCAGATGGAGCAGGGTCCTACTGAGCCACACGCTGGACGCAGCACGTTCCTACTGAGTTCTGGTGGTGCAGGGGGGGGGCGGGTATTACTGAGTGGCCTTTGATATGGGGCCGAGTGCTGCGAGCAGCACTACCCACAAGACCGCGCCCAGCAGGTCAATACTCAGCTGGTGCCCGGGGCGCCAGGGATCATGTAGCCCCCCCCACCCCTCCCCCTCCTCCCCCTCTCTCCCCGTTTAGGGGGGGAGGGGGGGGGGTCCGGGGGGGGGGTACCCCCCCCTCCTTCTACGGTCTACGGCCCTTCTAATACATCACTGGGGACGGGCTGCACGGCGTCGTGAGGATGTGTCGGTGGCCGAGGGCAGGCCCCGCAACGCGAGGGATGTGCGTGGGCAGTGCGAGGGGTAGCGCCATCCGGTGGGAGGCCAGGAATGGGCGTGTGGGGGATGTGTCGGGGGGGTGGGGGGGGCAGCGATACACAGGGCACAATGAGGGACGCGTTGGTGCACGGCCCCGCGTGTGAAACGTGTGGGCACACGGTCTGCTCTGCACTGTGAGGGATGTGCGGGTGGCGGTTCGCCTGCACGAGGGATGTGTGGACCGACGGTGCTAAGACAGCCTCCTGCACACTGCAAGCGCTAGGGCACTGGGCTATGGCATGGCATGGGGGGGGGGGGGGGCAGGGCTGCGCTGGACGGCGAGGGGGGCTGAGGCGAGCGTTTGAGAGCGGTTGTAAGAGCGGTTACTGGCGGTTGAGCGGGTTCAGTTGCCGTTGCAAAACGGTTGGTGGGAGAAGGGGGGGCAGGCAAAAGCGGGTGGAGCGCTGACGGGCATTCGCTCACGGGGGCAGGGCCCGGGAGGGGGGTTTGGCACAAGGCCTCGGGATTAGGCTGTTTGCCGGGGGGTAGCAGGGATGAAGGAGGCGGACCTGTGACAAGGAAATTGTGCCCCTCTGCCCGCAACCCCCACTCGCTGGGGACGAGGGGGATCCTCTCGTCGATCTCCGCCTGGAGGAACTTCATCAGCTGCGCCACTCCGAAGAGGTGCCCGTCCTATGACAACGCGGAGCGGGTGCACCGGCAGAGGCGTGGGAGCAGACCGAAGCCTACGACCATCACAATCCGCACGGTCTTGTCGGGCATCGGGCTGCCGTTCGGGGCTGCCGAGGGCATGCGGGCTCTGGAGCGCGCGCTGCGGGCGCTGCGCTCCCCGTCGGCAGGGCCCCCGGGGCAGGGGCGGCCGCGCGGACCGCACTTTCCGGCGATCAAGCCCGTGCCCAAAGGGGGCGCTGTGGCCCCGGCCCGGCCCCGCAGGTGTTGCACCAATATCACCGTTTTGCAGAATACTAATGTTTGCGTTGGGGGTTGGAACTTTTTTTGCACCAAAATTCTTGGTTTGAAATGAAAATGGCGTCAAGTTGAGAACCAATTTGTGCCTCGATGCCCTCAGC
>OZ038404.1:8426222-8533722 GCA_964036045.1 Eutreptiella sp. 'Long Island Sound 2002' | reverse complement strand
GAGGCCCCAGATGACTTGTCCTGTTTGACTACTCCGGGGGTCGGCCGTCCCGGAGACGGGCTGTTGCCCGTGCCATTGACCAGGGGCATCCAGATGCACACTCCGAGTCCGTGCGGGTGCCGACTCCAACACTGACTTGAGGAGGGGGGGTACCCTGCCTCCTGCGGATGTCAGCCATTCTACTCCATCCCTGGCGGCAGGGGACGGTGGTGTGGCGCCCCGGCGCGGCGGCGTGCCTCCGGTGGGATGCCCCAGGGATGCCCTGGAGTGGAGGTGCGGAGACCCAAGGGTTTGGGGACCAGAATAGACCGAAATCTGGTGTTATTCCGATGGATTGTTGGGTCACTCCGACTCGCTGGAAGAGGGTTGGACGGGAACGCGCTTGAGGCGCACGGGCCCGATTCCGAGTGCCACATTCTGCCATTCCAAACTCCGCCGGAGCCCCCCCCCCCCCCTGTGTGACATTCCGTCGGGTTGTTGCTCCTTTACGGGGCCCTGGACAGTCACCCGTTCTTCCCTTCGCATGTTGCGTCGGGTCACTGCGTTCTGTCGGCCGCTGCGGCCGGTGCTCCTGCTGGTGTCGTTTCCGCGTTCGCGGAGCCCAGTAGTTGGTGTGCCGGGGCTGTGCTGAATGTGGCGGGATGTGCCGTTTGTACGTCAGCGGCGCCCAATAATTGGCGTATTGGGGGTTGTGCTGGTTGTTGCCGGGGTCGTTTGACTGTTTTTGCTGCCCACGCGCCTCTGTCTACAGGCCGTCCGTTGCCTGCCTCGCTGTGTTTCTGTGAGGCCCAGGTGCCCTGTTCCTCCACGCGCTGTCCGCCCCCCCCCCCCAACAGCCCCGGTATTGAAGGGCGGGGGTAAGCGGGCTTGGGGTGGGGAGGGGGGCACGCATACAGGCTCAGGTATCGGTGCTTCGTGATGCCTTGCACCCGGTCCTCTGCGCTCAGGCCGGCGGTGTCCCCGTAGAGAGAGAGGGCCTTGTCCACGAGATCCAGCCTCTTTTTGTTGATGTTGACCTGACAACACAACGGACGCGCCTGCGGAGGTCGCGGAGGGCCTGGGACATGGGGACTACAGAAGCAGAAGACGCCGGCCGGGCGTCCTGCGGCTGCACAAACGACAGCAGTGTGAAGACGACACTCAGGCCTCTCATGGACCATCAGCAACCCCGTCGAGGATTGTCGAGGGGTTGATGAGGGGTTGTGAGGGTGTAAGGGTGATTGACGGGCCTTGCAAGCCGGTTGAATAGTGGATCATGGGTGGGGGTGGGGTGGGGTGATTGTTGATCGTTTGAGGGGTTGGTGTGGGTCGTAGGGGGTCTTTCGGAATGACAGGCGATGCAAATGTAAGAAGGTACGCAGGAAGAACCATTCTGATGTGCATCAGAGATCAAGAAATACTCCAAAATAGAGGATAACACAAATGAAAAAGAAATAAAACGAAACCACATCACTGTGTCAAGAAATAAAACAAACTATACCGTCCAAACCGGAAAAATTTGATTTATCATTTTGTTTGGAGTCCGGAAGGCGAAAAATTATTTCATTTTGGGATTTTCGTAGAAGCCTTTTTTAATGTCTGGGGGCCACAATTAATTCAATTGTGCAATTAATGTTTGTTTGTGTGCCAATTTTGTGCTCAATCAGAATCACTTTTTGAGAATCGGCTTCTGTTGATCACATCTGCACTCATTTGGGAGGCACCCATATTGTCAAAAACGTAATACGTAATCACAGAAACATACTAAACTAGAGTGACGTAATTTGAGGCTCAATTGGGGGCTGTTCAGGCCTGGATGGGTTGGCCAAAAAATGCCTTTCTGCTATGGTCCGACGTGTACCCACCCCAACCCTGAGATGGGTTGGGGTTGGGGACTGTGATATTAGAAGACAACGCATTTTCGGAAATGACCCTTGTTTCCGGGACCCTTTTCACCGGATCAAAGAGCAAAATCTGTTTGGGATGTGGAGAACCAGGGCATCTGCAGAGGGGGGGGGGGGGGGGGCTGGAGGGTCAATTGCACAGTAGAGTCTCTGGAGAGGATGTGTCCGACAGGGTTTATGTCACAAACTTTTGTGGACTCAGTCTGAACCTGAGGCAAAGAACCGAAGATATGGTAAACTGAGGAAAGGATGGCAAAAAAGTGTTGTACTCAGTTTCGAAACCTTTGTTACAAATATCTCTTTGGGTCAAGCCGTGATGCCGGAGCTTGCTCATTACAAGGCACTCGAGCAATCTCTCGGAATCAGGGATCAGAGCTGTCCAGTGCTGCAATTGTCCCACAAGACGGTGTGGTAGCGGACATTACATGCAGTGAGGACCTGCTGTATCTGATGCCTGCAAATGCAGTGAGAACTGCCACGCCCGAAGGCCCCAGTGTTTCTTACAAATATCTTTTTGATAACTTCTTTTACCGGGTTTTGAAACTGAGTAAAAAAAACCTCAAAGATAGGGTACAACTGAGTAAATGTGACAAATTTCTGTACTCACTTTCGCATTTTACTCAATTTCTTTCGCAGCTTTACCAGAGGCCGATCTGGAGACGGGGTCGGGGGGGGCGCAATTGCAGAGTACAGTCCCACGCACCGGTCCCCATGCACTCCGTGTGTGGCGAGGGGGCAGGGGCAGGGGCAGGGGCAGGGGGTGTGGTACGATCTCTGAGGATCGAGAGAGTGGGAATCTGACGATGCAGAGGGGTGGGAACGTGGGTGGCGGTGTGATGTGTGGCGGGGGCATGGGGGTGTGGGAGGGTGGAGGTGTGAGAGGGTTGGACAGCCCTGGGTGTGCAGTGGTGGTTTGGGGGCGTGCGGATGCGGGGCTGTGGGCGCGTGGGGGTAGATGTTCCGCGCGCTACCTTTGTAGTACGTATCCTATCTCTAGCCCCCAAGGCCCGAAAATGGACGAGTGGGCTACATCACCCCTGCCTTCTCGGGGGTCCCCAATAGAAGGGGACGAATTCAGAAGGGGCTACATCACCCCTGCCTTCTTGGGGGTCCCCAATAGAAGGGCACGAATTCAGAAGAGGCTACATCACCCCTGCCTTCTTGGGGCTCCCCAATAGAAGGGGACGAATTCAGAAGGGGCTACATCACCCCTGCCTTCTTGGGGCTCCCCAATAGAAGGGGACGAATTCAGAAGGGGCTACATCACCCCTGCCTTCTTGGGGGTCCCCAATAGAAGGGGACGAATTCAGAAGGGGCTACATCACCCCTGCCTTCTTGGGGGTCCCCAATAGAAGGGCACGAATTCAGAAGAGGCTACATCACCCCTGCCTTCTTGGGGCTCCCCAATAGAAGGGGACGAATTCAGAAGGGGCTACATCACCCCTGCCTTCTTGGGGGTCCCCAATAGAAGGGGACGAATTCAGAAGGGGCTACATCACCCCTGCCTTCTTGGGGGTCCCCAATAGAAGGGGACGAATTCAGAAGGGGCTACATCACCCCTGCCTTCTTGGGGCTCCCCAATAGAAGGGGACGAATTCAGAAGGGGCTACATCACCCCTGCCTTCTTGGGGGTCCCCAATAGAAGGGGACGAATTCAGAAGAGGCTACATCACCCCTGCCTTCTTGGGGGTCCCCAATAGAAGGGGACGAATTCAGAAGGGGCTACATCACCCCTGCCTTCTTGGGGCTCCCCAATAGAAGGGGACGAATTCAGAAGGGGCTACATCACCCCTGCCTTCTTGGGGCTCCCCAATAGAAGGGGACGAATTCAGAAGAGGCTACATCACCCCTGCCTTCTTGGGGCTCCCCAATAGAAGGGGACGAATTCAGAAGGGGCTACATCACCCCTGCCTTCTTGGGGGTCCCCAATAGAAGGGGACGAATTCAGAAGGGGCTACATCACCGCTGCCTTCTTGGGGGTCCCCAATAGAAGGGCACGAATTCAGAAGGGGCTACATCACCCCTGCCTTCTTGGGGCTCCCCAATAGAAGGGCACGAATTCAGAAGGGGCTACATCACCCCTGACTTCTTGGGGGTCCCCAATAGAAGGGCACGAATTCAGAAGGGGCTACATCACCCCTGCCTTCTTGGGGGTCCCCAATAGAAGGGGACGATTTCAGAAGGGGCTACATCACCCCTGCCTTCTTGGGGGTCCCCAATAGAAGGGGACGAATTCAGAAGGGGCTACATCACCCCTGCCTTCTTGGGGCTCCCCAATAGAAGGGGACGAATTCAGAAGGGGCTACATCACCCCTGCCTTCTTGGGGCTCCCCAATAGAAGGGGACGAATTCAGAAGAGGCTACATCACCCCTGCCTTCTTGGGGGTCCCCAATAGAAGGGCACGAATTCAGAAGGGGCTACATCACCCCTGCCTTCTTGGGGGTCCCCAATAGAAGGGGACGAATTCAGAAGGGGCTACATCACCCCTGCCTTCTTGGGGCTCCCCAATAGAAGGGGACGAATTCAGAAGGGGCTACATCACCCCTGCCTTCTTGGGGCTCCCCAATAGAAGGGGACGAATTCAGAAGGGGCTACATCACCCCTGCCTTCTTGGGGGTCCCCAATAGAAGGGGACGAATTCAGAAGAGGCTACATCACCCCTGCCTTCTTGGGGGTCCCCAATAGAAGGGGACGAATTCAGAAGGGGCTACATCACCCCTGCCTTCTTGGGGCTCCCCAATAGAAGGGGACGAATTCAGAAGGGGCTACATCACCCCTGCCTTCTTGGGGCTCCCCAATAGAAGGGGACGAATTCAGAAGAGGCTACATCACCCCTGCCTTCTTGGGGCTCCCCAATAGAAGGGGACGAATTCAGAAGGGGCTACATCACCCCTGCCTTCCTGGGGGTCCCCAATAGAAGGGGACGAATTCAGAAGGGGCTACATCACCGCTGCCTTCTTGGGGGTCCCCAATAGAAGGGCACGAATTCAGAAGGGGCTACATCACCCCTGCCTTCTTGGGGGTCCCCAATAGAAGGGCACGAATTCAGAAGGGGCTACATCACCCCTGCCTTCTTGGGGGTCCCCAATAGAAGGGCACGAATTCAGAAGGGGCTACATCACCCCTGCCTTCTTGGGGGTCCCCAATAGAAGGGGACGATTTCAGAAGGGGCTACATCACCCCTGCCTTCTTGGGGGTCCCCAATAGAAGGGGACGAATTCAGAAGGGGCTACATCACCCCTGCCTTCTTGGGGCTCCCCAATAGAAGGGGACGAATTCAGAAGGGGCTACATCACCCCTGCCTTCTTGGGGCTCCCCAATAGAAGGGGACGAATTCAGAAGAGGCTACATCACCCCTGCCTTCTTGGGGGTCCCCAATAGAAGGGGACGAATTCAGAAGGGGCTACATCACCCCTGCCTTCCTGGGGGTCCCCAATAGAAGGGGACGAATTCAGAAGGGGCTACATCACCCCTGCCTTCTTGGGGCTCCCCAATAGAAGGGGACGAATTCAGAAGGGGCTACATCACCCCTGCCTTCTTGGGGCTCCCCAATAGAAGGGGACGAATTCAGAAGAGGCTACATCACCCCTGCCTTCTTGGGGCTCCCCAATAGAAGGGGACGAATTCAGAAGAGGCTACATCACCCCTGCCTTCTTGGGGCTCCCCAATAGAAGGGGACGAATTCAGAAGGGGCTACATCACCCCTGCCTTCTTGGGGCTCCCCAATAGAAGGGGACGATTTCAGAAGGGGCTACATCACCCCTGCCTTCTTGGGGCTCCCCAATAGAAGGGGACGAATTCAGAAGAGGCTACATCACCCCTGCCTTCTTGGGGGTCCCCAATAGAAGGGGACGAATTCAGAAGGGGCTACATCACCCCTGCCTTCTTGGGGGTCCCCAATAGAAGGGGACGATTTCAGAAGGGGCTACATCACCCCTGCCTTCCTGGGGCTCCCCAATAGAAGGGGACGAATTCAGAAGGGGCTACATCACCCCTGCCTTTTTGGGGCCCCCCAATAGAAGGGGACGAATTCAGAAGGGGCTACATCACCCCTGCCTTCTTGGGGCTCCCCAATAGAAGGGGACGAATTCAGAAGGGGCTACATCACCCCTGCCTTCTTGGGGCTCCCCAATAGAAGGGGACGAATTCAGAAGAGGCTACATCACCCCTGCCTTCTTGGGGCTCCCCAATAGAAGGGGACGAATTCAGAAGAGGCTACATCACCCCTGCCTTCTTGGGGCTCCCCAATAGAAGGGGACGAATTCAGAAGGGGCTACATCACCCCTGCCTTCTTGGGGCTCCCCAATAGAAGGGGACGATTTCAGAAGGGGCTACATCACCCCTGCCTTCTTGGGGCTCCCCAATAGAAGGGGACGAATTCAGAAGAGGCTACATCACCCCTGCCTTCTTGGGGGTCCCCAATAGAAGGGGACGAATTCAGAAGGGGCTACATCACCCCTGCCTTCTTGGGGGTCCCCAATAGAAGGGGACGATTTCAGAAGGGGCTACATCACCCCTGCCTTCCTGGGGCTCCCCAATAGAAGGGGACGAATTCAGAAGGGGCTACATCACCCCTGCCTTTTTGGGGCCCCCCAATAGAAGGGGACGAATTCAGAAGGGGCTACATCACCCCTGCCTTCTTGGGGCTCCCCAATAGAAGGGGACGATTTCAGAAGGGGCTACATCACCCCTGCCTTCCTGGGGCTCCCCAATAGAAGGGGACGATTTCAGAAGGGGCTACATCACCCCTGCCTTCCTGGGGCTCCCCAATAGAAGGGGACGAATTCAGAAGGGGCTACATCACCCCTGCCTTCTTGGGGCTCCCCAATAGAAGGGGACGAATTCAGAAGGGGCTACATCACCCCTGCCTTCTTGGGGCTCCCCAATAGAAGGGGACGAATTCAGAAGGGGCTACATCACCCCTGCCTTCTTGGGGCTCCCCAATAGAAGGGGACGATTTCAGAAGGGGCTACATCACCCCTGCCTTCTTGGGGCTCCCCAATAGAAGGGGACGAATTCAGAAGAGGCTACATCACCCCTGCCTTCTTGGGGCTCCCCAATAGAAGGGGACGAATTCAGAAGGGGCTACATCACCCCTGCCTTCTTGGGGCTCCCCAATAGAAGGGGACGGATTCAGAAGAGGCTACATCACCCCTGCCTTCTTGGGGGTCCCCAATAGAAGGGGACGAATTCAGAAGGGGCTACATCACCCCTGCCTTCTTGGGGCTCCCCAATAGAAGGGGACGAATTCAGAAGGGGCTACATCACCCCTGCCTTCTTGGGGCTCCCCAATAGAAGGGGACGAATTCAGAAGAGGCTACATCACCCCTGCCTTCCTGGGGCTCCCCAATAGAAGGGGACGAATTCAGAAGGGGCTACATCACCCCTGCCTTCTTGGGGCTCCCCAATAGAAGGGGACGATTTCAGAAGGGGCTACATCACCCCTGCCTTCTTGGGGCTCCCCAATAGAAGGGGACGATTTCAGAAGGGGCTACATCACCCCTGCCTTCTTGGGGCTCCCCAATAGAAGGGGACGAATTCAGAAGGGGCTACATCACCCCTGCCTTCCTGGGGGTCCCCAATAGAAGGGGACGAATTCAGAAGGGGCTACATCACCCCTGCCTTCTTGGGGCTCCCCAATAGAAGGGGACGAATTCAGAAGGGGCTACATCACCCCTGCCTTCCTGGGGCTCCCCAATAGAAGGGGACGAATTCAGAAGGGGGTACATCACCCCTGCCTTCTTGGGGCTCCCCAATAGAAGGGGACGATTTCAGAAGGGGCTACATCACCCCTGCCTTCTTGGGGCTCCCCAATAGAAGGGGACGAATTCAGAAGAGGCTACATCACCCCTGCCTTCCCGGGGCTCCCCAATAGAAGGGGACGAATTCAGAAGGGGCTACATCACCCCTGCCTTCTTGGGGCTCCCCAATAGAAGGGGACGATTTCAGAAGGGGCTACATCACCCCTGCCTTCTTGGGGGTCCCCAATAGAAGGGGACGAATTCAGAAGGGGCTACATCACCCCTGCCTTCTTGGGGCTCCCCAATAGAAGGGGACGATTTCAGAAGGGGCTACATCACCCCTGCCTTCTTGGGGCTCCCCAATAGAAGGGGACGAATTCAGAAGGGGCTACATCACCCCTGCCTTCTTGGGGCTCCCCAATAGAAGGGGACGAATTCAGAAGAGGCTACATCACCCCTGCCTTCCTGGGGGTCCCCAATAGAAGGGCACGAATTCAGAAGGGGCTACATCACCCCTGCCTTCTTGGGGCTCCCCAATAGAAGGGCACGAATTCAGAAGGGGCTACATCACCCCTGCCTTCTCGGGGCTCCCCAATAGAAGGGGACGAATTCAGAAGGGGCTACATCACCCCTGCCTTCTTGGGGCTCCCCAATAGAAGGGGACGAATTCAGAAGGGGCTACATCACCCCTGCCTTCTTGGGGCTCCCCAATAGAAGGGGACGAATTCAGAAGGGGCTACATCACCCCTGCCTTCTTGGGGCTCCCCAATAGAAGGGGACGAATTCAGAAGAGGCTACATC
This sequence comes from Eutreptiella sp. 'Long Island Sound 2002', assembly GCA_964036045.1. Lineage (NCBI taxonomy): Eukaryota > Euglenozoa > Euglenophyceae > Eutreptiales > Eutreptiaceae > Eutreptiella > Eutreptiella sp. 'Long Island Sound 2002'. The sequence goes on along the minus strand of OZ038404.1, from coordinate 8,525,296 downwards.
ACCCCTGCCTTCTTGGGGGTCCCCAATAGAAGGGGACGGATTCAGAAGGGGCTACATCACCCCTGCCTTCTTGGGGCTCCCCAATAGAAGGGGACGGATTCAGAAGGGGCTACATCACCCCTGCCTTCTTGGGGCTCCCCAATAGAAGGGGACGAATTCAGAAGGGGCTACATCACCCCTGCCTTCTTGGGGCTCCCCAATAGAAGGGGACGAATTCAGAAGAGGCTACATCACCCCTGCCTTCTTGGGGGTCCCCAATAGAAGGGGACGATTTCAGAAGGGGCTACATCACCCCTGCCTTCTTGGGGCTCCCCAATAGAAGGGGACGATTTCAGAAGGGGCTACATCACCCCTGCCTTCTTGGGGCTCCCCAATAGAAGGGGACGAATTCAGAAGGGGCTACATCACCCCTGCCTTCTTGGGGGTCCCCAATAGAAGGGGACGATTTCAGAAGGGGCTACATCACCCCTGCCTTCTTGGGGGTCCCCAATAGAAGGGGACGGATTCAGAAGGGGCTACATCACCCCTGCCTTCTTGGGGCTCCCCAATAGAAGGGGACGAATTCAGAAGGGGCTACATCACCCCTGCCTTCTTGGGGCTCCCCAATAGAAGGGCACGAATTCAGAAGGGGCTACATCACCCCTGCCTTCCTGGGGCTCCCCAATAGAAGGGGACGAATTCAGAAGGGGCTACATCACCCCTGCCTTCTTGGGGCTCCCCAATAGAAGGGGACGAATTCAGAAGGGGCTACATCACCCCTGACTTCTTGGGGCTCCCCAATAGAAGGGGACGGATTCAGAAGGGGCTACATCACCCCTGCCTTCTTGGGGCTCCCCAATAGAAGGGGACGAATTCAGAAGGGGCTACATCACCCCTACCTTCTTGGGGCTCCCCAATAGAAGGGGACGAATTCAGAAGGGGCTACATCACCCCTGCCTTCTTGGGGCTCCCCAATAGAAGGGGACGAATTCAGAAGGGGCTACATCACCCCTGCCTTCTTGGGGCTCCCCAATAGAAGGGGACGAATTCAGAAGAGGCTACATCACCCCTGCCTTCTTGGGGGTCCCCAATAGAAGGGGACGGATTCAGAAGGGGCTACATCACCCCTGCCTTCTTGGGGCTCCCCAATAGAAGGGGACGAATTCAGAAGGGGCTACATCACCCCTGCCTTTTTGGGGCCCCCCAATAGAAGGGGACGAATTCAGAAGGGGCTACATCACCCCTGCCTTCTTGGGGCTCCCCAATAGAAGGGGACGATTTCAGAAGGGGCTACATCACCCCTGCCTTCTTGGGGCTCCCCAATAGAAGGGGACGAATTCAGAAGGGGCTACATCACCCCTGCCTTCTTGGGGCTCCCCAATAGAAGGGGACGAATTCAGAAGGGGCTACATCACCCCTGCCTTCTTGGGGGTCCCCAATAGAAGGGGACGAATTCAGAAGAGGCTACATCACCCCTGCCTTCTTGGGGCTCCCCAATAGAAGGGGACGAATTCAGAAGGGGCTACATCACCCCTGCCTTCTTGGGGCTCCCCAATAGAAGGGGACGAATTCAGAAGGGGCTACATCACCCCTGCCTTCTTGGGGGTCCCCAATAGAAGGGGACGAATTCAGAAGGGGCTACATCACCCCTGCCTTCTCGGGAGTCCCCAATAGAAGGGGACGAATTCAGAAGGGGCTACATCACCCCTGCCTTCTTGGGGCTCCCCAATAGAAGGGGACGATTTCAGAAGGGGCTACATCACCCCTGCCTTCTTGGGGCTCCCCAATAGAAGGGGACGAATTCAGAAGGGGCTACATCACCCCTGCCTTCTCGGGAGTCCCCAATAGAAGGGGACGAATTCAGAAGGGGCTACATCACCCCTGCCTTCTTGGGGCTCCCCAATAGAAGGGGACGAATTCAGAAGGGGCTACATCACCCCTGCCTTCTTGGGGCTCCCCAATAGAAGGGGACGAATTCAGAAGGGGCTACATCACCCCTGCCTTCTTGGGGCTCCCCAATAGAAGGGGACGATTTCAGAAGGGGCTCCATCACCCCTGCCTTCTTGGGGCTCCCCAATAGAAGGGGACGAATTCAGAAGGGGCTACATCACCCCTGCCTTCTTGGGGGTCCCCAATAGAAGGGGACGAATTCAGAAGAGGCTACATCACCCCTGCCTTCCTGGGGGTCCCCAATAGAAGGGGACGATTTCAGAAGGGGCTACATCACCCCTGCCTTCTTGGGGCTCCCCAATAGAAGGGGACGAATTCAGAAGAGGCTACATCACCCCTGCCTTCTTGGGGCTCCCCAATAGAAGGGGACGAATTCAGAAGAGGCTACATCACCCCTGCCTTCTTGGGGCTCCCCAATAGAAGGGCACGAATTCAGAAGGGGCTACATCACCCCTGCCTTCTTGGGGCTCCCCAATAGAAGGGGACGAATTCAGAAGGGGCTACATCACCCCTGCCTTCTTGGGGCTCCCCAATAGAAGGGGACAAATTCAGAAGGGGCTACATCACCCCTGCCTTCTTGGGGCTCCCCAATAGAAGGGGACGAATTCAGAAGGGGCTACATCACCCCTGCCTTCTTGGGGCTCCCCAATAGAAGGGGACGAATTCAGAAGGGGCTACATCACCCCTGCCTTCTTGGGGCTCCCCAATAGAAGGGGACGATTTCAGAAGGGGCTACATCACCCCTGCCTTCTTGGGGCTCCCCAATAGAAGGGGACGAATTCAGAAGGGGCTACATCACCGCTGCCTTCTTGGGGCTCCCCAATAGAAGGGGACGAATTCAGAAGGGGCTACATCACCCCTGCCTTCTTGGGGCTCCCCAATAGAAGGGGACGAATTCAGAAGGGGCTACATCACCCCTGCCTTCTTGGGGCTCCCCAATAGAAGGGGACGAATTCAGAAGGGGCTACATCACCCCTGCCTTCTTGGGGCTCCCCAATAGAAGGGGACGAATTCAGAAGGGGCTACATCACCGCTGCCTTCCTGGGGGTCCCCAATAGAAGGGGACGAATTCAGAAGGGGCTACATCACCCCTGCCTTCTTGGGGCTCCCCAATAGAAGGGGACGATTTCAGAAGGGGCTACATCACCCCTGCCTTCTTGGGCGTCCCAAATAGAAGGGGACGGATTCAGAAGGGGCTACATCACCCCTGCCTTCCTGGGGGTCCCCAATAGAAGGGGACGAATTCAGAAGGGGCTACATCACCCCTGCCTTCCTGGGGCTCCCCAATAGAAGGGGACGAATTCAGAAGGGGCTACATCACCGCTGCCTTCTTGGGGCTCCCCAATAGAAGGGGACGATTTCAGAAGGGGCTACATCACCCCTGCCTTCTTGGGGCTCCCCAATAGAAGGGCACGAATTCAGAAGGGGCTACATCACCCCTGCCTTCTTGGGGGTCCCCAATAGAAGGGGACGATTTCAGAAGGGGCTACATCACCCCTGCCTTCTTGGGGCTCCCCAATAGAAGGGCACGAATTCAGAAGGGGCTACATCACCCCTGCCTTCTTGGGGGTCCCCAATAGAAGGGGACGATTTCAGAAGGGGCTACATCACCCCTGCCTTCTTGGGGCTCCCCAATAGAAGGGGACGAATTCAGAAGGGGCTACATCACCCCTGCCTTCTTGGGGCTCCCCAATAGAAGGGGACGAATTCAGAAGGGGCTACATCACCCCTGCCTTCTTGGGGGTCCCCAATAGAAGGGGACGATTTCAGAAGGGGCTACATCACCCCTGCCTTCTTGGGGCTCCCCAATAGAAGGGGACGATTTCAGAAGGGGCTACATCACCGCTGCCTTCTTGGGGCTCCCCAATAGAAGGGGACGATTTCAGAAGGGGCTACATCACCCCTGCCTTCTTGGGGCTCCCCAATAGAAGGGGACGGATTCAGAAGGGGCTACATCACCCCTGCCTTCTTGGGGCTCCCCAATAGAAGGGCACGAATTCAGAAGGGGCTACATCACCCCTGACTTCTTGGGGCTCCCCAATAGAAGGGGACGAATTCAGAAGGGGCTACATCACCCCTGCCTTCTTGGGGGTCCCCAATAGAAGGGGACGAATTCAGAAGGGGCTACATCACCCCTGCCTTCTTGGGGGTCCCCAATAGAAGGGGACGAATTCAGAAGGGGCTACATCACCCCTGCCTTCTTGGGGGTCCCCAATAGAAGGGGACGAATTCAGAAGGGGCTACATCACCCCTGCCTTCTTGGGGCTCCCCAATAGAAGGGGACGAATTCAGAAGGGGCTACATCACCCCTGCCTTCTTGGGGCTCCCCAATAGAAGGGGACGAATTCAGAAGGGGCTACATCACCCCTGCCTTCTTGGGGCTCCCCAATAGAAGGGGACGAATTCAGAAGAGGCTACATCACCCCTGCCTTCTTGGGGCTCCCCAATAGAAGGGGACGAATTCAGAAGGGGCTACATCACCCCTGCCTTCTTGGGGCTCCCCAATAGAAGGGGACGAATTCAGAAGGGGCTACATCACCCCTGCCTTCTTGGGGCTCCCCAATAGAAGGGGACGAATTCAGAAGGGGCTACATCACCCCTGCCTTCTTGGGGCTCCCCAATAGAAGGGGACGAATTCAGAAGGGGCTACATCACCCCTGCCTTCTTGGGGCTCCCCAATAGAAGGGGACGAATTCAGAAGGGGCTACATCACCGCTGCCTTCTTGGGGGTCCCCAATAGAAGGGGACGAATTCAGAAGGGGCTACATCACCCCTGCGTTCGTGGGGGCAAATGGTTTGGTGGTGGGGGGGGGGGGTTGGCACAAGGCCTTGGTGGCTGGCTCTGTTAGCCTGTGGTGGGTGGGTGGGGGGGGGGGGGCGAAAACAGGCCCGGGTGGGGAATGGTCAAAAAAGGAGGCCCGGCGCGCTAATACTCCCCCTGGACGTGCAACATCCATGGGGGCGGTGGAGGGGACCCTCACCTGTTGGGTGGAAAACGTAATGCGGACACGGGAAAAAGCGTAACCCGAGCACGCGTTTGGTGCTGCACCTCGAGTACACTTGGTTTCGGGTGCAACCGGAGTACCGAAAAGAATATCTTTTGTTCTTGACGAAAGTACTCTTTTGGTTTAAAGGAAGGATAAAAGAAGAACAACAAGAATGGCCCAACAACCGCCATTGCTCCGCATCCATTTGGGGGGTGCCCTTGCGTGTGCTCTCAACAGTGGCATGGCACAGCCCTCCAACAACCCTGACACCCCTCGACGCACCGCAGCAGCTGCAACACACCCCAGCAACCACACCGCCACCTCGGCTGCAACACGCTGAGACGCGCATGCCCCTGCAAAGCCCTGCAGCAGCAGCCGCCCGCACACCGAGGGCCCTGCTTCTGCCCACCATCCCTGGGCACCCAGGACCATCCCTGTGTCCTCAGAGAGGTTGCTTAGGTCAAGAGCAATGCACCTGACGCCGGAACCAGGAGTACCCGGTTCGAACCCCACAAGCACCATCGCACGGCTGTCCCCGGCACTGAGGTGTCAGCGACCCGCAGGCCGGAAAGGACAGAGGGGAAGTTTATGCCGGCGTCCGGAGACCCCACCCCAACGCACTGCACCGCACCCTGTGACCCCGGTGGCGCACACCTCAGACTCCAGAAAGGAGCGCAGGCCCAGCTTCACGTCCATGACGTGCGGCTCGCTCATGCCGGACACAATGTCGGCCATTTTGACGTACTGCTTGCCGTCCCGCTCCACCCGCCCCTGTGTGCGTGGATGTGGTGGGCCGGGGCCGGAGGCACTGGGGTTGGGCTGGCCCGGGCTCTGGCTGGGGCGGTGGGTGCTGGGCTCGGCCGCTTCACAGCGCGCGAGTGCATGGCTCGCTGCCGCAGCTCTGCATTGCAGTGGGCCCATGACGTCAGGCTTTGAAAGAACATGCCAGACCCACTCAGTTCAATCGTGCTCAATCGGGGCAGTCTCAATGTGCTTTGCCTTGCTGCTCTGCAGCACAGTCAGGTCTGCACTGAATGTTGCCTTGTGGTTACCGCTGTTATGTGGCCGTTGCCTATTTCATAGGCCGCCTGGGTCGGCTCACCCCCCCCTTTGGGGGGGGGGGGGCGGGGGCTGGATATGCAGGGGCGCAGGGGAGGCTTTGGATTTGGATTTACGGCGAGCACTCACTCGAACGATGGAGGAGGGTCGGGGGTCTGGAGGAACCGCTTGTGGGCGGTTCCTGCAGCACACCGCAACCTCAGAGCAGCAGCAACCTCAGATTTCTCCGCAGGTGCTCAGAGAATCACCGTAACTCGGTATCACCTGAGCCAGCGCTGCCTCCGGTCGTGGGCACGCGCAATTTGCCCCTCTGAAAATTGTCGCGTCCGGCAACTGGGGAGCCCACTCGGGTGTGGGAGGAGGTCCGTGCGGGGGGGGGCGGGCGGCGTTCTCGTTTTGGAGACCCCGCTAACCGTTACCCCGCAAGGCACAAGGCTGCAACGCAACAACGGTCAGAACAAACAGCTCTTCCATGACAATGCCGTAGGCGCCTTCCGCTGTGACAACAGAAGTCCCCTGGAGAAACTACAGAGAGGCATGAGGGCCCATTCGTATGTCGGAAATAAGACCTCCACGGGTGGGCCGTCTCCTTGCTTTTGTACGCGACCCCCCCCCCCCCCAGTAGAAATGGGCCGAAGGCTCCCAGGGGGGTGGGGGGTTCAAGTATAGCGTTGGGGTGCTCCACCGCCTGGGCGGGGAGGGATGCTATGTTGGCAAGGGGAATTCCACCACATGCATGGCCAGTAGCTATTGACCCTTGGGAACTGAGTGGGCCCGGAGGGCAGGGAGGGAGGGGGGGGTCGCTTACCCGAACCAAGGAGACGCTCCCCCCCCCGTGAACACCTGCAATTTGTCGGACACAGCCACAAGACCCCCCGCAAAAAATTTTCCCACCTCCCCATTGGTTAGAAAAGCGGTGCATCAATGGACTGAATCATGCGCAACCCTCGTCGATGACCATCAGGTCAGGGTCTCCGCCTCTGCTCTGCTGCCGCATAGAGCGCTGTCGCCTGTTGGGTCTGGACCTGCCAGTCAGTTTCTGCGATGAGTGCCTGCCCTGTGTCCCACTGCTGGACTCTGGCGTGCTCTCGTACCTCCCGTTTCGCTTCACTATACAACCTCTCCTTCTGCGCCCACGAGCGTCGCCCTCCTCTCTAGCCCACTGCACCTGCCGACGCGCGTTGCGTGTCCATGAATGCCTCCATGCCACCACCCACAACGATGCCTCCTGCCACTCCTGCGCCATGGACTTACAACCTCTGTCCCCCACGTCTACTAGCCTCTGTATTGCCCGGTGTCCCCGCCTCATTGATCCCAAATGTGCCTTGTACTCCTCCAAGCTAAGCGGGCACGTCCTATGCTGTGCTAACCACTGCTGGGTCGCACGGTATGCCCCTAGTGTCGCCCCATTCTGTACAACTTCTCCTCCCTCAAACCTCAGGCCCCATGCCTGCGAGACCATGCTCTGCGCCTCGTTAGCCCTGTCCCTGTCCCTGTCATTCATTCTACAGTACCTTGTAAACAACGGTAACATTTCTGCGTGACAACAGAATCCCAAAAAGGATGATTGATGAACACACAATACTACATTTCTGCACGTGCGCAATGCATCCTAAGCCACAGGACCCGCAATCTCATCTCAGGCATGCGCGCCCCTTACATTCCCCTCTCAAGACACCAACAAGTGTCTGAAAATCTGATATGTGGGCAAGCAGTCAACCATGATTCACACGGCAACAGTTGGGAAATTGATATCGGCGATGATACAACCATCTTGTATCGGCATCAGCCAACCTGCTCACAATGCAGCTGAGAAGACAACGCCTGCCTGCATGTACCCCCCAAAATGGAGTCATTTTTGGCTGCAAGGTACTCCTTCGGCAAGGCCAAATAAAAGCTGGGAGAACGCGTGTGTGTGTTGGGGGGTGGGAAGGGTAGGCGGGGGGCGGCCAAAAATACTCAGGAGGTGGGGCCGTGGGTACTTTGCCCCCGGACAGTGGGACAACGTAGTTTTGGGCATGTGAGATTGGGACGGCTGGCCAATGCTCACAAGTGCTGCTGCTGCCCTGGCGGCATCCCAGCGCTGAAAGGCTTAGCATTCAGCCAGGGTTGACCCATAATTCCAAACCCGCTTTTTGTCCCAGTATCAGCCAAGCTGAAGCCAGCCAACTGCATTCTCGGCGGAAATGGAAACGTTTCGCGCCGCGTGTGCGTGTAGGCAAAACCAGTTCCGGCCAGTTGGTCAACCAAGGGCCTGACAGACAGAGCACAGCACTGGTCGCTAACGAATCTCGTCAGGCCGAATGGATCAGTAGAAGAAGGAGTTGAAAAGCATGTCGGCTGGCCTCCTTTCTGTAGGACAACAGGAATAGCCCCAGCAAGCAGCATCCGGTGGGGCGGTCCACGTATCGTGTCCGCCCCTGCAGGCAGGAAAACAGAAGGATGCCAGCACCTGTGTGCAGTCCAGACTGCCCCCCTGCTCTGTTTCCCAACAGGTCCCTGCAGCAACTTCAACACACACACACACACAGACGATGCGGACACACCAACACCCAATAACAACCAGCGCCCTGCGGATGGCACGACGACACACATACACACACACACACACCATGTATGCCGGTACAAACTCCTTGATCGGGTCATCCTGCAGGGACTCTAGGGCGGCAGCCTCATTGTCATTCAGCACCTGCAAAGACGGGCCAGCCCCGAGGAAGAGCATGTGGAGTCGCAAACCAAGCAGGGCCTCACATTCAGCGGGTGTGCAACCGCCGCCCCGCCCCCGCCGCCAGAGTTCTCAATGGGGCTGGGTGGGTGGGGGGGGGTCCTGGAACCCAAAAGCCCAAACGTTTGTGTACCAAAAACAGCCAAATCAATATCTTCGTTTTGTAAAATTTCATTTTTTCCCACAATGAAATCCGGGCCCCAGGAGCCGCTGGGTTGTTCGGCAACACTCTGCCCGCCGCCCCCAGCACGCGGCCCCATCACGCCAGGCCCACCAAAGCACACCTTAAAGACGCAGCCATCTTCCTTCAGGAACGCCCCCTCGTGGCCAGCAGCCTGAGACACAGGACCACGGCGGTTGGGGCATCTTGGGCATCTTAGGCGGTGCACTGTGCACGGTACATGCGGAGCGACATGGGGTACCATTCTGCAAACCAGGCGGCAAAATATGCCGCAAAGGCTATCTTGCCCAAATCAGCTTCCTTGACACAAAATATGAACATCATACATCTCGGAGGCCCGACAGCCACAAACCGTGTGGCGTGTTTTTGGGCGGCTGCACCTGCCCAAGTAGGACTTGGATTTTATCAGGCGAGCCTGCTGGCGAAAACTGCCTAGTGTTGCTGGCCATGATTCGACGATGGTCGCCACCTCCAGAATCTCTCTGGCATTCCAACAGCACTTCATGTATCGTTGTCCGTGTTGTCCGTGTTGTCCGTGTTGTCCAGCAACGCGCCGGCAGGCGCCACACAAATGGTCCATGTTGTGCGGGTGCCGGGTCAGATTCAGGCCTCAATCTACCCTGACCTCACCACCCTGGGCCTCTTCCGTCGGGTGGCACTGACATCCGTGCGGAAACCTTCACTGTCACTGTTCCCCCCGCCACCCCCGCAGGCGGGTTTCAGTAATGTCCGTGCTGTACTGCACCCCGCCATCGGAGCTGCAGCTATCCGAACCGTGATGCCCACTGTCTGCTGACCGGGAGTCACCGGGGTCACCCGAGTCCCCACCCCCGAGTCCACATCGGACGCATCTCGCCGGGCCTCTGCTTCCTGCATAAGCTCCCGGCCCCGGGCATCCCACTCCACGACTCGGCATCGCCTCGACAACGGCAGTAGATTGTTCGGGTGCAGGTCCCTGCCCTTTCCCGCGAGCGCATTGGCTGCCTCATTCCCTGGCGCGTTGCGGGGGGAAGGCACCCACCGGAGCGGCGGCAGGTCCCCGGCCCCTTCCCGCAACCACAGAATACGTTCCCCGACGTTGCTTGGCCATAGATAGATGTCCCCGCCATAGACAACTTCAGCCCTTCTCCCAGAAGTAACAGTGTCGCACAATTGCTCGTGTCCCCGGTACCCTCCCCCCCCCCTTGTCCTTCCCCACCCCGAGGAAGACGGTCCCCCAGCCCCCCCTGGGGAACAGCACCCACGGGTGGGCCGTCTCCTCGCTTTTGTACGGGACCCCCCCCCCCCAGTAGAAATGGGCCGATGGGTTGGGGTGGGCGTTAGAGTCAAGGTTGGGTTCAAGTATAGCGTTGGGGTGCTCCACCGCCCGGGCGGGGAGGGATGCTACGTGGGCAAGGGGAATGAAAAAAATTTTTCGGGCACCTTTGGCGCCACCATATGTATGGCCGGTAGCTATTGACCCTTGGTAACTAAGTGGGCCCAGAGGGCAGGGAGGGGGGGGGGGGGGTCGCGTACCCAAACCGAGGAGACGGCCCCCCCGTGACCGCACCACCACCGTACACGCACATTTGCAAGCACAGAAATTGCAGCATAAAACGAAAGAATTCAGCACAAGATACGTTCAAAGGGCTGCCAATTTACGGAGACCTACTCCTTGACCGGCTCGGTGTAAAATTTCTTGGTCCTGCTCCACTTGACCTTGAACTCTTGCACATGCTCACCACTTTCCACTGGTATGCTTTGGGCAGCACTCTTGGGTGGTGGTTTTGCCTTCTTAGTAGGAGGCTTGGCAGGCGCAAGCAGATCTTTGGGAACCCATTGCCCTTCGGGAATGTCCCTTGTAAAATACAACTTCAAGGATGTACTTCAAGGATCCGCGGCACATGTTGTTTGTGCGGTCGCTTATGCGTCCAGCAAGGCGCCGTTGGGCGCCGGCACATGCCGTTCAGGTCACTGGTCGGGTCGAGGCGCCCTTCACCCCCTGCCCTACGCCGCATCTGCCTGTTTTGACACACATCCACGCGAAACTCATCACTGTCACCGGAGGGGAGGCATCCCGGTCGCATGTCGCTGACGACGTCCGTGCTGAACAGCCCCGCACCAGCTGAGCTGGACTGCGACTCTACATCGCTCAACTCACTGTTCTACACGCTGCTGGTGCCCCCCCCCCCCGAGTCGATATCCGCAAATCCTCGGACTCCGCCATCGAGATTTGAGGCCCATAGTGTCCATGTTGCTTGGACAAATAGGTGGGGCGGGGCGTACCTCACAGAGTGGTCTTAAGTCCCCGACCTAGCCTTCGCAAGGGCATCGTGTTCATGGCACACAGCAACTGCTACCGGCCAGCGCAGCCGAACCACCTTCCCGACACATGCACCCACGTGAACATTCGTCTCCCCCTTGTCTGGATTGCGCAGGGGGACCAGGGGGGGGGGGTCTGGCACAAGGCCTCGGTATTAGGTTATTTTGCATTTGGCGGCGCCTATTGGCCTCTCGCCACTGCTCATCCTGACCCTCTGTGGGTCCGAACGTGTTTTGGTTGTGTCAACGGAGGCCCCGGATGACTTGTCCTGTTTGACTACTCCGGGGGTCGGCTGTCCCGGAGACGGTCTGTTGCCCCGGTGCATCCAGATACACACTCCGAGTCCATGCAGGGCTTTGCCGACTCCAGCACTGACTTGTGCGCGCTGGGGTGTGCATCTGCCGGATCATTTCCCTGACAGGGGCTTCTAACAACCACAATGATTCTTTCCCTTTTGCCCTTTCCTTCTCCTCCTTCTGCGCTCTGCACCGTTTGCAGCGAGCGCGGTCTGCCCTGTCCTGATATCTCCTCTTGCTCGTCCCTTTCCCCATGCCCAGTTTCCTCTGGGCCCTCCCTATTCTTTCCTGGGGGGCACCCGGGGGAGGGGGGGGGGGGGCGGGTTGCACCGTCACCTGCCCCAAAAGCCCACGACACCGAAGAAGAAGAAGAAAACCTCCAGTTACAATGCAGTTCCGGTGGCCACAGCACGTGTGGGCCCTGGCGCATAGCATAGGGGGGTGCCATCATTGGGCGACAGTCCCCCCGCGGGTGGGGGTCACCGTCGTACGTTTTTTTTGGGGCGGGGGGGGGGGGTGTTCAAAGGGGGAGGGATACTACACGACAAGACACTGGCAAGCGCCGTGCCGCCCTGACGCCAGGCCGATGATAATGAATAAACAGTTGATGAATTCATTATTCATTAAATAAATTCATCAACTATTTATTCATTTAATGAATAATGAATTCATTAACTATTTATTCATTAATCATTACTTTCATTAATAAATAATCAATTCATTATCTAATACTTTGGGGGATGGGGTGGGGATATCGAAATGATCCGCGTGACTTGGGTGTCATTTTCAGTCATGTGTGTTGGGGGTCAAAACGTTTGTCAAAATCGGGTGATTGCACCATTTTCAGGCCACAAGAACTTTCCAGGGCCGTGAACAATGGTCCGCCATCACACGGTGGGACGGGCTCGTTGTTGTTGTTGGGGGGTCGCATACAAAGAAAGACACAGAGCAGCTATCGAATGTTTTTTGGGCTGTCTGGTCAGCAGAACCCCTCCCTCGGCTCCGGTTAGCACATAAGCCCAAGCAAGTGGGGTGGGGTGGCTGGTGGTGGGGGCACCCACAAGAGTGTCAGGGGCACAAGTGGTGGGTCCCTACCGACGCCGCGCACACCTGGAGTGCCTCCTCCCGGCCGTACTGCTGCTGTGCCGGAGCCCGCCACCCCTTCGATCGACTGAATTCCTCATCCTCCAACAGCTCGGAAGAGCAGAACGACGTTGGGGAAGAAGTCGAGTCCGTGTTGTGACGGCCCGGGCCGTCAGATGTGTCGGTCTTGGAAGCCATGTGCGTGAACAAACACACCTGGGGTGCGTGTAGTGTGATCGCGTCACTGATGAGTCTTGTCTCCAATGGAAACGTGGAGGGCTGTAGAATTCAAACCCCCACCCTCCCCCGTGCCGCCGTGCAACGGGGGGGCCACGTCTCCTTATTTCTGACCCAAGGCCTGAAATGGCTACAATTTTTGGGTTGAACTTATTGTGACGTCACCACACTTCAGCTCAGTGCACCACCCCACTATGTGCTCTCTAGGCCCACTACGCGCCCTCTATGCACCCTCTGTGCACCCAGTATGTGCCCTCCATGCTCCCTCTATCCGCCCTCTATGCGCCCTCTATGCGCCTTTGCATCTTGCCACGTTCACACGGATGGGGTCAGTCGATTCATCCTCCGCAACATGAGTGTTCCCGGCGACTGCATTGCTGGGCTGGCCCTCCAAAATTGCAGGCCCACTGGGACTGCTCCACCTCCTCCCCCATAGGCCCCTCTGCCTCAAGTGGAGTTCATCAGCAGAGTGTGCAGCAGCGTTCTGAGTCGTGTGCATGTGGGTGCCCCAGCAGCCCCCTCCCCCCTCCCAAGCCCCTCGGTGCAGTGGCGAGGGTCGGCGCCCACTCGAGTACAGCCGTTGGGAGGTCAGGGGTAGACGCGATCGTGATTCCACTGCAACGGTTCGAATGTCATTGAATTTGCTATGTACAGGCGGTAGTACACTATGGACATCAGTCGGATAGGTTGTACGGTACCTGATGGGCGCACAGCCTTTCTGATTCTGTTGCGGGCGTCATGCGGAAATCCACAGCCCTATAATATACTCATTGTCTGCATTACCTACCACTGTCCTACTCAGCTTCCGTTGGTAAAACCAGCACTCATTCGGCCATACAGTCACTAAGGTCCTAGACTAGAGGTCAGGGGTAGAGTGCAGGGGGGGCTGGGTACTTCGAGGCCCAAAAACCTTCAGGAGGAGCGCTACCGTACCCTCTGTTTCACCCGGTGGGCCCTCTGGAACCTTGGCACAACAAAGAGTGCAGGGGGCAGGTGCACAGGTCAAGAAGGCGCTCCACAAATGCACATCCGGTTATGGGTATGCATGTGCAGCAGAGTTCGGCAGTCCTTTGTGCCAAAAGGTATCCAATCTGCGTGTCGTAGAACATCCTCCTGCGGTCCCCCGTCAGGAGCCCCTTTATGATATGGAGCGATCCCTCAGCAACCGTGGTCACTGGCAAAGTCAAAGCAGCAATTGCACGGTCAGCCAAATTAGGCATGCCCATATGAAGGGAGGCATTCTCCCACCAAGACAACATCAACATATACATATCTCTCGGGGACTACCGGGATGGCGCCAACTCGGTGGGTTTTCGGGGTTTGGTGCCATTGTTCCCTGATTTCTGCCAACTGAGTGTTCCGGAGATGGGGGTATGGGGGGATGGGGGAATATGCGCAAAGCCCTTGAAAAGGGCTATTTGGAACACCCTGGGTATGCATGCCGTACTAACGGCATGTTTGAGATTTTTGTCCGTGTTGCTTGCTGCCTCTTTTTGTCACCGGGCAGCTACCATGTCCGCATACAAATTCACCCTACAGACTGTTGCCTCCCTTGATGCACCACAAAAGCCTTCGGTGCGGAAAAGGGCTCGCTCTGGGGTACAGAGTGGGTGCCGGTGACTCGGCATCCTGCCAAGCAGGCCAAGAAACCTCGTTCACGGCAACAGAGATTCATGCGCGTGTCGGGACAAGTTTGCGATTGTCTACTCCTTGACACCAAACGGTCAGTATCTCTATCATATTGTGTCGTTGAGGCCTAACTCTTGCTTTTTTCAATTTTGCGGATCAAAGTTAATCAATATAGCCTATTTGATTGTGTTGTGAGGTAGCAATATGTTAGAGCTTCCCCCGACACGGGGAAACCTGGGCTGCAGACCTGTGCAAGCTGCGCGGGCAGATCGCTGAAAATCCTAGCAGCGTCTAGCCTCGGCCTCCGATTCTGCAAAAATATGGTTTTGGACCCCGGAACCCATACATTTCTGAAAGAGCCGTTTCTCACAGATTTCAAAAAGTATACACATACCCCCCCCAAAGGGACGAAATTTTACCGCAAGGCATGGTCTGGTCAACAACACACGGGAAGGCAGAAAAGAGGGGGAGGTGGGTGCCTATACTGCCCATTTCTATGTTACGGTTCCGAGAACCCACTGTACGGGTGACTGCACGGGGCAAAACGGGGAATCCGGGATTCCCGTACGGGGGGATGGTTGTTCTGCATACTCTTCAGAAGCCCTTGCGGGCAAGATCGTATATGTCGCAGATATCCAAGATATCCAGCTGAACTAAACATCGCTGAAACATCCAAAATCAAGTGATTCGGCCTCAGATATCAAATTTTCATAAAATTTCTGATAAGTCTATGTAGCCGGCCCGTATCCACGGGGGGGGGGGGGGGGGGGGACTACAAGCGGTCCTGATGCAACCCACCCCCCAACTATCTTTCAAAACCTGGGGGGGGGGGGGGCAGTTGTGGCCATGAGGCAACGTAAACTGGGCTCGCATATGCCCCCGTGTCACAAGCGCATGGTCATAACCACATTGTTCAGTGTTTTGCTTGCTGCACTGCAGCGTAGACCAGTTCTGTACCACACCAGGTGGTTGCTGATTGTGCATTGGCTCTGGTCCTCTGGACACTGAGGTCAGCTCGCACCCACCACCCACCCACAGTGCCAGTTAGTCTCTAACCCTTGCCCTGCAGGTCGTGCCCCTGTCTTGCACTTGCTCCCTGGCACGTGAGGACGTGTCGTACTCGAGCCTCGGGGGCGCAAAGGCGCCTTTGGTGGCGCAATGGCGTCTCAACATTGGGGCAGTTGTGGGGGGGGGGGGGGGGGGGGTCCAGCCGGGGGTCCGGGGGGGGGGGGGTGTTCCTGCCGGGGGTCTGGCCGGGGGTCAGGGGGGCGTCCGGCCAGGGGTGATGGGGGGGGGGTTGGGGTTAGGGTTAAGGTCACCGAGCTGGTGGAACCAGTCTTGGTTTTATAACCCTTTTTAGTGTCTAGGGTGGACCTACTAGGTTTAGCAGAAAGCAAGCAAGCAAGCAGCAAGCAGCAAGCAGCAAGCAGCAAGCAGCAAGCAGCAAGCAGCAAGCAAGCAGCACGCGCGAAATGGCTAAAAATCAGAACTCCGTCGTGGTGTTTTGGATTTGCTTGAAATTTTGGTGGATGATACCTATGGGTGTGAAGTACAATCACACAAAGTTTGAGCAAGAAACTCAACGGTGGCGGCCAGGAACGGGATTCGCAAGTGGCGGACCTCAGTTTCAATAACTGCAGTTTAGGGCCAAAAACAGCCATTTTTGGGCCAAAAAAGCCCTGGAACACATTCAAAACGGCCAAACCAAGGGAAACGGTGGGTACACTGCACGTGCAGCTTGACTTCCCCGTGGCAACAAGCTCTTTGCGGCCCTCTAACTCAATGATATGTCCGGGAAACGGCCCAAAAAGGCCCCTGGAAGCTCCAAATGCCGACAACCACAAACCAAGAATAGGCCATATCTTTGGCTACATGGCTCAAAATGCGATTCCGAGGGCACCTACTCCACCCGCAACCCCCCACTTTTTGTGGTTTCCACCCCTCAAAATTGCCCAAACGGACGCCTAGACCCCCCGTACCCAGGCCCACTAGGCTGCGGCAAGCTGCAAGCTTAAGCCCAAACAGGTGGGTGCCCAAATGGGTCAATAGGGTCCAGTAGGGGCAAAAAGATGACTTTTCTCAAAAATGATCCTAGACCATGTGCGACGCTAAAAACAAGTGTTTTTGGACCGTTTTCAGGTGGTGGTGGCCCATTTTGGTCCTCCCAAAATCCCAAAATGCCTTGAAAATGGGCTGTTTTGGGACCAAAAATGGGTCAAAAATGGGTCAAAAACGCACTTTTCCAAACCTCATCCTTGACCATTTGGGGTGCACAAACGGGTCCCACTTTGAGCCCATTTTGAGCCCATTTTGGGGTATTTTGGCCCCTCAGAAGTCCATTTTGGGGTATTTTGGCCCCTCGGAAGTCCAAAAGGCCTTGAAAGTGGGCCTCGTGGTGATGGGGTTCACTTGCAAGCTGATTTCACTTTGTCAAGAGCCATCAATGTGTGAATCATTCTTGATGTCCCTCACCAGTCATAGCTGATGTTTCCTCCCCCACCAGCTCGGTCCCAATATTCAGTCTTGATCAGGGTCACCGAGCTGGTGGAACCAGTCTTGGTTTTATAACCCTTTTTAGTGCCCAGGGTGGACCTACCAGGTTTAGCAGCAAGCAAGCAAGCAAGCAAGCAAGCAAGCAAGCAGCAAGCAGCAAGCAAGCAAGCAGCACGCCCGAAATGGGGAAAATCAGAACTCCATCGTGGTGCTTTGGATTCGGGTGAAATTTTGCTGGATGATACCTATGGGTGTGAAGTACAATCACACAAAGTGTGAGCAAGAAACTCAACGGTGGCGGCCGGGAACAGCTGTCGCAACCGGCGGACCTCGGTTTCAAAAACTGCAGTTTAGGGCCAAAAACAGCCATTTTTTGGCCAAAAAAGCCCTAGAACACATTCAAAACGGCCAAACGAAGGGAAACGGTGGGTACACTGCACCTGCGGCTTGACTTCCCCGTGTCAACGAGCTCTTTGCGGCCCTCTGACTCCATGATATGTCCCGGAAACGGCCCAAAAAGGCCCCCAAAAGCTCCAAATGCCGGCAGCCACAAACCAAGAATACGCCATATCTTTGGCTACATGGCTCAAAATGCGATTCCGAGGGCACCTACTCCACCCGCAACCCCCCACTTTTTGTGGTTTCCACCCCTCAAAATTGCCCAAATGGACGCCTAGACCCCCCGTACCCAGGCCCACTAGGCTGCGGCAAGCTGCAAGCTCAAGCGCAAACAGGTGGGTGCCCAAATGGGTCAACTGGGTCCAGTAGGGGCAAAAAGATGACTTTTCTAAAAAATGATCCTAGACCATGTGCGACGCTGAAACAAGTGTTTTTGGACCGTTTTGAGCTTGTGGTGGCCCATTTCGGTCCTCCGAATCCCAAAATGCCTTGAAAATGGGCTACTTTGGGACCAAAAATGGGTCAAAAAAGGGTCAAAAACGCATTTTTCCAAACCTCATCCTAGACCATTTGGGGTCCACAAACGGGTGAAATGGGCCCATTTTGAGCCCATTCGGGGGCATTTTGGCCCCTCAGAAGTCCAAAAAGCCTTGAAAGTGGGCCTCGTGGTGATGGGGTTCACTTGCAAGCTAATTTCATTTTGTCAAGAGCCATCAATGTGTGAATCATTCTTGATGTCCCTGACCAGTCATAGCCGATGTTCCCTCCCCCACAAGCTCGGTCCCAATATTCAGTCTTGAGTAGGGTTAGCCATAGGGTTAGGGTCACCGAGCTGGTGGAACCAGTCTTGGTTTTATAACCCTTTTTAGGGTCTAGGGTGGACCTACTAGGTTTAGCAGCAAGCAAGCAAGCAAGCAGCAAGCAGCAAGCAGCAAGCAGCAAGCAGCAAGCAAGCAGCACGCGCGAAATGGCTAAAAATCAGAACTCCGTCGTGGTGTTTTGGATTTGCTTGAAATTTTGGTGGATGATACCTATGGGTGTGAAGTACAATCACACAAAGTTTGAGCAAGAAACTCAACGGTGGCGGCCAGGAACGGGATTCGCAAGTGGCAGACCTCAGTTTCAAAAACTGCAGTTTAGGGCCAAAAACAGCCATTTTTGGGCCAAAAAAGCCCTGGAACACATTCAAAACGGCCAAACCAAGGGAAACGGTGGGTACACTGCACGTGCAGCTTGACTTCCCCGTGGCAACAAGCTCTTTGCGGCCCTCTAACTCAATGATATGTCCGGGAAACGGCCCAAAAAGGCCCCTGGAAGCTCCAAATGCCGACAGCCACAAACCAAGAATAGGCCATATCTTTGGCTACATGGCTCAAAATGCGATTCCGAGGGCACCTACTCCACCCGCAACCCCCCACTTTTTGTGGTTTCCACCCCTCAAAATTGCCCAAACGGACGCCTAGACCCCCCGTACCCAGGCCCACTAGGCTGCGGCAAGCTGCAAGCTCAAGCCCAAACAGGTGGGTGCCCAAATGGGTCAATAGGGTCCAGTAGGGGCAAAAAGATGACTTTTCTCAAAAATGATCCTAGACCATGTGCGACGCTAAAAACAAGTGTTTTTGGACCGTTTTCAGGTGGTGGTGGCCCATTTTGGTCCTCCCAAAATCCCAAAATGCCTTGAAAATGGGCTGTTTTGGGACCAAAAATGGGTCAAAAATGGGTCAAAAACGCACTTTTCCAAACCTCATCCTTGACCATTTGGGGTGCACAAACGGGTCCCACTTTGAGCCCATTTTGAGCCCATTTTGGGGTATTTTGGCCCCTCAGAAGTCCATTTTGGGGTATTTTGGCCCCTCGGAAGTCCAAAAGGCCTTGAAAGTGGGCCTCGTGGTGATGGGGTTCACTTGCAAGCTGATTTCACTTTGTCAAGAGCCATCAATGTGTGAATCATTCTTGATGTCCCTCACCAGTCATAGCTGATGTTTCCTCCCCCACCAGCTCGGTCCCAATATTCAGTCTTGATCAGGGTCACCGAGCTGGTGGAACCAGTCTTGGTTTTATAACCCTTTTTAGTGCCCAGGGTGGACCTACCAGGTTTAGCAGCAAGCAAGCAAGCAAGCAAGCAAGCAAGCAAGCAGCAAGCAGCAAGCAAGCAAGCAGCACGCGCGAAATGGGGAAAATCAGAACTCCATCGTGGTGCTTTGGATTCGGGTGAAATTTTGCTGGATGATACCTATGGGTGTGAAGTACAATCACACAAAGTGTGAGCAAGAAACTCAACGGTGGCGGCCGGGAACAGCTGTCGCAACCGGCGGACCTCGGTTTCAAAAACTGCAGTTTAGGGCCAAAAACAGCCATTTTTTGGCCAAAAAAGCCCCGGAACACATTCAAAACGGCCAAACGAAGGGAAACGGTGGGTACACTGCACCTGCGGCTTGACTTCCCCGTGTCAACGAGCTCTTTGCGGCCCTCTGACTCCATGATATGTCCCGGAAACGGCCCAAAAGGCCCCCAAAAGCTCCAAATGCCGGCAGCCACAAACCAAGAATACGCCATATCTTTGGCTACATGGCTCAAAATGCGATTCCGAGGGCACCTACTCCACCCGCAACCCCCCACTTTTTGTGGTTTCCACCCCTCAAAATTGCCCAAATGGACGCCTAGACCCCCCGTACCCAGGCCCACTAGGCTGCGGCAAGCTGCAAGCTCAAGCGCAAACAGGTGGGTGCCCAAATGGGTCAACTGGGTCCAGTAGGGGCAAAAAGATGACTTTTCTAAAAAATGATCCTAGACCATGTGCGACGCTGAAACAAGTGTTTTTGGACCGTTTTGAGCTTGTGGTGGCCCATTTCGGTCCTCCGAATCCCAAAATGCCTTGAAAATGGGCTACTTTGGGACCAAAAATGGGTCAAAAAAGGGTCAAAAACGCATTTTTCCAAACCTCATCCTAGACCATTTGGGGTCCACAAACGGGTGAAATGGGCCCATTTTGAGCCCATTCGGGGGCATTTTGGCCCCTCAGAAGTCCAAAAAGCCTTGAAAGTGGGCCTCGTGGTGATGGGGTTCACTTGCAAGCTAATTTCATTTTGTCAAGAGCCATCAATGTGTGAATCATTCTTGATGTCCCTGACCAGTCATAGCCGATGTTCCCTCCCCCACAAGCTCGGTCCCAATATTCAGTCTTGAGTAGGGTTAGCCATAGGGTTAGGGTCACCGAGCTGGTGGAACCAGTCTTGGTTTTATAACCCTTTTTAGGGTCTAGGGTGGACCTACTAGGTTTAGCAGCAAGCAAGCAAGCAGCAAGCAGCACGCGCGAAATGGGTAAAAATCACAACTCCGTCGTGGTGCTTCTGATTCGGGTGAAATTTTGGTGGATGATACCTATGGGTGTGAAGTACAATCACACAAAGTTTGAGCAAGAAACTCAACGGTGGCGGCCAGGAACAGGATTCGCAAGTGGCGGACCTCAGTTTCAAAAACTGCAATTTAGGGCCAAAAACAGCCATTTTGGGGCCAAAAAAGCCCCGGAACACATTCAAAACGGCCAAACGAAGGGAAACGGTGGGCACACTCCACGTGCGGCTTGACTTTCCCGTCTCAACGAGCTCTTTGCGGCCCTCTAACTCCATGATATGTCCCGGAAACGGCCCAAAAAGGCCCCAGAAGCTCCAAATGCCGACAGCCACAAACCAAGAATAGGCCATATCTTTGGCTACATGGCTCAAAATGCAATTCCGAGGGCACCTACTCCACCCGCAACCCCCCACTTTTTGTGGTTTCCACCCTTCAGAATTGCCCAAACGGACGCCTAGACCCCAATACCCATGCCCACTAGGCTGCGGCAAGCTGCAAGCTCAAGCCCAAACAGGTGGGTGCCCAAATGGGTCAACAGGGTCCAGTAGGGGCAAAAAGATGACTTTTCTCAAAAATGATCCTAGACCATGTGCGACGCTAAAACAACTGTTTTTGGACCCTTTTGAACTACTGGTGGCCCATTTCGGTCCTCCGATAATCCCAAAATGCCTTGAAAATGGGCTGTTTTGGGACCAAAAATGGGTCAAAAGTGGGTCAAAAACGCATTTTTCCAAACCTCATCCTAGACCATTTGGGGTGGACAAACGGGTAACATGAGCCCATTTTGAGCCCAAAAAGCCTTGAAAGTGGGCCTCGTGGTGATGGGGTTCACTTGCAAGACTTTGTCAAGAGCCATCAATGTGTGAATCATTCTTGATGTCCCTCACTAGTCATAGCTGATGTTCCCTCCCCCACCAGCTCGGTCCCAATATTCAGTCTTGATTAGGGTTAAGCACGGGTGGGCCGTCCCCTCGCTTTTAGACGCGACTCCCCCCCCAGTAGAAGTGGGCCGAAGGCCCCTTGGGGGGGGGGGGGGGGGGGGGGGGGGGCATTGGAGGGGGGGTTCAGGGAGGGGCGATGGGGGGGGGGGGGGGTTCAGGGAGGGGCGATGGGGGGGGGGGGGTCGGGAGGGTCGGTTGGGGGGGGGGGGTCCAGGTGGGGCAATTTGGGGTAGTGGGGGGGGGGGGCATAGGCTCCCGTTACCTCCCCTTGCCCTCCCTCATGGGTGAGAGCTAGGGCTAGGGTTAGGGGTAGGGTTAGGGTCACCGAGCTGGTGGAACCAGTCTTGGTTTTATAACCCTTTTTAGTGTCTAGGGTGGACCTACCAGGTTTAGCAGCAGCAGCAGCAAGCAGCAAGCAAGCAGCAAGCAGCAAGCAAGCAGCAGCACGCGCGAAATGGGGAAAAATCAGAATTCCGTCGTGGTGCTTCGGATTCGGCCGAAATTTTGGTGGATGATACCTATGGGTGTGAGGGACAACCCTACAAAGTATGAGCCAGAAACTCAACGGTGGCGGCCGGGAACGGGTGTCGCAAGTGGCGGACCTCAGTTTCAAAAACTACAGTTTAGGGCCAAAACAGCCATTTTTGGGCCAAAAAAGCCCTAGAACCCATTCAAAACGGCCAAACAAAGGGAAACGGTGGGTACACTCCACGTGCGGCTTGACTTTCCTGTGTCAACGAGCTCTTTGCGGCCCTCTAACTCCACCATATGTCCTTGAAACGGCCCAAAAAGACCCCAGAAGCCCCAAATTTTGTGCAGATTGGCCGGCAACAGCCACAAACCAAGAACAGGCCATATCTTTGGCTACATGGTCCAAAACGCGATTCCGAGGGCACCTAGTCCACCCGCAACCCCCCACTTTTTGTGGTTTCCAGCCCTCAGAATTGCCCAAACGAACGCCTGGACCCCCATACATAGCCCCAGCAGGCTGCGGCAAGCTGCAAGCTCAAGCCCAAACAGGTGGGTGCCCAAATGGGTCAACAGGGTCCAGTAGGGGCAAAAAATGACTTTTCTCAAAAATGATCCTACACCATGTGTGATGCTAAAACAAGTGTTTTTGGACTGTTTTGAGCTTGTGGTGGCCCATTTTGGTCCTCCGAAAATCCCAAAATGCCTTGAAAATGGGCTGTTTTGGGACCAAAAATGGGTGAAAAATGGGTCAAAAACACATTTTTCCAAACCTCATCCTTGACCATTTGGGGTGCACCAACGGGTGAAATGAACCCATTTTGAGCCCATTTTGGGGGAATTTGGCCCCTCAGAAGTCCAAAAAAGCCTTGAAAGTGGGCCTTGTGGTGATGGGGATCACTTGCAAGCTGATTCCACTCTATCAACGGCCTTCAATGTGTGACTCATTGGTGTAAGCTCAAGCCCAAACAGGTGGGTGCCCAAATGGGTCAACAGGGTCCAGTAGGGGCAAAAAATGACTTTTTTCAAAAATGATCCTACACCATGTGTGATGCTAAAACAAGCGTTTTTGGACTGTTTTGAGCTGGTGGTGGCCCTTTTTGGTCCTCCGAAAATCCCAAAATGCCTTGAAAATGGGTTGTTTTGGGACCAAAGATGGGTCAAAAATGGGTCAAAAACGCATTTTTCCAAACCTCATCCTAGACCATTTGGGGTGCACCAACGGGTCAAATGAGTCCATTTTGAGCCCATTTTGGGGCATTTTGGCCCCTCAAAAGTCCAAAAAGCCTTGAAAGTGGGCCTCGTGGTGATGGGGTTCACTTGCAACCTGATTTCACTTCGTCAAGAGCCATCAATGTGTGAATCATTCTTGATGTCCCTCACCAGTCATATCTAATGTTCCCTCCCCCACCAGCTCGGTCCCAATATTCACTCTTGATTGGGGTCATGGGTAGGGTTAGGTGTAGGGTTAGGAGCAGGCTGAGGGTTGGGGTGGGTGTTAGAGTCAAGGTTGGGTTCAAGTATAGCGTTGGGGTGCTCCACCGCCTGGGCGGGGAGGGATGCTATGTTGGCAAGGGGAATGAAAAAAATTTTCGGGCGCCTTCGGCGCCACCATATGTATAGCCGGTAGCCATTGACCCTTGGTAACTAAGTGGGCCCGGAGGGCCCAAAGGGGGGGGGGGGGGGGGGAGTCGCGTACCCAAACCGAGGAGACGGCCCACCCGTGCAGTTAAGGTTCACCGAGCTGGTGGAACCAGTCTTGGTTTTATAACCCTTTTTAGTGTCTAGGGTCGACCTACCAGGTTTAGCAGCAAGCAAGCAAGCAGGCAAGCAAGCAAGCAAGCAGCAAGCAAGCAAGCAAGCAGCACGCGCGAAATGGGTAAAAATCAGAACTCCGTCGTGGTGCTTCTGATTCGGGTGAAATTTTGGTGGATGATACCTATGGGTGTGAAGTACAATCACACAAAGTCTGAGCAAGAAACTCAACGGTGGCGGCCAGGAACAGGATTCGCAAGTGGCGGACCTCAGTTTCAAAAACTCCAATTTGGGGCCAAAAACAGCCATTTTTGGGCCAAAAAAGCTATGGAACACATTCAAAACGGCCAAGCGAAGGGAAACGGTGGGTACCTACCAGGTTTAGCAGCAGCAAGCAAGCAGCTAGGAGCAACCAAGCAGCAAGCAAGCAGCAGCACGCGCGAAGTGGGGGAAAATCAGAACTCCGTCGTGGTGCTTTGGATTTGGTTGAAATTTTGGTGTGGGTATGAAGTATGGGTGTGAAGTACAATCACACAAAGTTTGAGTCAGAAACTCAACAGTGGCGGCCGGGAACGGGATTCGCAAGTGGCGGACCTCCGTTTCAAAATCTGTCAAAAATGGCCAGAAAATGCCATTTTTTGGGCAGTTTGGGTGCCTAGGATATGCGTCAAGGGGTCCATCTTCATTGGAACTATCCTAAATGATAAACAAACACCTTTCATTATCGTTTAGTGTGTTATGTACCCAATTAGGGGCCTCAACGACCTCTTTTTGGGCCCAAAATACCGCAAAATGGGCCTGAAAAGCACCCTTTTTGCATACCTTTTCGAATTACACCTTCTCCCGCCGTGTTTTATTGCCATGGATTGCATTGGGCACCCTTGTGGTGATGAATAACGATGAATGGGATCACTTTCAAGCCTTTTCCACATTGTCATCACCCTTCACTGCCCCATTTTGGCAGGACAGAGTGGCGTTGAGCCCGCGCAGTGCACGTGCCAGGGTAGGGTTACAGGGGTCATCGGGGTCATCTGTAGGTCCAAAAATGGTGCAAAATCATTTTTTTCAAATTTGTTCCTAGACCACTTGGGGTGCTCAAACAAGTGTTTTTAGCCCGTTTTGAGCCCATGGTGGCCCGTTTAGTGTCTAGGGTGGACCTAACAAGTCCAGCAAGCAGCAGCAGCAGCAACAAGCAGCAAGCAGCAAGCAGTAGCATCAAGCAAGCAAGCAACCCTTGTGGTGATTAATAACGAGGAATGGTATCATTTTGGAGCCTTTTCCACATTGTCATCACCCTTCAATGCCCCGTTTTGGTACGCCGGAGTGGTGTTGAGCGTGCGCAGTGCACGTGCTAGGGCAGAGTTACAGGGCTCATCTGTGGGTCCAAACATGGTCCAAAATCATGTTTTCCAAATTTGTTCCTAGACCACTTGGGGTGCGCAAACAAGTGTTTTTAGTCCGCTTTGAGCCCATGGTGGCCCGTTTTGCCCCTCCAAAATTCCGAAAAAGCCTTGAAAACGGGCTTTTTGGGGACCAAAAATGGGTCAAAAATGGGTCAAAAATGGGTCAAAAACCGTTTTTTCCCAAAATGATGGCTAGACCGTTTGGGGTGCACAAATAAGTGAAATGAGCCCATTGTAAGCGATTTTGGCCCGTCTAAAGGCACAAAATGCCTTGGAGGTGATGTTCCTTTCCCCACCAGCTTGGTCCCAATATTCAGTCCTGGTTGGGGTTAGGGTTAGGGCTAGGGTTGCTGTTAGGGCCTTGAGCCCTCCTGTAGCCCTCCTTCAGGTCAAGATTTTTTCTTGTTGTGTTAACACAAATAGGAATTCTCTACAAAATTTTGAGTATTTGGAATATAAACACATACTATGAAAAAAAAATGGCCCGTATCACCAACAATCTCGAGGACATTGTGTGGTGTTCCCTACACTACGCCAAAATCAGACCCGGTTTGCTATTCTTTTTGCGCTTCCTTTACCTAGTGCACAGCATTAAAAGGAAACTGCTAATAAGATCGTCGTTGGGTGCTTAGTACCGACATTGAAGCCAATCAGCGTTCAAGTGGCACTGCTACCAGAAATTGATCTTCTCACAAGATTGAATTACTGGTGACCGCCATGCAAACATTTGCGAATGAGCAAAAGTATACACTGCTTGCACTGCCTAAATCCCTCAACACAGCAAATAATGTCTCCACCACCAACCAATAAGGCCATGCATCGATCAAGGTATGTGTTTGCCTCTCTATCGGTAAAGCTGGACAGCAAAAATGAGTGGATGACTGATTTCTTTACCGCCGAAACAGATGCGTGCTGCGGGCTGCTGTGTGTTATTACGAGTCTTCCAAACCATTCTTCGGCGAAGAACAATGCTCTTCTAAACCTACTCCACCGACCAGCGTGACGGAAAATATGCCAAAGCATGCTGCAGCTGGCCGCTTTGAGATAGCAGTCAGAGAAACAATGAGAATGAGCGCTGCTATCGTCATGTCACTAAAGCCGACTGTAGACTCAATCTTCGGGTACTGAAATTACAGTTCAGACAACTCCAACGAGGATCACTCAACTTCCCCACCCTCCACTTCCGAAGTACGCTATCAGGCATAACAAAGGTAACCGAAAGCCACAAAAATACAAACGGATCCGTTCAGGCTCTATGGGGGAATGTTTGCCCGGCGCGCGCCCGGCGCGTTACCTTTCTATTAACTATCCCGACTTCAGCCCGAGATTTACCCTCTGATGGAGAAGGCCCCCCAAATAGACCATGATGGACTGCGCACCGTCCCTACAGAGCACGTTGCATAATAAAGCAATATCTGTGAATTTAGCAACTCCAACTGTCATCTGTATTGGTCCCATGGGTGTCGATACATTCAGTACAATAGTGCTCCTTACACTCATCACAAACGGCCACAGTGGAGCGCTTCTGGCAACAGAACACACACACATCTGCCTCATCCTGTGCCTCATCCTGCGTGCCACAACCGAGCAAACAACTGCTCAATGCGTGTCCTATACCACCCGTGCACGTCATTATAACATTGTTGGGGGGCTGTCAAAGTGCCATTCTTTCTTCCAATGAATGGCACAATGACATGAATCCGGCCTTTATAAGCACCATCATGGCCCCCAACTTCGAAATCAAAGAAATCACCTCAGGTACGAGAAGGTCCATACCCATCCCAAATCAAAACATCGGCTGATGTCCCGGGGGCCAAGGGGCAAATCCATATAATGTTGCCCAACATATGAACGGCAACCGTCCGGTGGGGCACGGGTCACAAAAGATGCCCGGCGCGCGCCCTGCGTGCGCCCGGCGCACTAACGTTCCCCCTATAGACCTGTCGCCTTTGACCTCTTCCACAACCGCAAATATTCGAACAAAACTTGAAACAACACGGAATCCTGGAAAGAAACAACATCCGCCTGCGGAAGAGAATTAGGGATCTACAGCACCGATTATTGCCGAGGAACAAGCAGACCAAGGTCAATCTAGCTGGTCATTCGATTTCAACATTGCCAGGTCGGAAACTTCGATTTTTGAGATCCTCAGGGTGAAAAACTGCACAAGCAGGTTGTGTACCAATCCCTTGGGACCTCCCACCCCCCGCACAGAATAACCAACACATAAATGCTGCCCAAAACATGCTTTACATAGGTTGGATGGTCACTTTGTGTGGCTATGACATCAAAAAAAAGTTTCGGAAACTTCGATTTTTGAGCTGCCCAAGGTGAAAAACCGCATGAGCCGCTTGTGTACCACCACCCCATTCACACATGTAAGCCATTACTAGTGGAAACGGTGATTTTGCACACGGGCCTTGACCGGCCCTAGGCAGGGCTAGAGACTGCAAAAAGCGTCCGTTTGTATCCTGGTAGGCATATGCTGCCACAACATCGTCACTTGCACCCCTGAGAGAGGGTACCACCACGTCACTAAGGTCGCCAAAAACGCCGAAATAGGGAAAACGACTAGAAACTGCATAAACTGCATCAGGGCCTATCCCACTCCGCCCCATACAAAACCCCTTTTCGGCTCAAAATTGAAAAAAAACAAAGAAAGATTCATGATTTTCGACCCAAAAAATGGGGGAGTTGATTTTCCGACATTTTGGACCCCCACCCCCACCCCATCCCCCACCCCATCTCCCTCAAAAGCTCAAAAAAGTAGGTTTCAAGTGGGGGGGGGGGTCTAGGGGGTCGGGACCAAAAACTCGTTGGGGGATGCGTTTATTGGACAAAATAAGCATTTTACAAGGGGTTGCAATTCAATCCCTTGAGGTATGGTACGCCAATAGGCCCAAAAAGGCCCAAAAGGGGGGGGTATGTGGCGTTTTCCCCAATATACGGGTATGCGTGGCTTTGATCTAACAACCTCTGCGAGGTGATTTTGGGCTTTTGGGGGGCCCATGGCACGGGCTACATAGGCCTAGCGGCCACTACGTGGGGCCCCATGGGTGCCCAAGTACCGGTGTTACCACCAAATGATCACCCAAACCCATCCTAGGGGCAACGGAAGGGTGCCACAAGAAATTGAATTTCGAAAAGTTTGCCACTAAACAGTCAACCAAGCGTGAAAATGGCCACCCATATTGCATGAAAGCAGCAAAGTTTTACACTAACTCCAACAATCTGCAAACATGCACGACAGAATCCAGTGCTCTCCGTGAACCAGACGACAATCAATGCCACTCAGGCATACTCCAGCAAATCAATGTATGCAGAGTCCTGAAGACCCACTCCAAGATGGGTAAAGAAACAATAGGGTGGGCAAGTGGCCCATCACCCATGGATGCAAATCAAAAATGCACTAAAACATGTATCGCAATAATGAACACGGGTCACATTACAATTCTGATAGGTAGTGCAAACAATGCAGATCAATTACCTTAGTCGCTCAGAACCTCTGTTTTTACGATAAAAACATCACTTTTACACTAATTCCAACAATCTGCAAACATGCACGACAGGATCCAATGCTCTCCGTGAACCAGACGACAGTCAATGCCACCCAGGCATACTCCTACCCCAGAGAAATGGATATTTCTTAAGACAGTCCCTGACGCCTTCACAAACCCACTAGCTGCCAGACCTTGCATCCAAAATGGAAAGCACATAGCGGAAAAAAAATAACGGACAAAACGTCCCCAGATCACATAAAAATAAAGCTGCAGTCTGCACGCCACATCCTGTTGGACCCTTCAAGCCCACTCAACAGCAACAAAGGCCAGAGGGACCATATGGGCAGTCAACAGCAACCACACTGGAAAGCACAAAGCTGAAACAATGGACAAAAACGTCCGCAGAACACGGGTTGTAGAAATTTGTCCGAGCAGCCCTTGACGGCCACGCAGGACGGTCCCAACCTTCCTGGTCCACCTCAATGTGGCAGGGCCGCTGCAGGCAGACCCGGCGAACATAAAGCTCCTGCCTTATCCGCGATACGGATGCGGTTCGTATGAATCAGCAGGTCACAATATATTCGCGGGGCCGGCGCCCACATCAGCGCACTGCAGCAGTGTTGAGGCTGAGCAGCTGGCTGGTGACCAATCCCCCCCCCCCCCCGATGAACCCGGCGTCCTGCATCCCCCCCACCCGTCACTTACCTGCAGGCCAGGGAAAAGGAGCCAGTGACCCAAAATAAGGAAACGGTCTCTGCAGTGTCTTCCACACCACATACCTATCCTCCGCCGCTCGCATGCACGCCTCTCTGTCCACAAAACGAGGCCTTCAGCTCGGTGGATCCGCCGGATTTTTATCCGACATGACATAAAGAACGGCTAACGGCACCCTGCTCCATCGCCTCCACCAAAAAAGCTCCTCTCTGCGGCCGCAAAGCCCACTCCAACCCCCCAAAAAACCTCTCGAAGCCCTTTCTGCGCACAAGCCCCAAACTCAGCCTGAGCCAGCTCCGTAGTAAGGCAGTCACCATACCCTTCCTATTCTCCATGCGTCTCCTCTTAGTGTCAAAAATCTTCCCCACAAAATCGAGCACTCTAGTAGGATCCAAGCTGGATTCGGGCTGACCACAAAACGGGCCCTCTGCAGCCTGCACCTCAGCCTACGCACCGCCCTTTTCAGATCCCTGCACGCCCCTGCCGCTAAAATATCATCAAGGTAAGTGAACGGGAGCACCTGCAGATCAAAAACAGATTTTTCCGCCTCCGGCCGGGGCAGCACAAATTTGGGGGGAGGGCGACAGTCAGAAGCATTTTGTTTCATGCAATTCATGATGCAGCTGCACTTTTCGCTATTCTTTGGAATGACACGGGCCTTGCCCGACGCACCCAGTGACTGTGACACCCGGCGCAAAGAACCGCCCTCCACCAGGCTCTCAAGCATCTCAGCCACTCCTACTCCTTTGCTGCCCCCCCCCCCCCCGTCTCCTTTAACCAATTTCGATATTTGTCCAACAAGTTGTCTGGCATAGCGCTGCTCCACAGCGACTCACTGAGTTGTACCCTTCCACACTCTCCAATGCCTTTGCCTGCCAAGTCGGGGTTGACGTCCTCCTCTCCATCTTCATCAGAATAATAGCTCTCCTCATCTTCATCCTCCCATTCATCTCTTGGTATTGCGTCCAGGGCCTGCAGAACAGATGCTAATGCCCCGACAGCCTGGGAGCCTGCCACCTCCATGACTCCCGATAACAGGACCAACAACCCTTCTTCCAGGTCATTCTCCGACTCCTTCGGGCTAGAATCCACCAATCTTTTCAGCACCCCTCCAATTTCCAAATCACTGGTCTCCTACATCTGCAATACCTTCTCCCTCATCAGCCGAGTCTTCCACTGCCTCCGGGTCAAACCTGAACGCTCCAGGTCCTGTCGAGTTTGCCCTTCTCCTCTTTCTGGCCACGTCAACGGTTCCCAGTATCGCGCCATTCTCGGCCGAACCACGACCGAGCTCACGGATTTCTCGTCCGACCCACGTACCCCACCACTGAAGGGCTGACCACTCACCAAACGCGACTTTGAGTTCCCCTCCTTCTCGCACCGGGACAGGCTTTCGTCGTCTACTCTCGAACTCCCAGGCATGAGTGGGCGTTGCATAGGAGACCGCCACTGATGGTGTGCACCACCCTCCCATGAGTTGCAAGAGGGGACCTCGAGCCCCAGCCGCCCATGCCTGTGCTGCGCCTCCACGTCGGTGCCCATGCCAGCGCAGGGACCTGTGGCTCGTCCCAGCGACCAATTCCACCCACTGGGCTTCCAATTCGCTCGGGGATGAGAAGTTCAACGCCACTGCACCATTTCCCCCCCTCCTGCGTCGCTCCTCGTCGAGAAAGCGCAACCACCTGTCGGCCCGCGGCCCCACGTCTTGCACCTGGGTGCCTGGGCGGCTCTTTTCTCCTTGGAATACCAGTTGGCCCAGCCCGCTCCGGTGGGCCGTCCATGCCTCTCCGATGCGTAACAGGTTGTATAGCGATAATGCTGCCAATGCAATGCATTCCATTTCCGGCCATGTGAACGTCCCCTTTCCGACGGCCACCTCATACAGGATTCCTGACGGTGACCACTGTATTCGCCTGCTGTTATTTTTCGTTCACAGCTTCTCCAGTGACTTTGAGAAAATCCAATCCGATCCTCGCACCAGGGGCTGAATGACACCTGCCTTCTCCGCCATCCTGAGTCCAGATAGGACCTTTTTGACCGGCCTTTCGAAGTACCCATCCCTTGCAATCTCCAGCAATCACCCCTCCAGGGACTCTCTAGGGGATAACCACCCATGGACGCGCGAGTACGTGAGGAACTGCCGCAGCGCTGCCACATACCCGAGTTTGGTGCCTGGTTCCAATCTCCCCCAGAGAATTGATGCATATGACGACCCGAATGGTTCTCCTTTCGCCGCCACGAATTCTTCAAGGCCATTTCGCAATCTCGTCGCCTCCACATCTCGGATCTCACCCCCCCCCCCCCCCCGAGCCTGCATGTCATCGGCAGCCGAACTCCTGGGCCTGGAACGCCCAGTGCCTCTTCCCACAGTACCTGCATTCCTTACTCGGTGGTCCAGAGCAGTCCTGCCACTGGCCATTCCGCATCCGGAAGTGTTTCTTGCCGTTGATTCAGCGAAACTCAAACTAGCTGGGTCGTGACCTGCGCTCAGCACCACTGCTCCTCCTGTCTTTCTGATCCCCACTACTGGAGCTGTCTTTATCCGAACTATCATCAGAGCTGGATCCTAACGATGACTCTGACGTCGAAGAGCTATCAGAGCTTGAATCACTCCACTTCCCAGACTTGGACGATTTCTTTTTCTTGCTCTTACGTGCCTTCTCACTCTTCTTTCTGGCCCGCCGCTTCTCCTTCTTTTTGCGCTCTTTTTCCTTGGACCTCCGGATCTTGTCGTCATCTTTCAAGTGCTTTTTCTCCTTCTCGTCACATTTCAGCAGCACTTCCCAAATTTTTACCTCCACTGGGCCAAATTCTGCTGACACATCATGTTCCTCTGCGAGTTCACTTATCAACTTCACAAAATGGCGAACATACTTGGGGGCCCCAAGCCTCTTGCGCAACATCTTCATGTTCTTCTTTGAGAGGACCTTCGCCTGATTCACCACTTCTGCCGCCCCCTCCAAATTCACCTGGCCTCTCTCTGCCATATGCCGATCGTTATCCGCCTGAGATGGCTCGGACGCAAAACTATCCACTGGCGGCTTAGAACCACACTTCCCAGACTGAGTCGCCATCTGACCACCAGTGTGATGGTCCTTCCCAGCCCTCACCTTCTGAACAAAGCCATGCAGCTGTACCTCCCATCCCGGCTCCAGCACAGAGCCTAAACCATCCTGGACAAACACCAAGGCCGGGGACGTCAAAATGTGACCAGACCAGAGTTCATATGCCGTCATTAGGTTCCACAATTTTTGGTGGTCTCCGATTTGCTCCGGGAAAATTCGAGTCAGGGCTTCAGTCAGTCTGCCTGCACCACCCTCACAGTTGGTCATACGTTTCCATGTGATGTTGGCTGCCCGCTCCAGGATATTGGACCCCAGATACTCCGACCACAAATCAAATCCCTGCTTAGGAAAATCAAGCAGGGTTTCCAGCGCAAGAGTACCATCACCCATGGATGCAAATCAAAAATGCACTAAAACATGTATCGCAATAATGACGACAGGTCACAGTACAAATCTGACAGGCAGTGAAAACAATGCAGATCAATTACGTTAGTCGCTCAAAACATCTGTTTTTACGATAGAAACATCACTCCTCACTACCAAGGGGCCATATGGGGGGAGGGGGGCAACTGGGGGACCCGGAGTTGAGACCTGGGACCCCCGTCAAGGGGTCCATATACAAGAAAAAGGTTCTACAAGACCCAGGTCCAAATGCACACACAGCGGCAACAATACGCAAAGAAGTTTTGACGCCCCCCATCCCACCCCCAAAAGGGGTACCCAGGTACTGTGGGGTACGGGTGTCAAAATCCAAAGAATCATTGGGGGATCAGTTTTGGTCCTAAAATGATGATTTTACAAGGGGTTAGACGTTAGAAACCATATGTTAGGGTATGACCCCCCCAAAAGGGGGGGGGGGGGGCGCCGCCTGCGCGTGCGCTTGATCTAACAACCTCTCTTCGAGGTGATTTCCATCGCGGAAAACTACCAGAGTCAGTTTTAATTCAAAACTCACGGAAAGGGTTTCATCGAAACAAGTGCTGGTTGCTCAAGTGTTGCAACATCCCCGGTTCCTGATCTCAGCCTACCCTCTCTCGACCCATGAAACTAACTAGTCGTCTAGACCTGACCGATGAAGCTGATCGTTGAGACCCGATTAGCTGCTTTCCGAATTCTGTCCAATGTGCAATAGAATTTGGGTTCTCAGAGCTCAGATTTTCAAAGCGCGGCTCTCGAGTTATGGACGTGCTGAATAAGGTTGTAGCAATATTCCGATTGTTGAGTCTATGGGTTTGACCGGTTCGACATGGACCACGCCCGTGCATCGGGTTGACTGCAGTCCCGGGGCTATCCTATATGGCATGGTAACCCATCTAATCCCATGTGATGTGGGAATGACCCCAGCCTCTACAGACAAACCAGATTTGGGTAACTAGGTCCCTGCCCCCACACAGGTGGACCGGTGCCCAGTAGACCGAGATCTTGAGGTCCCGTCCATCTATATCCCTTTCCTTGTTTTTTAAAACAAAACTGACCGGTGCCATCGACAATTGTTCGACATTGTGTTTGGATGATCCGGCCCTTCAGACTCATTGTTTGAGACAGTACATTACCGTACCTTGTCGCCTACCCACCATCCTCACAGAGAGGGGGCATAAGGCCAAGGAGTCCCCGGTGATGTGCATTGTGCCTTCAGCATAGGCCACTCACGCTGAGTCGCAAGACATTGGGGTACGTTGGTGTATTCGCATGGACTGTCAGGGTTTTCAAGACTGGGCGAGGCGCCACAAGTGCCTCCGCGCTGCGTGCCCTCCTGCAGTGTTTACTCGTGCACTTCATAGGCGGCCAAGGCAGGTGGATGACCCTATTGACCGTGTCCCTCGGCAGGGGCACCCAAGCGCCCCCGTTCCGCTGGTTGTCTCCGTGACCTCTTGTCCTTTGTGTTGTGCCCGGTATTTGCCTATATCCTTTTCCTCACCTAGCAAGCTGAAGACCGAGTCCGAGGACCGACTGGGTCCCGGGTGCACAGGTCGCAGTCTCCGGGCGGGAAGACCACTACCCGGTGGACAACGCTCTTGAGGTAGCAGCTCTGCTCTTTTGCAGTCATAGCTCAGTAGCTAATGACTTATTGCCCACATGGCCTTGGGCCTTCTAGGGGTCGGGTGAGGTCTCCCCCAATTTTCGCCTCATGCAACCCCTATGCAAGTGGCTTGTTACATGCTTTTCAACACAGGTGATACATTGTCTTGTGTGCATGCCATGGTGTTTTCACCCCGGTTACACTGATGGTTGACTTGCATTCTTTTTTTTATTTTTTTTTTATCATACACAGTTCTCAGGCACCATATCAATGTTCACAGGAGGGCCAGCCCAATATACACTTGGACACCCACATCCCAGGTCAGTGGTCAGTGGGTCGGCCGGTTGGGGACGCAGACATGGGCACACCGTGCCAAAAAATAGCAAGCTAATGAACAAAGGTGGTATCACCGCAAGAAATCGCCCCGTTCACCTTCCCGGGGGTAAAGTGAGCGCGTGGGGGTTCTCGGGGGCTGGCAGCTAGCTACCAGTGCTGGGGTCCAGTCATGCTTCAGGAAGACATAGGGAGATGGACATGCATGCAGGTGGTGTGGGGTGTGCGCTGGCAAGGCGTGTCACCGAGACAGTGTGGGGCCGGGTTGGGGTGCTCACAAGGCAAAAGGTACTGCGAAAAGGGCGAAAGCAATCAGTAATGCCTGTGGTATGTAGAGGGCCCTGATGGCAGGATCCACTTACATTAGGTAGGAGACTCGCGGTTCATTCGTGGAATTCAGGGCCATCCTGAAGGCAAGGTACAGCGGCGGATCGTGGCGGGGGGGGGGGGGGCAGGCGCAGTCGTGTGGGGGCACCATGGCGCCGTGCGGGAGACGAGATCGCCCTGCACGTGGGGGGTGGCATACTACTTATGCATGGCGGCTGGTTGGCCTGGTGAGCAGTGCAGTTGAAGACAAGAATCGCAGAGCGGTGCGGCGAGAAAAAGCAAGGCTGTGCAGGGGGCAGGGGCGTGCCTGGATGCATCATCTGGGTTCACGGGCTTCCTTGTGGCGGTTACATCGGTTGATTGGCCTGTAGAGCGGGTGACGGTGGTGCGCGTGACACGACTCTGGGGGGGGGGGGGGGCTGGTCGGGTTTGGTCGTGTTAAACTGGACGGGAGGGACGATCCCAATCTCGGGGGTTGAAGGGGTTCGGCTTCGGGGATGATTTAGGGACTTCTCCGGCGAGGGCTGAGGTTACGGCGTCGAGTGCCTGGGCCTGAAAGCGGCCAATACACTTCCTAGCGGACCGTGAGCCCCCGAGGGTGTGGCACAAGTGTCGGTACAAGGAAACGGGCACGGCCATCCGGCCAACGATGCAGAGGTCTCTGCGGAGTGCTGTAGAGCGCCACGCGGTGAGCAGGGAGGGCTGGGGCCAAGATGACAACCACGCTTGGACCAGGGGATGGGAGGGGGTGCAGTGGGCGAGCACGCCGTGCACGCTGAGGTTGTGGCGTTGGTGACAGTGTGGGCACGGGTGTGGGGACGATTCATCTTTTCAAAAACTAGCATAGTGGGCATAAGTTTTTCTGGACTGCAGCCCAAAAAGCCACTTGTGCCATGCCAGTCGTCGAAAATTCAGTGGATTCCACGAGGAGGGGTGAAAATGTTCATGGGAGTGTTGGACGACGAGATCATGGGTCCATACTTTATGTGGGGGCAGCATAAGCTCCCCTCGATACACAATGTCCCAGGGGGATTGTGGGGAGTCCGGGGGGGGTTGGGGTAGGGTGGAACCATATTTTGCATACTCATCGGACCGCTCTTGGTGTACATGGCCAGTGTGTCCCTCAATCCACTCAACAGACTGGTTCTTGGAGAGGATTGATTGTCTGGCTTGTAACACCCACCTGGAGTGCCGCACTGGGCGTCTGGATCCAGTCGTGGAGGCAATGGCTCCCTTGCAATCCACTCGTAAGCGTGCGTGGGGGGGGGAGAAGTACGAGCCGAGGAGGATGCCTATCACCTCTGCTTTGTACGAGTTGGGGTTACCGGGTATGCGGCACAGGACGATGCGGCCGTCGGGTAGCACGGCAGAGGCACCGGAGGCTGGGGGGGATCCCAAACGACTGCCGTCAATGTAGGTGCAGTCGGGCGCGGGGCCGGTATTCGGTACTACATATGCTGCGATGCCTGCTACTGACGCTATTTCAACAGCTCCGCGCAATGCGCTTCTGGATCTCCAGGACACAGTCAGTGGTAGCATGCTGGATGAGGGGGGGGGTCCTAATAGAGACAAGGCACTCGTGAAGAGTGTGCGGGGGGAGAAGATCGTATCGGCGGCCACTCGCATGTCACCCAACAGGGGGTTCCTGTGTAGGGAGTCAAGTACACGGGTGGGGTACAGAACGGCTAAACTACCGAGGCCAAGCCCGCGTGTGCGATGCGTGTACAGCGTTTTCTTGGCAACCAGCGAGGGTAACCCAGACACCGCAAAAACGAAGCGCTCTAGCGCATTAGACAGTTCTCGCAGCTGCGTACTGAGGAGCGGGAAGCACTCGCATCGGTACAGTAGCCGGGGCAGTACGACTGTGTTGACAAGCAGTACCCTATCGAGGGTTTGTATGGGGTGTGCGCTGAGATCGGCCAATTGGCTGAGCAGCTCATCGGCGATCAGTTTATAGCCCGCTTTCTGGTGAAAGTATGCAGGCAATGGGTGACCGAGGTGCATGAGGTGTGATACCTGAGACATCGGATGCAAGGTGGTGTCAGCCCAATCGGGTAGGGACTCGCAAGGCACGTGTGACCAGAAGCTGGGTCCAGCCTGGATAGGGTGGAGGGGGTGTGAGTACTTGGGGAGGGACCACCACAGCACATCTTACCACAACACTGTCTCTGTGAACCTGCAATGTGGCCAACAGCACCGCCAGTGTAAACCGACATACAAAAACTCTGCACAGTGCGCAAATCTTGGCCAAAAGTACAATCCCAAAACACCCCAGTCTGAGCTGCTTTCCTTGCCACGAAGAAGATTTTTATGAACTTGGGGGTATTTTGACATGACCAAAAAGAGTCCTCTCATTGTAGGCACGTGAACCCATGCATCTGTCGGTGTCAGGAAAAGGGATGGTGTAAGTGCCCAGATGAAGTTTGGTTTTGCGGTTGCTTTGCTCAGTTCGGGTTAAGACTGATAGGCACCCACCCTGATGAAGCAGCATCACACAATCGAAGCACAATTGACATGGCGCAGTCCGTCTCCACAATGCGAATGCAGCAGCCATATCAGGCAGCAGTTTAAATCCCAGATTGGTACTTCCTACGGGCGGGACTCATGCACAAGTATCACATTTCCTCCATGCCCTGAAAATCTGGCAAGCCAAATTTACTCAGTATCACCATCTTTGCTACAACTGAGGGCGCAGGATGCTGTTGAGAACACTCAAACCTGTCAAACTATATCCGCACGTTGTGCAGCACTGACTTTGCAGTATCTGGACAAAAAACACTCGTACCACTCGTACATCCGTTTTTTTGTCGGTCCTTCCCTGACTGGAGGGGAGAGGAGAAGAGAGGTTGCGTCTACCGTTCGGCAATTCAGCAAATTGCCATCGAATCCACCAAGAGTGTTCGGTGTGTGGAGTGCAGGGAACGTCCAAACGAAAGCGTCACAGCGTTGGCATGGCACGTTCAGCATCCTCTACCGCCAGCTCGGCAGCATCTGGGATGTCTGACTCACCCAGGCAGTTGATCATGAAGCGCTCATGCGCACGCTGCCGCCTTTCCTCCCTCCTGCAGCAGGCACGGCGACGGCGGGCTCGGTGGTGACGCACCCCTGACCCCCTCATGCGGTGCTCGCCGGGGACCGACAAGAGGCACAAGGGGTGGCCACCCGGGGTGCAGCCGCTGCAAAGGGTTTGCACGGCCTGTCAGCATCCGCTGCCATTGCCCTGCCCGCATCTGGGAAGCCCTCCGGCTCCTTCACAAAGCCACGGAGATGTTGGGGGAAGCGGCCCACACACACACACACACACACACACACACACACACACACACACACACACACACACACACACACACACACACACACACACACACACACACACACACACACACACACACACACACACACACACACACACACACACACACACACACACACACACACACACACACACACACACACACACACACACACACACACACACACACACACACACACACACACACACACACACACACACACACACACACACACACACACACACACACACACACACACACACACACACACACACACACACACACACACACACACACACACACACACACACACACACACACACACACACACACACACACACACACACACACACACACACACACACACACACACACACACACACACACACACACACACACACACACACACACACACACACACACACACACACACACACACACACACACACACACACACACACACACACACACACACACACACACACACACACACACACACACACACACACACACACACACACACACACACACACACACACACACACACACACACACACACACACACACACACACACACACACACACACACACACACACACACACACACACACACACACACACACACACACACACACACACACACACACACACACACACACACACACACACACACACACACACACACACACACACACACACACACACACACACACACACACACACACACACACACACACACACACACACACACACACACACACACACACACACACACACACACACACACACACACACACACACACACACACACACACACACACACACACACACACACACACACACACACACACACACACACACACACACACACACACACACACACACACACACACACACACACACACACACACACACACACACACACACACACACACACACACACACACACACACACACACACACACACACACACACACACACACACACACACACACACACACACACACACACACACACACACACACACACACACACACACACACACACACACACACACACACACAAACACACACACACACACACACACACACACACACACACACACAGACGAGCACGCACACAAAGTGGGAAGAAGGACAACAAAACGAAACACCACATGTGCACGGCTGCATGGGTCTACCATAGGGCGGGGGGTGCTGCAGTGTGATGAGGGGGCGTTGTTGGCCCCTGGGTCTACACCTCAGCCCGCCCCCGTGGGACCCGCATACACCCATGAGGCCAAAGGAAAACCTGGTCAAATTGGGTCCCAACTTGCTGCCAGCAGAACTTTGCTTTGGCAGGAAAGGAAGGGGGGGGTGGGTCCAGCGGGGGAGGGGTCCTCGGGGATGCACGAGGAGGGAAGGGGCCTCAGAGGCGGCCCCAGAAGCGGTGAAGTAGGCGGTTGGAGGAGGTTGCCAAAGCGGTTGGGGGCGGTTACTGTCGGTTACAAATGCCATTGAGGCTGGCAGCTGGCGTTAGGGGAAGAGTGGCTGGGCATAGGCTGGGCGCCCTGAAAGGGGGGGGGGGGTACCCCCCTTCCAATACATCCCCGGGATTCAGCACAAGCACAAGCACAGGCACAGGCGGGGGACTTCTGGCACGGGGGGAGGTCGTCCATCGGGGGCGGGGTCTATGGTTGGTGACTCCAATGGGCTGCAGGCACACCGCCCCCATACGCGTCACGCAGCACGTCCCAGTGCTGAGCGCGTTGGGCCAGTGTTCACGAGCTGCAGGGCGCAGTCCCGTCTGAGTGACTGCCGCCGCTCAAAGCTCAGTTGAGGTATGCACACGGGGGTCAGGCTGCAGACGGACCGGACATGGCAGAGCTACAGACTCTCACCATCCCCCTGCCACTGGCGACCACCCCTATAGGTATGCTGTCCATTCGGTCACGCGGGTAGGGCGCAATCATCATTTCCACTACCATTCACCACCATGGCCGGTTTCCCTGAAACACCCCCTTCTTGCGCGTTCAAAAAAAACACCTGATCTCGCCGCCCTTGCCGTGCGATTTGGCACGCTACACCCACAGACCATCCCCAAACATGTCCCAAAATGATGCCACAAACAACGTCAAGGACGGCGAGCACCCTGCCCTATTCACCACAAGTGTCACCATTTCACACCATTCACCACCGTGGCCGATTTCCCCAAAACACCCCTGCAACAGTGTGTGTGTGAACCAGGTATGTACATTGAATTGGTGTTGGTATGGTACATTCCACCCGTGGCCAATGGCCGGAGCGCTTTTGAATGTAATGAAGACTTCAGCGGCAGCAACCGCCGGATACTCACTGCCCGCATGCAACCACAAGGGATGAATGCAGTGGGTGCCATTCGGGGGGCGGACACTAGCGAACTAAGGCATTGCACTTCAGTGACACAGCCTCTACCTTTACCCCCCAGCCACGACCCCAACGGACACAGCACAGTAAGGCCGACTGAGCGCCCCGAATCCCTCCGGCAGGCGGATCGGGGGAGGGGGGGGCATCAGGCCACCAACCGCTGCTCCTCTTCGGGTGCGGGTGCGGCCTCCGCGGCGGCCAGCGCGGCCTCGAATCGGCGGTGCACGGTGCGGGCAGCAGCCAACCAGCCCCCGATCACGGCGCAGAGGACCACCCCCAGCACCGGCGTGGAGGCGTCCAGGGACCCGCAGGCGAAGATGAGCCCCTGCTGGATGAACGAGCCCCCGGACTTGCCCAGGGGGTTGCCGATGACGTCGATGGCCGCCTTGCCCTTCGTGCGCGCCTCCGCGCCCAGCGGGATGTAGGCCATCTCCTTGCAGGGGTCGAAGAGGGCGTACTTGGTGGCCTTGGACGCGCTGTTCTGGGCGGCCCCGACGAGGACGGCCAGCGCGAGGGGCGTGGCGCCGAGGCCGGAGGCCGCCCTTTCCCAGAGGGAGGGGGCCAGGAGGAGGCTGAAGAACACGGCCCCGGTCCCCCCCACGATGCAGGGGGTGATCGCCGCCGCGGCGCCCCAGCTCAGGCGGCGGAACACCTGCCGGCTGACGAGCATCAGGAGGAGCGCGAGCAGCCCCGTGGCGGAGGAGAAGGCGCTCATGAAGGCGCTGTAGCCGTTGGGGTCGGGGTACCGGGCCTTGAGCCGGCCCTTCCACGCGGTCTCCACGATCGTGATGCTCACGCCGTAGCAGACCACGAGCAGGGCCAGGGACCGGACGTACCCGCTCTTCGCCAGCAGCGCGGCGCTCGCCCGGAGGGACAGGCGGGTCCGCTGGCGCGACGCGCTCCGCCGGCCGGGGTCCACGCACGCGGGGTCCGGCAGGACGGCCCGCTCGATGTACGCGCCGCCCGCCAGCAGGACGCCCGCCGAGGCGACCACGCCGCCCATCAGCCAGCGGAGGGACGCGCCCCACGTGTCCGCGCCCGCGGGGCCCTCGGGCCGGCTGGCCATCTGCCCGTATTGCCCCGCCAGGATGGGGGCCACGTTCGAGATGAGCCCCAGGAGGGGGTAGTGCCGCCGGGCCTCCGGCACGGTGCAGATCTGGTTGGCCAGGCCCCAGAACAGAGTGGAAACCACCACCGTCCCCCAACTCTCCGCCATGAAGTAGAACAGGGAGAAGGTCCAGTTGCGGAAGATCGCGATGGGGGCCATGAAGGAGGCGGGCAGGCGGGCGGCGAGCGCGTCAGCCGTGGCCTCCGGGTGGAGGAGTCCCCGGGCGGGGTACACGACCGCGGCGAACAGCGCGAAGAAGCAGAGGAAGCCGGTGACCACGACGTGGAACACGCGGACCGGGGACATGCTGTTGCTCAGTTTGGAGAGCAGCAGGGTCCAGAGCACGGCGCCTGGCAGCTGGACGTACGTCTTGAGGAATGGCAGGACCTCGGCCCCAGACTTGGGTGCGGTGACCATGATGACGTCTTTGGTGTTGACAAGAATCGTGTAGCCGAAAAGCCCGAAGAATGCCAAGACAGTCAGGGGGACGAACTTTTTGGGCTGGGCCGACGGTGCCACAACTGGCGACCCGTCGGCCGCCCAAGGGCCGCCCCCATCAGTACCGACGGTGGCCTGTGCGGAAGAGCACGGCTCCGTGTCACTCCCGCGTGGGAGGTCGCACCCCTTGCCAGTGCCTTGGCCATGGGCTTCCACGCCATCTGCCTTTCGGAGCTCGGGCCCATCGGGCGGCTCGGGCGGTGCTTGATTGCAACGGGGAATCACATCCACACTGTTGTGAGGACCCGCACTACTGAGGGAGCCCATATCTCAAATACCCTGGCTGCAAACTCCTACAAGACCTCCAATTCCAGGGTATCCCCACCAGGCATGAAAGAGCAAAAACAAATTTAAAACTGAAATGTACAAACACACACGTAGCTCAAATTTGGCAGTAAACACCAACACTGACCCAGATGCACACAGTCAGCAGGGACAAATTACAACAGCCATACAAAACCCCCTTTTGTTGGGTGGGGCTCCAAAGGGCCCCCTCCCCACAGTTACAACTTTTCACCAGCCTTGTGTTGTGTTGTGTCGTGTTGTGTTATGTTGTGTTGTGTTGTATTGTGTTGTTTTGTGTTGTGTTGCATTGTGTTGCATTGTGCTGTGTTGTGTAGTGTGTTGTGTTTGAGTTGTTGAGGTGTGTTGTGTTGTGATGTGTTGTGTTGTGATGTGATGTGTTGTGATGTGCTGTGCTGTGCTGTGCTGTGTTTTGTTATGTGTTGTTCAACGACACGGGGAAAAAAGGCAAAGAACAAACTGATCACACGGCCATTAACTGCAGACTGTCATGGCGGAACCAGGAATGCAGCATCCACCGACCACTTCAGTTCGTTTTCATTTGTTCTTGCTGGTGCCACATGAAACAACAAACCGTGACAAAGGCTCACACTCCACTCGTTGTGGGGGAAGGGCACGGTGGAGAAGCCCTGCCCTTCCCCCACAGGGTCCCGCCTCCCCCACCCCCACACATATACATGTGTGGCCTACATATTCACCTAGGTATTAAAACGTACCTACCTTCGTGCACCTGGCTTAAGGACTATGTGTGTTTTTTCCGTATGAGTATCGAGGGTGCACTGGTGTCCTGTGTGCATGAAGGGCTCACCCACTTCCTCAGCCTGGTGTATGGGGATATGGTGTCCTTAGGGGATGGTAAGCTGAGTGCTGCCCCAGACGGTTGCCTCATGCTTTTGTGTGAAGCGTGCACCGTGTCCCTGCAGGCTGCTGTCCTAACGTTTGAGTGGGCCACTTGGGTGGACCCCCACAGTTCCCATGCACGGCTAGTGTGGCGATCCCGTTTCCCGGGTTTGCTACACAAGTCGGTGTGGTACGCCCTCGACCTTGCCAGCTTCACTGCCCAGGTCTGCTCAGTGATGTGGGGCGTCGGATATAGGGGCTACCCTCGTGGCGGGTGGGTGGGGGTCTTGCATCGTTTTTGGCGTATTCAGAGATTGGATCATGTCCAGCCCCTTCCTATGTTATACCGAAACGAGAGATGAGGAACAGTGGCACAGGGGGAATACTGAAGAATGGAATGATTGCCTGCTTACACTCAGCCAACATACAGGGCAGAGCACTGCAGTCCTTGAATAACACCCTCATCAAATGACCGTCCCGGCGCAAGGGACCCCGCATGATAGCCCCCAA
The DNA here is from genome assembly GCA_964036045.1 of Eutreptiella sp. 'Long Island Sound 2002'. NCBI lineage: Eukaryota > Euglenozoa > Euglenophyceae > Eutreptiales > Eutreptiaceae > Eutreptiella > Eutreptiella sp. 'Long Island Sound 2002'. The sequence continues at coordinate 8,481,160 of OZ038404.1, read as the reverse complement.
GTGTCTACTGTGTATATGTCAACTTTGGCCATTTTCTATATTGTGTGACATGATATCATACTTCCACGTGCATGTACGTTGTTGCACTGATACTACTGTCCATTTCTGCTGCATGGGTGACCTATTTCTCAAACTGCAGGTCACCCATTGGCAAAACCCCATGGGTGCGAAGTCCCTACGTGGGTAGGTTTGTTTTTTTTTCCTCCGATTTTTGGGATTTCGTGTGCTCACTTGAAAAATTCATGCCCAGGAGCCATGGTGTCAAATCGATCCAATCTAGAAATATGTGTTGCTTGCAACTCCATGTTTCGCATTTTACGTCACTTGGGCGCCCTACGCATTTTCCCCATGCATTGGCGGCGTCATCATTGAGCACGATTTTGAAATCTGCCAAAATCAAGTGGCCCCATATTTGGGTATGGAATCGACCTTAATATGGGGAGTTACGCCGAGCCAAGTGATGCTTTGGTGTATGACAACTCCTAGAACTCCTGCATATGTGCTCCTTCTGTCCGTTTCTACACCCCCAATTATAGGCCTCCGTTTCTACCTTAATTGTCACCAGGTTTCGCCAATTTAAATTTCTCAGAACTGTATCGTCTTGGGGAACTTCAACGAAATAGGAGCTTTCTTTTCCCTTTTTGAGCAGAGCGATAGGGAATCAAAATCCCGATATATTCGTGGGTGAATTTCCTTTCAAACTACAAAGGTATAGGAGCAAGGTTTCAGCAGCGGCGCCACCAAGAACCGGCATCGCGATAGATCGGGCATAACTGGTAGGTGAGGCATACATGACTCAAATCGCATGGCCATGAACCAGCTTCCATGGATTTTCAATTGAGACGCGGGTTGAGATACTCACCCTACGGATGCAACGGGCAGTACCCAAATTATCATGGGCAATCCAAACATAGGAAAAGACGGGTAAAATTTGGAAACTGGGCATCAACATGATGCTCGGACAACGTAAGAACCCAAATGGGTCAGTGGGTATCACTGCCTTACGGCAGCTTTCTTTTCCCTTGCCCCCCATTTGAGTAGCCATGGCATGCCATTTAAATGTTTTGCATGGGGTCACTTGCCAATGGCATGTCTTCAAGCCATTGGAACCGTAGGAGCTCAGGTCAAATGGTATGCACACCCAACAGCATGTGTTTAATAGTACAACTATTAAACTTGTGTGTTGACGGTAGGTTCAGTTGTATGTTTGATTGACATAACTTGCACATGGTATGGTGCCCCTGTATGTGCTACCGGGTGGGCTTTGGGACGGAAGCCGGGACCCCCACAGGGAAACACAAAAAAAAATTGAGAAAAGAATTGGATGGTTCTTAGTGGGTATTTGCCACTATAAAGGGCTTGCAATGGCTGCAATGGGGCATGACATCACCCTTACAAGGATCCTGAACAGAGTACTAAAGATTACCAATAAATCTTAAAGATAACCCACACCAACCCTATATACAGCCAATAACATAGTAACCCAGGGATAACGTACTCCTGTCCATGTTGATGTCCATCAAATTAATATTTGGCATGGAAAGGGCGAGTATTATGGGTCTGGACCACAAATTTACCTATGTTTAGTACTCTGTTGAGGATCCCAGTAAGAGTGATGTCATACCCTAGCTTTAGCCATTGTGACCCCTTTACAGGGGCAAATACCCACTGATAACCATGCAATTCACTTTTCAAACATGCTGTTTTGTGTTTTCTGACCCCCAAAATAGGGAGGGGGATCCCTAGTTCCCTCCCAAAGCCCAGCTGGTAGCACATATAGGGGCACAATACTCTATGCAAGTTATGCCGTTTGATTTGTTGAGGTTGACTAATAACTTAAGGATACCACGAGGACCTTGGTTTGCCCCATGTAAAATAAGGTATCTTCCCTTCCCTTTATAGGGATCCTATAAATTCGACTTCACTTAAATCCCACATGGCACTTTCGATGAATAGCCATGGTCCCCGATGCGGGCTACAAGATGGTCATTTTTTGGCATGGCACGGGCCCCCACTTTGAATGGACCGTGAGCGCCACCATCAGCTCCACTTCTCTACGTTTTTTTTGTGATCTGTTTGCACACATGTCTCACGTGTGCATATGTTTTTATTTCAAGTCGAGCCGATGCCTAGGTGCTAGAATATTTTTGGTGTCTTGCTGTTGGGCACTATTCTGTTCATGTGCCCAAGGTTCGCCATGATATCTCCAAGATATCATGGCGACGCAACACAAATAAGACCTTGCTTTGTTCGTACTGCTATTTTCATGCCGAGATTCACTGAAAACACCGCAACCTGAGCTGGGAAAGCGCTTTGAGGGTGGCATCTTTGATGCGCAAGAAACAACATTTGTATAGCGCCTTGTCTTGCGAATCCGGTGCTCAAGGCATGGACAATTTGATGGAGGAACTTAGTGCACAAGTGTGGGAGTCACCAGAAATAAAGAAAGAAAGATAGCACTATGTAGCTAGCACCGGGCGCCCTTGGCGCCCCCATACCTCGAGGCACTGTGGGGAACTACCTCCGGGGTAGGTGGGGGGGGATGGGGTCGGGCATACCCGCCCCTGTTCCCCCCCCTACCTTCTAGGGGGGGGGGGGGGGCGACTTCATGCCGCACATGCTCTGGAGTAACCCTTGAACCATGGTGATGTATTGGGAGCCGAAGGCCCAGTACATTTGTCACAATCCGTATGCCCCTAATTGCACTGGTGCAGGGATGTGTGTGACACTATGGGCTTTGTAGATGTTTGCTTTAATGTCCTGCACTCCTTTGGCAATTGCAACAAACTCTATCGATCATGCCGGATGAACACTGTGACCATCTCAGTCTGACCGTCGCCCAAACGTGGGTGAAACCTTTGGTGGGAGTGGGTTGGAATACCACCACAAAATGAATGAGCATTGTCCGTCTCATTGCTTCCTACCTGCAGAGATCAAGCGGTGGCAATGGCTTTCTGTGAAATCTGACATGTGATACTGAGACTGCGTTGTTGCTGTGCTGTTGGTGTTTCGAGGTCCATTTGCATGTTAGCATATTGCTGGGCCCACACATATCATGCTTATTCATGATGTGCCCTTCTTCCCTGACTCTCTTGCCATGTTGGTTGCAACTAGTGAAAAGATTGACACAGCAGGCGTCAACACAAGAATCGACACAATTGAAAACAATTCTGGCCACAACACAATCAGTGCACTAACCACGATACAGAAATCTGAGTGCAGGTAGCCCTATACTGAACACTATCCGGATAGTTGGCCCAATTATCAGTGGGCCCTCGTAGTGATGACATGCTCAAATTCAAGCAGGCTTCGAGCACTGTGTTGCATTGAAGGCGACACAATGTGCACCCACAAGATGGAGCAAACATTGGATGCTAAATGATGACAACATACAACGCCAAAGCGAAGTCGTTTTGCAGCAGCTTCAGTTGTGGAAACTGATGCACTCTGCAAAAGACGTCGAAATGCCGCAAATAAGGCAGAAACTGGCGCCAAAATACGGCAATACCATTGGTGGTTTGCAAGCCTGACCCAGAGAGAGCGTCTGCCATAATGGATGTGTTTCTGCCAACCTCTTGCGAACAAACACTTCAGAAAACTAACACATCATATTGCCGAACGGGAGGGATATGTTGTTAAGGTGATAGGTTCCAATTGCACCAGGCAAGAAGGAAACAGAAATCAAAGATGACAGGTTCAGTCTCCGTCAGGGGAGACCTGCCACAGATGGCATTGCCAAACCAGGGCACAGCGAGCTAAGCACTCGCGTGACCCATCTCCACACTTTCAACCAATGCACATGCAGACCTTGCGAAACGCGAAACGGCTGCCATATATTGTGCCTGACGGTGCACAAGGGCTATGCAGCTGGAAACGTTGACCTAGACATGAGATACAATGCCTCTGTCGATGCCATTCAAACTGGGCCACTCTGTGTGCTGTGCTGCAGAAAACCTGGTTGGACAGGCAGAGAGACCTGCATGAACTGCTCTGATAGCCATGGAGGAAGGCTCTCAACCAGACTGCATAGAATGCACCACAAAAAAAGCATCATGACCCCTTGCATCACGCGTGCCTGGGGTCCTGCCGCCGGTTGCTCAGTACCACGGGGCCAGAGGCAGACCTCCAGAATTGGGGAGGTTGTTGTCAATGGCGGCCTCCAAGTGCACCACGTGGGGGCCGTCCGGCGTGGCCTCAGAGACCCACTGGACGTCCCGCACGGTGAACACCGAGTAGGCCGCGAAGAGGAACTCCTCCTCCCCCGGCACCTGCGTGGCATTGACAAAATGCACTTGCTTGCAGCGGTACCGGAACTGCTGCTGCCCGCGGGGGTCCAGGTGGACCACCCACTGCACCGCCGGGAGGCCGTGCAGGGCATGGGCTCGATACATGAACTCGTACGCCTTGTCTTCACTGAAAGACGTGGCGAGAAACCCCGGCACACGATACATCTTTCCGGCGGTGTAGAAGGCGCGGTGGGCGTCGGGCAGGCCCCCCCCACGCCACACGGTCGCTTCGGGCGGAAAGTGGAGCTCCACTGGGGGTCGGCGGAAGACCAAGAGACTGTTGAGTGCCCGGGAGATCACGGCAGCCGCAGGGGCCTCCTCTGGGTCGTCCTCCCGAATGGCGCTGTTGATGATGGCGTGCAGCCCGAAGTCATGGCGCTCGCTCATGGGCTGGGGTGACGTCCAAAGTCGCTGAGCAGCAGTGGGCACCTGAGGAGGGGGCAGTGGGTGATCATCCTGCAGTGGGAGGCAGCAAAGGGGGTCCTGGGAGAGCAGGTCTGGACATAGGGTTTGGGGGGGGGGGGGGTGGAGCAGAGACGGGGGGATGGTGTTCTTTCGGAGGGGGCAGGGGTAGGAACGGTGGAAGCATTGACGCCCTCCGAAAAACTCAGCATTTTATCGCATGTCCATGGTGCTTAACACCGTTCTGGCTGTCGCACCTGATCAGCGAAGTTTGCCATCCCGCAAAGGCAGGATTTGTTGTGCAGCCAGACTACGCAGCACGCACAGTGGTTTGAGGCGTTCAGCCACTCCGACGGTGAAGGGGATGAGTATGTACGTTCTTTGGTTCATCAAATCATACATCACGGAATTTGTGGATGAGGCAATTCTCATACAGCCCAACAGTCAGGATCACAAAAGGTGTATGTTCGCGTGCTGCACCCCCAAAAGAATACGGAAGACACTGAAGAAGTGGCGGCAAGCAATGAAATGCGTCATTGAGAAGCGAAGAAGGGCGCCCAGAGCAGCGCATTGGGCTGCGTATTGCGGTGGCACATTGCAAGAAACAGGGAACGCTGCAAAGCCCAGGGGGTCCTCGTGGTCATTCTATCATTGAATTGCTACTTGCGGCCTCTGCTACGGCAGGCCTCGTCCCAGCAACGGGGGAGCGGAGTTGGGGGGGGGGGGGGACATCGTTGATGCATCAACGGGTCTTACGTCCCCCCCGCCGCCGTGCACAGACGCGCGCGCCCCCCTCGGCACCGCCTTGTGGGGCTGTAGGGGCCTGCCAATGGCCGTAGTCCCTCGTCGGTGTCCACCCGCAGAAGGCGGAGTGAAATGACCGCCCGGTTTTGTGCACATGCGTTTTCACTAGAACGAGTTCCAGTGCGGGAACAGTGCAAGAGGCTGAGGCGAGTGGAGGGGCAATGAGGAGGTCCAGCCCAAAGGAAGAGCGCCTGAATGGGTCTGCCCCAGTGGGACTATGGGAGATAAGGCCCACCCGACGCCCCCCATCAGAACTTCAGGGCACACGGCCTCGGTGGTGCTTTGTACATCAGTGTCCTGTTGCTTCCGATAGGGGAAGGCTGTGACCCCAGGGGGAGTGAGAGGGCACCGGGATGGACCCCAATGCGGTGACCGGTGGGGGTTAGAGTGGGGGGGCGTGTGCGGGGCGTCGCACAAGAGGGTGAGTGTTGCTATTTCTAACTTCCAGGGGCCTTCCGACGGGGGTCTTCCCGTTGGTCGTTCAAAGAACCAGAACGCACAACTTCGAGACTCTCTGACTGGTCCCCTGTGCATCCCCCTTTCGACACTCAAAGGCTGACTATTACAAAGGGTTTTGAACGGCTGAACGGCTTGAAAGTCTGCCTTTGGGAGTCCTCGATGCAGAACGCGGCCAAAAGTCCGTGCCGTCAAAGTTTCGAACTTCGGAGGGGGCGTTCATTCGTGTGGATCGGTCTGCTCACAGCCCTTGCCCCCCAGTGCCCCCGCCTCATGACACCTTTTGAGATGCGAAAAGGCCTCCAAACGCTCCTCCTTTCGCCACATTGCACCTCTGAAACCCACGCAGAGGATTTACGCCCCCCCCCCCAGCCCACAGGGTCAAAGCACAGGCACCCCTTTGAACCGCGCTTTAGGGCGGGTCTGGACAGAGCGCCTCACACACGCGCAGTGGGTTTGCACTACGGTTCGTGTCTGCGTGCTTTGCGTGTGCGGATGAGGAAGGTGGCCAGAGGCGAAAGCAGAGTTCCATTATCCCCTGCGCAGCACACGAAAAGAGCACTTTGATGTAAATGTGCCGGTGGAGGTCACCTTCATTTCTTTTTTTGTGAGAAAGCACATCTTTTATTCCCACTTCAACGCGGCCCCCCCCCCCCCCCGGCTCTGGCCTCGGTGCAGCATGCTGCACCCAGCCTCAAGGAACCATGGACCATGCACCCTCTGAGTGTTTTTTAGCAGCAGCGCTTTTTCGGAACAACATCGGGATGTCAAACTAATGCCCCGTTAACATGGACGACCCTGCCGATGCATCGGCAAAAGCGGTGCACTTTAGGGCCTCAAATATTGTGCCCCATGATACACGTGGCCCGAATTTGTATTTGTGTTTTTGAGACGCCGGGATGGAGGGATAGGGTGCTCCGGTGGTCTGGAGTAGGGGTGGTCCGGATCAGCGGGTGGGGGGATGGAGGGACTGGATGGGGGGGAGCACCTCGCTGAGGAGCTCCCCGGGCTTCTGGAAGGCGTCGGACTGCAGCCGGCGAAAGAAACTCTTGCCATGCTCCTCGTCAATGCCATTCTTGGCGCAGTGATGGTCGACCAGCTCCTTCACGGCGCTCAGCAACTGGTGCTGATACTCGGGTACAGCGGCGGCGTCGTACTCCCGCTTGAAATTTGACCCCTCGAACGTGCGATCAGCGGAGTCCGCCGCTGCTGGGGGCTGTAGACCGTGCACCGAGTGTAGGGCTGGGCACCGGGTAGGGTCCGGTCGAGCCCCCCTCCCTCCTAAAGGGCCTCATTACAGACCCCATTTCCTGCCACCGGGAGGCCAGGGAAAGGGGACTTATGTACCAGGACAAGAGCTGGGATGGGGGTTACTCGAGCCCCTCCGCTGAAAAAAGGGCATTGGAAAGGGCTCTCGTGGACAGAGATGATAAAGGTCTGAGGTTGGCGGTGGCTTAAATTCGCAAATGAACTAATGGGGATGCCCTCACAATACAGCCATCGTTTGCGCCTTTTCATGCCCCCCCCCCCCCACACACACACTCTCCAGTGCCCCAGGGAGACACAAAGAGATGACCAGTGCGCACCCTGTTATTTTTGAATGGGAAAGATCATGCACATTGAAATGAGGGTACGGCAGCAACACAATGGCACCTCTGCAACCCTCACCCACCCGCTGCGGGGGTACTGAGCTCATCAACCCTGAACCTCATCGACTCTGCACAACGCTATTACACCTGCATCCATCCTGCTACACTCCTCTGCATTCCTGTACACACCTGTCCACCACCCCTCATCAACCCACTAGAGCCCTCATCAACCCTCTACCGCCCAGTCAACGCTCGCCACCATTTATCAATCATGATTGCCGCAGAAAGAGGGGATTGGTATGCCTCTGGGGGTGGGGGGGGGCGATACTGCACTTCGAGGCTATCTACCGGACGTCGGCCCCAGTTCCGGGGGCCTGAGGCCCCTCCGCCCCCCCGCAGGTCGTCCTGCTCATCCTGCCTCATAATTGAATGGGCCATCCAGAACAGGCCTGCCCGGGAATGTGGGGCCGCATGGCGCATGGCGTTTGCCTTGCCCTCAAGGGTTAGGGCGTGCCTGAGAGGCCGGCCGCAGTCGCCTTTGCACGCCCCCAACCCCCCACCCCCGTGTGTGTACATCGAGCCAAAGGTTGTGTGTGCCTACTGGATCTATTTCATGAAGAAAATAGGGTTGTGAAGGAGTGGTCTCCCAAGAAAACCCAAAATCTTCATCGCGGGATATGATGGCCTTTACGAAAGGAAGTACTTAGTCGGGCCCTTTTTGGTAAACAAGATTTAGGGTCTAGGACCCCCCCCCCTTTTTGTATGAAGTGACGCTGTCTGCGGCCCCCTGTGTTTAACAGCGATTATCTGCGTAAATGAAGTCGTGGAAGAAGTCGGGACCAGGAGAGGGGATTCAGAAGTGCAAACACTCGATGACAAGATTAGGTCCACCACAATGAAGGGGGGATCCCAATTGCAGCACAACCCCCCCCCCCCCCCCCGCCTCGAAACACACCCACCGGAAATTCGACCCCCCTCTTTTGCCTATTCTTGGCAACCAGGTGTGTGCGGTGCATTCCGTGCATTGCGAACCCGACGTCCCTTGGCATGTGCACACACCTGATTGTTCGTCACTTGGGTGGCGGATGGCTGCGCCACAGGTGCAGCATTGGTGGTCCTGGTGGGCGACATCCTCGTGGAATGCTCCTTGTATTCTGTGGCTTGGGGCAGCAGCTGTCGAAGGTCTGCATCGATCCGTTCCCGCGTCTGCGGATCGTAAAATGGGGAACGGACGAGGCGTGTTTCGCATAGAACAGCGCGTGTGGAGGGGGTGGGTGGTTTTGTGGTGAATGGAAAACACTCCGGATTTCGGTTGAATGGTGCGGTATTTCAGGGGAAGAGGAGGACCGCAGGGGGTTTATGACTACGCGGGCTTGCGGCACCCAGAACGGGGGGGGGGGGGGGTGTATTGCGGGGTGTGGCATGTGTTGTGTTGCGTGTCATGTCGGGTCTTGTCGCGTCATCGTGTCGTCGAGTCCATGAGAGCACTTACTTCGCACTGCAGGCAATGCCGCGAGGGTTGGGCTTCTCTGTTTCCGCCCTGATGTGCACACTACCTCCAATGCACACTATATCCGATGAGACTTTGCCAAAGAGCAGTGCATAGCACTCCCCCATTTGCGGTACGATTATTTGCCCCTCCACATCCAAAGGGTTTTTTTTTGGGGGGGGGTCGCGTTTTGGAGGGAGCTGTGCTTCATGCCCCGTTGCTTGCAGCATTCGACCACAAGTGACGACACGTCAGGCCCCGACATCGACAGGAAGCGGACCGCGCACCACCAATTGCCGACGCCATCCAGCGCTGCAATGCCAACGCCTTCTCCAACGCAAGGGCTGCTTGAGAAATCCGCTTGTGGAGCATTCTATTCCTCCGTGGGGCCTTGCAGATGACGACGTGGACCGGCGGAGTGTGGCACGGGCTCGGCACCAAAGATCTGAACGCCCGTCACGAACGGTGCTGCACTGCCACCCAAGCCTTCGATCGCGGCAGATTGCTGCTCCCGGGGCACAGCGCGGGGCAGGAGGTCCGACCAGAAGTCGTAACGGCAGGGGGGCCGCTTGGGGGTGGCGGAACCTCCAATCCGCTTATTCCTGGAGTGTGCCCTGGATCACGTGGGCTTCAGGGGGACTCTGCGCCGCAGATATGTACGTGTACGCGTATACACACAGCCCTCCTGCACCGACAGGCGACAGGAAAGACACGAACGGGGGGGGGGGGGGGCAACAAATACCGCGAGCGCCTGCCGGAACTGCTGCAAGGCTGCGTGGCCTCCTTGCACCACTCGATCGCGGACCCCTGCGTTGTGCTGCAACAGCGCCTTCTGGTGACCAGCCTGCGTGAGCCTCTCCGCGCATGCTTCCGCATCGGACCGGACGGTGGCCATGATCCGCTCCAGGCAGGCGATGCGCTCCTGCAACAGCTGCAGGCGCGCGGCCTCCTCGTTGTGCCGAAGCAAACATTCCTCCGCCTTCTGCTGGGCGTCGAGCCTGGACACACCCTCTTCATCGACCTGTGATCGTATGTGCACGAAGTCGCCCGCCCACCCCCCACCCCGTCCCCAACCCCTTTTAACCCCCTTTACCCCCCGCCCCCTACACTTCCCCACACAAGTTATGGGGGAAACATTGCACTGCGCGCTTACTGCGCTACTTTTAGACTAGATCCCCCCGGAAGAGCCCCCAGGCATGCCCCTTCCAAATGGCCTTTAAAATAGGTGACCCCTACAACCCTAGCCTTGGGGGTGCAAAGGAGCTGAGGGGTGTAGACATTGCAATCTGACATGGAAAATCTGTCTTTCCTTTTTTTCGCTGAAAAATGTTGCATCCAAATTGGATGGGTTTTACTCCACTGAAACTTGTGTGTGCTGGAATTCCTTGTACCTGAACATTGTGTACCGACACAATATCACACAGTCATGTCAGACATCTGACATCAAGATGGCACGCAAGATGTCTAACATGCCACATACTCTTCATCTTCTCTTCAGAATCCCTGTTTGATGATGAGTGAAAGGACCAACAGAATATGTGTCAATATGGCTGCATAACCCCTGCCTTCTTGGCGTCCCCATGGTGGGGAGAAATCAACCTCGAAATGAGTGGATGTGGTGGAAATGAACACAAAATGTGTGAAAGGGGGTGAAACTGGATGAAACTGGGTGAAAATGCCATGTCCGGAATTCGGAAGAAGCATCAAAACCTGCTGTCAAACAACAATGATGCCCAGAGTATCACAAAGCATGGGGTTCAACAGCCACACGCCCAAATAGTCGCACTGCGCGCGCACTGCGCTTAACGCCCCACCTATGCACGCCTCGTGATTTTTCCGGCTCTTTGCCAGAGCTGAGACAGAGATGGATGTGGGGTGGGGGGCTGGGATGTTGCTCCGGGCCCCGGCAGCCATTGGAGTGCCCATAGCGCCATATACCACTGGGAGGGCATGCACACAGCAGTACGGGGAGAGGGAATGGCTGGGGACGGATATATACCCAGCCTGGGAGAAGTTCTGGGCGCTGTTGACTGGGTAACGAACCATAACAAGAACGCAAACGGAAGAGCACACCAGAGGAACAGCCGGAAGGAAAACGGGTGACTAAAACACAACGAGTGTATGAAATGTGGTACTGGGAGAGCTCAGGCGCAGTGTCAGAATTGACAAAGGTATGCTGCATTACCGGGACCTCCATGGCTGCTGGGCAGCACCTACAAGTCAGGGCGTACACACGGACAATTCAGGGCTTTTTGACAGACTGAACCAACAGCACAATCACAAGCATACACGCACAGACACACACAATTGCAAGAAAAATGGGCAACGCAGTTTCCGAGTGTCAGAATCCTCGTCAGTTGAATCGTCAAACAAGACAAAGCTTATCGGACGCCAATCGGCGCCATTCTGCAGTACAGGCACAAGACCAGTCTCTGTCTTTGGGGGAGAGGGGTGGAAGGACAGGCCTGGTGTGTGTGCCATGCTGCCGTTGGCGACTTTCTGTACGGAGAAGGCGCGCGGCGACTGCATAGTCCATAAGGGGAAACAGGTGGTTGGTGCAGGGCAGTGTGGGGGGTCGGGTCCCAGCAGGGTGCTGCCTTGGATCCCAGTCTCATGGGGCTCAATGCAGGAATGCGACACCCCGTGTCTGCCCGACAACTCCCATGTGTTTGCATGATGTGCTGCATCCCTCCCCACAGGCAGCTCAGGGCAAGAGCTTGGGTTGGACAAGGCGCAGAAAGGGCAGACGGAACGGAGGAAGAAGGGACTGGTCCTGCCAAACTCAAGTGCATCAATGCGCATGTGACGTGTGGGTTGAGGAGCATGAGCGGTTCGGCCAGGCAAACGGCTGCCACCGCCTGTGCCACGAACACCACGATTAGTGCGACCTGAGACAGGCAACCGCCGAGGCACGCGCGCGCGCACCCACATCCAAACCCCCCAACCAACACAGACACACAATGGGAACCGCGAGAAAATACAACACTGTCCAGACTGTGTGTGTGTGTAGGTGTGGGTGTGTGTGTGTGTGGTGGTCTTCTTGACACTGCACCTGATGATCTGGTCCATCCAGGCCGCCTTGACCAGTTGTTGTGTCCATCGTGTGTCTGTGCTGGGGGGTGTATTGCCCTTCATGCAGATCAAAGACATCTTGGGCAGCTCGAGGGGTTTTGTTGTCTCGCCACTTACCTGTTGCTGGATTTCTGCTGCCATGGCCTGCAATGGCCCAATGCCCTCGGAACTCGTTTGTAGTGCCCTTTCAATCTCCTCTTGCTTCGCGTTGGAGGTATTTCGGAGCTTCACCCGCAGGGCGGCCACCTCCAACTCCAGATCCATCGAGGACTCGCTGCCTTCATTCCGGGTCTGTTCCAGCCGCGAAGAAGCCTCGGCCAACTGCACGCGCAGGGTCTCCAACGAGGCCATATCGTTGAGAATCTTGATCTCTTGGGCCATGCTGTCTGTCTGCCGCTCGAAGGCTGTGAGGGTCTTGCAGCAGCCCACCCCATCCACCGCCGTCAGGAAGGCCTTCTCCACCGGGTCCATGGCACAGGAGTCGCCACAGATCCCTTTCCATAGCTGCTCGACCAGACCTGAGGACGCAGAGACGGTGGGGGCCTCGGGTGTAGCACGGGGGTGCGACTACAACCGGTCCTGATGCGACCCCTTGCCAGCTCCCTAGGGGGGGGGGGGGGCGCTGGGGGGCAGTTTGGGGGGGTTGGGTTGGGTTGGGCTAGCGGCCTCATGCAGGAGCAGGCCCTCGGGTGTGGGCTTCCTTCCCTGCCCCACCACGAGGCTGAACTACCTGACTGTCCGGTTCCAAGGCCGAGCGGACTATCGACAGCCACCAGACCCCACCGAAGCGCAGGTGGGCGAAAGATACCGTCGTCCTGCGTGTAGGCGCGCGCACGGGCAGGGGTGTGGGCGGGGGCTGGGCCTTGAGTGTGGGGGGCAAGTGTGGCCTGGTGCTCCAGGCCCGGTGGGGAGACCATGGGAGCCTGACGCTGAGCCCACCGGGGAGTAGTGGGCCAGGGCATCGCATCCTCCTGGTCACAAAGACACGCTGCCCGCCCGTCCCACGACTGCGTACGCACGGGGACGGGTGTGCGCCGGGCACGACTGGGGGGGACCCGCGCTCCTTGACTGCCTGTAGGCACAGGTGGCGCCGCCGTACTAGCTGGGTCCCGCACTCCCACGGCCTGGGGCGCTGGTGGCAGGTGGAGGAGTCCCTGGGCGCGCTGAGCGCTTCCCTGCCCTGGGACCTGCCCGGGAAGGTTCCCCGGTGCGGCACTGCTGCCCCGTTAGTCCTGGGGGCCCGTAGGGCACACCACCGGACTGGCCCCTCCAAGGGAAGGGGGGGGGGGGGGAGGGGCCGGCAGGTGGCTGTCTGGCCTCTAGGGGGTCCCCCACAACTGCACTGGAGTGCACGGGGCTGTGCTGGCCTAGGCGTCTGTGATGAAGTTGGAGGGGCGCGCGCACACCTGGAGGTTCCCTGGGCAGGCCGCTCAAGGGATGCCCATAGCGGTCAAGCAGTGAGCCTTTCACAGCCTCCACTTTTCAAGCCCTGAGGGCGCCGACTCCTTGCACCCCTCCCGTCGGGGGCGCAGGCGGGGGGGGGGGGGGGTTGAGTGGTGGATGGGTCTACCTGTCCGTCCATTGGCTCATGGTGCTCACTTGTTTGGGAGAGGAGGACCACCTGCTGGGTTACCATGCGGGTCCCAGGTCCCAACATACTCGTCGTTCGGCGTCCGCCCCCTTTCCGTGAGGGGAGGGACCTCGATCACCATGTGCCGGCCTACAGTGAGGGTGCGAGGGCATGCTGGGGGGGGGGGGATGCCGGGTCTTGCTTTTGGTCCCGTCCCCCCCCATGTTGGGGGGGGGGGGTAGGGGCAGCAAAAGGTCTGCTCCCCAGTTTCCTGGTCCCCAAGAGGAACCAGCCCACGCCCTGCACCCTCGCTTTGTGGTGGCTGAAATTTGGGCCGACAGAGGGCAGTTTGGGGGGGGGGGGTCGGCCGGGGGGGGGGGGGGGTCCCAAGGTGGGGGGGCCTGCGCGCGACCCACTACTCCGAATGCAGGATCTTCACTTCGCAACAAACAACATTTGTATGGCACCTCGTCTTGCTAATCTAGCACTCAAAACATGGATGGTTTGATGAAAGGGAAGCATGCACAAAAAAACTCCGGCACCGTTGGCTCCATGGCCCCAACACCACTATCTCTCAAACCCCGGGGGGGGGGGGGGGGGGCTGGGGGGTGTTGCATACAAGGACTGGGCCCGGCCACCCCGCGGGGGAGTGTAGGGGGCTCGACCCCTTCTGTGCGGTGACCCTGTGTTTCACAGGCAGGAGGCGAAAGCCAAAGGTCTGTGCCAGGGTCGCTTTGGAGCAGGAGGAAAGAGAAGGCCTTCCTTTGTGTGTGTGTGCGCGCGCGTGTGCATGTGTGTGTGTGTGCAAAACACTGGTTGTGGAAAACCATCAATGAAAAGCGCATTTCCCTTGTGCGTGCGGATCTCAGCCGCTTTGACATCACTGCACTACTGAGTTTTGTCTGTAATACGAACTGTAGTAGGGGTTGCGATACCGCATCCTGCACATCTGCGCGTTGCTCATCAAAAACACTTAGACGTTGCCGCTCACAGGGCTATGACTAGCATAGCATTGAAAAACTGAACGCCCCCCCTTCCTTCACATGCCGTCGAGACAGGTTGTTGTAAGGCACTGCCGGATGCCCACTTGACCATGAGAATTTTTTGCTGCCAATCCTTAGCCACTTGTGGCAGCCCTAGCCAGTTGCCGTACCATTTTCATATCCAGAGAGTACAACGGTATGGTGTCACCGGAGTTTTCACAAGAACCGCTCATACAACAGTTTTGCTACCCATGCTCTAACCGCTCATACAACAGTTTTCCTACCCATGCTCTGTTTGTAGTTCTGCTCACCCGACCTAAAAATGAGAGTGGTCATTCCTAACAAACATCACCCCATGTAGCGTTGGAGTAGGCTCATTGGCTGGACTCTGCGACTCACTGTGTGTTATCTACATGAACATGAGCTTGGTAGAGGCAAATGTAACATGCCGGGCATTAGAGTTCTGTGTAGACTTGCAACACTATTCGACTATGGACATGAATGCCATGGTGGGCACTGTCCAAACCTCTTGCAATCACGCATGCAAGGGGGGCCTCTAGCCAGACGCGGATGTCCAAGATGCTCACCATCAATCTATGTAGGCGGGGGTCACTGGGGAGATCATCCCGGGGCTGTTGGGACACCGCGAGTACCGCTGCCCATCCGGGCATGGCCATGACGTCCTCCATGGCCATGGTGGACTGGCACGGGCCGATGTGGCACAACACAATCCTTGGAGGCTTGCTGCCAAGGGAGAGTCGGCATCTGCACTAACGGTTGCACGGCTCCATGATGCTGATGAAGCTAGTTCATGGCAGCTTGTACTGTGTGCCCCTTGAGACGCGCCTTTGCAGGTCTTGTTCACTGCGCAGCACCCCAACAAGGGTATAGAAATCCCCGACGTGGTGATAGCTCGGCGCCAGAGCCGCCGCGCAGGCCTTCACGGGTAGCTAGAACTGAGTGATCGCTCTATACCGGCCATGGTACCTAATGACCACTGGTTTGTCCACTGAGCACTGAGCACCGCCGGGCATCCCCCCGAGCGGGCGTGGTGTTGCGCCAGGTACGGCTGTTGGGCCCATTGGAAGTGGCCCTTGGCCCTCGCGCCCTAGCAGACCTATTCCTCTGCCACCGCCACCTGCCACAAGCGCGCAATGGAGCCCCAAGAATTCATTCTTCCACGCCCTAGGGGCACCTCTGTGTGGGCATGGCGGGAGGTGCCCGTGATGTGCTTCTAGCACCGCACCATGAGTGCATCATTGGCGTCCTAGACCGTGGCCGTGGGACACTAAACACTGGTCGGGGTAGAGCTTTGTGGGTCCGTTGCCTTCACCACCAACATCGCTGCATTGGGTCCCATGCATTGGGGCTTCATGGGGCCCCACATCTGCGCCATGATGGCTGAGATGTTGTGGGGGGCCATAGGCAGTCCTTGCAGTTATATATCAGTCCCTATGTACTAGAGGAGGGGGCTGGCGGGTGCCGCAGGGCCCTCTCGCAATCCTCATGAGAACTGGTCACCTAGGGGCACCCCACATGCATGTCAACCGCCGCGGAAGCCGGGGATCGCAGGACGCGCTAGCTTCCCGTGGATTTTCTTGTCCGGCACCAAGACCTGCGGCACCCCTCAGAAGTAGGTGGGCTGGTACTACAAGGACTACCACCTCTTCGCTCACACATGGGGTATAAGCGCACGATGTTCATGTGGGGGCCACATCGGCCATCCCCTTCATCAAATACATGGGCATGGCCGACAGGGAGTGCATGGTCCAGCCCATGATGATGTGGGTGGACGACACCATCACCATCCTCACAAGGGGGATTTACGGCCCATCAAGGGTCCTTGGCGCCTAGCCCTGATGCAGTAGCGATGGAGTCACTCGCGGCTTGCTCTCGGAGAGGCGAGGGTCTCCTCGGGGTTGAGTAATAGTTTAATGGCCAAGGGGATCTCAGTGCCCACTTCTCTAGCGTGAGGCAGAGGTTTTGTGTGCCCTGAGCGTGCTGGTGAGCGGTGTGCCCCTGAGGGATTGCCTCTTTTGGGCCTCTCCCAGGGCCACTAGGGATTGTTTCAAGGCCTTCGTCCCTGGTTGACCCCCCCCCCCCGCTCCGATGGCATGTGCATGGTGGATGAATCGGCACACAAGGGGCAGCATGGCCCGGGCCGGGAACGCCGGCTACAGCACTGCCGTTTGCTGGGTCCTCTCCATGGGGTGGAGGCCACCGGGCACATGTGGTGCTCCGGCGTGGGCCACCGCATCCATGTGGGGCTTGTGTGTGTGCGCGCGCGCGTGCGTGTGTGTGTTGGTGTGTGGGTGTGTGGGTGTGTGGGGTTGTGTTTGTGTGTGTATGTGTGTTTGTGTTTCCGTGCGCAGTTCTGGCGCTTTGACGTGCTGTTGTGATTCCTTGGTGGGTACAGCGCTGTACGTGTCATGCACTCGCAACTGGCCCTAAATCCCATCACAGAATTAAAAGCACTTGCTAATTGAGCGCTTGACTTAAAACAAAACGAAAAATGGGAATGTGGGGTACAAGTCAGCGATTTTTGCCGCCCTTTGGGAAAGTGGAGCGAGAACATTCCTAATTAGGGTATGGAGCTTGGGCAATCTTCCATGAGCTTACCGGACCGTGATATTGATGAGAGTATGCTTACCGTTGTGTCCTACACACCTGCAGCTGTTGAGAGGTTTTGTTTTCTGTGGGTATGTATGTGTGGGTGGGTGGGTGCGCACGCGTGTGTGTGGGTGTGCATGTGGGTGTGTGCGTGTGGGTGTGTGTGTGTGTGTGTGTGTGTGTGTGGATGTGTGGGTGTGTGGGTGTGGGTGTGTGGGTGTGGGTGTAACACAGCACCCTCGTCCCCTCATGTTTCACCATGGGCACCGCCGCCTCAAATAGAAATTCGACCTCCCCCCGCACCCCCCCCCCCCCTGCTCATGGGCGGACGGCGCTGCATGCCAATCCCCACCCCCCCCCCCCCAATTGCAGGGGTTGGACCGGATGTTTTAAAGAGATCACAGACACTAAAGGCGGTGCTTGAGCCGGTTTCCTGTGGGGTGCCCCCTTTCGGGCTGCGGTCGCCACGGTTGGAACAAGGCTATGCTAAACCATCCTGCACCCGTGACCATGCATTGGTATGTAAACCACCGGCGTACAAACGGGGGGCCACGGGGGGCGGACTGGTACTTGGGCGCCTGTAGTGAGACACCCGAGCGAGGAACGGGAGCTGCGGACTCAACACGTGACCCTGATGGTGCCCTGATGGTGTTGCTTGGTTGTTTGTTGCAGCTCAATTCTGTGGACTTCGGTGCGGCGCGTCGATAGGGTGCGTGCCCGGCAGCCAATCCGACTCCAAAGTGCAATGCAGGCACCACCGGCCTCTAGACGTGACGGCCTGGCAATCACCGGGACGTGACGTCGTTACAGACCTACGCATTCCTTCTCTTTCCTTTCGGCCTCTTTCCTTTCGGCCTCTTTCCTTTCGGCCTCTTTCCGTGCGGCCTCTTTCCTTTCGGCTTCTTTCCGTGCGGCCTCTTTCCGTTCGGCCTCTTTCCGTGCGGCCTCTCTCCTTTCGGCCTCTTCTACAAGAGAGCACAGAAAATGACGAAGGAAGAACCTGCACTCCATCAACAAAGCCGTACACCAAAGGTCAGAAATAAAGTCTTGTGTCAGAGGCAATGAATTGCACAACGCACAGCACAAGCAGTGTGCACAAACTACAACACGAGGACACAAGCACGACACATGAAATCACATTCCTTGACAGCACCATATCCGGGGGACGTGCAAAGCAATTCATTATCACAACATGTTGTACACCCCTTTTCTTGTTAACGGCAATAGAACAAGCGCCTTGTCCTTAGATCAAGGCAAGTCCCCATGTGCCCAGAAAGTGCGCTGGTTTAGGCCCTTGCCTCCTCTTCCCGCCATTGCCAGACCGTTCCCCAACAAGGCAGCCTCGCTCTGCCCAAATACCCATAAAGTGCAGGGGGATGCAAACCGTCACCTGCGAGGCAAACAGTGTGGAACAGACACCCCTAAATGCTGCCAGGGGAAAGTTTTCCCAAGAAACAAAATTGCCCTGGCCCCAATTCACTCCTGTACGTCATGTCTCTCTGATCCCACTTCCGTTTCTGCGCTGTGTCTATCCCGTGCAAACACACCGGGGACGCACCCTGAAACGCAGACCACACCAGACCCCCAAACACGACAGGCAGATGGGCAAGTGATTCAAGCCCTTGGATAATTTGCACCGCGAAATGACGGAGTATCGTGCCATCTCTCAGAAAGACGGCTCAACTGTCGGTCCGCCCCATGCGCAAAAGGGTTTGTACCGGATGACAATCCCGTTTGGCCATCACGCACCCCATCATCAGGGCTGTAGGGCTTTCACTGGGCCCGCACAGGGGTCGCCAAGGGCACAGGAATCTGGAAAATGGGGCCATTGGTGTGCTCAATAGATCCTGCTGAGCGGGTGGGCGTGGTCTCTAACTCGCGTCGGCCCAGAGGCCCGCTCGATCTTCTACAGTTGGTTGGGGACGGAGGGTGTGTGGACTGAAATGCATCTGCCATCTGTTGTGCTACCCCCCACACACCCGTACCCAAGGCACATCAGGTGTACGAGCCGCATTCAGGGGCTTGGGCAGCAGATGGTAAAGCAATGATGTGCCCTTTGCACTGGGAGAGGGTGTTTGGCGTTGCGGTGGCCATTCTGTTCGGCTATGCAAAGCCCTCTTTGGGGAGCTGAGCGCTGCGTTCCGGTCTCCCACCGCCGCGCGCGTAAAGTGCGGCACGGCGGGTGTACGGACCGTACGACTTGGAGACCTTGGCCTACCTACACAACAAAGGGCGAGGGGCAGTGTTTGTGGGACTGACAGTGTTCACGGCGATGTGCAACGGGGGCATCACCATCAGCGCTGACGTGAGCGCCAAGGACGGCGACCTGAGGGTGCTGGAGTGTACACATTCCCACATGGGCGGTTCCTAACCGGGAAAGAGGGTGGGTGGCCGGTGCAGTCCGGCTGTACGCAGGGCAGCGCATTCCCGGAGGCGGGGGTGTATCTTGTGTTGCAGACCATGGCCCCACCGGTGAACATTGCGGAATCGGCCGCTGAATAGGATTGCATTGCAGAAGGCAGCATCGCGGCAGACCACCTACACAAATACTGACCGACACACAACAAGAAAGCTCAAGATAGGACAACATAACAAGACTGACATACCAACGCACACACCTCGTTGCTTTTGTGCTTCCTGTTCTTGTTTCCACTTCGGATATAGGTTCTCCTAAAAGAAAACCAAGGGGCAGGTGCAACGATGGTGATGCACCCAGTACCATTCCAATGAAGAAGGCGACGGCAGCAGCCGCATTAGCACTCGCGGTGGCTGCGGCGGCGGCATCGGCATTGCCATCGGGTAAATGGAAAAAGCAACAGTACCCAATGATATGAATGGCGTCCGAAACAACAATGAACTGGGGCAACACACAATAGTTCACCACCGACCAATGCACTGCATTCGCACATCTGCCCCATCCGTTCAGCCCATGGGGGGGCGCTGCAGTTCAGTTCTAGACACCAAACCCCCGCGGCGTGGGCGGGGGGTCCGGGAGGGGGGGGGGGGGGGGTCGAAAATTTTCTCCATTTTGGGGGGCATTTTTGAATCCCCCATTTCATTCTCAGCATTTTGAATCTACACAAGTGGGGGTGAAATTTGGTTGTACCACCCACAACAAATGAAAAACAATGCGGTATTCAAACAGATGTACCTCTGAATCAGCAAAGGCTTCCCTGCCAGCAGAAGAAGACACGTGGCACAGCATTCCCTGACGCATTGTGAGCATTTTGCATGTAAACAAGTGGAGGGAAATCAAGTGTGTTGCAAATTTTCGAGGCTCAAAAAAAAATTCCGGGTGCCTTTGGCGCCCAATTTGCCAGTTCTAACCGGCTGCTAATACTGGTATGGGTTAGGGGGTCCACAGGGGGGGGAGGGGGGGGTTGGTGTCAGGCCTCACAGGTGACCGCCCCCCCGTGATTCAGCCGGCACACAAGGCCCGGGGACGTGCAATGGGCCGTGCAGCGGGTTGCACAATGGTACCACATCCGCTCAGAACACGTCACGGGGGAAGACCGCACAACATTGGGCGGGGCCTGAGGACCCCCGCTTCTGTTGAGCGCACGACTGCTGTGGTCACTCCATCAGCAAAGCCCCCAAAGTGATCACGGAAGACGCCGGCGGGCCCACCGCGCAGGGCCCGCTTCGTGATCACAGATGCCCCGAGCCTCTCCAGTGCCCACATGTTGTGCGATGGTGCGGGGGAACGCCGTGAGACGAAGGCACATCGGTGCCGTTAGAGTGGGCCCAGCCCCTGAGGCACCTCCAACGCCGAAGTCAAACCGACGGCGACATCACCGCGCACAAGAGGCACCACTGCCGCCCCCGGACCGTGAGTGGCCGTGGGCCCTGCACCGTTTCCTTTAGGGGGCGGGCGGAGGGGGGGGCTGTACCCGTCTCCTGGGCACCGCCCCCCTGTACTATGGGGGCTGGCGGGCTGCAGCATGTGCCAGAGGGGGTGTGCGCACTGTTCGGCATCGCGGGTACCGACTCCCCCGAAAACGGGGCTCCGCCCCCTCCGTTGTCAAGTGGAATTGAGGAGGGGGTGGGGGGTGGGGGGGGAGGGATGCAGCCAATCCACCGTCCCACTGATGCCCCCCCCCCCCCCCCCCCCTAAATGGGCCCCTCTGCCCTGAACACAAAGGGCAACTGCTGACGGCTGCGCCGGGCTGCACCGTTTTGCCGACGCAAGTTTCCGGATTGTGTTTGCGATTCTCTGATTCGGTGCACGTTTGAGTTGCACATTTCAAATGCAGCGGCGGCACCGGGCGGGGCTGCGTCAGGCAGATGAAGTCCCATCAAATTGGAGCGACGGAGGAACACACGGCGGACGAAGGAACACACGAAGCGATGAGAGGAGGGGGGCACACCCGAATGTGTTTAGTGGCGCGCCCACATCTCGCACAGTGCTGAGAGAGAGAGAGAGAGAGAGAGAGAGGGAGGGAGGGAGAGAGGGAGGGAGGGAGAGAGGGAGACGATCGGGTGGACGGACGGACGGACGGAAGGAGCCCAGCAGACGTTGCCAACGACCACCCAACCACCGTTCCCAGAAAACAAGAAGCACAGCAGACCCGCACGCAACGCAATACAAAGCAAGCGACCCAAAGCACCGCTGTCGATGCGGCCCATCGATATCTGCGTTGTCCCTGCCGAGTCCAGTGCATCGCACGCGAACCGAGCAACGGAGTGCCCGCGCGCAAATAGAAAAGCGGCACTCCCGTCCCGGACGGCCAAACAGTCGCGGATATGACAGGGGGTGCAATTCCCCCAATCCCCCCCCGCCCCCTCCGGTCGAGCAGCAACATGGAGCACTGGAATGCAGGCCGGCAACTTGTTGGTAGGGCCCCATGGCGTGCCCGTCGGAGTAACAAACGCACGACGCTTCACGGGCCAATGGAAACACGACAGCCAACAGCAAGAACCATCATTTGAATCGGGTGGCGACTAGTGGCCCCTCCTCCGGAGGTTTGGTGCCGGCGGTCGTCGGTTGCCCGCCAACCGCTGTTGGGTCCTGCCGGCGGCCGTAGAGGGTGGGCACAACGGCTGCCGGCGCCTTAAGGTTTCCAATGGGACCACAGGGCCGTCAGTGAGGGGTACCAGACAGGGTCACTGTATGCAGTGCCCCCCCCCCCCCCCCCCCGCCGTGGGGGCTGGGGGGTTGGGGGTAGCCGTACCGTGGCTGGGCATGGGATGTGAAGAATGGGGGACAAGCAGGTGGCAGCAGCAGCACCGCTGCAGGAATGTGTGAGTAATCAGTGATGATGTCCAGGGCTTTGGTTCGGGCATGGCTCAGCGCTGTGCTGCAACACAGATCATGAGGCCAGCTGCTTGGGTTGCCGCGTGTGTTGTTCCCAAAGAGTCCGAAGGGGGGGGGGGGTAGAAATCGCTGAGCCCGGTAGCCCAGTGTGCGCGATATCTCACGGCACTACGAAAGGGGGGGCGGGGAACCAGCTGCCCTCAACCCGAGGAAAACCGGAACGGGAGGAGGAGTCCGAAGAGTCCGAAGGGGGGGGGGGGGTAGAAGTCGCTGAGCCCGGTGAGCCCGGTCACTGATCACGGGCAGCAACACAAAACAGAACCGCTCATCCACAGATTGCCACACGTCTGCACTATCGCAATACATCTATCACTACCACTGCATAGGCACAATCCATAACACAGGCGCATTCTACTCCTTGCATCGTTCCAATCCTGTGTGGCACACTCTACATCAATACGATGCAAAAACGCATTGCAAAAAGCGAATTCATATAGAGAAGCGACATTATGAGAGCTGCAACAACAAGCAAACCAAACAAAGCAAAACGCGCATGAAGGCAATTCACATACAGACTGTCGTGTAGAAGATAATCATCACCAATCCCAAGATGCGTGATGAGAGAGAAGACAAATACCAGAACGTATCCCATGCAAATGCATCGCAGCAAGCAATCGATTCGAAAACGCAGGCATTCACACTCAACAACCGTTCATGGAACTCATGTACTCTCTGCTTTACACGCATCTCGATGCCAAGTAGGGCGCCCAAAAACGCAAGTCGAAATTACGTATGCAATGCCACCAAACTCGCTAAACAACTCCTGTCCGTGATGCTGAACACACTACGCCCCCTGAGATCACCGAGACCTCACCTTTGCATTCAGCAAAAGCAGTACTCATACAAACTGCGGGCAACAGAGAAGACAAAGTGCAAACCCTTTCCTTCCCTATTCCACTGCACTGATCACGGGCAGCAACACAAAACAGAACCGCTCATCCACAGATTGCCACACGTCTGCACTATCGCAATACATCTATCACTACCACTGCATAGGCACAATCCATAACACAGGCGCATTCTACTCCTTGCATCGTTCCAATCCTGTGTGGCACACTCTACATCAATACGATGCAAAAACGCATTGCAAAAAGCGAATTCATATAGAGAAGCGACATTATGAGAGCTGCAACAACAAGCAAACCAAACAAAGCAAAACGCGCATGAAGGCAATTCACATACCAACTGTCGTGTAGAAGATAATCATCACCAATCCCAAGATGCGTGATGAGAGAGAAGACAAATACCAGAACGTATCCCATGCAAATGCATCGCAGCAAGCAATCGATTCGAAAACGCAGGCATTCACACTCAACAACCGTTCATGGAACTCATGTACTCTCTGCTTTACACGCATCTCGATGCCAAGTAGGGCGCCCAAAAACGCAAGTCGAAATTACGTATGCAATGCCACCAAACTCGCTAAACAACTCCTGTCCGTGATGCTGAACACACTACGCCCCCTGAGATCACCGAGACCTCACCTTTGCATTCAGCAAAAGCAGTACTCATACAAACTGCGGGCAACAGAGAAGACAAAGTGCAAACCCTTTCCTTCCCTATTCCACTGCACTGATCACGGGCAGCAACACAAAACAGAACCGCTCATCCACAGATTGCCACACGTCTGCACTATCGCAATACATCTATCACTACCACTGCATAGGCACAATCCATAACACAGGCGCATTCTACTCCTTGCATCGTTCCAATCCTGTGTGGCACACTCTACATCAATACGATGCAAAAACGCATTGCAAAAAGCGAATTCATATAGAGAAGCGACATTATGAGAGCTGCAACAACAAGCAAACCAAACAAAGCAAAACGCGCATGAAGGCAATTCACATACCAACTGTCGTGTAGAAGATAATCATCACCAATCCCAAGATGCGTGATGAGAGAGAAGACAAATACCAGAACGTATCCCATGCAAATGCATCGCAGCAAGCAATCGATTCGAAAACGCAGGCATTCACACTCAACAACCGTTCATGGGACTCATGTACTCTCTGCTTTACACGCATCTCGATGCCAAGTAGGGCGCCCAAAAACGCAAGTCGAAATTACGTATGCAATGCCACCAAACTCGCTAAACAACTCCTGTCCGTGATGCTGAACACACTACGCCCCCTGAGATCACCGAGACCTCACCTTTGCATTCAGCAAAAGCAGTACTCATACAAACTGCGGGCAACAGAGAAGACAAAGTGCAAACCCTTTCCTTCCCTATTCCACTGCACTGATCACGGGCAGCAACACAAAACAGAACCGCTCATCCACAGATTGCCACACGTCTGCACTATCGCAATACATCTATCACTACCACTGCATAGGCACAATCCATAACACAGGCGCATTCTACTCCTTGCATCGTTCCAATCCTGTGTGGCACACTCTACATCAATACGATGCAAAAACGCATTGCAAAAAGCGAATTCATATAGAGAAGCGACATTATGAGAGCTGCAACAACAAGCAAACCAAACAAAGCAAAACGCGCATGAAGGCAATTCACATACCAACTGTCGTGTAGAAGATAATCATCACCAATCCCAAGATGCGTGATGAGAGAGAAGACAAATACCAGAACGTATCCCATGCAAATGCATCGCAGCAAGCAATCGATTCGAAAACGCAGGCATTCACACTCAACAACCGTTCATGGAACTCATGTACTCTCTGCTTTACACGCATCTCGATGCCAAGTAGGGCGCCCAAAAACGCAAGTCGAAATTACGTATGCAATGCCACCAAACTCGCTAAACAACTCCTGTCCGTGATGCTGAACACACTACGCCCCCTGAGATCACCGAGACCTCACCTTTGCATTCAGCAAAAGCAGTACTCATACAAACTGCGGGCAACAGAGAAGACAAAGTGCAAACCCTTTCCTTCCCTATTCCACTGCACTGATCACGGGCAGCAACACAAAACAGAACCGCTCATCCACAGATTGCCACACGTCTGCACTATCGCAATACATCTATCACTACCACTGCATAGGCACAATCCATAACACAGGCGCATTCTACTCCTTGCATCGTTCCAATCCTGTGTGGCACACTCTACATCAATACGATGCAAAAACGCATTGCAAAAAGCGAATTCATATAGAGAAGCGACATTATGAGAGCTGCAACAACAAGCAAACCAAACAAAGCAAAACGCGCATGAAGGCAATTCACATACAGACTGTCGTGTAGAAGATAATCATCACCAATCCCAAGATGCGTGATGAGAGAGAAGACAAATACCAGAACGTATCCCATGCAAATGCATCGCAGCAAGCAATCGATTCGAAAACGCAGGCATTCACACTCAACAACCGTTCATGGGACTCATGTACTCTCTGCTTTACACGCATCTCGATGCCAAGTAGGGCGCCCAAAAACGCAAGTCGAAATTACGTATGCAATGCCACCAAACTCGCTAAACAACTCCTGTCCGTGATGCTGAACACACTACGCCCCCTGAGATCACCGAGACCTCACCTTTGCATTCAGCAAAAGCAGTACTCATACAAACTGCGGGCAACAGAGAAGACAAAGTGCAAACCCTTTCCTTCCCTATTCCACTGCACTGATCACGGGCAGCAACACAAAACAGAACCGCTCATCCACAGATTGCCACACGTCTGCACTATCGCAATACATCTATCACTACCACTGCATAGGCACAATCCATAACACAGGCGCATTCTACTCCTTGCATCGTTCCAATCCTGTGTGGCACACTCTACATCAATACGATGCAAAAACGCATTGCAAAAAGCGAATTCATATAGAGAAGCGACATTATGAGAGCTGCAACAACAAGCAAACCAAACAAAGCAAAACGCGCATGAAGGCAATTCACATACAGACTGTCGTGTAGAAGATAATCATCACCAATCCCAAGATGCGTGATGAGAGAGAAGACAAATACCAGAACGTATCCCATGCAAATGCATCGCAGCAAGCAATCGATTCGAAAACGCAGGCATTCACACTCAACAACCGTTCATGGAACTC
Organism: Eutreptiella sp. 'Long Island Sound 2002'; assembly: GCA_964036045.1. NCBI lineage: Eukaryota > Euglenozoa > Euglenophyceae > Eutreptiales > Eutreptiaceae > Eutreptiella > Eutreptiella sp. 'Long Island Sound 2002'. The sequence continues at coordinate 8,454,572 of OZ038404.1, read as the reverse complement.
ATGTACTCTCTGCTTTACACGCATCTCGATGCCAAGTAGGGCGCCCAAAAACGCAAGTCGAAATTACGTATGCAATGCCACCAAACTCGCTAAACAACTCCTGTCCGTGATGCTGAACACACTACGCCCCCTGAGATCACCGAGACCTCACCTTTGCATTCAGCAAAAGCAGTACTCATACAAACTGCGGGCAACAGAGAAGACAAAGTGCAAACCCTTTCCTTCCCTATTCCACTGCACTGATCACGGGCAGCAACACAAAACAGAACCGCTCATCCACAGATTGCCACACGTCTGCACTATCGCAATACATCTATCACTACCACTGCATAGGCACAATCCATAACACAGGCGCATTCTACTCCTTGCATCGTTCCAATCCTGTGTGGCACACTCTACATCAATACGATGCAAAAACGCATTGCAAAAAGCGAATTCATATAGAGAAGCGACATTATGAGAGCTGCAACAACAAGCAAACCAAACAAAGCAAAACGCGCATGAAGGCAATTCACATACAGACTGTCGTGTAGAAGATAATCATCACCAATCCCAAGATGCGTGATGAGAGAGAAGACAAATACCAGAACGTATCCCATGCAAATGCATCGCAGCAAGCAATCGATTCGAAAACGCAGGCATTCACACTCAACAACCGTTCATGGAACTCATGTACTCTCTGCTTTACACGCATCTCGATGCCAAGTAGGGCGCCCAAAAACGCAAGTCGAAATTACGTATGCAATGCCACCAAACTCGCTAAACAACTCCTGTCCGTGATGCTGAACACACTACGCCCCCTGAGATCACCGAGACCTCACCTTTGCATTCAGCAAAAGCAGTACTCATACAAACTGCGGGCAACAGAGAAGACAAAGTGCAAACCCTTTCCTTCCCTATTCCACTGCACTGATCACGGGCAGCAACACAAAACAGAACCGCTCATCCACAGATTGCCACACGTCTGCACTATCGCAATACATCTATCACTACCACTGCATAGGCACAATCCATAACACAGGCGCATTCTACTCCTTGCATCGTTCCAATCCTGTGTGGCACACTCTACATCAATACGATGCAAAAACGCATTGCAAAAAGCGAATTCATATAGAGAAGCGACATTATGAGAGCTGCAACAACAAGCAAACCAAACAAAGCAAAACGCGCATGAAGGCAATTCACATACCCACTGTCGTGTAGAAGATAATCATCACCAATCCCAAGATGCGTGATGAGAGAGAAGACAAATACCAGAACGTATCCCATGCAAATGCATCGCAGCAAGCAATCGATTCGAAAACGCAGGCATTCACACTCAACAACCGTTCATGGAACTCATGTACTCTCTGCTTTACACGCATCTCGATGCCAAGTAGGGCGCCCAAAAACGCAAGTCGAAATTACGTATGCAATGCCACCAAACTCGCTAAACAACTCCTGTCCGTGATGCTGAACACACTACGCCCCCTGAGATCACCGAGACCTCACCTTTGCATTCAGCAAAAGCAGTACTCATACAAACTGCGGGCAACAGAGAAGACAAAGTGCAAACCCTTTCCTTCCCTATTCCACTGCACTGATCACGGGCAGCAACACAAAACAGAACCGCTCATCCACAGATTGCCACACGTCTGCACTATCGCAATACATCTATCACTACCACTGCATAGGCACAATCCATAACACAGGCGCATTCTACTCCTTGCATCGTTCCAATCCTGTGTGGCACACTCTACATCAATACGATGCAAAAACGCATTGCAAAAAGCGAATTCATATAGAGAAGCGACATTATGAGAGCTGCAACAACAAGCAAACCAAACAAAGCAAAACGCGCATGAAGGCAATTCACATACAGACTGTCGTGTAGAAGATAATCATCACCAATCCCAAGATGCGTGATGAGAGAGAAGACAAATACCAGAACGTATCCCATGCAAATGCATCGCAGCAAGCAATCGATTCGAAAACGCAGGCATTCACACTCAACAACCGTTCATGGAACTCATGTACTCTCTGCTTTACACGCATCTCGATGCCAAGTAGGGCGCCCAAAAACGCAAGTCGAAATTACGTATGCAATGCCACCAAACTCGCTAAACAACTCCTGTCCGTGATGCTGAACACACTACGCCCCCTGAGATCACCGAGACCTCACCTTTGCATTCAGCAAAAGCAGTACTCATACAAACTGCGGGCAACAGAGAAGACAAAGTGCAAACCCTTTCCTTCCCTATTCCACTGCACTGATCACGGGCAGCAACACAAAACAGAACCGCTCATCCACAGATTGCCACACGTCTGCACTATCGCAATACATCTATCACTACCACTGCATAGGCACAATCCATAACACAGGCGCATTCTACTCCTTGCATCGTTCCAATCCTGTGTGGCACACTCTACATCAATACGATGCAAAAACGCATTGCAAAAAGCGAATTCATATAGAGAAGCGACATTATGAGAGCTGCAACAACAAGCAAACCAAACAAAGCAAAACGCGCATGAAGGCAATTCACATACTCCCTGTCGTGTAGAAGATAATCATCACCAATCCCAAGATGCGTGATGAGAGAGAAGACAAATACCAGAACGTATCCCATGCAAATGCATCGCAGCAAGCAATCGATTCGAAAACGCAGGCATTCACACTCAACAACCGTTCATGGAACTCATGTACTCTCTGCTTTACACGCATCTCGATGCCAAGTAGGGCGCCCAAAAACGCAAGTCGAAATTACGTATGCAATGCCACCAAACTCGCTAAACAACTCCTGTCCGTGATGCTGAACACACTACGCCCCCTGAGATCACCGAGACCTCACCTTTGCATTCAGCAAAAGCAGTACTCATACAAACTGCGGGCAACAGAGAAGACAAAGTGCAAACCCTTTCCTTCCCTATTCCACTGCACTGATCACGGGCAGCAACACAAAACAGAACCGCTCATCCACAGATTGCCACACGTCTGCACTATCGCAATACATCTATCACTACCACTGCATAGGCACAATCCATAACACAGGCGCATTCTACTCCTTGCATCGTTCCAATCCTGTGTGGCACACTCTACATCAATACGATGCAAAAACGCATTGCAAAAAGCGAATTCATATAGAGAAGCGACATTATGAGAGCTGCAACAACAAGCAAACCAAACAAAGCAAAACGCGCATGAAGGCAATTCACATACACACTGTCGTGTAGAAGATAATCATCACCAATCCCAAGATGCGTGATGAGAGAGAAGACAAATACCAGAACGTATCCCATGCAAATGCATCGCAGCAAGCAATCGATTCGAAAACGCAGGCATTCACACTCAACAACCGTTCATGGAACTCATGTACTCTCTGCTTTACACGCATCTCGATGCCAAGTAGGGCGCCCAAAAACGCAAGTCGAAATTACGTATGCAATGCCACCAAACTCGCTAAACAACTCCTGTCCGTGATGCTGAACACACTACGCCCCCTGAGATCACCGAGACCTCACCTTTGCATTCAGCAAAAGCAGTACTCATACAAACTGCGGGCAACAGAGAAGACAAAGTGCAAACCCTTTCCTTCCCTATTCCACTGCACTGATCACGGGCAGCAACACAAAACAGAACCGCTCATCCACAGATTGCCACACGTCTGCACTATCGCAATACATCTATCACTACCACTGCATAGGCACAATCCATAACACAGGCGCATTCTACTCCTTGCATCGTTCCAATCCTGTGTGGCACACTCTACATCAATACGATGCAAAAACGCATTGCAAAAAGCGAATTCATATAGAGAAGCGACATTATGAGAGCTGCAACAACAAGCAAACCAAACAAAGCAAAACGCGCATGAAGGCAATTCACATACAGACTGTCGTGTAGAAGATAATCATCACCAATCCCAAGATGCGTGATGAGAGAGAAGACAAATACCAGAACGTATCCCATGCAAATGCATCGCAGCAAGCAATCGATTCGAAAACGCAGGCATTCACACTCAACAACCGTTCATGGAACTCATGTACTCTCTGCTTTACACGCATCTCGATGCCAAGTAGGGCGCCCAAAAACGCAAGTCGAAATTACGTATGCAATGCCACCAAACTCGCTAAACAACTCCTGTCCGTGATGCTGAACACACTACGCCCCCTGAGATCACCGAGACCTCACCTTTGCATTCAGCAAAAGCAGTACTCATACAAACTGCGGGCAACAGAGAAGACAAAGTGCAAACCCTTTCCTTCCCTATTCCACTGCACTGATCACGGGCAGCAACACAAAACAGAACCGCTCATCCACAGATTGCCACACGTCTGCACTATCGCAATACATCTATCACTACCACTGCATAGGCACAATCCATAACACAGGCGCATTCTACTCCTTGCATCGTTCCAATCCTGTGTGGCACACTCTACATCAATACGATGCAAAAACGCATTGCAAAAAGCGAATTCATATAGAGAAGCGACATTATGAGAGCTGCAACAACAAGCAAACCAAACAAAGCAAAACGCGCATGAAGGCAATTCACATACTCCCTGTCGTGTAGAAGATAATCATCACCAATCCCAAGATGCGTGATGAGAGAGAAGACAAATACCAGAACGTATCCCATGCAAATGCATCGCAGCAAGCAATCGATTCGAAAACGCAGGCATTCACACTCAACAACCGTTCATGGAACTCATGTACTCTCTGCTTTACACGCATCTCGATGCCAAGTAGGGCGCCCAAAAACGCAAGTCGAAATTACGTATGCAATGCCACCAAACCACAACTGCACGCGCGAAATGGGAAAAAATCACAGCTCCATCGTGGTGCTTCAGATTGGGCCAAAATTTTGGTGGGTGCTACCTATGGGTGTGAGCGACAACCGAACGAAGTGTGAGCCAAAAAGTCAACGGAGAGGCTGGGAACGGGCGTTGCAAGTGCCGGACCTCCATTTCAAAATCTGCAATTTAGGGCCAAAACCAGCCTTTTTTTCCCAAAACCGCCCTAGAACCTGCTGAAAATGGCCAAATGGAGGGAAATAGTGGCTACTCTAAACATGCAGCTAGACTTACCCGTGCCCAAGGCCCTCTAGGGCCCTCTAACTCCATCCACAATATGTCCCTAAACCGCCCCCGAAAGGCCCCCAAAAGCCCCAGAATTTGCGCCGACATCCCCAAACCAAAAACGGACCATATCTTGGGCCACGTGGCTCAAAACGCGATTTCCAGTGCACCTAATCCACCTGCAACCACCCACTTTTGGTGGTTTCCACCCCTCAAAATTGCCCTAACCGACGCCTAGACCCCCGTACCTAGACCCAGTGCGTTGCGGCAAGCTTCAAGAGGTAGCCCAAAGAGGTGGGTGCCAAAATGGGTCAACAAGATCCACCCACCAAAAATGACCCTAGACCACATTGCATGCCAAAACAAGTGTTTTTGGCGCGTTTTGAGCTCGTGGTGGCCCGTTTTGGCCCTCATGAAGTCAGAAAATGCCTTGAAAATGGGCTATTTTGGGACAAAAATGGGTCAAAAATGTGTTTTTCCAAATATTATACTCGACCATTTGGGATGCCTAATCAAGTGAAATGAGCCCCTTTTGTGCCCGTTGCAAGCCACTTTGGCCCCTCCAAAAGCCTTGAAAATGGGCCCTTTAGCTACCAAAAATGGATCAAAAATGGGTCAAAAAGACTGTTTTTCCAAAAATGATTCTAGACCATTTGGGGTGCACAAACAAGTGAAATGAGCCTATTTTGAGCCCATTGCAAGCCATTTTGGCCCCTCCAAAGTCACAAAATGCCTTGAAAATGGGCTGTTTTGGGACCAAACATCGATCAAAAATGGATCCAAAATGTGTTTTTCCAAAGATACTTTTGGACGGTTTGGGGTGCACAATTAAGTAGAATGAGCCTATTTTGAGCTCATGTTGAACAATTTTTGCCCCTCTCAAGGACGAAAGGGCCTTGAAATTGGGCCACTTTGGGACCACAAATGGCTCAAAAACGGGTCAAAACCATGGCTTTCCAAAAATGATCCTAGTCCAGTTGTGGTGCCGAAACGGATGAATACAGCTCAATTTGAGCCCCCTTTTGAGCCGCTCTCATCCACTTTCCAGTGTGTACATTCATTTGTCATTAAAGTCTCCTAGACGATGTTCCTTCCCCCACCAGCTCGGTCCAAATATACAACCGTGGTTTTGGTTTGGGGTTGTCGGCGGCCAATGTGCACAAATTGTGGCGCTTTTGGGGGCCTTTCAGGGGCGGTTCGCACACATATTGTGGAGTTATAGGGCCCTAGAGGGCCCTTGGGCATGGGTAAGTCTAGCTGCATGTGTAGAGTAGCCATTATTTCCCTTCATTTGGCCTTTTTCAGCAGGTTCTAGGGCGGTTTTGGGCAAAAAAGGGCTGGTTTTGGCCCTAAATTGTAGATTTTGAAATGGAGGTCCGGCACTTGCAACGCCCGTTCCCAGCCTCTCCGTTGAGTTTGTGGCTCATACTTTGTGTGGTTGTCGCTCACACCCATAGGTAGCATCCACCAAAATTTTGGCCCAATCCGAAGCACCACGATGGAGCTGTGAGCTTGCTGCTTGCTGCTTGCTGCTTGCCAAACCAGTTAGGTCCAGCCTAGACACTAAAGAGGGTCATAAAACCAAGACCGTTTCCACCAGCTCCCTGACCCTAACCAGGTTTGAATATTGGGACCGAGCTGGTGGGGGAAGGAACGTTGTCTAGGACACTTTAACGACAAATGAGGTACGTGATGGAAAGTGGATGAGAGCGGCTCAAAAGGGGGCTCAAAATGAGTTGTATTCATCCGTTTCGGCACCACAACTGGACTAGGATCATTTTTGGGAAACCATGGTTTTGACCCGTTTTTGAGCCATTTGTGGTCCCAAAATGGCCCAATTTCAAGGCCCTTTCGGCCTTGAGAGGGGCCCAAATAGCTCAACATGGGCTCAAAATGGGCTCATTCCACTTGTTTTGTTTGTGCAACCAAAATAATCCCAAAAGTACCTTTGGAAAAACACCTTTTTGATCCATTTTTGATCGATGTTTGGTCCCAAAACAGCCCATTTTCATGGCATTTTGTGACTTTGGAGGGGCCAAAATGGCTTGCAACGGGCTCAAAATAGGCTCATTTCACTTGTTTGTGCACCCCAAATGGTCTTCGATCATTTCTGGAAAAACACATTTTTGATCCATTTTTGACCCATTTTTCGTGGCAAAACAACCCATTTTCAAGGCATTTTCTGACTTCATGAGGGCCAAAATGGCTTGCAATGGGCTCAAAATAGGCTCATTTCACTTGTTTAGGCACCCCAAATGGTCTAGGATCATTTTTGGAGTAACACATTTTTAATCCATTTTTGACCCATTTTTCGTCGCAGCTGATCACAAAACAACCCATTTCAAGGCATTTTGTGTCTTTGGAGGGGCCAAAAGGGCTTGCAATGGGCTCAAAATAGGCTCATTTCACTTGTTTGTGCATCCCAAATGGTCTAGGATCATATTTGGAAAAACACATGTTTGACCCATTTTTGACCCATTTTTCGTCGCAGCTGGTCGCAAAACAACCCATTTTCAAGGTATTTTGGAATTTAAGAAGGGCCAAAAAGGGCCACCACGCGCTCAAAACACGCCAAAAACACTTGTTTTGGCATGCCATGTGGTCCAAGATCATTTTTCGAAAAAGTCATTTTTTTGCACACGGTGGACCTTCTTGACCCATTTTGGCACCCACCTCTTTGGGCTACCTCTTGCAGCTTGCCGCGGTGCATTGGGCCTAGGTACGGGGGTCTGGGGCAATTTTGAGGGGTGGAAACCACCAAAAGTGGTGGTTGCGGGTGGATTAGGTGCGCTCGTAATCGCGTTTTGAGCTACAGGGCCAAGATATGGTCTATTTTTGGGGGTGATTTCGCACAGTGCGCACAGCGCCAGTTATTATGGTGTTTACCCCGGTAACAGCCATGAAACCCTGCCACCTCTAGAAGCATGCATGAGCAATTCAAAACTCCGAAATTCAAACGTGTCGTGTTCTCAGAAGTATCCAATGTCCAAAACAATGCAATGTAGACAATAAAATTGTCTTGCGGGTGTTAAAGAACACCTGAAAATATATTAGGGGCTACTCGGGAACATCATTATCGCAAGTATGTTCACCCATGCAACCTCTACACAAGTAAAGGCCACACGTGGAGCATTCCGATGTGTCCCTTTTGCCACAAATTTGGCAAAGGAAAGTATCCTCCTCTTCCTCACCAACCTCAGGGGCCTCTTCCTCTGTCCAAATGGAAGAAGGAATGTGCTCCCATGGGCCATAAGGCTGATACCTTTTCTGTCTTCGCAACATGAATTGTGAAAAGTGCACAAGTATGCGTGTGTTGGCATGCAAGTCTTGATGGGACCCCGGCCAAATGTCACACACTACACTCCAAGACCAAAGGTGGGCAAACAAGTGTTCCACCCGTGCCCTATAATACCCATGCACATCATTATATGTTTTCTGCCGCATGGTCAAAGTCTTTCGACCAATGAAAGGGACATGTGAATGCAATCGCCCCTTGTATGCTCCATCATGCACACCGACCTCAAACTCCATGAAACAACCCTTGGTACGTTGCGGCCCATACTTGTCCCATATCTTAACATCGGCACTAGTGCCGGGTTAGGACAGGGCATATCCACACAATGTTACCCAAGTGGTCCACGGCCACGGTAATCTTCCACACACAACCCGCATACTTGGGGTTGAATAGTATATCGGAAAGAGCACCACCAATAGAACTGATTGGCATGGCATTAGTGAAATGGGTCACAAGATACGGGAAATGAGGGTTATGATTGAACCTGTTCAAACGGTCTGACCAATGCACCTCATCAACTGCCAATTTCACCAATTTCACGATTTCATTTCAGGTACGGTACCGCCGGACCTTACATACAATGCGATCAATTGCTTGGGGGCTTGCCTTTGGAGCGAGTGTAGAACACCCTATCTCCAACATTAAAGTCCATGGTGAATGCAATAGGGGGTTGGAGAAATGAGAGCAAAAGATGATGCCCCGCGGCAGACACCCTGAGAATGTATCACCATATACCGGCCTCAGGGTGCCCGTTTGCAAGGGTACATACATACATGCAAGAAGGGGGAGGGTTGATGGTACAAGGGTACACAATGGCAATAGTACCCTGCGGCAATCCTACACCCAAAAGCCTGCCTACCGGTGGTGGAGAATGGCCTACTTTTCGCACAGCGCGCGCACAACGCACGGCACGCCCCCTTTGGCTTGGGGCTGTCAGCGGCTAATGTGCACAAATTCTGGGGCTTTTCGGGGCCTTTTGGGGGCGGTTCGCAAACATATTGTGGAGTTTGAGGGCCCTAGAGGGCCCTTGGGCACGGGGAAATCTAGTGCCGGACCTCCATTTCAAAATCTGCAATTTAGGGCCAAAAAATGTTGGCCGAATGCGAAGCACCATGATGGAGCAGCGATTTTTCCCCATTTCGCGCGTGCTTGCTGCTTGCTTGCTTAAGGTTTCGGAAATGGTCTTCCCGTGAAATGGGATGGGCACGGCAGATTTCCAGATTCCCGACAACCAGGACGTTCCCTAAGACCTCCCCCCCCCCCCCCCACCTTAAGGAACGTTGGTTCGGGGTTAGGGTTAGGGTTCGGGTCACCGAGCTGGTGGAACCAGTCTTGGTTTTATAACCCTCTTTAGTGTCTAGGGTGGACCTAACAGGTTTGGCAAGCAGCATCGCCTTTTACCAAAAGGCATGCGCCAGTCCTGAGCCTACCGCTCCTGCCATTGGCGATCTAAATGACCCACCTGCACAGATACCCGCGTCTTTTGTCCCCTGTCCTTTTCTTGAACTTAATGCTCGGCGCGCCCACTGGACTGCACTCCATTGGTCAATGCAAGAGGACCAATGGCCTCAAATCATGTAACTCTACGATGTGTCATATGATCCGAGGTTTGGAGCTTTGGAGCAGGGCATCGTTTTCAAATATGCCATCGGACCCTCCAAACCGCCCGCGCTGTGATCTGTGGGTGCCTTTGGCAGGCACAGGATGAGACAATCGCAAAAAACCGGGCCACCTCCGCATGTCTTGTGAGGGCTAGTCAATGCCACTGCAGCCTTGGCACGGTACGGCACGGTACACAGTGGCATCCACAGTGAGAAATGACTGGATGGGGGAGCCGACAGGCGTCGGGAGGACCGGACTGCCACAAGCAACACGCCCTCCCCCAAGACCTGGACGGAGATCCCGAAACTCTGGGGTGGGTGGACAACTGTGGAGGATGCAGTGGGTGGGGGGGGGGGGGTGCGAGAGAACCCCCTTACTGGACTCCCACCACCTTCAGAAAGGGCTGAATTGATCGCATCCCAAATCCGGACGGAGACAGCCCCAGAAGTCCCCCAGACCCCTAAACCAGAACAAGTGAACGGGAATTTGTTGAATCAGTGCCCCAACGGGGCCAACAAAAGTCATGGGATGACTTGTATTTTAGACAAATTCCAATGCCTTCAGCGCTGGATTGCCTGGTAACTGATGCATGGTCCGGTCCATTGAGCCCCAGCACAGAGGCCGTCCCTCACTTTAGCGCCGCCCCCATCCCCCCCCTCCCCCCCCCGCCCAGGCCTGCAATTCCGACTGCCCCGGGGCTGATTGACTGTTTGGACCACCGAAATGCCCACAGTCGACAAGCACAATTGTGCTCAGGTTGGCGTTGGTGGTGGAGCGGAGGTAAGTCAGCTCTCTGGCTGCCCTGACATGTACCGCCGCACCGCCCCCTTGTGCCCTGCCCTGCCCTGCCCTGCCCTGCCCTGCCCTGCCCTGCGTGGCACCCCCCTTGGGTCCCTGTGGTCCCCATCCGGGGCGTAGGGGGGGGGGTGCAATAAATGCTGCAAGAGTACGCCGGTGGGTACTTCCAGCTGAACTTGGGCACCAGCCGGGGGATTACGGGATTCCCAAATGTGAGCACTTGTACTCGCGTGCAGCCCAAAATGTGCAAAGCGGTCAGGGTTAGGGTTAGGGTTAGGGTTAGTGCAAAAGGCGTTGAAGCAGGAGAACATGACACAAACTGAATCACAGAACGTCATATCACAGTCCCGCCGCTTCAAATTCTTTGGTTGTCAAATGCGTCCCTGAACTAAGGGACCGTCAGCTCGTGGGGAACACGTCCTAAACCAACACTCCCCACCAGCACCACACACACACACACACACACACGGTCCCTTTTGGCATCGGTGTAGCCTTCCCTGCCTCGTTTTCGCCGCCGTAGTATCGTACCAGAGCACGGGTGCCCATTTAGTAGAACCATCGGCTGTCATGCTACTGAACAACCGATGCTTCTGGTTTCAACATTGATGTGCTTGTAAACGATTACATGGCGCTACCGGGGCGCTGCATGCGACTATATCCCCTTCACATCCTTTGACAAAGCTCCTTCTCCGACGTGTGATATTGAGTATCATTCCCAAAAGGTCTGCACCGTGATTGCATCACAAGTACACGTGTACTGACTACAGCAGTGGAGCCAACAAAATCTAGCAATGGTAAACTTGCGTGGTGCGACGTACAGCAGTGCTACGTGGAGGAGTATGGCAGGCACAACGCCAGCCAGCGTCGTTCCAAGGACTGCTCCCTTGCCAGTGGGTGCATGTGTGCTGGTTCAAGGTGATACTTTACCCCGGTGCTGTGTGTACAAACACCACTGGCAATTGGGTTCTTGGTGCAAGGGTCCGAACATTTCATAATACACAACACAGACGCGATATTTGACGGATACAACAACACAGGCGGCACAACGGTACTCCCAAAGACGCGCCGGGGCTGCGAGTACTACGAGTTGCATTGCATTTGGAAGAACAAAACGGATTGACTTATTGTGGACGGACTTGGAGTGAGGCAAGATTCTATGTCTCAGCCTGCACAGATACCTTGTCCCCACACTCGCTGCAGTAGTACCAGTCAGGCATCACTTCGGTCCTGTGCAGGGGCAGATACAGCAATGTTCCATGGCGTGGTGGAGGGTGATGCAGAATGGTACGAAACCCGTGACCACCAGACGTGGCAATGCAGGCAAACGAGGTGAAGATGGCATCACACTACCCAGTCCCCAAACATGACCACCCCTGCGTATGAAGAGATGCGGACATCACCTGCCGCTTCAATTGCCGGTCGGCTTTGGAAAAGAAATCACGTCCGCGACAACTTCTTGTGGCTACAACACAAACTGCACTTGGCCAATGCTTGAAGTCAGTCTGTGGGCAGAAAGAAATGCAGAGGCAGTGGGGCATAGGCTATCATGGGGGGGCGAGGGGGCGGGAGACAGAGAGAGCAATGGGCGGGTCCAATCAAGTGAATGCCCCTTTCAGTCCACTGTACATGATGGATGGTGGATCTATGCTCTTTGTAGAGGACACTCCCTATTGGACTAATGGGGGGGGGGGGGGGGCGAGGTCTTCCCCGGCACATGTTGTTCCGCCACAAGACCCCTCTGGCGGTTCGAAGGCCATGGGACGGAGAGGAATCGTGGGGGTATCAGGGGAATCAGGGAGCCATGGAGGAACCTTGAACCCTCCCCTGCACACACTGCGGTGTCCCATTGAATGGGTACGGAGACCCCTCTTCGAGCTCTCGTGGACCGTTTGTAACTGACTGGGGCTTGCTTGTTGCAGTTCATATGCCAAAAGTGCTGGAAATTGTTGTACGTATTGCGTGATGCATCAACTTTGCATGTGGCATCGACCAGTGCCGTAGTATTTGTACTGTGTGTGACACTGCTCATGTTGCTGCACATGTACCCCCCACCACATTGTGCAAAGGCGGGTGTGTTCAAAGATAGCCACCCCGTCGGTGCGCCCCCTTTTCTGTCCAACCACAATACAGAAATCTGCCCCTCTGGTCATATACCATCCCGCCGGTGATAAGCGTCCGGGAGGGGGGGGTATTTCGTCCCTGGCGAATATTGGGGGGAATTTTCGCAACGCGATTGCCACACGGAGGACACCCAACAGTGATTCATTTTTCTGGGGGTGGTTCTTTCTACCATTGCAACAACAATTGAGGGCCCCTCCTCTGTGCACACAAAGAATCTCCCCCCTCCCTCCACTCCACCACTCCCTGTCCCTGGGGTTTTTGTAGCAGCAAGCCGGAAATGTCTGTGCAAAGACTTCATGCACTTTTCCCCAGGTGTGGCTGCTCTGAAAACAAAGGCGGCATGCCGTACAGCCACTTTTGAGCAATTCATGCACTTTTGAAGCCTGAGTGACCATCCTAACAGAGATGAAAGGTCGAAAAAAATAGGTAAGTGTTTTCCACCATATTGTTTGCAAATGGGGCATGTACCTTGGTACGTGCTTCTTCAACACAGTGCATTGATTGAAAGGTGTCCCCAAACGTGTTGTTGCGCCGGTTTACAGCAGTTGTACCACTTTCCAAAGCAAAATGCTTCCAACATTGGTCTGAAAGCTAGAGGAGCCCTTTGATGATGGGGCCTTGCAGAGAACACTATGTTGTATGCAAGGAACACATAACTTTTGCCCAATGTATGCTCTTTGACGAAGCAGGATGGAAGATTGCGTGGTCGGCTCTGCTTTGCAACACCTCAACTCAGGTGTTGTTCAGCCAGATTTGAGCAATTCATGAACCTTTGAAGCCAACATTGTCGGCCAAACAAGTATACAAAATGGGAGCAATCTTTCAACTAATCCCTTTGCATCAAGTCAGCCTTATCCTTGCAGCACATCTCCATTTACCCAGTGTGTGCCGTCCAAAAGAGTATATTGAGTCCAAAGTGTGAGCAAAAAAGGCCAAAGCATGTTGTTCAGCCGGTTGACAGCAGTTGTAGCACTTACCAAGGCAAAATGCTTCCAAGCGGGTCCAGGGGGGTCGAAAGGAATAACTTTTGCCCAAAGTTCGTTCTTTGAGAAAGCAAGGTCGAGTCACCTTTGGTTCCCAAAACAGAAGTCGGGCTGTTTCGAGCCCAATTCGAGCAGTTCATGCACTGTTGAAGCCTAAATGGTTGTGCTAACACACAGAGAAACTGGAGGTAACTTTTTACAAAAGTGTTTTGCAGCAAGGCGGCAAAATCTGAGCTTCTCCCCGATGTGTACTTCTTGAACAAATGATATGATTCAAAAGCTGGAGTACCAAGTCCTAAAACGTGTGGTTGAGCCATTTTTTCGCACTTGTAGCTTTCCGAACCAAGTGTTGCCCTTTGATGATTGGGCCCTGCAAGAACCACCTCTTTCTGGGGAAGGAACGCATAACTTGATTAGCCAAGGATTGTTCGTTGACAAGGCAAAATTGAATGGGCTCCACTTTTAGAACTACAACTTGGGTCTTGTTAAGCACATTTTTCACTGATTCGTGCACTTTTGAAGCTGGATTGGTCGTCCTTACGGGTACCGAAACTGGAAAACATTTTAGCAAGCGTTTTGCAGCAAACTGGTGGTGTCTTTGCTCAGTCAGAGTGCCTGCACTTCTCCTCCGTATGTGCTTCTTGAAGAATGTATATTGATTCAAATGTTGAGTACATGTGCCCCAAAACACATTGTTGAGCTGCATCGTTGCACTTTCCAAGGCAAAATACTTCCAACATTCGTCTGAAATGTAGGGGTGCCCTTCGAAGATATGGCCTTGCAATGAACCACCTCTTTCTGAACAAAAAATGCACAACTTTTACGGGGGGCCGACTATGCAGATCCCAGGACGCCAACTACCCCCCCCCCACCACCACCACCACCCAAAGGGACCTCCGGCCTACAGCTAGTTGCCAAAGATGACAGCCTCGGGAGTCCATGGGCGCCGAAGGTGCCTGACGCTCCACGGGCACCAAAAGCGCCCGAAGCAAACTTTTGTCCACTTGCACCCCAACACTATCCTTCACCCCAACCATGACCCTGACGCCCACGCCAACCCAAAGCCCAGTCCTAACCCTAACCTAATCAAGACTGAATATTGGGACCGAGCTGGCGGGGAGGGAACAGGAGCTACACTAGCAAAATGGGCCCAACAAGGGGGGAGATGGCTAAAAGGTAGTTAGAAATCGCAAATTGCCCATTTCAAGAGTTTTTGGGAACTTGCATGGGCTAATATGGGTCAAAAATTGTTCAAAATGGCCTGAAACCATTTGTTTGAGCACCCCACGTACTCAAAGAACAACCTTGGAAAAAATCATTTTTGACGACTTTTAGACCCACCAGTGACTCCCGTAACCCTACCCTAGTACGTGCACGGTACATGCGGCACCACTCCGATGGGGGATTGAAGGGTGTTGACTACGCACAATTAGGTTGAAAGTGATCTAGTTCAGAATCATTTGTCATCACAGGGGTGCCCAAAGCAATACATGGCATTCAAACACACCACATTCCCCCCGGACACCCCCCGCCTTACTGCAAGCCCTAAAATTGCCCATTTCAAGGGTTTTTGGGACCTTGCATGGGCTAATATGGGTTAGATACGGCTCAAAATAGCCTTAAAATACTTGTTTGAGCACCCCTAGTGGTCTAGGACCAATTTTGGAAAAAATCATTTTTGACCATTTTTGGACCCCCATGTGACCCCCGCAACCCTACCCTAGCACGTGCACCGTGCACACTAGTGGTACCAATGGAGTAGTGAAGGGTAATACCCACGGAAATGCCCACAGAAATGCCCACGGAAATGCCCACAAAAATGCCCATGGAAATACCCATGGAAATGCCCACGGGAGGCAACGACTGCACACGCGCACGAAAAGCTGTGTCATGCACTGGCCATGCGGGTAAAAGCGGAGCGGTGGTTTGGCACCACAGGGAAAAATGCTCCTTTGCCAGGCGATGGTGATGGGTTGCATGACAGGCGCACGATGGAGCATATAACATTGCAAGGGTGCACACGGTGCGCGCCCTTTTGGGCAATTGAACCCCCCAAACGGACTCTCACAAAAAGGCACTGGACAGCAACATTGGCACCAAGAAAACAGCCGGGAAATGGGTATCTCATCAGTCTCTTGGAGTCTGAATTGAATTAGGATCACCATGATGGCACGTTTGACAGAATGTCGAGTCACAGGAGCATGCACAGTCCTCAGGGCATGGAGGGTGACATAGCATAGGGGTACCAGCTCAGCAACACAGCACCTCACAGGGCAACAACAAAGAGAACAATGGTGTCAGGTAAATTATCTGAATAAAAAAGCTCCATGGTGCAGGCACGATGCGTGCCACTCCCTCCCACAATCTGCCAGCAGTCAGAATTCTCCTCCGACACTTTGCATCACTCAACAAATCCTTCTTACACCACAATTGGTGCATGCATGGTGTGGAAGGACAACAATACATAACACAACAAGACCCAAAACTTCACACCTTGAAAAGAAACGTTGAGCAAATGGTCCTTCATAACTTGCACCAAGGCTGCATGCCTATTAGTACCCTCCCAAAACACCCCCCCCCAATGATGTCTACGTGCCCCTCCTTGGTTCTACGTGGAGCAAGGTGCTCCGCATGTGGGCTCTTGGCCCCATCCAAAAGCTCTCACACAATGGCAGCCATCTCCTGTGAGGCATTTTGGGCCGCACGGACTTCATCAGCGGCCCCATTTGCAAGGTGCCAGCCATCTTTGTGTGTGTGTGTGTGTGTGTGTGTGTGTGTGTGTGTGTGTGTGTGCGTGTGTGTCTGTGTGTGTGTGTGTTTCAGCTCCGCGTTTACCACTGAAAGACCCGTGCTACACATCTCGCACACAATGAGTCACAGAAACGCTTTGCAAACAAGGTCCCTATCTGCAAGCACCAACCAGGGTGTCTGCCCGCATTACCTGGTGCACACTTGGGCAGCGCCGACGCGCCCCCTTACCAAGGTTCCTTCCTATGGCTTTCTTGTTCCTGATCATGGTATAAGTACGCCGGAAGTCGGCGGCCCATGTGTATCTTAAAATAACTCTCAACACAGGCAGCAACCGCTTGATTCATGCCCTCCCGTGGCAATCGAGTGCACAGAGACAATGCACGTCATCTCGCCCATCAATCCCCCATGATGCGTGGCCCATCGGCACACATCCCTGCACCAGCGGGGCCCCCACGGCGGCATGAATGTCACATTTGTGGCAGAGGTCTGCCACGGCAGGGCGGCTCATACACAAGTATCCCTTTTGGCAAAAGTACATCACACAGGCTTGTCTACTAACTGAGCGTCACTTGGGTGGTCACAACATCCTTTAGAGGGCAAATGGCGCCCACGCACCGGGACACAACGCCAGGCGTTACCAACACAACATGCATTGTGCGCGGCGAAGCAGGGCAGTGCAAAAGGGGCCACAGAAACACTGACAGTCCGATGTGCCTGCGCAGGAGTCGCTGAGCGGGGATGCGCCAGCGGACAAGCGCGTGGGAAGGGGAATGCATGCAATTCGTGTTGGTGGGGCCCAAAGGGCCTATCCATGCAAGGTCGGTTATGGCGGTTGGGTTTCGGTTGGACTGACAGGGATGCTGGGAGTGGGTCAGCCGGGGTATCACTTCAGGAGGGGACGACAAGAAGTCCGTCAAGTGGGTCACAGTGCCCCAGACAGTCAACCATTTGATTTCGGTCAGCCTCTCAGTCAGCCTCTTGGTACTGCGCCTGGACACGGGGGGGGGGGGGGGGGTGGCAATTCGGAGGATGGCGGCGACCAACGACGGCAGAAGGACCCCTGCTGCACAGCGCTGTCCACCGTGCGAGCACGGCACGCCGAGTGACGCCCCGTGTCCCGAACGCGCTCTTGGGAACGGGAATGGGGGTCAGACGATGAAACGAGGGTTGATTGTGCGGTATCAAGCGTGTTGCACACCCTCTGAGGGCGACAGCATCGAAAAAAAACAACAATGCGGGGTCCCGCTCCGCCCGGCGGGCGCTGTTGCAATCGCGACTCTCTCACCCCCTCACGCCTGTCCGAGGGCCCTCGCTGCCTGCCCGGGCGGACCGAACCCGGTGCCTCTTTCAGACGTGCGCCTCCAACGAGGCTCGAAGAATTGCGCGCTTGAAAAGGCCGATCTTTTTCGTTTTTTGACATGGGTAAATGGTAGTGCTCAGACACTTGTGCGGCATGTTTTAGAGGAAGGAAAGTACAGTGCTGGGGCCGTTACACATGAAGGTTGAGGATCCTCGTGTCAGCAATTGCAGCACCAGGGCTGCACCCCGATACCCCATGGTCCTCGGGTACTTTGCTGCTCTGGGGCAGGGGGGGCGACGGGGGCTCCCATTTCGAAGGGCAGGAGCACGTGGGTGCAGGTCCTGACCTTCCGCTGCAGAGGTGTGGGTGGCCCTGCGCCCACTCTCACCGGAACCCGGACTTCCGAAGGTTTAAGAAGGGTCGAACCGGCGGCCAACCGATGGTGGTTGGCTCGTCACGTGCGGCGGTTGACTGGTCAAGCAATAGCCGTTGGCGGCTAACCGACGGTAAGTGTGGCCAACCAACGGCGGTCGGTAGTTCACTGACAAACATTGGCCGATAACTGCCGGCAGTTGGTGGCTAACCAACAATGGCGGGCGAGTAACCGCCAGCCCAGGGGGGGCACACGTTCCTTGACAAAAAGGTACAAAAAAAAAGGACTGTGGGTGTCCTGAAGGAACGTGCTGTTTCACCCTCCAGGGTCATAACCATCGCTCTGTGGTGAAGGTATGCAAGATTTTTGTTGACTATCCAAAGCCTTCCCTCCCCTTTGCCCCCCCACCCCCTTCCAAACGGCAAAGCGACATCTTTGGATGTGTGGGGTCAGAGTGGAATGCCAGTCCGAACGCTCGCCATTGCAGCACACTGCCCCTGCGGCCACCAACCCCCCCTGCGGGTGCCGGAGGTTCCCGGAAGTTTAGAGGTCCCACCACATCTGATGCGGGTGCAGGGGAGCTGAGGATTTGCAAAGCGTAACACCGTGAGAAATGATCTAGAATTCTGAAAATCAAAAATGAGGGGGGGGGGGTTACCCCGTATGCAGCGTAAATGTGCGTGGCTGTGCGGGTCAACAATGCCAGCCCAGAGATGCAAATGTGAGTCTTCCCTCACTTCACAGTCATGCCAACACAAATTCTTGTCCTTCTATCCTGGGCCATCTGGGTGGGAATTTGGGCTATCTTGGTAGGAATTTGGGCTATCTCGGTAGGAATTTGGGTCATCGACTATCTTGGTAGGCATTTGCGCCATCTCAGTAGGAATTTTGGGCCATTTCAGTAGGCATTTGGGCCATCTCTTTCGGTAGGAATCTGGACTGTCTTGGTAGGAATTTGGGCCACCTCGGTAGGAACTTGGGCCACTGTACAGCCACGTTACAAAACCTCCATGCTTAAATTGTGCCGTAAAAAGAGGGGCGGGGGGATGCAAAAGCCTCATGGCGTGCCGCCCCGCAGATCCACACCTCACCGGTGGGTGGTGTACAACATAGGCCGGGGCGTTCGAGAGGGGGGGGGGGGGTTGGCACAAGGCCTTGGTATCGGATTGTTTGCCTTTGGCGGCGCCTATTGGCCTCTCGCCACTGCACATCCCGACCCTCTGTGGGCCCGAACGTGTTTTGGTTGTGTCAAAGGAGCCCCCGGATGACGTGTCCTGTTTGACTACTCCGGGGGTCGGCCGTCCCGGAGACGGAGCTGTTGCGAGAGGATACGTCGAGAGCCTCTGCACGTCCACGGGCCGACACGGAAGAGGTGGCGTCTGCGCTGTGTTACCACTGATTCGGAGGGTGGGTGGCGTAGTGCTGCTGCACAGCGCCGAGCAGCGCCCGCGCCGTGCGTGCGGACGGGTGCAGCTCGTTGATGTTCGTGATGGCCCACGACGCCGCGGACGTCCGGTACACGCGGCACAGAACGGACGCCGTGTGCTCCCCCTGCCCCGTCAGCGGGAGCTGCGCGAAGGGCTCACTGCCGCTGTCGTCCGCCACGATCAGCGAGGCGTCCTGGCGGGAGGCGGGCGACGTGGCGGTGACACCGGCACGCGGCGACACCTGCACCAAACAACTGACGCTTCCGCTGCGGAGTAGGGCAGGGCTTAGGGGGGGGTGGGGTCCAGGGGGTTGTTGTTTCTTTACGGGGCCCTGGACAGTCACCCGGTCTTCCCTTCGCATGTTGCGTCGGGTCGCTGCGTTCTGTCAGCCGCTGCGGCCGGTGCTCTTGCTGGTGTCGTTTCTGCGTTCGCGGGGCCCTGTGGTTGGTGTGTCGGGGCTGTGCTGAATGTGGCGGGATGTGCCGTTTGCGCGTCAGCGGCGCCCAGTAGTTGGCGTATTGGGGGTTGTGCTGGTTGTTGCGGGGGTCGTTTGACTGTTTTTGCTGCCCACACACCTCCGTCCTCAGGCCATCCACAACCTGCCTCGCCGCGTTTCCGTGTGCGTGAGCCCCGGGTGCCCTGCCCCCCCCTCCCCCTGTGTGACATTCCGTCCGGTTGTTGTTTCTGCACGGGGCCCTGGACAGTCACCCGTTCTTCCCTTCGCATGTTGCGTCGGGTCGCTGCATTCTGTCGGCCGCTGCGGCCGGTGCTCCTGCTGGTGTCGTTTCCGCGTTCGCGGAGCCCAGTCGTTGGTGTACCGGGGCTGTGCTGGATGTGGCGGGATGTGCCGTTTGCGTGTCAGCGGCGCCCAGTAGTTGGCGTGTTGGGGGTTGTGCTGGTTGTTGCGGGGGTCGTTTGACTGTTTTTGCTGCCCACACACCTCCGTCCTCAGGCCATCCACAACCTGCCTCGCCGCGTTTCCGTGTGCGTGAGCCCCGGGTGCCCTGCCCCCCCCTCCCCCTGTGTGACATTCCGTCCGGTTGTTGTTTCTGTACGGGGCCCTGGACAGTCACCCGTTCTTCCCTTCGCATGTTGCGTCGGGTCGCTGCGTTCTGTCAGCCGCTGCGACCGGTGCTCCTGCTGGTGTCGTTTCCGCGTTCGCGGAGCCCAGTCGTTGGTGTACCGGGGCTGTGCTGGATGTGGCGGGATGTGCCGTTTGCGCGTCAGCGGCGCCCAGTAGTTGGCGTGTTGGGGGTTGTGCTGGTTGTTGCCGGGGTCGTTTGACTGTTTTTGCTGTCCACACACCTCTGTCCTCAGGCCATCCCCCCCCTCCCCCCCCTCCCCCCCCCGCGTTGGTGCTGAGTTCTCAGATGCGGCAAAGGCGCCGAAGAAACTTGTTGGTCGAAACTAACTGGCGCTGAAGGCGCCAGAGAAATTTTCCGATCGGCCGAAGGCCCGGAGGAACATTTTGCCCGATCACTGAAGGGGTGGTGGTGCGTTCAGGGGGGGGGGGGGGGTACCCCCCAACCCCCCACCCCATCCCCCGGTGGTGCCGAGTTGTTCCAAGGAGCCCTGGAGTAGGGGCCTGTCTGACCCAAAGATACAGGCAAACGCAGACTGTCAGCCAGTGCGACTCCCTCAGCGCGAGAGTCACCAGTGCAGTGTTGGGATTCGACGGGCAATGGTTTGGGGATTCCCACGGATGCCGCAGGGGCACGTGGTGCGTGGGGGCGCAGACGGTCGTGGGGTGGGTTGTGCTGTTGATCTGCTGTTTGATGTTGAGGCACCGTCGCTGTGTTGCGGGACACGGGCTACAGCCCCGGCTCGACGGCAAACGCGTTGGGGAAGCGGGTTTCCTGGGGTTCCGGCGGGAGGGAGGGGGATCGTGTGGGGGATTCACCGCGATTCCCGGGGGGCAACACTGCGACGCGCGCGATGCCGGAGAAGGAATGCGCTTTGGGGGTCACACGGGCTGAGAGTCTGGACAAACGGCAGCACAAAGGAGCAAGGGCG
Organism: Eutreptiella sp. 'Long Island Sound 2002'; assembly: GCA_964036045.1. Classification (NCBI taxonomy): domain Eukaryota; phylum Euglenozoa; class Euglenophyceae; order Eutreptiales; family Eutreptiaceae; genus Eutreptiella; species Eutreptiella sp. 'Long Island Sound 2002'. The sequence continues at coordinate 8,432,851 of OZ038404.1, read as the reverse complement.
AATGTCGAGGGGCCTCCTGATGTCTCCCCCAGGGCTGTCCTCAAGGCAACACCAAAACAACAAAGCTCAGGCCTCCGGTGCGCTCGGACCGGAGAGCGCCAGCCGGGGAGTGACTGCGGAGGGCCATCGGCCAACCAGCGTCGGGAAAGCGCCCACCGCCGTCGTTTGAGGGCTAACCGCCGTCGGTTGAGTGCCAACCGCCGTCGGTTGACTGTCAACCGCCGTCGCTTAACCGAATCCTGCTGCCGATGATCATAGGCCGTCCTTAGTGGCAAAAAAAATGTCAGGAGCTCAGCGAACCGAAGGGCGGCCAAAAAAGCAAAACACTGCCGGCCTCCGGTCTTCTCGGGCGTGCGCAGAGCGCCAACCGACGAGTGACTGCTGTCGGTTGGCCATCAACTGCCGTCGGTTAAGCGCCAAAACGCCGTCGGTTGAGTGTCAACCACCGTCGGTTGACCGACTCCTGCTGCCCGAAAATCCCCGGCCGTACTCCATCTGCCGGGGGGGGAGGGAGGGGGGGATCTGGGGGCCGGGGGAGGGGAGGGGATCTTGGGGGGGGGGGGGGGCTCCACCTGCCGGAATGAAAAGCAAAGCCCTGCCCCCCCCCCCATCCCCCACGGGGTAGGCCAAGCACTACGCACATCATCCCTCGGTGCGGGACAGGCATGGGCCGTCCGGCGCGGCCGGGCCCTCCGCCCCGCGGCCCCGTCCCACTGTCTCACGCCGCATACCAGCGACTCGACCCCATTGAAGGGGGCGCCCCCGTAGGACGTGATCACGAAGTAGATCGCCGTGAACTCCTTGGGGCAGCTGCCCGTGTGCACTTTGATGGCCTCCTTGGCCCCGTTGGGGGCGGTCTGCGGACAACAACGCCGTGGCCACACGGGGGGCGAGGGGGGGGGGGGGGGCGTGACTTGCGGAGACCCGGACCCGCTCGCGCCGTGTGTCCACGTCCACGCCCACGTCTTTACGTCGGTCAGAGGGAGGCTTTGCGGCGCGTTGTAATACGGCACTTTACAACGCGTCGTAAGGGGCGCAGCATTACGACGCGTTGTAACGGGCGTAGCATTACGACGCATCGTAAGGGGCGCAGCATTACGACGCGTCGTAAGGGGCGCAGCATTACGACGCGTCGTAACGGGCGTAGCATTACAACGCGTCGTAAGGGGCGCAGCATTACGACGCGTCGTAACGGGCGCAGCATTACGACGCGTCGTAAGGGGCGTAGCATTACAACGCGTCGTAAGGGGCGCAGCATTACGACGCGTCGTAACGGGCGCAGCATTACGACGCGTCGTAAGGGGCGTAGCATTACGACGCATCGTAACGGGCGTAGCATTACGACGCATCGTAAGGGGCGCAGCATTACGACGCGTCGTAAGGGGCGTAGCATTACGACGCGTTGTAACGGGCGTAGCATTACGACGCATCGTAAGGGGCGCAGCATTACGACGCGTCGTAAGGGGCGCAGCATTACGACGCGTTGTAACGGGCGTAGCATTACGACGCATCGTAAGGGGCGTAGCATTACAACGCGTCGTAAGGGGCGTAGCATTACGACGCGTCGTAAGGGGCGCAGCATTACCGCGCGTCGTAAGGGGCGTAGCATTACGACGCGTCGTAACGGGCACAGCATTACGACGCGTCGTAAGGGGCGTAGCATTACGACGCATCGTAAGGGGCGCAGCATTACGACGCGTCGTAAGGGGCGTAGCATTACAACGCGTCGTAAGGGGCGTAGCATTAGGACGCGTCGTAAGGGGCGTAGCATTACGACGCGTCGTAAGGGGCGCAGCATTACCGCGCGTCGTAAGGGGCGTAGCATTACGACGCGTCGTAAGGGGCGCAGCATTACGACGCGTCGTAACGGGCGTAGCATTACGACGCGTCGTAAGGGGCGTAGTATTACAACGCGTCGTAACGGGCGTAGCATTACGACGCGTCGTAAGGGGCGCAGCAGTACGACGCGTCGTAAGGGGCGTAGCATTACAACGCGTCGTAAGAGGCGCAGCATTACGACGCGTCGTAACGGGCGCAGCATTACGACGCGTCGTAAGGGGCGTAGCATTACGACGCGTCGTAAGGGGCGCAGCATTACGACGCGTCGTAAGGGGCGCAGCATTACGACGCGTCGTAAGGGGCGTAGCATTACGACGCGTCGTAAGGGGCGCAGCATTACAACGCGTCGTAACGGGCGTAGCATTAGGACGCGTTGTAAGGGGCGCAGCATTACGACGCGTCGTAAGGGGCGTAGCATTACAACGCGTCGTAACGGGCACAGCATTACGACGCGTCGTAAGGGGCGTAGCATTAGGACGCGTTGTAAGGGGCGCAGCATTACGACGCGTCGTAAGGGGCGTAGCATTACAACGCGTCGTAACGGGCACATCATTACGACGCGTCGTAAGGGGCGTAGCATTACAACGCGTCGTAAGGGGCGTAGCATTACGACGCGTCGTAAGGGGCGTAGCATTACAACGCGTCATAAGGGGCGTAGCATTACGACGCGTCGTAAGGGGCGTAGCATTACGACGCGTCGTAAGGGGCGTAGCATTACCGCGCGTCGTAAGGGGCGTAGCATTACAACGCGTCGTAAGGGGCGTAGCATTACGACGCGTCGTAAGGGGCGTAGCATTACGACGCGTCGTAAGGGGCGTAGCATTACGACGCGTCGTAAGGGGCGTAGCATTACGACGCGTCGTAACGGGCGTAGCATTACGACGCGTCGTAAGGGGCGTAGCATTACAACGCGTCGTAACGGGCGTAGCATTACGACGCGTCGTAAGGGGCGTAGCATTACGACGCGTCGTAACGGGCGCAGCATTACGACGCGTCGTAAGGGGCGTAGCATTACGACGCGTCGTAAGGGGCGTAGCATTACCGCGCGTCGTAAGGGGCGTAGCATTACAACGCGTCGTAACGGGCGTAGCATTACAACGCGTCGTAAGGGGCGTAGTATTACAACGCGTCGTAACGGGCGCAGCATTACGACGCGTCGTAAGGGGCGTAGCATTACAACGCGTCGTAAGGGGCGTAGCATTACGACGCGTCGTAAGGGGCGCAGCAGTACGACGCGTCGTAAGGGGCGTAGCATTACAACACGTCGTAAGGGGCGTAGCATTACAACGCGTCGTAAGGGGCGCAGCATTACGACGCGTCGTAACGGGCGCAGCATTACGACGCGTCGTAAGGGGCGTAGCATTACGACGCATCGTAACGGGCGTAGCATTACGACGCATCGTAAGGGGCGCAGCATTACGACGCGTCGTAAGGGGCGCAGCATTACGACGCGTCGTAACGGGCGTAGCATTACAACGCGTCGTAAGGGGCGCAGCATTACGACGCGTCGTAACGGGCGCAGCATTACGACGCGTCGTAAGGGGCGTAGCATTACAACGCGTCGTAAGGGGCGCAGCATTACGACGCGTCGTAACGGGCGCAGCATTACGACGCGTCGTAAGGGGCGTAGCATTACGACGCATCGTAACGGGCGTAGCATTACGACGCATCGTAAGGGGCGCAGCATTACGACGCGTCGTAAGGGGCGTAGCATTACGACGCGTTGTAACGGGCGTAGCATTACGACGCATCGTAAGGGGCGCAGCATTACGACGCGTCGTAAGGGGCGCAGCATTACGACGCGTTGTAACGGGCGTAGCATTACGACGCATCGTAAGGGGCGTAGCATTACAACGCGTCGTAAGGGGCGTAGCATTACGACGCGTCGTAAGGGGCGCAGCATTACCGCGCGTCGTAAGGGGCGTAGCATTACGACGCGTCGTAACGGGCACAGCATTACGACGCGTCGTAAGGGGCGTAGCATTACGACGCATCGTAAGGGGCGCAGCATTACGACGCGTCGTAAGGGGCGTAGCATTACAACGCGTCGTAAGGGGCGTAGCATTAGGACGCGTCGTAAGGGGCGTAGCATTACGACGCGTCGTAAGGGGCGCAGCATTACCGCGCGTCGTAAGGGGCGTAGCATTACGACGCGTCGTAAGGGGCGCAGCATTACGACGCGTCGTAACGGGCGTAGCATTACGACGCGTCGTAAGGGGCGTAGTATTACAACGCGTCGTAACGGGCGTAGCATTACGACGCGTCGTAAGGGGCGCAGCAGTACGACGCGTCGTAAGGGGCGTAGCATTACAACGCGTCGTAAGAGGCGCAGCATTACGACGCGTCGTAACGGGCGCAGCATTACGACGCGTCGTAAGGGGCGTAGCATTACGACGCGTCGTAAGGGGCGCAGCATTACGACGCGTCGTAAGGGGCGCAGCATTACGACGCGTCGTAAGGGGCGTAGCATTACGACGCGTCGTAAGGGGCGCAGCATTACAACGCGTCGTAACGGGCGTAGCATTAGGACGCGTTGTAAGGGGCGCAGCATTACGACGCGTCGTAAGGGGCGTAGCATTACAACGCGTCGTAACGGGCACAGCATTACGACGCGTCGTAAGGGGCGTAGCATTAGGACGCGTTGTAAGGGGCGCAGCATTACGACGCGTCGTAAGGGGCGTAGCATTACAACGCGTCGTAACGGGCACATCATTACGACGCGTCGTAAGGGGCGTAGCATTACAACGCGTCGTAAGGGGCGTAGCATTACGACGCGTCGTAAGGGGCGTAGCATTACAACGCGTCATAAGGGGCGTAGCATTACGACGCGTCGTAAGGGGCGTAGCATTACGACGCGTCGTAAGGGGCGTAGCATTACCGCGCGTCGTAAGGGGCGTAGCATTACAACGCGTCGTAAGGGGCGTAGCATTACGACGCGTCGTAAGGGGCGTAGCATTACGACGCGTCGTAAGGGGCGTAGCATTACGACGCGTCGTAAGGGGCGTAGCATTACGACGCGTCGTAACGGGCGTAGCATTACGACGCGTCGTAAGGGGCGTAGCATTACAACGCGTCGTAAGGGGCGTAGCATTACGACGCGTCGTAAGGGGCGTAGCATTACGACGCGTCGTAACGGGCGCAGCATTACGACGCGTCGTAAGGGGCGTAGCATTACGACGCGTCGTAAGGGGCGTAGCATTACCGCGCGTCGTAAGGGGCGTAGCATTACAACGCGTCGTAACGGGCGTAGCATTACAACGCGTCGTAAGGGGCGTAGTATTACAACGCGTCGTAACGGGCGCAGCATTACGACGCGTCGTAAGGGGCGTAGCATTACAACGCGTCGTAAGGGGCGTAGCATTACGACGCGTCGTAAGGGGCGCAGCAGTACGACGCGTCGTAAGGGGCGTAGCATTACAACACGTCGTAAGGGGCGCAGCATTACGACGCGTCGTAACGGGCGCAGCATTACGACGCGTCGTAAGGGGCGTAGCATTACGACGCGTCGTAAGGGGCGCAGCATTACAACGCGTCGTAACGGGCGTAGCATTAGGACGCGTTGTAAGGGGCGCAGCATTACGACGCGTCGTAAGGGGCGTAGCATTACAACGCGTCGTAACGGGCACAGCATTACGACGCGTCGTAAGGGGCGTAGCATTACAACGCGTCGTAACGGGCGTAGCATTACGACGCGTCGTAAGGGGCGCAGCATTACGACGCGTCGTAAGGGGCGTAGCATTACAACGCGTCGTAACGGGCGCAGCATTACGACGCGTCGTAACGGGCGCAGCATTACGACGCGTCGTAAGGGGCGTAGCATTACAACGCGTCGTAAGGGGCGTAGCATTACGACGCGTGGTAAGGGGCGTAGCATTACAACGCGTCGTAACGGGCGTAGCATTACGACGCGTCGTAAGGGGCGTAGCATTACGACGCGTCGTAAGGGGCGCAGCATTACGACGCGTCGTAAGGGGCGCAGCATTACGACGCGTCGTAAGGGGCGTAGCATTACGACGCGTCGTAAGGGGCGCAGCATTACGACGCGTCGTACGGGGCGTAGTATTACGACGCGTCGTAAGGGGCGTAGCATTACGACGCGTCGTAACCCCCGGGGGGGGGGGGGGGCGTCGTAAGGGGCGTAGCATTACAACGCGTCGTAAGGGGCGTAGCATTACGACGCGTCGTAACCCCCGGGGGGGGCGACCCCTCGGTTCTGGACGCCAACTACCCCCCCCCCCCCCAACTAACTGTTGGCCGGAGGCCCCTAAGGGGGGGGGGGGGGGGGCAGGGGTAGTTGGCGTCCTGGGACCCGCGGAGTCGCCCCCCCCCGTGGTCGTAACATTGCCGGTTGTAGACACTGTGCACGTACACGGGGGGGGGGGGGGGGGGGGGGGGGTGCCCGGTTAAATTCGCGGTGGTAAATTTCGCTGCGGGAAATTTCGCGGAAGCCCCCGGAGTTTGTGCGGGAGGAATTTCGCGGACACTCCCAGAAATGTTGCGGTGCGTAGGGCTTTGCAGGGGCGGCGGCGCTTAGCCGCAGGTGCCACTCCCGGAAGCCCCTGGATTTTGGGCGGGAAATGTCACGGCCCATTTGAACCGCGAACTTTCCCACACGACGCTGACGGCCCCCAAAACGGGCAGCGGTGCGTCGCGTGCGCGCGCAGTTGTGGACGAAGATGTGGGCGCCTGCCAAACAAGCGCGTCACAACGCGCCGGGGCGTCGCAGACGGCGTCGCATCGCGGCGCGTCGGAAGGGCGTCGTCGTGGCTGCGACGCGTAGTATCACGACG